>JAHLMG010000019.1:0-700328 GCA_019914985.1 Auriscalpium microsporum
AACCCTAAACCCTAAACCCTAAACCCTAAACCCTAAACCCTAAACCCTAAACCCTAAACCCTAAACCCTAAACCCTAAATTGATGATACATTCCTCGCAGTCACTCCTAATTTCATGATGTGGCGGCCACGGATATCAGACTCGAAGCATTGGACAGTCATGGGCAACCCCATGGGAACCTGCTGTATCAGTGTATGTCAGTGAACCGCCTGCTCATGGTACTCAATAAACATACCCCAATCATGTCGTGTGGGAACACCATTGCGGCCAGAGTCTCCGCCTCACCGTGCACCCCCTCCAGAATAAATGATCGTTTGCACGTAACGGGAAAGCGGATGGCGCCCATGAACTGGACGATGGACCGACCGGCCGACCGATCATACAATCTCGGCGCATATATTTGAAGTGTGGAAAGGCGAGGGAATATCACTGGATCGCTCGCCCCGAACGTGGCGGTGTCTGCAAGGTGGAGTTCGATGTCGAGATTCTCCAAGTGGCAGAATCCCCGCAAGAGGCGCAGAGCGTCACGGTCCAGGGTTACTGGTGCGCCACACCATGTCTCTTCCCCTCCGGACCGCAATCGGAATGACACCAACTGGCTGGAGGCGGGTACAGATTGCGGCCACACTAAGTCGACCCAGGTCACGCTTCGGAGAAGGGGCGTTCCTCGTGACAGGAAGCCACTGGGCAAACGTCGTACCCTTTTCAAAAGTGGCCAGCCCGATGCGCAACCCATGGTAAGGCACTCCAGTAATTGTGCAGGTCCAGTGAGTTGGTGTAACAGTGGGGGAGTTGCCTCGCCATACTCCGCAGTCCAGCACAATTCGAGCGTCCGCAGGCGCGCTTGGTGTTCGACCAGCTTGGCTGAGATGCGTGGGCCCATGTAGGTTGTGCCGACAAATTCGATCGGGCAGGCCCCTGCTCGCGCAAAACACTCGATCGCCCAGTCCTCGCCATCGAGCTCATCGATGTGGCACCAGAGTTCATGGTCTTCCAACGCGATCCTACGCCATCGTTGGCAGACGCCGGTCGCTGTGCGCAACAAGGACGACACGTCGACCCGATCGCACACAAGGTGCCGGAACACTGTGCTTAGAATCTCGGGGGCCAGGTCGTCGATGGTTATTTGCACCATGTCACCTTCGGATCCCAGTAAACACATATATGAACCTGTGAATATAGCATACATACCTGGGTGTAGGGGAAGAGAGGGTTTCCTCCCGTGCTGTCCTCCATCCAGCCTTATGTACATCTCTGGTCCGAAGGACTTCCCCGATTAGTGTTGCGGGAAAAACCTCCGGCCAGTATCTCCGGTAAGTTACCTATGGGCTCCCAACTGGGGAGGTATCAAACCGGTATATCAATTACCGGGGGAAAAGGCACGTGGTTTCGGATTTCTACCGTCAGTTTTTTCCCGCCTGCGGCGCTGGCCCCGGGCCAATCCTTAGACTAGTTATGCATGTACTAGGCCACGCAGAAGAAAAAATCACAGAGACGCTGGAGTATAATGATAATTATTTTGGCTGCCGTACCTAAATTTAGGACAAGTTTTTCCCGCAACGCTATCCCCGATCGCTCCGCTGTATGATTGTGACTCCGACAATTTTTTTTTTTCATTTCTCGGAATAGCTGGCTATGCAGAGCATGCTGCCTGAACATCTGTACATGTCACCCCATCGGCAGTTCAGACCCCGTGCTACCCGATCAGCAGGTAATTGTGTGTCCACCCAACATGTGTGCGTGTCCGTCCCGGACGGACACCTCGCGGCCTCGCTCAATCGTTTGGCGCGCACGTCGGCGGTGCTGTGCGCACGCGTTGTGGAAGTTCTACAAGGATGTCCTCCCAGTATGTCCATCCAACGACGGACACTCTGAAGAACACAGCCGGCAAGTTGTTGCTTGCATTCCGCTCGCTAACGTAAACTACTCGACAGCCCCGGCTGCGGTGCTGGACAAATTTATGCTAAATACCTTGCTGGCCGCCCGAAATTAAGTCAGGCACATATGTTGATTTCTACTTGGCTGGGATGCCCACAACAACCTCGAGCAATAGGTAAGTTCTCCGCCTGGGGCGAGTTTCGAGTACATACAGCAGTCAGAAAATATCATTACTAAGTTCGAAGCCCGCAGCAGGGGGCGTTGGGGCGGCCACTGCATCATGGTACCGATCAACCCAGTAGCAGCAATCCAACTTCACAACCGTACCAGCGGTCGCCCTGCTGGACCAAAGCACAAGAGCCTGGTCCTGTAGCACACATCTCTGAAATACCACCGTGCGTTCCGCCCTGCCCCACTTCGCCTCCGCCAGAAAAGCCCCGGAGTGGAAGAGGTTGACGCGTTCACAGTCGTGGATGGTGACCCGAGCGAGTTGGGGTAGAAACTGCCCGCCCTGATCACCACCCACGCAGGCTCTCATCCATCCGTCAGCACCAGCCTCGTTGAGGGTGATGACAGTGAGCTGGTGTAGGGGATCCATGATGTCCCTCCAGTCCCGAAAATCCAGATTGATGGTGTCACCAAGGTACCGGAACGCCTGTGTGTTTCGCCTTCTGAGCAGCTGCAGGCAAGCGGACAGCAAAGCCGTACGGTGCTGATACACGGAGACGAGTATCGTCGCATCTTCTGTATCACTCGTAATGTGGACACAGCAGGTTCTGCCATTGTTGCGCAAGGACACTGAGACTGTTGTCGGTGTCGGAAGAGTAGGCTGTGGGTGGCATGGACAATGAACAACGTTGGCTCATAAGGAGAAATCACCAACATACGCTGTGCTCCGGAAATGCTAGGGCAGCTGCTAACCCTCCCATCTCGAACGGATCGATGCGACCCCTGCTAAGGGTGATTTTCCTATTACAGGTGGGCGGGATTGTCACCATGGAGAGGAATTGCCGGATCCCGTCTGGAGGGCCACGGCATGTGAGACGCAACACGCGGAGATGGGGTAACGTCACGGCTTGTACTTCTACACCAATGTAGAAATCAACGTCGAACGCCAGGCGCTGCAATGATTGGAATGTGCGAATGGGCTGCAGCGCTCGAGGTACTGAGTAGTCGTTGCCGTCCATGAATCCGAAGCTGACTCGGTGACCCAGCGAGATGTCCGTGAGGCTGCGACATCCATGGGCGAGGAATTCGGTGGGCCATTCATGGCGGCCGACCGGGGTAGCAAGCGCGATGGCTACCAGCGCGTCCGCCGGGCCAGTCATCCGCTGCAGCAGTGAATAAGTGTCACCAGCTTGTCGCAGATCCACATGCCGTAGGCGACCCTGGTGCTTGATGAGGAGTGCACAGGTTGCATGATCGAGCTGGCGGTGGGCGATGAAGTCGACCAATGCGTTTTTTGAGCGTTCAAACAGCTCTGCTGTCCACCACGGGCCATACCCCATGTCGATACGTGTCCACAGGTCGCCCTCGTGTAATGCCACCTCGCGCAAATAGCGGTTCAGGCCACTCAGCGTGAGCAACATTCTCATCGAGTGGTCGCCCTCGTCGGCAACATACCGGAATATCTTCGAGATGACCTCAACGGGCTGGTTCTGGAGGACCATGACGGGAATTCTGGGGGAGCGCGCTGTGAGCGAAGCACATGCATCGCTCTGGGATCGACATTCACTCACAATCAGCGATACACCGACGAGTTCGTCTGCTACCCATGCATGGACCTCTCGCGGTTGACTTATATCCTCACTTCATTTCAAATAGCAAACTTTCTGCTGTCAACGGGATTCTTCGCAGCGGCCTTCTCTGCCATGTCAGCACTCATTTCCGAACTGAACTTTGTCTAGATATGGCGTTGCTATTTCTTGTGCAGCGCGACCGCTCTCAGGCACTCTGATTTCCAGATTGAGAGCGTCATGCGATGACACTTATGGCGTCACAGCAAGGCGTGCTATAGCACTGTTGTGTCCGTCCGGGACGGACACGTCGCGCGGGCGGCCTGAGTTTCTCACGCACAGTGGTTGGTGCCCCACGAGGTGTCCGTCCCAGACGGACACGCTTGGGTGATGCCGCAACTGCCGGAAATTGCGGCATCGCGTGAACACTCTATCACGTGACGCTTTCAATCTAAGAATCAGAATGCGGCGAGGAAGCGTGTCTTGTCGCCCCACTGCGAGGGTGTGGTTGCGCTCGGGCACCACGGTGTCCGTCCGGGACGGACACGTCGCGCGGGTGGCCTGATTTTCCCACGCACAGTGCTGCCCTGCGAGGTGTCCGTCCCAGACGGACACGCTTGGGTGATGCCGCAACTGCCGGAAATTGCGGCATCGTGTGAACACTCTATCACGTGATGCTTTCAATCTAAGAATCAGAATGCGGCGAGGAAGCGTGTCTTGTCGCCCCACTGCGAGGGTGTGGTTGCGCTCGGGCACCACGGTGTCCGTCCGGGACGGACACGTCGCGCGGGTGGCCTGATTTTCCCACGCACAGTGCTGCCCTGCGAGGTGTCCGTCCCAGACGGACACGCTTGGGTGATGCCGCAACTGCCGGAAATTGCGGCATCGTGTGAACACTCTATCACGTGATGCTTTCAATCTAAGAATCAGAATGCGGCGAGGAAGCGTGTCTTATCGCCCCACTGCGAGGGTGTGGTTGCGCTCGGGCACCACGGTGTCCGTCCGGGACGGACACGTCGCGCGGGTGGCCTGAGTTTCCCACGCACAGTGCTGCCCTGCGAGGTGTCCGTCCCAGACGGACACGCTTGGGTGATGCCGCAACTGCCGAGAATTGCGGCATCGCGTGAACCCTCTATCACATGACACTTTCAATCTTAGAATCAAATGCGGCGAGGAAGCGTGTCCCTGCGAGGGTGTGCTGGTTGCGCTCGGGCACCAATGTGTCCGTCCGGGACGGACACGTCGCGCGGGCGGCCTGAGTTTCCCACGCACAGTGCTGCCCTGCGAGGTGTCCGTCCCAGACGGACACGCTTGGGTGATGCCGCAGAGGCCGGAAATTGCGGCATCCCGTGAACACTCTATCACATGACGCTTTCAATCTAAGAATCAGAATGCGGCGAGGAAGCGTGTCTTGTCGCCCCACTGCGAGGGTGTGCTGGTTGCGCTCGGGCACCACGGTGTCCGTCCGGGACGGACACGTCGCGCGGGTGGCCTGAGTTTCCCACGCACAGTGGTGCCGGGGACGGACACACTCGGGTGGTACCGCAGCTACCCGATATTGCTGCATTGCGTGAATACTCTCAACTTATGAGACAGAACGCAGCGGGGAAATGACACGCGCCGCGCTTGGGCTAGTGCTGAAATTCGGAGGTCGCAACATGTACGTATGTCCTGACCAATGATTTTCCAGTCATGAATACCCATACTGTATATGCCGCCACCCAAAGCGCAACCCCTACCATCGGAGCGGCAACTTCTGCACCGCACACCAGATGACCTTCCAACCGCGCACGATGATGCCCGCGCTGTATGAGGTATCAGCCACAAGACTTCCCCAGCAGTGAGCTAACTCACGATGTACTCTCTGTGGCAACATATGGCAACCATGCAGTGGCAGTTAACCAAATCTTCAGAGCTCTGAACCCCCAGACAGTTGTCCGCATACTGGTACGATTGTTGGCTGCCTCCACAGACAGAGCATGGCCAAATGTGTTCAGGCAAGTGATATCTGGACCTGTCTTTCCTGAAATCTGTGCCAACAGTGTTAACATCTTCTGAGCTAGACTGAGCACAGAAGAAATGGACCGACCGCCAACATTGTCATTACTGTGTTTCCCAAGGCGAATACATCAAACTGAAACGGGTCACGAGCATTTGCCTTGTCTTTGGGGTGGTAATGTGCCACAATGGCATCCGCATTTGCAGTCTCACCCAGTCGGTAGTTAGGCAACCACCTGGACGACCCAAAGTCGATGAAGAAGACCTTGTTTCCCTGCTTGTCAAACACAAGATTGGACGGGGCAATGTCCTAGTGGGCCAAAATATTAGTGATATCCCTGGCTTCCCGTTGTTTCCAGAAGTAGGCCCACAATGTAAGCTATCTTGTGGTGATGCATGAAGCGCACTCCCTAAAGGTGAATGATCAGGTCCCCATGTCAGATATATCTACAATAACAGGGCAGCCAATAAATACCTCGATTAGTTGCTCGATGACATTCAGAAAACTCCACTCGGGTGCGCGCCAGAGCCACATGACTCGGTCTTGCGTCGTCATTCGAGGCATGACAATTATCGCCGTGGATTCACACTCCAATATCTCGGCTGGGATTGTGTGGTTATGACGGTGAGGCAATTGGGTGAGGATGCGCAGGACAGATAGCTCCTCCGACTCGCGGTCAATGACCTTGATCACATACTCCTCGCCCTCATATCCGTCCACCAAGACAACTGTCGATTCCCAGTTCTACACGACACGTCAGGTGGTTCCGCCAGTCGAGAACGTATAAACTGCCTCACCACTGTTCTGCTGGTCAATATGATGCGTCTCCTTGCAAGGGCCTCGAGCTGATCATCCTGCCAGACGTATGGCTGCATTGTAGTTATGGTGGGCAGAACAAAGATGGGTGACCAACTAAGTTCAGAGCAAGATCTCTGCTTTGCACTCAGATTCCGGCTCCGCTGGAAAACCTTACAATAATAGATGGAGGGTACTTAAGGAACCTGAAGCGATTTGAGGATCACGCTGCTCCTTTCTCCCAACACCGATGTCCCGCCTGCCCGATTCTGCTTTTGCCCGGTGTGCGGAATATATTGAAGAGTCCCTGGCCCACGGTGACGCCATGGAGTCGCTCTTCTCATCCATTAACCCCGTCCTCGTCGGCGTCGGCGACATGATGTCTGTACCCGCTTCCACAGTCCCCCCTCATATGAGCTCACGTTACTTTCGTGTCAGCGTTGCGATCGCGCAGACCCCCCAGTCCCAGACCTTCGTTGGCTCTGGGCGGAAAGTGTACAGTATTTCCGACAACAATGGCCAGCACTGGACGTCGACAGTCTTCGTCACCGGGGTGAACGACGGCGTGACGTGGCGGCCAGTCGTAGAGGCCCTGACGCGGTCCTTACGGAGGCTCGCGTCCGGCGGCCCGGGCGGGCGCCCACTTCTTGACGAGGAGCCCGTCCAGGGCCAGGTTAGTCCCCTCCGGCTCCCACGTAGAGCACCTGCTGATGCACTCCAGTAAAACCACCGGCAGTAGCCGGCCCGCCCGCCCTGACGCGATCGTGGGAGTCTGTGGGAAGCGATGCCGGGCGGCGGAGCAAGCGTATGGTGAAAGACCGGTGTCAGCTGCTGATTGTTGGTCGGGTTGAAAATATGCGTGGTTTGCAATCGTTGTACATTTATGTTCTCTTATGTTCTCTCTGTACATTACAAGGATTAAGTTTTCCTGCTCCCAAATAACACAAGTTTTTGAATCAGTATTACCTTGCCCTGGCAAGGTCTCTCGCTCCCCATAATGAGTCAGGCACATTTACAGGCATATTTATCATCCTCTTTCGCATATGTTTGTATTTATTTTGCCGTCACCGTGCGCGCAACGGCTGGACAATGGACAATGGCAAGGTCTTACAACTGAACCACTATCTTCTGCGCCAAGGTCAGCCACGGAGACTAAATGGCAAGGTAGCTGTCGCCCGCAGCGACGCTTTTCGAGTGATGTCAGTCGTTGGATTTTGCGTGTTTTTCTGGCACGCGCACAATTTTGGTTGTATTCTGCTTGTCCTCTGGCTTCAATAAAGCACCATTCATGTTATGCAATGACCTCGCTCCCCACGGGCTCCCACACTCGAAATTGAGTCAGGCACATATTCATATTTGTACTTCTTCTTTCTCCCAGAACAGCCTCAGTGCTGCGAAGCTTGGGTAAAGCACTTCCCTGGCGCTCGCGTCCCGCTCTGGCGCATCGCTTGAACGCTTCTCACCTCAGTGCCAAAACACGGCTACGAACCGGGTTGCTGCTGCAGGGGCAGGTGGTAGCACACTCAGCGCACCGAGCTGTCCGTCCAGGACGGACACGCCGCGTGAGGGGCATTGGATTTGCGCTCGCGCAGTCCACCCACCCGAAGTGTCCGTCCGGGACGGACACGCCGGGGGGTCAGGCGTCCCTGTAGCTTAATAGCTATACATACCGATGGTCGTCGGTCAATGCATTACAATGTATGACCGATAAGGTATATATTATAATGGGTACCCGACAAATGCCAAATATGTTTGATCATGTGACTAGGTCGGAAAAAGTCTGGAAAAATCGGAACAAATAGTGAAAATATTCTCCAGCAAAACATTCCCACGGTTTTGGCAAAAGAGTGGCATTCATTATATTGCATAAGAATAACATAATAGGCTGCCTGCAAGGCCTATAAAATCGCACAAATAGCTAGAAATATGGAGAAATTATGATATATCTGGGGGCACCGGTTGCCAGTCTATATCTGTTCCCACGCATCGAAATATTCCCACGGTCCCAAAAGATGTCATGTTTAATCATTTGCACTGATATATAATTCTTTCCGTAGGCCTTGATAAAATAGAAACAAATGAAGAAAAATCGGACTATATATAGGGGCACTGTTTGCTAGCTGATATCTACTCCCACGCCTTGGAATATTCTCATGGTCCCAAACAATTTCATTTTTCATCATTCATGCTGGTACATAATCCTTTCTGTAGGCCCTGGGAAAACCCATTGATAAAGATTCAGTAAATGCATTTATGATGTGAAGTTACATGTTCATCATATATAGAAAGTTTTCTGAGCCCAGTCCATTAGACTATGAGCTGGATGGAAGCACAAACCAAGAGAGTATCTACTAAGAAATATCCTACAGGCATGATCTTCTTTACCTAAGCTACCAAAATTTGCACATGGATAGCTCTGAGTACTTTAGGAGTCATAGCATTTCCTCCATGAAATAAGCCCCCCTCAATTCTTCCCAAACACAATGTATTTAGTATTTATGCTGTTGAAATAGTATTGATACCCATATTTTAACCCCTTTTGTATACATTTGGCATGGTCTGACTGCTGTAGATGCCCAGTTGGAGTGGACCTAGTATCTACCAATATGTCTCATATTTACCATGTTATTCCTTGAAGCCATAAGTAGGCTGCATTCAACATATATATATTCATTATTTATATCTTTTAGCCCAAAAGAATGGAGTATGCTGAATAGCTCTTCCAGAGGTTGTCAATAAAATCCCAAGATATTTCAGAGTACTTACAGATCATGCCCCACCAACTGGTATAAGTATTGAAATCCTACAAAAACTTGGTAGATGGTACTGTACTTCCACTCTGATACCGCCTCTACCACTGTCCTTGTCCTGGGTGCATGTGCAATGGCACATGGTCCTTTCTTTATCCACTGAACTATGACATATGATAGAAGCTTAGATGAGAATAAGCCTATGCTAACTGAGAACAAGGCCATCCATGTGTACTTGTACAAGCCTGGGACCATTCTATATATTAGAGGGCATGTCAGAGTGAAAGTACAGTATTACCTACCACATTGTTGCAGGATTTCGATACTTTCTGTGGTTGGTGGGGCATGGCCTATGAGTCCTCTGAAACATCTGGGGATTTTATTGATGACATCCTGAAGAGCTATTGAGCACACTCCATTCTTTTGGGCCAAAACATATGAATATTGAATATATATGTTGAGTGCAGCCTACCAATGGCTTCAAAGAATAACATGGTATATATAGAAAGTAATGGTAGATACTAGGTCCACTCCAACTGGGCATCCACAGCAGTCAGACCATACCCAATGTACACAAAAAGGGTCAAAATGTGGGCATCAATACTATTTCAACAGCATAAATACTAATAACATTGTGTTTGAGAAGAATTGAGGGGGGACTTAGGTCATAGAAAGAATGCTATAACTCTTCAAGTACCCAGAGCTATCCATGTACAAATTTTGGTAGCTTAGGTAAAGAAGATCATGCCTGCAGGATATTTCTTAGTAGATACTCTCTTGGTTTGTGCTTCCGTCCAGCTCACAGTCTAATGGACTGGGCTCAGAAAACTTTCTATATATGATGAACATGTAACTTCACATCATAAATGCATTTACTGAATCTTTATCAATGGGTTTTCCCAGGGCCTACAGAAAGGATTATGTACCAGCATGAATGATGAAAAATGAAATTGTTTGGGACCATGAGAATATTCCAAGGCGTGGGAGTAGATATCAGCTAGCAAACAGTGCCCCTATATATAGTCCGATTTTTCTTCATTTGTTTCTATTTTATCAAGGCCTACGGAAAGAATTATATATCAGCGCAAATGATTAAACATGACATCTTTTGGGACTGTGGGAATATTTCGATGCGTGGGAACAGATATAGACTGGCAACCGGTGCCCCCAGATATATCATAATTTCTCCATATTTCTAGCTATTTGTGCGATTTTATAGGCCTTGCAGGCAGCCTATTATGTTATTCTTATGCAATATAATGAATGCCACTCTTTTGCCAAAACCGTGGGAATGTTTTGCTGGAGAATATTTTCACTATTTGTTCCGATTTGTCCAGACTTTTTCCGACCTAGTCACATGATCAAACATATTTGGCATTTGTCGGGTACCCATTATAATATATACCTTATCGGTCATACATTGTAATGCATTGACCGACGACCATCGGTATGTATAGCTATTAAGCTACAGCGTCTGGTGGGGGGGTCCCGCTTGTGATCAGTTGACTGCAACACGAAGCGCAATCCTCACGGGGCTCACTGGACTCAATAGAAGCTACAAATAGGCTTCCATTGAGCTCGTCCGTTTCTCTGATGTGTGCCCTAAGAATGCTGTTGGTCATATGGCATCCCACGCTGATCGCATCTCGCTGTACCTGAGTCCGCCACGTTATAAGGCGCCTGCACATTCCTCCCCCCCCCCCACCCAGTTTAGCTCCTTCTTCCGTCTGTCATGCAATCCCTCTCCCGCACTGATCTCGTGGCGATCTTGCACGCCCATGTCACGGCTGCCCGCCACGACATCCGCAGCTACTATTCTGTTTGGAACACCGATCTCGCTGGGGTGTACTGTGTCAGGTAGCGAACGCGTCGAGCACTCCGAGCTTTTTCATGCTCACCGTCCATTCACAGGTCCGCGGTGGACACACTGCGCAATCTGGACCCAGGCATGCATTGGAAGGAGTGCGATACATTCGAGCACGCATCACTCCTCCTGATGAGCCAGGGCATTGTGAACCCACCCATTCCCTCCGTATACGCGGACCCTGCATGGTACGAGGACCCCACCCTCGTCGACTTTGACCCCGATCGGGACCCGCCGCAACCACTGGGCCTTTATGGTGAACGCCTGGTGAGCTGGATTCTCAAAGAGCTCCGCGGTGAGAAGCCCCAGAGAGGAGGCTGGGAGGTCTATGGGGTCTGGGATGGTTCTGATTCTTATGTGACCCACGATCGGTACGTCTTGACGCGCCCACACTTGCCAAAATCTCACCCTTGGTCCAGAGACCGCTTGAAGGCTGCCAGAAAGCCTGCGGCGGGCTTTATGCACGAAGAGCACGCATGGCGGTGGTTGCGCGCGAAAGGGTTTCGACCACCCCCGCCGCCTACTTGTGTTCACAGACCTCCCAAATGTGCCATGATACCAGTAGATACAGATTCATGCTGGATATGTGATGCTTGAATACATGCCCTGGCTGTGTTGCACACGTCGGGTCCGCCTCGATTGATTCGCGATGAGCATGTAAATGCCACGGATCTGTGACGGGTCGGTGCCGACGCGCCCTGTCCTCCATAGGATGTGACAATAATGTTAGCGAGCTCGACAGGATGTATTTACGATGACACTTTTTACGCCCGGGGGAGCCTGGTTTCATGCGAGTGGAGCGCAGCCAAACTGTATGGGCACCAGGTGTCCGTCGTGGACGGACGGCTCTCGCGGCGCTCCTGTGCGGTAACGTGACCTGTGTGAGGTTGTCTTGGACTCGGAGCGTCCGTCCGGGACGGACGCCCACACCTCCACCCCTTCATAGCGACCTCGACAAAGTGTTCACTTCTCGAGAGCATGCATTACGATAGCCCTTTTCCGCGCCATCTTAGGTAACGCCTGTTATCATGCCAGTGGGGTATGTGGGCAACGCTTGCTGTGCTCCTGCACAATCACGTGACTTGTGTGAAGTGCACTGGTGGCGTCCGTCCAGGACGGACGCGCCCATCTCCTGTGAGCGACCTATGCACCCTTCCCATGAAGCATTCCCAATGCCCCACCTCAGCAACAACCACCGCTCTCCAGGTGTTGCAATAACGAATAATGGTGGTAGAATCATTTAATTTACCCAGGCAAGGTCTCGCCCTACCCGTAATGTTTCAGGCAAAGTGTACAATTTTTCTGGTTTCTGTTTGCGCTATGTTTATTATATGTCGCCGCGGGCTGCACGGTCCGTGCTCGACGTTCACCCTGCCTGGTTGACATGATGGTGCGACGACACTCGTTTGAAACAGGCATTCATCCACTTGTACCTAAGCCACCTGTACCACCTTACAGTGCGACCTCCTTATCTTCAGCCCTGGAGCTACCTCCTCCCACGCCGCGAGTATCCCTTTCGTCATCGTGCACCGCACAACCTCGACCGAAAATGGAGACCGGCCCCGACTCGTCCGCCACATCTCGACATCCTGAGGGAAAATCGCAGTGGGGTACTTCATGAAGTTCACCACTTCAATGATCAACGTGTCCAGCTGGGACAGGTACGACCCATCCACGGGCGCCTGGCTCATCGCTTTGCAGAAGGCAATCGCGCTGTGTCCGTCGACCGTCACCACGTTCAGGTGTTGGGCCGACGCGAGCCATTCCCTCCACACATCTTCATCTGTTGACGTGTCACCCATTGTGTATATCAGCTGATCCATCTTGAGCCCGGACATTGCACGGACAGCAGTGTGGGCAAGACGAGGACCCATCGGGATGGCCCATGGGGCAACGATGATGCAGACCGCAACCTCGCCACAGTGCTTGCGCGCAGTTACATCGATTTGCATATTGCTGGGGTCTTTGCTTGGCGCAATAAAAACATCGTAGAGGATGTTTTCGACATTTTCCTGTCAAAGAGGTTCTATTATTCATTGAATGAATTGCAAAAAAAAGAAAGTTGAACCACACCTTTCCCATTTCAGTGGGGGGATCCACCATGAGCCGGATGAATGCCTCCTCCGATATTCTCGGGTAGGCCTCTGGACACATGTGGACGTCCCATACAAAGATGCGTTGGCAGGTGGATGGGTGACGGATGTGTGAGATGAGTGTGGTGACCTCCGCCATGTACTGTGCCGCAACAATCAGGGTCTCCAGTCCCAGGGTCTCCAGTCCCGGTAAGGTGATGGTTGGCACGGGGCCTTCGGGCAGAAGGTGAACGTGCACTCCAAGGTACGTCAGGCCAGCGAAGGCACCACAGAACCGCAGTAAATCCGGCATGCGCAAGTCCACCTTCGCGAACCCCACACGGCGTGAGAGAACAAGTGACTTCAATGGCCCGGCAAGGATCTCCTTTGAGAAACCACTCCACACGTTGCAAATATCCGGAGTTACAAAGAAATTGAGGGCTTCCACGCGGTCCTGGCATGATGCGATTGATTTGACGATCTGCTTTGATATTTTGCTGCGCCCATTGATTGGTTGCACGACCAGGGTGATCGGTGCGCGACGCGTCCTCTCGAGGGATATCGCCAACGGACCCAGACCATGTCGGGTGTAGATTGTGTCCCACAGTGCGGCGCAATTGACGGCAACGGCGTTCCATTGCCGGCACACGAGGCGGACGACCGTCCAACTCTCACCCCATGAACGGATCATCCTTAAGTCTAGGAATATTTGTGCCAGCGTTTCATTTGCCAGACGAGAGGTCATTCTTGATCGATGATCACTACTTCACTTCGTTAGCATCACCGCTGAAAAGGGCTATAGACTTGGAAGACCTACCGTGACTGGGGCTTTCAACAGCTGCACCAAAAGGAAACCTAGTCACATCTTATTTATATGAGCCTCTTTGCCCGGTTGGTCAAGACAGATGAAACATTGGGTGATGCCATCAACAATCTCCCGCCAATCATATACATTACTTGCAGGGCCTTGACCGACCCTGACACAGGGTCTCTAACCGACCCTGTCACAGTTTCCTCCGTCTCAGGGTCCCTAAGTTGACCCTGTGTCAGGGTTCCATGCCCGCCCCTAACACCAGGTTCTGTCCGTCCCAGACGGACACCTGCACGGCTGCCCACAAAGTCTCTCACGCTAGCCAAGCAACACCATGTCAATCATCGCTGGCACCTGGTTCAGGCGGCAAGAACTTGAATAAGTTTGGGTGTCCGTCCGTCCAAGACAGACTCCACGTCTGACAAACCCCTGCGAACTAGCCCACGGCTGTACATACAAAGCGGTGTCCGAGACGGATACCCCACTGTAGTTGTCTAGCTATTGACCAGGGGTAAGGACGTGGAGGGTGGGGACCAAATACAGTCAACAAACTTCAACAGCTGTATGCCATACGCTGCGGCCGATCTCTCCCAAGCTCGGACGTCGCGGACGTTTGTCTCCCGACGCAACCACTGCAGCAGCGCGATGCGACAGGATGTGCTGCGGTGTGTTCGTCCTGGACGATTACTGCTCGCCCGATTGGTCTGCATGGGTGGTGCGCCGTGTGTGTCCGTCCGGGACGGACACTGCGTGGGTGGTGCGCTGTGTGTGTTCGTCCCGGACGAACACTACAGAGTACTGGCCGCGCTCTGCAACACAGCACTCGAATTGAGCGACACACAACTACTGCAGCAGCGCGATGCGACAGGATGTGCTGTGGTGTGTTCGTCCTGGACGATCACTGCTCGCCCGATTGCTCTGCATGGGTGGTGCGCCGTGTGTGTCCGTCCGGGACGGACACTGCGTGGGTGGTGCGCTGCGTGTGTTCGTCCCGGACGAACACTACAGAGTACTGGCCGCGCTCTGCAACACAGCACTGGAATTGAGCGGCACACAACTACTGCAGCAGCGCGATGCGACAGGATGTGCTGTGGTGTGTTCGTCCTGGACGATCACTGCTCGCCCGATTGCTTACTTCGCGCGGGTGGTGCGCTGCGTGTGTTCGTCCCGGACGAACACTAGAGAGTACTGGCCGCGCTCTGCAACACAGCACTCGAATTGAGCGACACACAACTACTGCAGCAGCGCGATGCGACAGGATGTGCTGTGGTGTGTTCGTCCTGGACGATCACTCCTCGCCCGATTGCTCTGCATGGGTGGTGCGCCGTGTGTGTCCGTCCGGGACGGACACTGCGTGGGTGGTGCGCTGCGTGTGTTCGTCCCGGACGAACACTACAGAGTACTGGCCGCGCTCTGCAACACAGCACTCGAATTGAGCGACACACAACTACTGCAGCAGCGCGATGCGACAGGATGTGCTGTGGTGTGTTCGTCCTGGACGATCACTCCTCGCCCGATTGCTCTGCATGGGTGGTGCGCCGTGTGTGTCCGTCCGGGACGGACACTGCGTGGGTGGTGCGCTGCGTGTGTTCGTCCCGGACGAACACTACAGAGTACTGGCCGCGCTCTGCAACACAGCACTGGAATTGAGCGATGCAACTACTGCAGCAGCGCGATGCGACAGCATGTGCTGTGGTGTGTCCGTCCGGGACGGACACTGCGTGGGTGGTGCGCTGCGTGTGTTCGTCCCGGACGAACACTAGAGAGTACTGGCCGCGCTCTGCAACACAGCACTCGAATTGAGCGGCACACAACTACTGCAGCAGCGCGATGCGACAGGATGTGCTGTGGTGTGTTCGTCCTGGACGATCACTCCTCGCCCGATTGCTCTGCATGGGTGGTGCGCCGTGTGTGTCCGTCCGGGACGGACACTGCGTGGGTGGTGCGCTGCGTGTGTTCGTCCCGGACGAACACTAGAGAGTACTGGCCGCGCTCTGCAACACAGCACTCGAATTGAGCGGCACACAACTACTGCAGCAGCGCCATGCGACAGGATGTGCTGCGGTGTGTTCGTCCTGGACGATCACTCCTCGCCCGATTGCTCTGCATGGGTGGTGCGCCGTGTGTGTCCGTCCGGGACGGACACTGCGTGGGTGGTGCGCTGCGTGTGTTCGTCCCGGACGAACACTACAGAGTACTGGCCGCGCTCTGCAACACAGCACTGGAATTGAGCGATGCAGCTACTGCAGCAGCGCGATGCGACAGCATGTGCTGTGGTGTGTTCGTCCTGGACGATCACTCCTCGCCCGATTGCTCTCTGCATGGGTGGTGCGCCGTGTGTGTCCGTCCAGGACGGACACTGCGTGGGTGGTGCGCTGCGTGTGTTCGTCCCGGACGAACACTACAGAGTACTGGCCGCGCTCTGCAACACAGCACTCGAATTGAGCGGCACACAACTACTCCAGCAGCGCGATGCGACAGGATGTGCTGTGGTGTGTTCGTCCTGGACGATCACTGCTCGCCCGATTGCTCTGCATGGGTGGTGCGCCGTGTGTGTCCGTCCGGGACGGACACGGCGTGGGTGGTGCGCTGCGTGTGTTCGTCCCGGACGAACACTACAGAGTACTGGCCGCGCTCTGCAACACAGCACTGGAATTGAGCGATGCAGCTACTCCAGCAGCGCGATGCGACAGGATGTGCTGAGGTGTGTTCGTCCTGGACGATCACTGCTCGCCCGATTGCTCTGCATGGGTGGTGCGCCGTGTGTGTCCGTCCGGGACGGACACTGCGTGGGTGGTGCGCTGCGTGTGTTCGTCCCGGACGAACACTACAGAGTACTGGCCGCGCTCTGCAACACAGCACTGGAATTGAGCGATGCAACTACTGCAGCAGCGCGATGCGACAGCATGTGCTGTGGTGTGTTCGTCCTGGACGATCACTGCTCGCCCGCTTGCTTTGCGCGGGGGTGGTGCGCTGCGTGTGTTCGTCCCGGACGAACACTACAGAGTACTGGCCGCGCTCTGCAACACAGCACTCGAATTGAGCGACACACAACTACTGCAGCAGCGCGATGCGACAGCATGTGCTGTGGTGTGTTCGTCCTGGACGATCACTGCTCGCCCGATTGCTCTGCGCGGGTGGTGCGTCGCGTGTGTTTGTCCCGGACGAACACTAGAGAGTACTGGTAGCGCTCTGCAACACAGCGCCCGAATTGAGCGACGCAACGACCGCAGCAGCGCCATGTGACAGGATGTGCTGCGGTGTGTTCGTCCTTGGCGATCACTCCTCGCCTGCTCTGCGCGCAGGTGGTGCGCTGCTGTGTGTTCGTCCCGGACGAACACTAGATAGTACTGGCAGCGCTCTGCAGCAGCGCCATGCGACAGGATGTGCTGCGGTGTGTTCGTCCTGGACGATCACTCCTCGCCCGATTGCTCCGCGCCGGTGGTGCGCTGCGTGTGTTCGTCCCGGACGAACACTACAGAGTGCTGGCAGCGCTCTGCAGCACAGCGCTCGAATTCAGCGATGCAACTACTAGCAGCGCGATGCAACAGGATGTGCTGCGGTGTGTTCGTCCTGGACGATCACTGCTCTCCTGATTGCTCTGCGCGGGTGGTGTGCTATGTGCGTACCCTCTGTTGTGCAACACCTACTCATACTGGGTGCACAGAATGGTGGGTAGGGGTAGCTTTCAGTCAACCCTACTGAACCCTACGATGCCCCATAACCCGAGCATCTGCAGAGCGAAATGAGGAGTTGCGGACACTTTGGGAGTTGGAAATGGCCCAGTACGATGACCCGCGTTTGTTTGTGTGCCTTGACGAGAGCGCGGTCGACAACCACACCGTTCAGCGACGATCAGGATGGTCCGCGCTCGACACGCCTTGTGTGCAGCGCGCAACGTTCCTGCGCGGAGTGCGGTACTCCATTCTTCCAGCCCTGGCTGTCGACGGGATCATTGCACTGGACATCTTTGAGGGTTCGGTCAACAAGGACCGCTTTCTGAGCTTCCTCCACGAACAAGTTGTACGTCGTAACCTGCGATATCGGTCCTCCAAGGGCTAGTTGCTGACTTGTGACCAACTAGGCTCCTCGTCTCAACCCTTATCCTGGCGAACGGAGTGTCGTTGTCCTGGATAACTGCACAATTCATCACGATGAAGAAATCCGAGCATTGATTGAAGACGAGTGTGGTGAGTCCTTTGCACACAACATTCATACCTATCTCATTTGAAGCAAGGTGCACGACTCGTGTATCTTCCCCCATACTCGCCAGACTTCAATCCCATCGAAGAGGCTTTCTCATCAATCAAGGCATGGTTGCGTCGTCACGAAAGCCAATTCACTGGGCGAGAACAACTCCCATGGCTCATTCATCAGGCAAGTCTATCGGTAACAGAGCAGGATGCATTGGGGTGGTTCAAGGACTGTGGTTACATGTAGCTATGATCAATATATGTCAATGAAATATAGTGGGTATAGAGGACAATTAAAATGCTGTATGAGAGATGATTGAGAGGTAGACCACTTCACGCCCGCCGGGCCCGCTTGCCCGCAATCTTGCCTGACCATGCCGCAGCGAAGCGCTGGAGCTGATAGGCTTGTCCCTCCTTCAACCCAGTCAGCTCCTGGATGCGCGTGACCGTTGGTGCATCGAGCGAGTCCGGCGAGTAGCCCGCCTCATCAAGTCCCAAAACAGCGGCCATGATGACCTCATCGGCAATGTTCCTTGCACGCCCGAAGGCCTCAAGGCAGCGTGTGAGCTCATCCTCAATCATCGGAGGAGGCGACGAGGCACGGTCGCCAAAAGTGGAGGACGATGCAACGGGGATAGGGGCAGGAGGGCGAGGGAATGAGGCACCAAGGCCCTGCATGGCGAGGGAGGTGAGGGGAGCCATCATCGTGAGGAGCAGCGTGCTCGTGTCGACAGCAGGGGACGCGGGCACTGGAGATCCAACAGCGTTCGGTCCGGAGCGTCCTCGAGCCTTTGCAGTTGAAGGGAGAGGTGTCGTGTGCGCGTCTGTCCATTCGGCAAGTAGAACGCCCGGCGGTGGCTCCAAGATGGATGCACCGCTCGCAACCTATACGTGATTGTCAATATGAGTCATCACAAAGAAGTCAATAAACTTACGAGCGCAGTTCCCCACTGCTTGAGGCGAAAGCGGTTGAGGGTAATGTGCTTCGAGTCGGAGCTCAGGTAACAGTGTCCGTGATGGACCCCACACTCCCAAGCTGACTTGAGCTCATCGACGAGGGCAGCGAGGGCACGTTCCTCTTTCGAGTAGGCCTCGATATTCGGCACCTGGTTTACATGTCAGAAACATGACTCAGCAAATATACAGAGCAAAATCTACATACACGGGTGCCTAGACTCAGCTCAGCTTGAGTATCTTGAGCGTCGGGGCTGAGAGGCTGCCAAGGAACAGTCAGAAGGAAGGAAGGTACAAGGAAATGCATGACGTACCCTCTTCCGAGTCTTGAAGCCCTCCATGGCATCAAGGTCGAAGCTCACATTGATCGAGGTGACGGATGACCTCGTTGATTTCAAAAGCTGTTGGAGTAGACCCCATTCGGCATCCGTATGGATGGTCGGGGCTTGGGTCTTGCCTCCGCTGCATATCTGTCAATATCTGCAGCCAATGCAATGAAAATAAAAAGCTTACGGTGACCCGGACCAGTATACACGCATAGGTGGCCCGCTAACTTGACCTACGGCGTAGCGATCCTGATAGCCATGCGCCGACAATGCAGCAGCGACGAGGTCACAACGCGACATCTCGAGAACAGCAACACGGTTCGGCACTTGCTTTGCCTCTTCGTGCTTCTCCTTCTTGACGGAGCGCCCGTTTGCAATGCGATTGACCCATGCGATAACAGAGAGAACAAAGAAGAGGCGCTCTGCGAAGGAAAATTAGCCAACAACAGACATGCGTGCGAGATGCACACTGACCAGGAATCAGCTCCTCTGCCGGTTCAGTAGGTGCGTCTATGCCGCTCGCGTCACCGCTAGGAGTTGCAGGAGGTGGAGTTGTTTGTCCTGACCAAGGGAGATGTTGATCAATTGGTCATGACTTCCGTGCGAGCAGGACCCCAGGAGAGGAACTCACCGGTGGCGGCTGTCTGGGCCAGGTGCGGAGCAAGAGTCGGTAACACTACAAGCTCATGAAAAGCAGAGCCGGGGGCAGGCGGTGTGCCGTACCAGAGGTTTCGCATGGGGAGGAGATCTAGCAAAGGAGGGTCAGATGGGAAGGGAAGGAAGGGAAGGAAGGGAAGGATGCCGCAGGCGTCAGAAAAGAAGAGCTGAATGAGCAAATCACTCACCAGAACCCGATCCTTTCTACCAAATTCCCCCTATGCACGGACCACCTGCTCTAGGGCCGGCCAGCACATCCTGCTGACGTCCGATGCGCTCATGAAAGAATCCCGAGCTCATCACTATGTACAAATTGAGCATAGTGTTGTCGGAGCCAGAATTTGGCTGTACCTGTACCATGGCAAACACAAGTGAAAAGTACTGAGCATGCAGGTGTTACTCGTGTGGTTATGGCGTTGTCGGGTCAGATAGCAGTTGGTGATTGTGGAGGAAGGGAAGGAACGATGGACGACGTGTGGGTGCGTGTGGATCAACAACTGTCACACGTATGTCACATCTGTCACGATATCACGGGGATAGCCGGCGAAACAAAAATATCCGTGCGCGCGATTTTCACGCATTTATGCAAAGCACAGTACAACGTGTCCCGTCGCGTCGACGCGCGTCACGCGCCCTCCCGCCCTCGATTTGGCCTCAATTCTACGGACAAACAAGCTTGCGCTATATAACCCTCGCCCTCCCGTTTTTCGTCGTCGTCCCGCTTTCCTTCCCCCCATCACCACCTGGCTCATATTCACCGCCTGGGCCCTGCCCGCCCAATACCAGGAGCTCTCTCGGCGTACTTATCCCTCCGGCGCACTGTCGGTTGGTGAAAGTACCCTCCTATCCATGCATCCTCGCGCTCGCGCACGGACGGCGTGAAAACGGGGCCCATAGCAACGCATACGGTCACATGATGGCAACGGCGGGTTTGGCGCGCCTCGCGTTGTTGGACCTTGTGGGTCCACCCTATTTGCGCCGTGTTCGTTTTTATCTCTCTTGTTCCTCCCCTCCGTGCCCTCTGCGCTCACGACCGCTCACGCTGGTTCTCTGTTCCAACAGCGTCGACTTTGTCCCGCTCGAACGCTCCCACGAAGGCCTTACGCCCTAACGCACCCACGCAATCAACGCTCTCTTCAAGAACGCCCGACGATTCAACATGTTCCCTCTCATCCCAACGCTCGCACTCGCTTTCGTCTCCTTCCTCTGTTCATGTTTTGTTATCCTTCGTATTCTCATCCCTGTCCTCCCTCCCCACCCATTGAGCAAGCGTGTTCGTCCCGTACGTCCCTTTCTCTCTCCGCATGAGGCCCCGCTCATATCTGTTTTCAGTCCGAGTTCGGCCTTCCCAACTTCCGCTCGCTGTCTGCTGCCGACAAGAGCCACGTCTGGCTGGCGAGTTGTGACATCCTGGCCCTCGCCATCTTCGTCTGGGAGGCCATCTCCGAATACAAAGGCAGCGCGGAGGGCTTCGCCACCGCGTCAGACGCTGGATCCGCCGCCCGTCTGTGGTTTGCGCTGTCCCTGCGCCAAACCTGTCTACTCGTCGTGTCCGCCATCACCCTCCTCCACGTGCGCCTTGGCCGCGCGGTGAACTTCGGCCCGCGCCACTGGGTCATCTGGGCCCCGCTCGCCGTCCTCATCATCACGTCCACCGCGCTCGCAGGTGTCCTCGCCGGCGCCGACTTCACCGGCTTCTTCATAGGCTACATGGCGTACTCCGCGACTGTTGCCACGCTGTGCACCATCGCCTTTGGCTGCCTCGTCGGCACGCTCCTCGCCATCAAGCGCAACCTCGCCGCCATCAACGAAGTGTCGGACCCGTGGCCACCGGCACAGGTCGTCGAGGAGAAGCCCCGCCCGTCGTTCGCGACGGAGGACATCGACGGGATGCGCGAAGGCAGCTCGTGGATCACGTCCCGCGCGAGCTCGCGCCACGACTCCATCTCCGCATTCTCCTTCTCGACGCACCACACGCACACAAACACCGCCATGGCGTCGAACCCGTCGCTCCCCGCCAAGTCGTCCTTCTGGTTCAAGCCCGGCACGCCCGCCGCTGCGCACCCGGCCCACGATTCCATCCCGCCTGTCCCGCAGATCCCGTCCCCGTACCGCAACCACGTTCTTTCCGACGATCCGGACCCGTTCCGCCGCTCCGAGTCTCCCCACGAGCACGAGGCACGCAGTCGCATGGGCTCACAGAACTCGTGGCTCACGTCGACGTCCGGGACGCGCCCGACTGCGACCGCATGGTCCTTCCCGACAACGCATCGCAACGGCGAGCATGACATGGACCCGGCGGTCGCCTCGACACAGGATCTGAATGCAGAGCTCCTCCGCGAGCGGCCGGTCACCCCTGGCATGGCTGGCGCGCAGGTCCTTGGTGGATATGGCTACTCCCAGGCTGAGATGGGTCTTGCGGCGCTGGCTGCGCCATCGACCGACATCGACATCTCCCTCACGCGGATTTTGGGCTGGATGGCGGGCATTTGGGTTCCCTTTGTGAGTACATTCGTGCACATATGCGTGCGTTCCCACTAACCATCGACGATAGGCTCTTGCTTTTCCCTACTTCATCATGACCACGGCCTCCCACCCTGTCACGAGCAACATCATCTCCATCCTGCTGGCCGTCAGCATCACGATCTCCTCGCCTATCCTCGCCCTGAACATTATCTTCCGGCACCCGATCCCGATCCCCAGTGGCCTCTTCGAGACACCGAAGCAGCCGCCTTCCGCTGTCAGCCGGGCGCCGTCGCCCGCGAGCACGCTGCCCGCCTTTTCGAGCGAATACAAGCGCAGCACGAGCATGACCGTTGTCGATGGCCGCCGCAGCACGGACGTATGGGTCACCAAGGGCGACGCCGTCGAAGGCAAGAACCGCGTCGGTCGTGCGCTCGGCATGCTTGCGCCTGCACCGAAGCTGTCTGTATTGCCGATGGAAGACCAGGACAACCTCGAGCCGCTCACGCCGCCGCTCCCCATCCAGGACGATGAGGACCCGCCGCAGACGCCGCACTCACTCGACAGCGCGGAGCTGGGTCGTACGCGCACACGCGTGCCGCGCGACTCTAAGTCGTCGGCGTACCTGTCGAGCGCGGACGAGTCGCTCGCGTTCAACACGCGGATCATGGTCGCGCAGCGCCACTACTCGACAATGGCCACCACCGTTATGCTCCCCGCGTCCCCGACATCTCCCGAGCACCGTTTCCCGGGCCTCTCGCCCGCCGACGCCGACGCCGCGCTCGCATCCGGCGTGTCTCCAGCTCCCACGTTCCAGCAGATGCACCTGCGCACGCGCTCTGCGTCGTCCGCATCCGCGCGCTTCCCCGTGAGCCCACCGCCCGCGTCGCCGCTCCCGCCCACGCCGCCATCCATCAGAAACGGAACAGCACGCCTCTTGCACAGGAAGTCGTACTCGTCCGGGTTCGACTTTGGGGCTGTCGGCGGTCAAGATGCAGGCGAGATCGACGCGCTGTCGGCGGGCCTGCTGCCGCTGCTCGTGCCGGGGCTGCGCGTCGGCGCGGACATGCGCATCACCGAGGGTACACGGATCCCGTCGCCCGCGGGCTCGATGGGTGCGAGCAGCAAGCGCTCGCGGCGCTCGGTGTTGAAGAGCTCTATTGCTCCCGAGTCCGAGTTCGGTGGTTTCAGTTTCTCTGCGAGCTCCCCAGAGTTTCATTCGACGCCGCATAACAGCCAGCGTGCGAGGAAGTCTTCTGGGCACAAGCGCTTGCACCACTTCAGTCTACCAAGGTCAGTTTGTGCGGAATGTGGCTGGGTGAGCTCTTTACTGACGTGCGCCAGCTTATCACTGGGCAAGGACGGCCTCAATGCATTGAAGAAGGACGTCAACACCGACGGCCAGTTGGCGGCCACCAAGGCTGCCACCCTTGACTCCCGCCGCAATACCGTGTGGGGCGGTGCCGAGTCCGCGCCTGCCCAAGCCTCCCCCTCCGCACTTCAGACCGTCCAGGAGACCGCCGAGCACCTCCACGCGGCCGCGCCCTTCGCACCGACACACCGGCCCACGTCGAGCGAGCTGTCGGACATGCCACAGAACGTCGGCACTGCCCGCTCGTCGCTCGCGGTGCTCATCGACGCGCTCGAGCGCCCGCTCAGCGTGCTCCCGTCTGCGGGGTCGGACATCACGCTGTTCGACCTGGAGGAGGAGGGCCCGCTCGCGGAGAGCACCCCGCCGGACTACCGCCGCCACAGCGCCGCGTCGAGCCAGCGCTCGAAGAACACGCGCCGTTCCAGCATCATGTACATAAAATCTGACGACAACACCGCCAACGCCAACAACAACAATGCGGGCCCCTCACGCATCACCTACGCAAATCGGAACGAGAACGAGGGCGCGCGGGCTGGCGCGAGCGCCAGGCCCGATTCGCCGCCGACCGCTAGTCGGTTCGCGCAGTGGTCCACGTCGACGCGCGCGCTGGTGCCGAAGCCCAGCAAGATGCTGGCGAAGCTGTCGCTGGCGTCGACGCCCGAGGCCGCGCCGAGCTCCCCCGGTGGGGGCCTGCGCCCGCTCGCCCTGCTCCAAGAGCGCAACGCCGCGGAGCCCCCGGCGGGCACGCGCGCTCTGTCGATTGGAAAGAAGACGAAGCAGAAAGCGCAGAAGGCGGCGAAGCGCGACCAGGAGAACGCGGACCAGGAGAACGCGGCGCCGACGCCGACGCGCAAGCGCTTGCGCTCGCTGAAGCTCGGGCGCTCGGATACGACAAGGGAGCGGGCCGTGCTGCGCGCGACCGAGGCTCTCCCGGATGTTGTTGTGCGCCCGCCGTCGCAGAGCTACCACTCTGGCTATGCGTATACGTTCCGCTGATCGCGTCCTCAACCTCATGATTGTACATATACCCCATCCGCCCTTGTTGTTGTGCTTGTGCCTTTCTTCCTTGTTTGATATCCGACAGTTTCCGTTGTCCGTTTCCCGTGCATATACTTACGCTTTGTTTGTTTGCTTTGCGCAGTGCTTTCGTGCGATGACCTCATCCGCTCACGCCCGTTCTTGATCGACCATGCTTATGTCGACGTATCTACCCATACGTACCTCACGCACCTATTACTGCTCTGATTGTCCCCAACGTACGTCGTTATTCTTGCTATCCTGCTATCTTGTCTCTTATGCTGTCTACTGCTCTCGAATATGCTCTCCGTCGCTCTGATTTACTGATTTACTGCACTTGCTTTCGTACCGTTCTCGACGAACACTTACCGCTCTACTTTCGACCGTTCTCCTTGAACTCTTGACGGGTACATGCGTTTGCGTATAATTATCCTCTTTGAACTGCGTAATTGTAAATGCTCTCTCGTCGAAACCGGTGCTCTGGCGAAGTGAATCATGATCGAAAACAAAGCGCAAATATGTAGCACAGTACACGCTGATATCATCCCGACCCCGGGCCAAAAAGACTGAGCACGGCCACGGGCTGCGGCCCTCCCTCCTTCGCCCTCGTCTGTCCGCAGTACGCGATGACGTATTTTGTAGGGTGCCAGGTGACGGTTGGCGACGGTGCAAGGGCGGGTACGCGGTACATCGGGGCGCCCGTTTCCGTGGCGCACTGGAGAAGAACGTCAGGCACGTGCACGGGCAAGAGAGAAAGGGGCGCGCACAATGTCGATGTACGGCCCCGTCGAGGCGATCGCCAGGAACTCGCCGTCGTGCGAGAAGCTCAAATCAGTGATGGAGTGTCTAGCGTCGCAGAGCAGTTAATAGCCGCCAGATGGAAATAGACGAGCACGCACTCGCATGAGGTGATGGTGCGCGCACAGATCCACTCGTCCGTGTCGAACATGTTGACGATGGAGTCGTGGCCGCCCGAGGCGAGGTAGCGGCCGCGCGGGTCGAGCGCGGCGGCGACGCAGCCGCCGACGTGGGCCGCGGGGGATTCGCGCACGGCGAGCGAGGGGTACGCGAGCACGCGGATGGTGTGCTCCGAGTGGTGTGTGAGGATGATGCCTTCGCCGGAGGGCGCGAAGGTGCCTGTGGACGCGTAGGTGGGCTGCTCGTAGGCGTGAGAGGTGTGTGGAGGAGAGGCGGAGGCGGGCGTACCGCATCGCGCTCAGCGAGGTGCCATTGTTCTTTAGGGTCGTCGCCCTCTCTGCGATAGGTCATGAGGAAGAGCTCGTTGCGCGAGCCGATGTAGAGCAGCGTGCGCCCGTCGGGGGAGTAGTCCGTCTGCATAGGCGAGACTTTGAGCGTCACCTGCTGGACGTGGCGGCTCTCTGCGCACGCTCTGATCAGCTGTGGAAGAAGGGTATGAGATTGACGACATACGGCGTGCATCCCAGAACACGATGCGCCTGTCCTTCTGGGACGACGTGCAGAAGAGCTCCGGATGCGTCGGGTTCCACGAGACGTAGTCGACGTCATCCGCGTGGGCGCCAGAGAACAGCGTCGCGGAGCGCATCTC
The DNA here is from genome assembly GCA_019914985.1 of Auriscalpium microsporum. Classification (NCBI taxonomy): domain Eukaryota; kingdom Fungi; phylum Basidiomycota; class Agaricomycetes; order Russulales; family Auriscalpiaceae; genus Auriscalpium; species Auriscalpium microsporum. The sequence continues at coordinate 26,455 of JAHLMG010000019.1, forward strand.
CATCTGCGCCGGCCGTCAGTCTGCGCGCGCGTGGGGGAGACGGGAACACGCACTCACGCTCTTGTCGGGCTGCCAGACGCGCGCGATGCGGTCGATGCCGACGGCGGCGAGCTTCTTGCCATCGCAGCTCCACGCGACGTGAGTCATCGCCTGCGGGGACGTGATGCGCATGTCGCGCGGGCGGAAGGCGGAGAATGTGGGCGTCTGGAGAGGGGTTATGAGAGGAAGCGGGGCGGGAGGGGAGGGTGTACGTGCACGCCGCGCGCGGCGAATGTTGTGTGGGGCGGCGGGGAGGGCGGCTTTTGCGGTGGGGGGATCTCGTCTTCGTCTTTGTCTTTCGAGGGTGTTGAGCTCGCCATGGTTGACGTTGTGAGACCGCCGAGGGCGTCGAGGTCAGCTGTGGGCGCGCTTCAAGGCGCGTCCTGGTCCTGTTTTTGACAACGTCGTCTGGTGTCCGCGCTTGCTGGGCTGGGTCGTGCAGGTGTTCCTAAAGGTTTGCTCAAGTAGCGTAGTAGGGTCTGTAGAGATGAACGGAGACCACACAGGCTGCTGTACAATAGCGCGCACGGACCCCGACCTGCCCTAAACTGCGCGTGGCCCGTGCGCGCCACGCCAGGTATATAGCCCGCCCGCCTCCGGCCAGAGTTTCTTCATACTTACCTTGATGGCACAAGCCCCTTCACAGACCTGGGTCTGTGGGCCGTGGGGATCCTCCATTGCACGGCGACCCTGTCCCCAGAGGGTGTCTGCGGTTTGTATGGCCTTCGGCTCATGCACCGTCTCAATATTTTCCTGTCCCGGTCCGGCCCTCGGGCTGGCCGGGCCATTTTTATGTTACACCGCCGTCCTAACCCTAACCCCAATACATATTCTACATACCTCAAACATTCAGCCAACGTGCAATCGAATCCTCGTCTTACAATCGTCGAGCTTCGCGAGGTACGAGTCCTCGCAGAGTCCTCGCCCTCGACCATGCCCGGACGACGCTGCTTTTTCGACCTCATACTTGCTGCGAACGTCCGAAGGTCGAATTGTCTCCGAGCACGTGCCGTCGCCCTTTTCACGCGCAACCGCTCGCTGCATATTATATTACAGTCACAAAGTCCTTGCATCCTCATTCTCTACGTCGACGGCGACCCTCCTCGAGCAAGCCATTTGCCAGCAACATCGAGGGCCATCCGCGCACGTGGGCCAGGCGCTAACACCCAACGCAGCACTTTACCCGAGGCCATCGGACCACGACCGCGTACGCCTCCCACCACCACGTCGTTGACAGTCGATGAACTACCTCTGGGGCGCCGTCAATGCGATCAGCGCGCCGTACCAGTACTACAAGGAGCTCCCGCCCATCAATCCTGCGACACTCACCGGGGCCATTGATGTCATCGTTGTGCGCAAGCTCGCCCCAGACGGCGGCACGGAGCTTGCCTGCTCGCCATTCCATGTGCGATTCGGAAAGTGGCAGGTCCTCAGGCCGGGCGAGAAAAAGGTGCGCATATATGCTGCTCCAGGCTCCGGTCAGGCGTTCTTGACGAGGTTGCACAGGTGAACGTGTCAGTGAACGGCAAGCCCAGCCCGTTCCACATGAAGATCGGGGAGGCGGGTGAGGCGTTCTTCCTGTTCGAAACCGAGGGCGACATCCCCGACGACCTCATCACGAGTCCCCTGCTCGAAGCTACCAAGCCCAGCGAGCCGAGCAAGACCGACAAGTCCACGCGCGAGAGCAGCCAGGAGCCCGACTTTCTCGACCTCGACGCTACCTCGTCCACTCCACCCTCCACGTCACCATTATCTGGCCTCTCGCTGTCCAAGCCATCCGACCCAGCCTCTTCCTCGAATCAGCCCTCCGACCCCGTGTTCGCGGACCAAGGTGGGCGCTTTGGCGCACGTGAAGAGGGCGACCGCGCGCCTGACGAGCAAGATCCGCCCTCGCTTCTAACGAACCCGATGAGCTTGGGAAAGGCGGTCGTCGGCGCCGCGGTAGAGACGGAGAAAGAGCTATCGGCGCGCTTCAAGGACCGAGTCGAGGCGGCACGCAACATGACGGAGACGGTTGTGCACGAGCGCGATCATCGACCAAGTCACAGGGAGCTGCGGCTGCTGGAGGAGCAAGGCGACGAGGCGCTGCCGTCGTTCGAGGAGGCAGATTTGCAGATGCCGCAGGTCGTGGACAACGGAGGTGCGTGTACGCGCAAGATGTGCGGCATATATCCTCTTACCATGCCGATCAGACGTCGTGCTCGACATGGGCGGATACCATTCGCAACAGCCCCGGCGCGCCTCTGGCTCGCGCGACAACACGCCCTCGCGCACGCCCTCCCCCGCGCTCGCGGAGCCCACCATCCAGCCCCCGTCTCCGGGCTCCTCTCCCCACCGCCCCGTCCCCTTCCCCAGCCTCCGCGCACCGTCCGCACCCCCACAGGCTCTCCATCCACCGCAGCCACTCAACCTATCGCCCGCGCCGCCAGAGTACTCGTGGGAGTGGGGTGCGTTCCCGCAGAAGAGCCCCGCGCGCGAGCGGTTCCCCAAGACGCTGTCCAAGGCGCCCGCTGGGCTCGGCGCTGCGTTCGCTGCAGAGGAGCGCGGTGGCGTCGACGACGCGGAGGATGCAGAGCAGACGCCCGCCGCGTTTCACCGCAGCAAGAGCCTGCCGCCCGAGTTCGAGGAGGACGCTGCCGGTGCGAGCGTGCCCGCTGCGCCGGCGCGCGCTGACGCGGAGGAGCTGGAGGTGCGTAGCGACGGCGGGCTAGATCTCGAAGTGCGCAGCGAGGGGGGGATGGATCTTATGGATCTGGAGGACGCGGCGGAGGAGGCCGCGCGGAAGCGGCGCGTGCAGGAGCGGCGCGGGTCGGTCACGGACGTGGCGACGAGCGAGGCGCGCAGCTCGTGGGTGCGCTGGTGGCGCCGCAGCGGCGGGCGTACGCAGAGCGTCGACGTCCGCACGCGGGAGCGTGGGGGAAGCGTGAGCGACCGGCCAACGCTGAAGGAGTCGAATACCGCGCCCACGGAAGCGGTGAGTTCTCGCAAAGCTGGCAGGTGGTGGGTGTGGGCTGACGGTGAGGGTAGGAGCTCAGGCGTGCGTCCGCGCAGGACATCTCTGTGCCAGGGCGCGAGGATGCGAACGCGTCCGCACCCGCGTCGCTGCCGACCGACGATGCGCCGCTGCGGCGCGAGCGCAGCGTGTCGCCGCCGCGTGCGCGAGGCATCCGGGAAGACGAAGCGCTTTGCAAAGACGCTGCGGCTGACGTCCGAGCAGCTGGTGAGTTGGTTGATTTTCTTTGGTAGGCGCGTGTGCTGATGGCGCGCGTAGCAAAGTCTGGATCTGCACGAGGGCGCGAACACGATCACGTTTTCGCTGAGCACGACGGGCGCGGTGGCGTGTACAGCGCGGATATTCCTGTGGGAGCACACGGATATGATCGTGGTGTCGGATATTGATGGGACTATTACGAAGTGCGCATGCATCTCTCGTAAAATGGTTGATACTGACTGTCCCAAAGGTCGGACGCTCTCGGCCACGTATTCACGATGATCGGGCGAGACTGGACGCACCTCGGGGTCGCGAAGCTGTACACAGACATCACACGGAATGGGTACAAGATCATGTATCTCACCTCGCGCGCAATTGGCCAAGCGGACTCAACAAGATACTACCTGCAAGGGATCAAGCAGAACGATTACCAGCTGCCCGAGGGCCCGGTGATCATGAGTCCGGACCGGTTGATGGCGTCGCTGCATAGGTGCGTGCTGCGCTTCGATCTCAGAACGAGGGTGCTCATGAGGCGCGGCGTGCAGGGAGGTCATCATGCGTAAGCCTGAGGTGTTCAAGATGGCGTGTCTGCGCGACATCAGCGTCTGTATGGGACGGTATCTTCGGGGCCCTTCTATGCGGGCTTTGGCAACCGCATCACGGACGCATTGTCCTATCGAAGCGTCAACATCCCGAGCTCCAGAATCTTCACGATCGACTCCAATGGCGAGGTCAAGATGGAGCTCCTCGAGCTCGCTGGGTACAAATCCCCGTATGTCCTCAATGCCTATATTCAAGCCGTCGCATGTATGCTGATTATATACGTGCAGGTCCGTGGCAAGCTACATCCACATGACCGACCTCGTCGACCAGATGTTCCCACCCATTCAGCACAAGTGGGAAACGGCGTTCACAGACAACAACTACTGGAAAGCGCCCGTGCAGGACTTCCCGCTGCCGGACCTGACGCCGCCGTCGCCGGCGCTGTCCGCGCGCTCGGATACGTCGAACCAGAGCACGCTCGCGCGGCTGCGGAACTTCAGCCTGCGGAGCACGAGCGCGTCGACGCGCACGCTAATGCTGCCGGCCCCTGCGACGAGCGGGGAGCGGCGTGGGCGCGAGATGGGGCATGGGCACGGGGCGCACACGCATGAGCGCCAGCTGTCGAGCATCGAGCGGCTGGGGGGCGTGCTGTCGAGCTTCACGCTGTCGCCGAGCCGGAGCGTGAGCCCCGATGCGTCGTCAACGCGCTACTCGGTGTCGGAGGAAGATGAGGAGGCGTTGGAGGACGAGGACGAGGATGAGGACGGTGGTGAGGGACGTGGGGGCGCGCAGAAGCGGCGCAGGCGCAGGCAGCGCAGGACGAGCATGCCCGGCTCGCTACCCGGCTCTCAGGGATCGTTCTCGGACGACTCGGATCTGGAGTTCGGGGCGCGGGAGGGCGAGGACGCGCTTGGGGCGGGCGAGAGCGAGGAGGTCGCGGAGCACGCATTCGACGAGGATCTGTTCGCGACGGGCGAGATGCAGCATGTTCCTTTCTTGTGATCACGGCGCCCATGGACAGAATCTAGAGCGGTACATATAATCGAGATAATCTGCAATAATGCAATTGGGCGTACACCGTTGGCAGTGTCCCAGGCAGCGTCACGGACGATGCCCTGTGTCTGCACCGCTGTGCCAGTGGATAACAATTCCCAAACGACGGGCAAGCTGCTCTCCCGTGTCGGGGTTGTCGTGTACGGGTGTCGCGCTGGCTCCCAGGCGTCCCACGCCGGGCCCATCAGCCGCCCGCACCCGACGCTCCTTTTGTGCGTACTCCCACCATCCCCTCACCCCAAATCGCACTCGCCCTCTCTGCTCTATCTGGCATCATGTCTTTGCATTGAGTCTGGATCTCCTGTTGACCCAGAGGTCTCGGTGCCGAGCCCTGGAACGCCTGGTGCCCATGCCAAGGCGAACTCTCGCCCCCGTGCTCTCCTCGCGCAGGAGGCACCTCGCAGGCCGCAGGCACGTCGTGTGAGCAATCTCGGGGTGCGCATTGGCTGGAGGCACGGATCATGCAGTGCGCGGCGATCCCGAGCCCCACGACGCCGGGGGCTGTTGCTGCCACTCCTCTGGCACGGCCGGGCCTCACGCGCTGCGCGCCTCCTGGCGCACGGAAAGCGTGTTGGGGACGTGTTTGGCGGTGACGGCAGCGTATGGGGCTGTACTCTCTCAGTTCCGTGGAATCGTTTGCACGGGGCCGAGGCGGGCGTACCCACGCAACGCTGGCGGCTCTCCGCCCTGGCAACTAGACGGAAAACACGTCAACATCTGTACCTCTATACGCCTAATTTTTGGTGACAGTTTGGACTCACAAAATAGGGTCTTTGTGCCCACCCGACTCTCTGAGATCACTCCGCGTCTACTAGGAGACACACCATCTCTGCATTGGACTTTGTCTTCCGACCTCGCTTGCCGTGCGCGCTCACGCTCAGGACTCTTCCCTCACATTCATTCCATCCCACCGTAAGTTCCCTCACCCGGCTTCAAAGGAAGACCCCCCGTGTTACGATTTTCACCTGATGGTCGTGTCCTGCACCCCGTCCCACGTTCTGCGCGTTCCCGCAGGACCCGTGCTGCCTTCTCTTGGGAGGGGAATCTATTTTTTGCGGGCTCTCCCCAGCACTGTGGTATCTGACAGGACACACTGCTTGCGTATTGTCCCGCTTTTGGTATGCGCGCCCGTTACATACCCTCGGGAGCGGTGCGTTCCAGAAATGCGACGCCCCGCATTGGTGGGTCCTTGTTTTCCTCGCTCATTTCGTCAATTAGCGAAGAAGCTACGGTCTCTTGGCATAGTGAGCGCTATACGTATGTGGCAGACACGACGGTACGCTAGGGAGGACAGAGTAGTACCTCAGATTCCTTGTTACTGTGTATAAAAGGCGAGTTTGGATACCAGCAAATTTCAGAACACTCCGGTGCTCGAATCTCTTGGTCTTCAGCCAGTTATCGCAATGTCGTTCAAGGTCCTTGCCGCTTTCGTCGCGTTCATCGGTGCCACCAACGGTAAGTAGCCCCGTCGCGCTGCCTCCGCACAGAAAGATAACACTTGGCGTCGGTATTTGCAGCTGCCATCACCCGGCGCGTCGCCTGCCCCGACGGCGTGCACACCGCTACCAACGCCGCATGCTGCGCGCTGTTCCCTGTCGTCGATGATATACAAGAAAACCTCTTCGACGGCGCAGAATGCGGCGAGGAGGTGCACGAGTCTCTGCGTCTCACTTTCCACGATGCCATCGGCTTCTCGCATTCCAAGGGCGCTGCTGGGCAAGTCGTCCTGTCCAACTGCCTGCGTACAATCGCAGGAGCGCTGACTTGTTCGTGGTCTGACTTTTGACAGTGGTGGAGGCGCTGATGGCTCCATTGCGACATTCTCGGACATCGAGACGAACTTCCATTCGAACAACGGCATCGACGACATCATAGATCAGCAAGCGCCCTTCGTCGCCGCGCACAACATGACCGCCGGCGACTTGTACGCGTCTCTCTGCCGTCCTTATTCTTTCTTATACTGACCGTCTCCTTACTATCTAGCATCCAGCTCGCAGGCGCCGTCGGCGTGTCGAACTGTGCCGGTGCTCCCCAACTCAACTTCTTGCTCGGTCGGCCCACGGCCAAGGCACCCGCGCCCGACCTCACCGTCCCTGAGCCGTTCGGTATGTTGCCTTGCGCTTGAAATGTATGGCGAAGGGCTCATCGATTGCAACAAGATACGATCACCAGCATTCTGGCCCGCTTCAGCGACGCGGGCTTTAGCCCCGCCGAGGTCGTTGCCCTCCTCGCGTCGTATGTGTCTCTGACCGCGCACGAATCCGGCGGAAGGTTGACGTGTTTTTCTTTCCTTTGCAGGCACACGATCGCTGCTGCCGACCATGTGGACCCGACGATCCCTGGCACGCCGTTCGACTCGACACCGAGCGTATTCGACACCCAGCTCTTCGTCGAAGTGCAGCTGCGCGGAACGTTGTTCCCCGGGTACGTCCGCGCCGTTTTCTCAAGCCATATGTGCGCGCCCATGGCTGATTGCTCGCGGGCTGTTATAGCGCGGGCCCCAACCAGGGTGAAGTGCAATCTCCCCTACGCGGCGAGATGCGCCTCCAGTCCGACCACGACCTGGCGCGCGGTATGTTTGCGTACTCGCAGCGCACTGATTCGCTGTGCTCTGTGCTGATGCCCGGCAGACTCGCGCACGGCGTGTTTCTGGCAGGCGAACGTCAACCAGCAGGCGCACATGGCGTCGACCTTCAAAGCCGCCATGGCGAAGCTCGCCGTGCTCGGACAGGACACAAGCAAGATGATCGACTGCTCCGAGGTCATCCCCGTGCCGAAGCCGTTCACGGGCACCGCGACGATCCCCGCCGGCCTAGCACAGAACGACATCGAGCAGGCGGTGAGTGTTTGTTTTCTGTGAATGCTTAGGGAGGTTCGGGGATGGCTGACGATGTGCTGGGTTAGTGCGCAACGGCGCCGTTCCCCGCGCTGCAGGTCGCGCCGGGCCCGCAGACCTCTGTGGCTGCTGTGTAAGCCCATTTCATAGGGCCACCGTCGTACAGCTGCTGAGCATTTTTCCTCTAGCCCCCGTCCTGAGTTCTAAATTTTGGTTCAATTTGTCCTTTTCTGCGGGTAGAGCTAGCGGGCTGCATGTAAGAATGGGACGAAATACTATGTTTTTGCACTGCAAGGGCGTGAGAGGGTCGATGTAAGTACTAATGATAGCACGCTGGATTCGAATGCGAATGAGTACTAAATCCCGGGCGCTCTGATCGTGTTTATGCTCGCGGATCCGGCCAGCCTGAGCGCGGTCGCCTTGAGTTTGGCTCGAAGTTCAATATACGCAAGTACACTTACTACCTAGACAAAGTTTGCTGGTTCACAGTGGAGCAGGCGAGAAGCACCGGTATTGACGTGCTGTCGTTCTGTATATCATCCGAAATGCCTGCGTTGACCAAGTGGATTTGACTGTATTGCAAAGAGGTCGGTCGGGGATGTCGGACCATGGCGAACCCTCGATCGAGTTCGCGCTGCCGTAGTGTTACGTCTTCCAGAAGTCAGGATATGATATGCGTCCAATATGAACATTGTGACAATCTTCAAGCGTGTCAGCGGGAAAGTCGTGATAGATAATTGCTGCACTGGTTTCAACTACCGACTTCGTCGGGAACGCTGGTTGGGAACGCCTTCAAACGCTTACCAGTCCCACCTGAGATAATACATCGTTCTGAGACCTGAGTGAGGATGAAGCATTGGGTTTTATAGGTTAACGAAAGACTGATAGACTCGGAGAGACTGGAGGATCGAAAAGGCGCTGCGGGCCGTCGCGGTCAATATCCGGCGGGGCCGCGCGGCGCGCTGCGTGACGACGCGCCGAGTCAGTCCGAGTCGGTGCTTGTTGCTCCTCCGTCTACGAACCAGGAATCCTTTTCCGCGTGGTATCGTCTTCACCTTTTCGCGCAATGCCGATCTCTTATCATCTTCTATAGCCGTCTGTGATGCGTCTCACTCCAACGCACAACGGGCCATGCGCACGTCGAACCGTACTAATGTATAGCCTCTCTTCAATCTCGCAGGCCGTCATTGGCCTCGAGGACCTTGCTCTAGGAGGAAGGCCGTTCCCTCCCTGCTTCTTATGGCCGTATCGGTCTGTGGCTAGCCAATTGTCTACTGCACGCCTGTGCTCCCGACTGTGAGGAGGAGCTAACCTGTGCAGCGTGGCACGCATACAGACCCCATTTAAGGGCATCTTCTATGCGGTCGGTCTGGACGCGGAGACTGCTCTCTGTAGACTGTCGTCAGGCGCATCCTTCGCCTTCATCAACGCGGCATGTTTTTTTGACGGGGCTGCGGCAGGAGGGGACAAGTCTAGGAGGCAGTCAGGCGTGGCCCGAAGAATGGGAGGTGGGAAGGATGGAACACGCATCGGGCTCGTATCCCCGGCTGGTGACTACTGCTGACCTCCTCCACCTTCTGAGCCCCGATATATGTCAACGTCCGTTATGCTAGGCGGTATGCCCGGATTTTGCATGCCCTATACTGTACGCGATCCACTGCGCCGGTCGCCTCGCTCGCGACTTTGTTGTATGTTTTGTGAGTGTCACGATTTTTGGACACCCGTCAGCACGAATTGCGCGCCCGAAGTTTTCGTGGACTTCGTAGTGGGCTATTTTTGTAAGTCAAGAAGCTCACCGTGGCAAAGACGAGCCGCACGGATCGATTAGCATTCCAATTCCACGCATCCGGCGAACCACGTGATGCGGCATATGGAACCGTCATTTTCCGAGCCTCGTGCGCAATCAAGCCAAAACTGTGGAGCAGTCGTAGGTTTTGTCGCGCGCAGCCGAGCTGTCTCTCCCCGTCTTTTGGTGTCCGGCATGGCGTCGCAATCCTCATCGGTGAACTATCTTCTGTTGTTTTTCAACAATGGCGCTGCTTTGGGTATTGGTGTCGGCACCGTCCCGGTCAATCGGGTACTCTCAACGATGCAGCGATGGTCGGTCCAGACGACTCTCGGTAGGCAATTCGATATTGGTCTTGGCTGTCAGACCTGTTTCGCATCATTCACAACTGCTGGACGGCCGGGAGGCCATGAGACAATGGAGTATCCCGCGGCTTTTGCGATAAAAGACGATCACTGTCGCCTCTCGAAACCTCAGGACACTCAAGTTCTCTACTCCCCCCTCCCTCGCTGGACTCACTCCCCGCCTTCAAGTGGCCGCTCTAGGCGATGTCGTTCGAAGGCTTTGCCATCCTGCGCGCCGCTTTCATTCTGGTGCTGCCAACGGTCAGTGACGTCGTAACGTCCCTATCGGCCTTAGAATTCCTGCTGACTATCGTCGTCTGTAGGCCGCATTATCACGCCGCGTTGCGTGCCGCCGACGGCGTTCACACAGGCGACGCAACGGCCGCGTGCTGCGCGCTCTTCCCGATCGTCGACGACATCCAGACCAACTCTTCGACGAGCGAGAGAGTGCGGTGAGGAGACGCACTAGTCCCTACGCTCACGTTCCACACTGCGCCATCGGCTTTTCGCTCTCCAAGGGCCTGGCTGGGTACGTCATATCTCAGCTATTTTCACGCGCTGCTCGCCTCATTGGCGTAACATGGGCGGCGGTGCGGACAGGGGGGGTCGCATGATCATTTCGCTGATACGATACCAATTTCGCGACGCCAACAACGGTATCGACGAGATCGTGGGCGAAGCAGGCTCCTTTCAATCGCCAAGCAAGCAAACACTCTCGGCGGGCGACTTGTAAGCATTGTCCGACACCGAGCCTGCCTATTTTTCACGACGCTGACCCTCTCGCCCTCTACAACAGGCATCCATCGCTTGGCGGTGTCTGTTGGGCCTTGTTCCCAACTGGCCCTGGTGGCTTCCGCACTCGAGTTTTCTCTTCTGTTCGGCCGCCTCAGCCGCCAAGGCCCCCCCGCCTCTCCTACTTGACCGTACCAGAGCCGTTCGTTGGCGTGACGTTGTTATGATGGTTTTAAATCTCGGAGCTGACCGTCGCACAATAGACCCATCATCGAGCAATCTTGCGCGCATTCGGCCGGACCAGGCTTCAGCCACCGCCGAAGTCTCGCATGCTTCCGCCTCGTAGCGTCCTTGCTCCGAGCTCATAAGACGCGGAGCGGCTGATTTGTGTTCGTATGCTAAACACCAACGTTCGCTGGCTCCGACTGGCATGTCGACCTTGCGTCGATCCCCGGGCACGCCGTTGATCGACTGGCGGCCGTTCCCTTCGTTCGATCCTAGGTCTTCGTGGAAGTGCAGCTGCTGCGCGGCAAGGGCCATCTTCCCTGGTATGGGCGTCGCTCGTTTGCAACTATCCCGGCGCACTGGCTGATAGCTGCTGCGCGTCTAGCGTGGTCCTAATCAGGGCGAATGGCATGTCCCCCCTCCACATCGTCGAAATCCGTCTCCAGTCGCGACCGACGATCTGGCCAGGCATGACTGCCCCTGCGTACACATTTACTCTGTACTGACGTACACGTTGCTCGCCAGACTCGCGCACCGCGTGCTTCTGGCAGGGCTGACGTCACCAGCAGTCACATCATGGCCCTCGTCCGTTCAAGGGGCCGCCATGGGCGAAGCTCGCTGTGCCTGGCGGACACGATGCAAGAGGTCGACTACTGCTCGCTAGGTGATCCCGCGCCCGCAGCCCGTTCAGGGTCACCGCGACGATCCCGGCTGTTTTGTCGGCCGAATGACATCGATCATGGCTGTGAGTAGTCTCCTGGCTGCGATTTTTGGCGCGAGCGTTTTGGTTGCTGACGGTCGTTTTGTTTAGTCGCGACGGCGCTCGTTCCCCGCTGGGCATATCCTCCGGGCCGCAGACTCCGTGCCCGCGGTGTAAGTGTCCCCTCGCTACTCATTTACTCGCTCGGACTGGACATGCATCGCAGGCCCTCCGCTCGCTAAGTTTCGTCATATTGCATTTACACTGTTGGTTTACTGGGGGCATACAGTTTCGATATCGTTATGGTAGCTCGGGTCGCGGCAATGAAGATAATGACACTTATGTGCGATTCATTGAGCGAACGGCGAGATGCGGCAGCGCACCGGTTTTTGCCGCTAGAACCGCCGCGTCGGCGGTCCGTCTTATATACCTCTTGCCTTCATCCACCATGATGCGCTCGCTGACTGTCCCTGTGGAATTTTGAGCGAGGGCACTTGGCAGGTTTTCTCACCACAATGCCTCAGCCCACGCTTTGATCGTCTCCAATGCGGGCGCATGGCGTAGTCGAGTTGTCGCTTGACCGTGCTCTAGAGGCCCGGAGAGGCCCGCCAGGTGGTCGGTCCTGATCGGCGGGTGGATCTTAGGGGCTGTCTCTTCCTCACAGCACTCATCACTGGCGCCTCCCAACAGTCTTTCCTTGCCTGCATGTCTTCCATTGACCCTGGTTACGCCAGGCCCTGTCCGTGTTCGTGTCACCGAATGGCCGCACTGAACAGTCAGGAGCTCAGAGTCGCCGTTACCCAGAGACGTCCCCCCTCGTCTCCTCTAACGAAGTCCCTCCATTCCCATCTTCTCCGCATCTTTCTCCTCATCACCCTACAGCAGCCGGCCCTAAAAAAAAAAACCATTAATCCTGTGTTCATGCAGATGTCGATCCTGTTTATGCATACATCATCCAAGTCTCCCGGCGGCTGGCGCGGCCGATCGCGCTCGAGTGGCCCGCAGCGAATGGACTTACTTCGACTTCCGCTACCCGGACTGACTTGGCCTGGCGCCGTCGTCAAGAATCTCCTCGCCCTATCCAAGTCTGGCGCCCCTCGTCATTATTTATGAGAACAAAATATACAGCTAAGGACGCGAAGTATCCCATCATCGAGCACATCGGCCACATAAAGGAGGTCTGCAAGATTCAGTATAGAGGTGGCACCAGAAGGACAACCCGCGTCAGCAGCTCCCCGCCCGCGCGCCGATGCTCGAGATCCTGAGGCAATGTCTAAAGCGCTCGAATGGGCAGGCGGGCGGATCCTTTCCCTTGCCGAAAGCTTCCTCGGGCGACTACGCGTCCCGTTCGTCTGCAAAGCGTGACCTCCTGGCATGCGTCAGGGCATGCATACTGGGTGGCCCGCTGTCTTCTCCGGACACGACTCCCTCACCATCTCTTCACGTTTACAGCAACCCATGGCCCTCACCGCGCGGACTCATGCGTATTGTTCGACGAGATTCTTGGCGGCTCTGGCGTCGGCATGGGCCGTCGTTGGTCGACTCTCATTCGTGACGTGGCAGGCCCACGGGGCACAAACTGCCCGGCCGCGCACAACCGGACGCTGCTCATGTGCGTCCTTCCGCGTCTTGCAGAGCTGAGAGTCACGAATTAATGGCTCGGGTTATTGCGGCACCTCGGGAGCGAGTCCGGATTCGCGTGGGCGCGACGAGGATCGGTTGTGAGTGGAAGCGCGCATCGTGTAGCCGCTTTGAATGCGGTGCGATGGTGGGCCTGGTGGGAGGAAGGAAAAACGGTGTCATTGTCATAGGGGGGAAGCGCGTATGGTGTCTGCGCGAAGTCGGATCGTTGAAATAGTGCACCTGGGTATCTACGTATGAAAGGGATAGGTTAGTCGGAAATACTTGAGCGAGAAATAATTTGCTACAAGTGTCAAGGTTCCGTATTGGAGCTCTCTTCGTAGATATACCCTGCGGTGGCGATATAGATATCTCGCCGCACGGAAGAAACGAACAATACCGATTCCTGCTGGCCGGCCGGACCATCCTCGAGCAGGTGCACTTGCGCGTAGGCTCAGGAATGTCTTATCTCCGCGAACCGAGAGGCGCCTCGTCACTTCGGACGCTTCTCTCCGGGTCTCGCTGATCATATCTGCGACCAAAGCGCTGTACGAAACCTCGAATCCCAATCGTTTCTATTGGGCGTACGGGACTAAGTTCACGTATGAATGGCGGCACGAAAAGGGGAACTCACTCGGATGAACTTTCCGCGAATCAGGTTTCCGAGGTATAGATGTCGGTGAAGAAAGGGTTGCATGGCTGAGTCGACTCGTCCTGTTTTTTCAGGGACCGATTTGTCGCCGCCGTATAGCGGCAGTTCGAGGGGCGGTCCGCTTCGGCAGGATCGTAGCGTCGCGCAAGCCGAAATCGATCATAGTATTTCGGGGGGCGCTGGCGTGTGCGGGTAGTGCTTCACCTTGCCCTTGAAATCCTGCGCGCTCAGCTTCACAGATGAACGAATTCGGTACATCGACGACGGGTCGAGCTTATATTCTGCAGTCGGTACAGTCCCTGCGCAGATTTGTCAAGGAATTGTCTGCAATGTATTAACAGGGATTTAAGCCGGTGTGCAAGTATTAGCGCTCGTTCATGATTGCAGGCCCTACAGGACCGTCTCGACATGCCTGAGAACGAGCCGCGAAGAAATCATATTAAACACACATACCTCAAATATTTGACTGGATAAAAGCTACGCCTCACGTAGTTTTCAAAATTAGGATCGTCAGGTCGGAGGAGGGGCATAACCAAGATTTTATTGCGCCTTCGTCATTCGCAGCTGGATGACCTCGAGCACGGGACGGTGTGGTTGCGCGGATCGGATATGAGCTCCTCTGAGGCAAAGATGTAGTGCAATTTCGAGGGCTCATACGGGCCGTGCTCGCGACGTGGCGCTTCAGCATCCGCGTCCAGCGGCGGCTGGGAAGAAGTGGAAGCTAATGCGTGAGATGGGTGGGAAGGTACTGTATATGAGGTGACGTACTGGGAGTGCTGCTCGCATCGCCGCGAGCGCAACTGACCAGTGTCGTCTCTAGGCTCACCAGAAACAAGCTAGAACGCACATGTGATGATAGCAAGTACCGATATCAAAAGAATCCGTCAATTGACAAGCAAACGAGACCGCAAAGGACGCAACCGGTTTCGACGGCCTGCCTTCTCCATCGCAGCGAGCCCGTCGTCGGCACTCTCTACAACCCAGCCTTAATCCTCCAGCAGAACGGTAAACGGAGCTACAGAGCAGTGGTAGGATGAAGCATTTCGTTAGATATTAAGGAGTGAAGAAAGTGCATAGGCCCCGGGGGACGCATGCCGAGGTCAAGCAGCCGCCTTGAAGACGTGGGAGGCGCACGACCTCGTCGAACTCGTGAGATTATTGTGCTCGCAGTGGCACTTTTACTGCGAGTATTAGTGCGCGAAGGAGGATATGGATACGATGCGCGGCTGGAGGCTGGCGCTGTCTCAGCGGATCGAGGTGATCGTAGTTCACCGGCCGCCGCGTCAGACTCGTCGGCGCACTTCGAGAGGCTCGCCAATTTTTTTCCCCCATCACCCAAGTACGTCTTGTCTTGTTTACTCTCATGGCCCGTCTCTCACAAGAAAGTCTAGGAATTGAAGTAAGCTTCCGAGTGGCAGACTTCACAACGCGCAGGACGACGTATACGTGGCGAGCGCCTCGAAACAGCCGGGTATCGACTGCGACCTCGCTTCCGCGGGACTGGATACGTCATGGCGTGATACGAATAAGCTCTATCTTGCAAGACGGAGATGTGACTCATAACCTGTTTTAGAACGCCATTCATATTGGTGGCCTAGCGGTGCACGACGGTCCTGGGGCCGCCAGACAACGTGTCGTCGCTTGATGCGACGCGCATCTCGGAGCGGCTAAGCGCCGTGATGTTCTGAAGGCACCTCCAAGCACGATGAGGCCCGCACGAGCTCGATATCAATACTTTCTCAACTCTGAAGAGGGCTCGGTCGGCGACCCGCGCAACACAAAAACACCGTCGATCTCTTGCCGAGGCATCCAGCTGCCGAAGCGAACGAAGGCGATAAAATCTTGGTTATGCCCTCCTCCGACTCGTTCGACGATCCTAAATTGAGACGTAGGCGGTGATGCTGGTCGCTTTCATCAGTCAAATATTTGGGCGGTGTGTGGTGAGTTGAACTGATTTCTTATGCTCATCCTCAACGGGCATGTCGGACGGCTGTCGTGCTTGCAAATTCATGGGCATCGAGGCGTAATATCGGCCACCCGTATGTAGCCCTCTTCATCTATGTGGACACTCTCTGAAAATCTGCACAGGGCTGTACCGCTGCAAATATAATGCTGCGCCCGTCGTCGATGGTAACCAGCGATCGTTCTTCTTCACCGTGAAGCTAAATCGGCCGGCAGATTTCAAAGAAAGGCTAAGCATTAACGCGCACGCACGTGCGCCCTCCGAATCTATTTGATTTACTTTGGGCTGTCGTTCGAGGGCTACATCCGCGAAGTGACCGCCTCTGAACTGCCGCGATACGGCGGCGACAAGTCGGTCCCCAAAACCAGACGATTCGACGCCGTGCGAGTACCCTTTCTCACCGCCATCTACTACCGGTCGTAACTCTGATTCGGTGGAGTTCATCGGGTGAGTTCCCGCTCTCCCGGCTTTGATATTTGGCCATCTCGTCTGATTCCTCGACGCATACAGAAACGACTGGGATTCGAGTTCGTCAAGAAGGCTTTGGTATCGGATATTATCCATCCAGACGCGCTGAGAAGCGTCTCAGGATTGCGACGAGTATCGTCTCTCGGTTTCGCGGGAAGATACAATTCTGTGAAGTATGCGCTCAAGCTGGCGCTCGAGATCGTCCGGGCAAGGAGATCGGTATTGTTCGTCTCCTCGCCTTACGTGCGGCGATCTATATTGCAAACCGGCAAGGGTAGATTCTTACGAGAAAGCTCGCCATTCCGTACTTAATGCTTGAAGCTGTAATGTAATTCCGGTATGGACTGTCAATCCTTTCACATTTCACACGCAGGTATATCGATACTCTCGCTGTCATTTTACGCTCCGCTCGCGACTCGTGGACACCGCACGCTCTTCCAAACAAAGTCGTTTCCCCTCGTACGTGCAAGGGATCTCCTACATACTAAGTACATAGAGGGGCATGAAGCAACGACGGCACACATGGATGGCCGCACAACGTGGTGGTGCGCTATTGAAAGAAGTCACAAGCGGGCGTGAGAGCGCATCGCTGACGGGACTTTGCTTAGCGCAACTGAAACTTCGTCGGTATAATGATCTCCGATGGGTGTCCGCACGGCGTCTGGAGGCGATAGCAGCAAGTACAAAACAGTGAAGGCGCAGGAGCGGCCCATTGCCACAACCGATCCGAATCACTGCAGGCGCTTCCGCCGCGTCTCTGTCGATGGAAATGTCACCTATGCGGGTCTATCGTCTGCAGGTATGCACGCCCTCGCAAGATAAAATGTCGTCTTACGGGTCGGGCGCGTCCGCGTCCGGCCAAAGACAAGACTTTGCGACAGAAGGGTTCTTCTCGCCCGAGTCTCCGCGTGACCACCCAAACGTTCTCTGTCAGGATAATCATCAATCAGTGGGGTAAAGGTAATATTTAAGCACTCACACCATCGTTTCGTTGATTGGTAGACCTCCAGAGAAAACGAGCAGACACGCTGTCGCCGAAGATACTGATGGCGGCGGCCCTGTGGCGGTCTGTGAAGGGGTCCCGTGATGCTCGTGGGGTGGGGTCGAATTAGCGGTCAGCTGGCTGGGGGCGAGCGGCGGGCGGCATCACTGGGTACCTGTTAGGAAGCGTCAGTAAGCTGACCCGCACACGACGCGCGAAGAGCTGAAAACCATCAGGATTGGCTCGCTCTTGGGGAATTATTTGCTCGAAAACTCCTGCGCTCGATGTAGTTCTGCGATGAAACTAATGGAGGAGTCTACACGTGTAGTAAGGAAAATCAGTAAGTAATCAATGGAGTCAGTATATACGCTTGAAGACTCTGTAGGCCTTCTCTGGCACTTTCTATAACCACGGGAATTGAAGATCCGGTAAACGACCCGGATGCATCAGGGGCCTTTTTTCCGATCTTTTGCGCTGGCCGATCATGTGAGAACGGCAACACTCGCATACCAGTGGCGCGAGCCGCTAAAAGGTGTTCAGCAACGTACACATTATAAATCTGGGCTTCGGGATCTGTTCCTCCCCGTGGAATTCGCCCCACGTAGCGTGCGAGAAGCTTCAAAGGTGCACACTCCATGCCGCTCCATGAATTTCACATCACCCTCGCGCACCTGGCACAGTCAGGTTGTTACGCGGCGGAGGATCTTCATGTCCTCCCTGGCAGGTAAGCTCAACAACGGCCTCAGCAGCACACCATTGATCTGAGGGAGATAGTGCGTGACGACGTTGGACTACACCATTGTGATAACGAGAGTTGATGAAGAATAGATGTCTCGGCGAGGCAGACTGAGAGATAGGGCACAGAGAGGGGACTAGAGGGTCCTTGAAACGAGAGCCTTCCCGAAGTATATATTGTCCGTTGTCGCGTCCGTTGTGGGCAGGTCGACGGCGTGGTGTAACGCAATATGTCGCCCTTCCCTTTCCACCGCCCAGAGTCCTTCGACAACGATACACAGCGGATGACATTGTTTTAAAATCCGTCGTAAGCACATCCGAGGTTGCGCGGGGAACAAGCACGATCTGTGGTGGCGTGTGTAGAGTTTTACACTGATTGTCGAGAACACGAGATCGCAACAAAGTCTGCTGACTCATCAGCACCGCCAATCGTTGACGTCTGTCAGCCGAACTTGTCGCTGTTCACCTCCTTCGCATGGCTCATCTGTCCAGAAAGTCTAGGAATCTGAAGAAAGCCTCCGAGGGCAGATCTTCAGCACCAACCCGCGGCGACGCACACAGTGGCGAAGCGGGCCGGTGGGTGAAAGGGAGAACTCTCGAACAAGCCGGGTATTCGCCTGCGGCCTCGCTTCCCGCGAGGACGATACCGTCATGGCGCGGTACAATAAGCTCTACTTCAAGACGGGAGGATGGCAATCATAACATGGTGAGACGCCATTTATATTGTGTCGCTTAGCGCGCTGAGTCCGGGTCCGGCCGCCAGAAACAGGGTCGGCGCTGGAACGCAACGCGTCATCTCGGACGGCAATGCCCCTTGATGCTGAAAACACCTCACAGGCGCGAGAGGGCCGCCCCGCCGCACTATGCTCGAGATTACCACATTTTTCACAACTCCGAATAGCTCAGGTCCGACCTTCGCGCAGATCCACACAGCGTGCCGCTAACTCGAGGTCATTGAGCGGCCAAATGCCGGACCGCGACAGATCATGTTATGGCCTCTCCTCCGCGGCGTTTGACACCTCGCAAATTTGAGACGTAACGGAGAGGCGGGGTTGCGTTATCTCTCTCAGATATTGAGGTATGTGGCGAAAGGGTCTCTTTCTGGGGCTTTGTCCTCACAGCATTGATTCTCCTAGGGCTTGCCATTCGTGGCCGAGCTTAATATCGCGCATCGGTCGCGCCTTATTCTGCTTCATTGATGTCGTTCTGTGAACTAGTCGCCACAGAGACGTCATCCCGCCTGGAAAATATCATGATGGACTCGTCATCATGTAGGCCCTTAACTCGTTCCATCCCGAAAACTGAGTCCGTCGGCCAGATTTCAAGGGTAGAGCGAAGTGGCACTACACACGCGCACATCACGCTCTCCGAGTAGCATCTGATGACCTTGGGCTGTCGGCGCCGTTACACCGTCGGCGGAACGCCTTGAATATCCCTGCACGGCGGTCGACAAGTCGGCACCCGAAAATCATGACCAGTCAAGCCTGTGCAAAAACCCGCGTTTTTTTTTTGTTTCTCAACAAACAAAACCGACATCTACTACCTCGGTAACTTGATTCGGGCGGAGTTCATCCGTGTGAGTTCCCCTTTCGTTTTGTTTTGCCTCGCTAAGTCCTCGACTCATACAGAAACGGCTGGGGTTCGAGTTCGTCGAGCCTTTGGTCGCAGATAGATTCAGCAAGACCCGGAGAAGCGTCCGAAGATCGACGAGGTCGTCTCTCGGTTCGCGAGATACGAAATTCTTTGAGTACGCGCAAGTTGCGCTCGAGGATCGTTAGGCGGCAGGAGATCGGTATTGTTCGTTTCTTCCGCGCGTGTGGCTATCTATACCGCACCGCAGGGTATATTCTTACGAAGAAGGCTCCCATTCCGGAACCTTGATGACTGTATTTTCTCCCTCGAGCAATTCCCGGTATAACTGCCAATCGTTTTCATGCCACGGAATATTGATACCCTGCGCACTCATTATCTCATTACCTCCCTCGCGAATTCGTGGACACCGCACGCGCGTCCAAATACAGCCGTTTATTGTGCATGCAAGGGATCTCCTACATACTGAACATAAGATCATAAAGCAACGAGGCAACAGATGATGGCCGCAACAAAGCTGCGCTATCGAAAGAAGCACAGTGGGCGTCCGAGCACTGCTGACGGACTGCTTAGCGCAACTATATCGGTGAACCGCACGCGCTGAAAATCGTGGTGCATAATTATATTACGTGGGTGTCCGGACGCACGGCGTCTGGAGCGATAGAGGCAAGTAAAGTACATAACAGCGAAGGCGCAGGAGCGCCACATTGCCACACGATCCGAATCAATGTGCCTCTGCCGCGTCGCCGTCGATCGAATCTTCTAGCGGGTCAATCGGTCTCAGGTATGTACCCCTCGCATAAATATGACATCTTACCGGGCGCGTCTGCGGTCACCAAAGACAAGACTGCAAAGGACGGGTCCTCACCTGGTGTCTCCGCAGTGACCACCGCGACGACTTCTATTCAGGAGAATCAGCGATCGAAGGTCTTAAAGATATAACTATAACTCGGCACTCACCCATGGTTTCGTTGGACTGATAAACCTCCAGCGAGAACGCGGATACATTGTCGCCGAAGAGACTACCGTCGACCCTGTGGCGGTCTCCGAAAGGGTCCGTGGTGAACGTGGATGTGGGATCAAAATTAGCTGCGGCTGGTTGCGTGTCGACGGCGGCGCCATTGGTAGCACCTAAAACGATGGCTCAGTCTATTGGAGCATGCGCACGACACACAATCGTACCATGGATCTCCGCGCCTTCGCCGATGTTGTGCTGGAAAACCGCACGCTCTACAGCCTTCTTCGAAGCAGTCTATGAACTGTATCAGTATACGAGTCGCTTTCCCCACGAGTTGTGAGAGCTGGCACACCTTGATGGCTTTGTAAGCCTGTGCTGCGACCATACGGTAGCCATGGGAATGTAGTAACCGGTAGAGCTTGCCGTTGCTGTCCAAAGCCTCTTTAACAAGCTTCGCACTGATTTTGACATAAAATAAGCGCGTAGTCGTAGAAAAAGAACGACGAGTTCGACTCACTCGAAATGAAGACGCTCGACAGCTTGCTTCTCCTCGGCTTCGAGTCGTAGCATGTAGCGCTCAAGGAGAGCCAAAGACTGATCCATAAGCTTGTCTCCATCTCGTTCCTGGACAATAGGTATGGCGCGGCGCAGGGAAGCGACCACGCCTTTCGCCGGTATGTCGATGGAAGCCTCGAACACACCGCCAGCAAGCTGTGGAAGGTATGTGTCGACGAAGATGGACCGAGCCATAGTGGGTGCGTGTGTCAAGGAGAGGAAGCCGCCGGTGGTCGCGGCTGCGAAAGAGGAGATGGGTACCGTCCTCGAGACAGTTGTGTAAGTATATATAGCCCGCGCGGCGCGGTTATGGGCAGGTAGCACGAGTAGCGCGATCGGGGAAGTCCGCCACACTTGTCTGGTCGAGGAGCGATAGCTAAGGCTGGAACAACCCTGTATGAGTATTAGCAGAGCCTGCGGGAAACATTACAGGCAGTGAATTCCAGATACCGAGAGAGCAGCGGTTGAAGCAGCGGTGTAAGGCTGGCAGTGGCACACGATACAAATATACTGCTGACAAATTAGCGCTGCCCGATTTGGGCTTTAGGAACTCGCGTTCTTGAACGCGCTGCGTCCACGCCCTCTTCCTCATGGCTCACCACTCACAGGAAAGTCTCGGAACAGAGGAGAGTCTTCAAGCAGACCGCAAAAATCCAGGCCGACGCATGCGCAGCGAGCGGTGGTGGACCAAGCGGGAGAAGCTGCTCGAGCAAGCTGGGTACCGCCTACGACCTCGCTTCCGCCAGGACTGGAAGCCATCTTGGCCCCAGGGTGCGAGAATTTTTGAAATCCATAAGGCTGAAGATGGAATCCGCAACTATGTGAGGTCTTGTCACTCTCTCTAGCTCGACAACCACGCTGACGTTTCTGCCAGCTCCGGGTCGCGCTTGACGCGACACGCATCTCGGACGGCAAGCCCGTGATGCTGAAGCGCATCGTGCGCGGGGAGGGCCCATATGAGCTCGATATTGCTACATCTCTTGCCTCGGAGGAGCTCATATCCGACCCGCGCAACCACACCGTCCCGTTGCTCGAGGTCATCCAGCTGCCGAACGACGAAGCCGATAAACTCTTGGTTATGCCCCGCCTCCGCCCGTTCGACGATCCCAAATTCGAAACGTACGGTGAGGTGGTCGCGTTTATCAGTCAAATATTCGAGGTATGTGGCGAATTCATATGTTATCGTCGGGCTCGTCCTCACATGATCTCGGGCGGCCGTAGGGCTTGCAATTTACGCACGAGCGCAATATTGCCCATCGGTAAGATGCCCTCCAAGCGCGTAGACGGTGTTGACAATATTCTCAGGGACTGTACTGCTGCAAATATAAAGCTCGACCCGTCGTCGATGTACCCGAACTCGTTCCATCCTGTGGAGTTGGATCGCCGGCCAGATTTTAAGGGCAAGGCGAAGCACTACACGCGCACGCAGCGCCCTCCGAGATACTATTTGATTGACTTTGGGCTGTCACGACGCTACGATCCTGCGAAGGGACTGCCTCTGGAACTGCCGCTATACGGCGGTGACAAGTCGGTCCCGGAAAACCAGGACGAGTCGACTCCGTGTAACCCTTTCTTCACCGACATCTACTATCTCGGTAACTTGATTCGGGTGGAGTTCATCGGGGTGTGTTCCCCTCTCGCTTTGAGATTGCCTTGCTGAGTCCTCCACGCATACAGAAACGACTGGGATTCGAGTTCGTCGAGTCTTTGGTGGCGGATATGATTCAGCGAGACCCGGAGAAGCGTCCGAAGATCGACGAGGTAGTCTCTCGGTTCGCGGAGATACGGAAATCCTTGAGCACGCGCAAGTTGCGCTCGAGGATCGTCAGGCGGCAGGAGATCGGTATTGTACGTTTCTTCCGTGCGTGCGGCTATCTATATCGCACCGCAGGGTATGTTCTTACGAATAAGGCTCCGATACCGGAACCCTGACGCTCTCGTTCAATTGTCTTGGCTGAATTGATTTTCTGTTGGCATAGCACAGTTTCGATACCCCCGCACGCATTACTTCACTCTCACACCGCACGCGCTTCCCAATGTAACAGCTGATTGTGTTCACAAGTGGTCATTAGCAACCGCGCCAATCAGTTCGCATCTGAAGCGATGCCGGTCAAACTTAGCACGATCAACGGAAGCAGCGGGTTGCGCGTACCGCTGGAAATCGGCGCGACAGTCAGGGTCGGTGCAGTGGACCACACCTGCTCCGGCGTTCTATTCACAGTCACCGAGTAGACTTCTGAAACCAGTTGGCGAGTTGTAAGCGTCATTAGACCGTCAAAATCTGTCGGTGTGTACGCACGACTGCCCATTTCGCCGTAAAGGATGGACTCCGGACCGTCCAGGATCGGCTCCAGGACTACGGATAACACAGCGAAAGGCGGGCTTTCCATCGCAACCAAAGTTGCTGTTAATCTCTCTGTGAGCTATGAAAGCTCGCATAGCTCCAAGCGAGCTACTATATACGTACCATCGGTCGAGTATCCGCTGCTTCCCGTGCTATCACCGTCATCGGCCAGGTTCGACCATGCTACGCCGAATAGCCAGAGTCCGTCGTTTGCTGAGACACGGCTGGAAAGCGTACTGTCTGACTGGTCCTCCGGATGCTCGAAGAAGTCGCTTGGATCGAGACTGTCGGCGTCCGATTCCGAGTCCGGATGGTCAGAAGAAGGAATGGTTGCGGGCTGATGTGACAGTTCCTGGGAGACCGTCGAGCATGAGCGCGGCATGTATAGCACGTCGCGCTTAAGTACCTGAGTCAACGAAAGCAAGTCCTGCGCGGCGTGGCGGAATTGTGCGACTGCTGTGACCAGCGGGTCACGGTGGACAAGCCGAAGTTGACTCCTTGGCGGTCTCCACCTCATCATAGCAACAGCACGTGTACTACGCCCCATCCTGCACATGATCAGAATTGTATCGAGACTTTCATCTGCAAGGACCGTACGGACCTTTCAAGCACCTCGCAGAGACGTTTCATATCATTCTGTGGGATAGTTTGGACATGCTCTCTCAGAAGAAGGATGGCCTCCTCCGCGCACTCCTTCGCGAGCTCGAGTTCCCCACAGGCTGTTTTCCCGACAGGGTGGCCGAGCATATCACTGATGGCATTGAACGACGTGCCCACGAAGTCCAGGAAGCTGAACGAGTGCGCGGTCTCGGACGGGCAATTGCAGCGTTCGCATTTGCGGCGTTAGTCGACATCGTTCGTTCGTGAGGTGGTAGATGAAGCGAGAGGGAGGAGAGATGGATTTCGCGTCGACGATCAACGGCGGGCGAAGTGGATGGTGGTGGATGAACACGGCCTGCACACGCACCCTTAAAAGTGGCCCACATTCTGATTGCAGTCCAGTATGGGAAAAGCCCGCGCACACACGGCGAGCGCCTCAAACAACACACTTGACATTGGCGCGGGATCGTTGGCGTCGTTACCTTGTTGTTGCCTGGAGTTGGGCTAATCAGCATGCAATCAGACAGCCGGCATTGAGGAGCCCCGCTACACGGGCGATGCTCATAGCGAAGAACAGCAACATACTTGTTCTTTATCAGGCAACCTGAAAACCGGCGCCGGCGCAAAGCGCGGACTTGGACGCCATTGTATTGTTCTCTGCTCACGCCGCATGCATACCGGGCTATGCCCCTTGAGACCCACAGCTGTGCAGCCTGCGTACTAGAGCACCAGGGTGCAAGACGCTGACATCCAGCGTCGGTATGAGTCGAGGGCCAAAGACGAGAGGAATGGCTGACGCACAGATGTCACGAAGCTCGGGGGCCGCTGCGCCAGGTCTCTACGAGCTGGGGCCCGCCGATGCCCATCCCAATTTCAATACATATGTGCATCCCCGACAATGGCAGCAGCATCGGATCGGGTTCGCCAGTAGGGAGCAGGGGACGCGCCAGATCTCGAACTGGGTGACAATGGCGAGCGCGCGGGGGTTGACGAGTTCTTACAGTAGCGCACAGGCGGTGGGCACAAAGGATGCGCTTGTATAACATCGATTGTACGTGGAGGTGATGCGTGATGATGTACTAGTGGGTAGGCAGACTGAGTGGTGGTCGTGGAAGAGGCGGGAGCCGGGCGCTTATCATGGGCGTCCTCGTTGACCAGTACACCCATCATGTCGCCGCCTCCCCATCTTTCTCCGCACGTCTGAACGTCAAGTCATACAGAGCCTGCCCGTGCTCGATTAGCTCGTGCGCTCTGGAGCCACAGCGATCCATGTGCGCTCGCCATCAAGGCAGTCTGAGCCGACCCCTGCGCAGTCGCCATCGCATTGACTAGTCCAGCCACCTGGGTACCCGCTGTTGGGCACGCAGTCTTTCTTCTTCCGAGTCGTAGGGTGCGTCTATTTCAGCTAGAGCCAGCTGTTCCAGTCCTGACGGCCGCGAAGATGCTCCGTCTCCGGTTTGTTGGTTGCTACGGCCCATTGGTCTTGCTACGCGGTCACTCTTCGCTCCTGCTGACTGTCTGCAATGGCGTCACACCTCGTTTCGGTGCGTACGTACTCCTCAAGCTCTCTTACTCCAGCCGAACGAACTCTGTGTCTCGCGGAGCCACGCAACACTCGCGTAGCTTTTATCTGGCATGTCTCCCAGATATCTTGGTCCTCGCGCTCACAAGTCTGCTCCCCCTGGAATTATTTTCTGCGCGCTTGCCGCTTCTTCTGATCTGTAGAAAGTCGGGCGCGCAAACTGGCGAAGCGATAGCGCCCAATCAGCGGCGCGCTGCGTGGCTTTGTTCTTTGGCCCTCCCCATCATCTGGAAACAAAGGTTACCACGCACTGCTGGCCCCGCTTGCCTCGTCGCGCACAGCTCTTATGGTTAATCTGGAAGCGCATGCCGTGCTAGTGAAGACACATCGAGTAACATGAACGACAGCGGGTTAAAGAAGCACGGTTACTACGGCGCGGCTACGCACTCGCAGCTCCTTGTATTTTTACCGGAAAGCTATGCTCATACAAGGACCTACAATCGATGCTCAGAGCTATTGTTCTTCGTCGACTGGATTGAACGGGGCGGCTCGCGCTACACGATCCCTAGCCCACGATCGCGTGCGTCCCGGCTATATAACCATCAGCATCCCGAGACTGATATCCACCCCTCTTTTTCATAGCCGCGACAGTCTTCTTCCCTCTCTCTCTCTCTCTCTCTCTCACACACACACAATGGCACCAGCCGCCCCCTTCCATGCTACGCTAGCTGCCGCGCTGCTCGAGAATTCCGTCGGCGCGCCGACAAAGCGCGCGGTCACCGCCCTGCGCCCTCTCTCGCAGGCACGCGTGGGCGACGAATTCATGGCCTACTCTTCGTTCCTACGCGAGCGCTACGGTCTCTTGTTCGACGACGAAGACGCAGAAGCTGCTGAGCAGCTCTATCGCAAGTGAGTCGGTGGAGCGTTCTTTTCTTTTTACAGGTCCTGTTTCTCATTTCTCTATCTCTGATATAGGGCACGACTTCGCAAAGAGGCGCTGGACAAGAACGGCACCATCCACCGGATCTTCCATTCCCATGGGTATCGTAAGGTCGCAGAAAAGGCCTTCGAGGGCATTTCGGTATGCGCCATACACCGACACGGACTGCGCCCCGATGATCTTACGCATCCGCAATAGACCGCGTCCGTTAAAACTAGGCTGATGTTGATGAGTGAGGACGGCGCGGTGCCCCCCAGTACGTTCGCGTGTCATGAATGCGCCAGTGACACACTGAGGCGTCGTTTTAGACGCTCCCGACGGTGCCCCCGGTGCAGGAGACATGGCACAAACCACGGCAAATGTTGATACTCTGAACCTGCTCGCGGACCCTCACACCGTCGACGCTAAGTCTTCGGCGACGCGGTGACTGCGTTCTCCCTGGAGGTCTATCAGTCAACCGAGACGAACGGTGCGTGTTGATATCTCGCCCGTGCCTTCAAGCTGCAGACGCGCTGATCGCTGGGCAGAGAATGTTGCGGTGGTCAAGACGGAGACACCCGGCCAGGACCCGTCGTTTGCAGTCCTGGCGCTGGGTTCTGCAGGCGCATCTGGTGAGATAATGTCTTTATTTGCGAGCGGGGCATACGCGAGACTGATCTCCATGCTAGATGCTGCGACGGACGGCGGATATGGGTCCGACGGGCACCGCCACGGACGCCACCACATCCCATCCTCGCGCTCTTCCACCGTCTTCGAGCCCGCCGCCGCCCCGCGGATCCTCGACCGCCAGTCCTCCATCGCAGCATAGGCGCAAGCGCTGCCTGCTCGAACTGACGCCGCCCGCACGGACGTGCCCGCACTGCCCTTTCGTGCAGGAGAATGGACGCCGGTGGGACCTGAAGAGCGCATCAAGACGCACGAAAAGCTCAGGCAGAAATTTGTCTGCGCTCGCCGGGGCTGCAAGGAGGAATTCAGCAGGGAGGACTTAGTCGGGAGGCATCAGGAACGCCGCACGGCGAAGTGCGCGGAGCAGGGCGACGATCTGTGAGACATATCTTGGCGTTTGTGAGTCTGTCTGCTCGTTATCTTACGTTGTCCGTTGTCGATTCGCTCTTGTGCCCTAATTCTTTCCCTGCACTTTCTTGCTGCCATCTGCTTTACTGCCTACTGTACTTAGTAATATTAGCGCCTCGGCCGATTACTGCGCCCCGGATCGCATCCCATAGTCATGATCATACGTCTCCCTAAAACGACGTACCCCACGTTGAAGATTTGCTGTGACCAGCTTTGGTTCGTACCCAATTTCCATTCGCGACAAACACAAAGAGCGAGAAGACTCCCCCATTCTGTGCTTGGAACCTCGGAAGGGTTGGAAGGACCACTGCAATCTTCGGGAGCTGACAAGACCTAAACACTGGCAAATTATATTCCTGATGCAGTCAACCGACTGTCTTCGTGTTAAATAAAGCATATAAATGTCTAAAAATGTATAGACTCTGCGCTGCACGATCCACTGCCTCACCCTGCCGTGAACAGGGCGGGTCCAGCAACGACATGCGATTCGATCTGTGAGAGATTGTATGGCGTAACAGCGACCGCGGCATCCGTCACCAGCACATACATCGTGCCATTGATCAGCGACGACGTCCCGTTCGGGAACACCGTGCCGCCAGGCTGTACAGTCGTCCCGTTCGTGACGCCGTCCGCGGCGCTGACATTGCTGAGCGCAGTGTACGTCGTATTCAGCTGCGAGATCCACGCCACGAACTGCCGTGCAAACGCAAAGTGGCATTTAAATGTGGAGGTAGGGAAGGTGTGAGAAGCGGACGCACCATGGGCTCGCCTGCGGTCGAGTTGGTCGTGAACGACCCGTTGAAGCCGACCTGCGCGCCTGGATCATCCCAGCTCAGCGACAGCTCGCGTCCCGGATATGTAACCAGCGTGCGGTTGTGCGTTATCGCGGGGTCCGTCGTATTATCGAGCCCGATATCGGGGAAGTACGGATTGTTCTGCGAGGGATAAGATATCAGCATCCCGGGGAAATCTCATTCGAATGTAGGGAAAACGTACCACAACCCTGAGGGTAGGGAAATTCGTCCACTTGACGGTGGGATTTCCCTTGGGACATGTCTGGATGTAAGGCGAGAGAAGCGTCCATTGCATGCTCTGCGTGATTGACGGGACAAAATAGTACTGCACGACGAGCGGGCGAGTTAGGGCGCACAAACGAGCAACGAATCGACGGACGCACCGGCATGGGGAACAGGCCCTCGAACTGACGGAAAATCATCTGCTGGCGACTCTCCGTGACGATGGAGTTCATGAGGATAGCGGCTGTGTCCAGTGCGTTCAGATGGGCGAGGAAGCCTATCGTACCCGATTCGCCGAAGGTCGTGATCTGCGCGCACGTCAGGTAGGGCCGAAGACAATGAGGAAGAAGCGCACCTTTTGACAGAAATCAATGAAGTCGCGAACCGTCGGGAAATCGGGGTAACTGTAATTGCACGCCTTCGTGATGTTCGCTGTGTAAGAGCCGTCGATCAGCAATGCATTCTCCTGCCACCAGAGGAGCAAACGCACGGTACAGGATATTCTCGATCAGCCGCGCGTGCCCCACCTCCTGATCGGCCATGAACTCGATCAGAGACACATCCTCCGGCGTGAGCTCGGCATTCTCAAAATCCGTGTCGTTGAACAGCGCAAGCCCGTACCGGAACAGGTCCAGCTCGATGAGCTCCTGATGGAGCGCGAGGTTCAAGCTCTGGAAGTCGAAGTCAGACTGTGGCTTGTACGTGGGCGTGCTGTTGAAGCCCTGTCCGCCGACGGGCTGGTACACGGGCGTCGGGGAGGGCGCGGGCGTCGCGGAAACCGTAGGGATGGACGTCGTGCTGGACGTGGAGTCAGACGCGGAGGACGACGGCGTCGACGAGGTGGACGAATCGGACGTGGAGCTAGGGGTCGATGAGGTGGACGACGTAGATGACTCTGAGGCAGAAGAGGACGGAGAAGGTGAGGAGGAGGCGCTCTCTGTGGTGGTCGTTGGCGTGCCCGTCACCGTGGTCGTGGTGGGCGTCTCGGAGCTCGCTGACTCTGTCGTCGTCGAGGTAGGCGTAGCCGTCGTCGTCGACTCCTGGCGCCTTTCTAGCGGCAGAAGACCCGCCGAAAGCACCAGCGGTGTACACGCTAGGAAAACAGGGATCAGGGATACGCGCATGTTTGGGAGATGGGCGAAGGGTTGGAGGTAGCTGCTCACCGGTCTCGCAGCTTAAGAGCTCTGGAAGCTCCGATGCTCGCTGCGATTCCTGTGGGGTAAGATGACGACGGATAGGACGTATCGAGCATAGGGGGTGGGTCGCCGGCCACAACGACAAAAAACGTTAGAAAGAGCACGTACAGTCTGCACGCAAATATGACGTCGGAGATGACGGAAGCAAGGTAATAAGGATCCCGGTGCAATGGCGTGCCGGAGCTGCGGCCGCCTGTGGATCATCAATGCGCCGACATGCACGACCATTCGGATCGGGTGCATCCGCAATCTACTAGTAGCATCTCGAACAGCACAGAGCCTGCAAGACAGTCAGCACCTTATAATTCGGTACGCGGTAGGTCACATACGCATCGTGCTGGGGCATACGGTGCTTGGAGAGAAGTGGACGCAGCCCAAATCAAGAAACGCACCTCATCAGATGGGCCCTGTCCATGCGCTACCAGCGGCGAGCATACGTATCAAAATCGCAATCTTACATTATCCAATCTACTGCTCACTCGCCCGTCTACAACGTGATGACCCTCTTCGCAATCGCCACCTCCGCATTGATGATGCTGCTCGTCGCGGCCCCAATATTGACATTGTTCACCAGAACCACGAACTTGACGTCGAGCACGCGGCACTGGCGGACGCGGCCGACCGACACGCCCGCGCCCTGCTGGTAGTTCCGGTCGAGGCGCGGCTGCGGGCGGTCGTCCTCCTCGTGCACGTAGATCGCGTGGCGCGGCGCGGACGGGCAGCCGAGCGTCTGCGCCTCGGGCGTGTACGCGAGCAGCGCCTCGCGCACCTGCTGCGGGCTCGGCGGCGGGCGGCGCGCGAAGCGCACGGACACGGTCTCGGTGTGCCCCTCGATGACGGGCACGCGCGTGCACGACGCGGAGATGCGCAGCGGCGTGCCCGCGTGCATGTCGAACGCCTGCGCGCCCGCGTCCGACTCGCCGATCCCGCCGAGGATCTTGAGCGTCTCCCACTCCATCTTCTCCTCCTCGCCGGAGATGTACGGCACGATGTTGTCGAAGATGTCGAGCGAGGGCACGCCGGGGTAGCCTGCGCCGGAGATGGCCTGCATCGTCGTGATGAGACATGACTCGACAGGGCCGAAGGCGCGCTCGAGCGCCGCGAGCGGGATGACGACGCCCGTCGTCGAGCAGTTGGCGTTGGTCACGATGAAGCCCTTGCGGAGAGGCGGTGTGTGCAGGGAGCGTTGCTGGGGGATGATGGACAGGTGAGACGTGTTCACGAGGGGCACGATAAGCGGGACGTGCGGGTCTCGTCGATACGACTTTGCGTTGGAGAACACCGCGAGATCAGCCGCGCGGAAAGCAGCCTCTGCAGAATGTGACGACTCTCAGACGATGGTCAGGATATGGGATTCGGGACGCACCAATGTCCCCTGCGACATCCGCATCCAACCCCGAGAACACCACCACGCACTCCCGGAAATGTTCTGGCTCGCAAGCATGGACAGGAAGATCGCGCACAGAGGCTGGTATCGGGGTCGTCTGCTTCCAGTTGACGGCCTTAGAGTACGCCTTGCCTGCGGATCGTGCGGATGCCCCGAGCGCGTGCACGACAAAATATGGGTGGCTCTCTAGGAGGGCGATAAAGCGCTGGCCGACGGTGCCCGTTGCGCCCAGGACTCCGATATTGACCAGTTCGCCTTGGTGAATGCCGTGCATGTCGCGGAGGAGGGAGACTGCGAGGCAGTCGCTTGAAAGGAGCACTGAGTGCATAAAACAATATATAAGCAGGAAATTGGTTGATATCTGAGTTGTCAGGGTGATAAATTTCTCCAACCAATTTTTGCAATCATATTGTTGTATTTCTAGCTGATAACTTAGAGATTAAGGAAATGCCATTTCTACGTGATATAGGTTGAATAAATTCAGAACGTAATCTCTATCAGCGAGAAAACCATCATTCTGCCGTGAGAAATTGTTCGAAGAAATTTGATACACCCAGATATCGTCCCGTCCTAGGATGCAGCAAACGACATAGCATTCCAGGCGGGTATTGAGATATATGGAGAAAGCTATGGCTAGGATAGAATGAAGACTACGGCCAAAAAAAAATACAGCGCAGTAGCATTGTGGCGAACGAATGAACCTATAATACAGTGGGTGCGAGAGTCCGTCAAGCGGTACTAAGATGCACAGATCAGGACAGAAAGAAAGGAGACAGAGAAGATGTTCGAATACGAGCCGGGCCTGGTCAAGCGGCCCAGTGGAGCTCTGCCGACATGCGGATGAGCATCAGCGTAGTGAGGATCTCAGTGACGACCGCGAGGCCGGGCTGCTTGATCGTCAGAAGAGCAGTCGCATGCTCGTTCTGGTGCCCTGGCTCGTACACCGCCATCAGCTGCTTGCCATCAACGCACTGCACGACCGCATCGCAGCATGTCAGCGCTCGCCCCCACTGCCGCACAACGGTGGGAGGACATACCTCCATGCGATGGGCCGACAGCTTCCACTTGAGCTGGCGGCCACTTTGCGACGTGAAGAAGCGGGATCTGTTCGGAGGCTCGGCGGTCAGCGCTGCGTGGAGACGGGAGAATTGCGGTAGAACACGCACCCGCTGGACCCCCGCTTTTTCCGCAGGGCCGTTGTCATGGGCTGAGCCGGCGTGTTGCCGTAGACGATGTAGCCTGGCATGTTTGCGGGGCCAAAGTAGAAGAACGCGGCGCTGGGACCCATGATGTCGCGGTGCCGCAGCGTCCATGGCATCTCTCGCCGGAGCTGGACAAGCGCATTCGGCGTGCGTTCAACCTGGATGACCAACAGTCAACGAAAATCCCAACCATGTCGGAAATAGTTACGCACCTCCTTACTATCGAGCCGCACCGAAGAGCCTCCTGGTCAGGGCGAGTATGGTAAACGATCGGGAGAGGTACGCACAGAGTGAAGGCCGTCCTGCCCTCGAGATCTTCGAACCTTGTGTTGAACGGGTCGTCCCCAATTTGCAAGAGCACGCAAGACGCCGCCATAGGTTGCGCGGAGGACGGTCGCGGTGCGCTGGAGGAAAAGAAGAGAGTGGGCGAGGGCGGCAGACGTGCAGGGGAGGCATATAATGGGCCGCGTGCGGGCGTAATACAAGGGTTGCCTTACTCGGATGACGCGTTGTTCGTGGGCGCACTGTGCATGCATCGGAAGGTTTCGCTCCCTGTGGCAGTATATGTGCATCAGATGAGTTGTTTGCAGCTGGAGATGAGGTCAAACGATGCGGGGCTGTGGCCTTGATGGGGCGGTGTGTGGGGCAGGGCGATGAGGTACGTTGGGCAGACCCGCGCGCTTCCCGGGAGTAACCTGCGGCAGTCGCGCGCGAGAACAAGGACCAGCAGAGCCAGACGCGGACAAACGCAGGCCGCATTTTGATGGGTTCGCGCTGTCGGTAAGATAAGCTTGCGATGAAAAGGCACATCGTCGTATTTCGGAAGGCAGGCTAAGGGGAGTAGAAGCGCATCACTAGCTTCGCAACCTTGATCTCGAATGCGTGCTACTATTTTCGAAAAGGTGATAGGCAGTTCGATGGGCCCTGCGCAGAGTGCAACGGTTGATTGGATGGGTAGTCATCCACCTGCGGTCTGCTAGCTGCTGCCCTGCTGGGAGTGGTTTCGTATACGGGATCAAAGGCTGATAAAAAAGACTACGTACCATGCTGTGTTCGTCACCGTATCCCATTCCAAACTGCCCTAGTCGTATACTGCGGGAACGTCAGCTCTCGTCACTGCGAACTGTGCACAAGGCCCACCGTGTACAATGCCTGCCAAATCGCTTCAGCTTCCCAATTTTGCTACAAAACCGCAGCGACGCACCATAGAACAACGTCCAAACCAAAATGAACGAGAACGCGTTCTCCTGCCCCGGGTTCACGACCTCGAGCAGCCCGCCGTAGACGTACTTCTTCGGCCGCCCGCGGAAGGTGACAAAGTGGAGGATGGCGGTGGTGAAGAGGGTGGCGACGAGGAAGAGGGCAAAGCCGAGCCAGTTTTCGAGGCCGAGGATGCCAGCGACGGCGCCGGACAGGCAGGAGGAGATGAATTTGATATCGTAGAGGAGGTTGGCGTTGTGCAGGACGTTGGGCCCGAAGACGCGCTGCGCTGCCTCGTCTGGTGTGGACATCGCGTAGAAAACGGTGGCGATGGTCGCTGGGTGAGACGATGAGGACAACGATAGCGACGGCGGCTGGCTGGGTGATACGATGATGAGCAAGG
Organism: Auriscalpium microsporum; assembly: GCA_019914985.1. Lineage (NCBI taxonomy): Eukaryota > Fungi > Basidiomycota > Agaricomycetes > Russulales > Auriscalpiaceae > Auriscalpium > Auriscalpium microsporum. Next base: position 60,331 of record JAHLMG010000019.1, read on the forward strand.
TGAGCGCACTGGCACTAGAGCGCTGCTGGCGTGGGAATCGACGTTGCGATTAAAATTCACTAAATGACTGCTTAGTGCTACGAACCTCCTCGTTCTTCAGACCGTCGTCAATATGCTCTCAATCCCAATCTTGCCTTTCACATCAAATATCGATATTGTCGTTACTGCCGTCGTCGTGGTCGACAGCGCCCAGCAACCAATTGCCGGCGTTCGAGAGTAGAAATCACATGGTCAGCCCGCCGACTCAGAGCGCGTTCCGCTTGTTACTTTTCTACGAGTCGCCGCGATGTCAATGAACCCAGGGGACCCCGGCAGCTTCAACCATCGTACCGAACGCCTCTCCACAGGCCGGACGTACCATTTTGTCGACCAACGACCTCCCCACTACACCGCCGAGACGCCGACGCTCCTATGCCTGCACGGTTTCCCGGATATATGGTCCGCATGCGCCTTGAGTGACTCCTAGCTGTCTCAAACTAATCGCAATCATAGGTACGGGTGGCGACACCAAATTGGCCCGTGGGTGCGTAGGGGCTACCGTGTCATAGCCCCAGACATGCTTGGCTACGGCGGGACAGACAAGCCCACTGCGCCGGAGGAATACTCGACGAAGAGGCTGAGCGACGACATGGCGGCCCTGCTCGACATCGTGGGCGTGCGCAAGGCCGTGCGTGTACTCATTATGTCTTGTGCGTGCGCTGGCGTCTTACCGAGCGACAGGTTGTTATAGGTCACGACTGGGGCTCATACACTGCCGGCCGATTTGCGCTCTGGCATCCCGATAGGCTGCTCGCGCTGGTCATGTATGTGGCTCTTTCTTGCTCGGAGAGAGCGGGGACTCATATGCTTTGCAGGCTCTCCGTTCCGTACAACCCGCCGATCCCGGTGTATATGTCCCTACCCCAGATCGTCAAACGCCTGCCGAACCTCGGTTACCAGCTGTACTTGGCAACCGACGAGTCCACGAAGGAGGTCGAGGCGAATGTAAGTTCTTGCCCACTGTGGACGCGACTTTGCCTGATTACGTCTAGCTGGACAGATTCTTGCGGCTCATGTACAGTCTCGTCATTTCTGACGAGAATATGCTCCTCGAAGGCAAATTGCGCGAGATCCTGTTCCATGCTGAGGGACCAGCGCCGGCCAAAAAGCTGCTTCTGACTGAAAAAGTACGAGTGCGCGTGCGCATTCGGCGAATACTAATAATCTTCGTACAGGAGCTCGCCTACATAGCTTCCCAGATGTCCAACATGAACGGCCCGCTCTCGTTCTACCGCACGACCAAAGCGCGTTTCGACGAGGAAAAAGGTGCGTACTCTCACATTCCCGGTCCGTCGCACTCGAACTCATCTTTTTCCAGCCGCACGCCTCGCACCGTCGCTCCCCGCCTCGCTGCCGGTGCTCCACATCTACGGCTCGCGCGACAAGACCACCGCCGCGAGCGCCGCTGAGGCCTCGCGCCTGTTGATCCCGCGCCTCGAGCTCGTGGAGCTCGATGGGGTGGGCCATTGGGTGATGCTGCAGGCGAGCGAGGAGATCACGGAGGCGGTAGGCGGATGGTTGGAGAGGGTTGGTGTGGTGCCGGCGAAGGTGCATGGGAAGCTCTGAATGATAAGAAGCAGCATGCGATATATGATTGTGTAGAGGGCGAGCCGCTACTGTGCCCTTCTCCTTATGCGAGCAGCAAATTACGCATCGGCAAAAAATCCCCCATCACCTCTGATATAGTGCAGCTAAAGAAGGAAAACATGAATCTACGCTGTATGTAAATAGGACGATGCAACAGGTGCGAAGGAAGGCCCCCAAACAATGGGGAGGCAGTGACGACCAACAGCTGCGCTCAGCCGCGCCTGCATGCTTGTCGGCCCGAACCAAAAAAAGAAGGTACGGCACGATACCAACGCACCATTAATGCGCCTCACGCCGCGAATTACCATAACAGACGGGCCAAGAGTAGCGCAGTAGAGGTGACCGGTGGGCGTCGACGTCGGAAGCAGAAGTGCAAGTTGACGGTGGATGCAGCGCTCGCAAGTCGCGTAGTGTAGAATAGGGTACCCGAGGACAAAGGGAAGCGTCAGCCTGAGGAAGGAATGTGGCTACTTGTCGAGCGCGAGCAAGCCTCGTTCCCTGGCGGGGAGATGCGCAGGTGTCAGGGGCCGGTGTAAGTATTGGTCGGAGGAAAATACAAATGCATCAATGCATCACATTGAAGGGTTGTCTTTACCATGAGCCCTGGCCAATTGCTCTGGTCATAGGAGGTGATCCAGAGTTGTTTGTGAGCAGGCAAGTTGGAACAAGGAGAATTGGACGAAGGTACCGAAACGAGTCATCGAGTGGCGCGGAACATCGGAGTGCGAAAAGATGCGCATCCGCCACCGCGCAGCCACCGCCTTGCTTTGTGACCACGAGCCCGCCGTCGCTGTTGCTGCCGTCCTCGACCTCGTCCCGACCTCGCCTTTTGCTTGTCCTTCTTTGTTTGCCACCATCACCATCCGACCCACCACCGCCCTTTTCTACCTCTGCACTTGTCCGAGACAGCACGCGAATCCACCTCCCTACTTTTGGTGCGTGGACCTTCACAGCACTACTCTCACCTTTTCTCCTGACAACCTGGTCTTTGTTGCCCCAATTATCACAGAATGCCTACCGCCACTGCCACAAGACCCATCAAATCTTCATCGGCCGCTGCGCGCGACCCGCCACCCCACAAGACACGCATCGTGAGACGCCGAGGGAGAGGGAAGGACGGTATCTACAGCGACGATGAAATCGAACGCGAGGCCCGCTCAGACTCCGAGTCCGACGACTCTTCTCTGGACTCTGCATCCGACTCGGAGACCGAGCCTGCGTCCGAGGACGTGCCGTCGAACGGCCACCCCGACGTGATCATCCCCACCACGACTGGCACGCCCCAGCCCGATGGCGTCCAGATCGCCAAGGTGAGCCAGACGACCCTCTGGTCCGAGATGGTTGCGGACGAGGCCACCAACGGTACCGCCGATCTCCCCGTAGTCGATTTCGCCGATTTAGGTGCGGAGACCGCCGCCCTTACGCGCACCAAGCCCGCGCGCCCGCGCAAGGCCCCCAAGGCGGCGAAGAAGCCGCCCCTCGCGCGCACGGCGTCCGCCCCCTCCCCCATCACAGCACCTTCCACCTCCGCCACACCGTCAGAGCCACCTGTCGCGGAGCCAGCACCGTCCCCCGAGCCGTCGACGTCACAACAGCCGTCCGAGCTCCCGCGCCGGCCAGGCCACACGGCTCGGCAGGCCTATCAGGACCGCCTCGAATCCGACCCATCCTACGTCCCTACCGTCGGCGAGTTCTGGAGCCACGACGAGCGCTTGTTGGACAAAGACCTGCGCAGCCTCAGCGGATGGTGGCGTGGGCGCTGGCATGGTGGACCGCGTGGAAGGGGGCTTGGAGTGCGTGGGCGTGGGCGTGGTGGTTTCTTCCCTCAGCGCAACGGTCCGCCGCCGGAGAACGAGCCCGCCGCCCCGCCGCCCGTCGAGGAGGTACCCCCGGTTGAACGTGCCTGGACACACGACGGCTTCGAGGAGATGAAGAAGCGCGATGAACGACGTGCGGCGTCGATGGAGGCGCAGCGGGGCGTGCGTGGTGGCTTCCGTGGTGCGCGCGGAGGCTTCGCCGCTGGTCGCGGTCGGGGCTTCGCGCGCGGGGGTTTCTCTCCCGGGCCGGGCTTACCTCCTCAATCGGGCCCGCAGGCAGGCTCCTCATCTCCCACCCCGCGTATCTGGTTTAAAATGAAGCCCGAGCGCGTCTGGACGAAGCATCACGAGCTCTTCCTGTATTCCGATCCCGCGCTTAAGCCCAAGCCGGGCCAGGGCCCTGGGTATCGCGTGAAGCTTCCTGGCGGCAAGAAGGACACTGTCATCCGCACGGCCCCGCGCCCATGGCCCCCAGCTCCCCGCTCGCCGTCGCCGAACCTGCCGACGACAGATGCGCCCGATGTCACGGTCACAGTGAAGCTCCCCAAGCGTACCCCGCGGGTCAAGATCGCCGAGCCGGAAGTGTCCTCGTCCGAGCCTGCACCTGCTTCTGCCCCGGAGCCACGTCTGGCTATGGAGGACGTCGCAACCGCACCTGAGCCCCCGATGGACGACCCCTTCACGCTGCGCCAGCCACCGCCGCCCACCGTCATCCCGCTGCCACCGCCCAGTTCGACCAAGGCGCCGATCGCGAGCGGCTCGCACTCCCGATCGCCTTCCGCGTACTCTGGCCCTCCCCAGGCGTCATCGACCACCGCAGGTCTGCCCATAGCGCAGCCGGTTCCCAACGGCACAGATGCGTCGTGGCAGCCCCCGGATGCCCCGCAGGAGAACCCCACGGCTGTAGAAGGCGCGCGTCCTGCGCCGCCAGTCCTCGCCCCACTGCAAACGAGCTTCTCACCCACGCCATCGTACGGGTCGCCGTATGGCTATGCTCCTGGACTGCCCCCTGGCATCGCGCTGAACCAGCTCGGCATCCCCTACGAGCTCGCGACGGGACGCGCGGTGTACCTGCAGCCGTCGCCTGCGCCCATGCCGGTGTACACGCAGCCCCACGTGCTGCCGTTCGTCCCCCATCACGTGCACCACGCCTCGCACCCCTCGCTTTCGGGCTCGCCGGACTTCCTGCATTCGCCCTCGCCGCCGGTCCCGGCCTTCGGGGAGCCGCCCATCTTCGCCCCGCCGCGCCAGAGCAGCCGCATCGAGATCCGCAGGCCCGGCGCAGAGGACGCGGGGAAGAAGAGCACGTCGCCACGCCCGCCGAAGCCGTCGAAGCTGCGCGCGAGCATCGCCGCGCCGGAGTTTCATCCGCAGCAGCCCCCGGCACCCGTCCAGCAGCAGGCGACCCCGCCGCAGGAGTACTATTACGGCGTGCCAGCGCCGGAGCAGCAGCCGCAGGTGGACATGAATGGCAACGTGATGCCCGCGTACCCGGCGTACCAGCAGCAGTACTACTATCCGGAGCAGTATGGGTATGCGCCCGGTGCGTACGTGGAGATGCCGCCCCAGCCAGTGCAGTACGAGGCGTACGGGGGCGCAGACCCGCGCGCACCGCAGCCCGTCTACTACTAGTCGCTCTCCCTGCCTTTCTTCCCCTCCATCATACTCTCGTCCATCTTCTTTCATCGTGCTCTCCCATCTTGCGGTCCCGGTGTCTATGTTGAGTTGCAGTGGCGTCTTGATGCGATACTTACACACCTTTTCCGTATGCAGTCCCGTTTCTTCTCGACAGTCGACAGTAATGTTTATATGCTCGCTCGCACGTCCCGTACAATACATATACATCCATTCGCCCCATCGCCCCTCACATACCTACCCCCGTCTATCCTACGTGCCATTATCCTAAGTGCCTCTGTTCCGTACTGCTTGCTTGGACTCCTGCTTACGCTTCACGATCATCTTCACGTAGTACTGCCACGCGTGCTTCGCCGGCATGTCATAGTTTTGCGTCCCCTGTTATGTCTTGCGTTGCTTTCGTTGTCATTCGCGCGTGCATGCGCGCCGTTTCAATCCATGGTTTTGTTGTTTGAGTGTATGTGCTATATGATGGAGCGATATAATATGGGTTCCCGACTCTCGTCGCGCAAAGGCAGCAACCAATGCATCCACGCCTTGCATTGTGTGCGAACCTCCGACAAGACAGCTCACCCAACTGATGGAAAGCACTGAAAGACGGCAAGGAAAGTTCCTTTGATTGGGGGTGGACGCAAAAATGTACAACTCGATTCTATGACGACCGCGCTCGAATGGGTGCATCTCAGTGGTGAGCGTTATGCGCCTCGTGGTCGAAGATCGGGCCCAACGGGGGCTGCAAAGCAGCTGCATGTCAGAAACGGAAGGAGGGCGAGGTGGGGGGTGGGGACGCACAGGTGCATTGCGCTCCCTGAGAGCGAGGCCGGTCGACGTGTCAGTAAGAGTGCATACCAACAATTTTTCGGGACGCACCATTTCGTACCGCCGGGGAACAGAGACGCTGAGCACAACGCGAGCGTCAGAAGCGGGAAAGACTCGACGAGGGGGCGACGTACGGATGTAGGGGTCGGGGTGCTGCCTCTGCGCCAAATCCGCCTCTGCCTTCTCCAGGATCGCAGCGAGCGCGCGCGGGTCGTGCACGTCCCTACCAGCCCATCCCATCCCCACGAAAATCCGCATGCGTGACGATAGCGGCGACAATGAGCTGGGTTGGAGTGAGGGGGACGCTGGGGACGCACCGGTTCGCCTCGAACTGGGCCCTGATGGCGAGGGCGCGCGGCCGGAAGAGGTCGTACCGGATGACCCAGTCGAGCTCGTTCTTGAGCATGCGCTTGTAGAGCGATTTGACGTAGAGCCTGTGCGCGGCGGAGAAGGGCGACGTGGACATGGTGGGTGTGCTCAGGATGGGTTTGCTCGTCGCAGCGTCGAGGCGCCCCAAATTGGCGCCCGGCGTCCTCTGCACCCTTCCTCTCGCTTCACCAGCGTCTGCGTCTTATTCTCATAAATCCTTTCATCCCAGACAATTCTTAGAGGACTGTGCCGTGTGGACGTGGGACTGGAGAAATGGAGCTGGGATCTCGAGAGAGAAGAGTGAGCCCGTCACCAACTTGGCGCTGACTTGGTGCGACATACAAGTGTCCGACCTTATCCGGAAGACCCAGTTGCCTTAGATATATCACGGAGCAGTGCTAGAAGGCAGGGAGGTGGAGACGACTGGACTTGTTGAACCAGGTACGTCGTGTATGCGTCTTGTATGCTCTCATTTTACTGAACTTTGCGTACTCAATCTTCGCAGGACATGGTCGCTCTCTTCACGGTCCTGCCTGTTGATGGATACCGCTACCATTTGACCAGTCCCTACGCGGTGTTTGCGGCCTGCGCGGACCATTGTGATCGAGGTAGGCTGCGCATATGCGCATATGTGCTAGAGAGCATAGTTTTCGGTTTTCAGTGCGTATCATTCTGCTCAGGATATGATGGCATAGAGTGTGTAATAATCCATAAATACAGTCCAGGCCAAGCAGGAGTCGCGCAAGTACGCGCGCCAATTATTTGGCCGAGGTCGAATATCGGGATAGTGCATCTCACCGCGTTGGAGCTCTATCATCGTCGGTTGAGGGGCTCCCACAGGATGATTTCCCCCCAATTAAGTGCTTAAAGTCGCACCGATGGGATGGGTGTATGCTTGTCGCATCGCTCTCGTGAGGCGTATATGCCGGAGAGCGCGCGGGCGCGAGCGGGTGGTGCCCTGTGGTGCCAGGCTTAATGAGACACGAATGGATCCTGATCCATCTGTAAGTGGGTTTTCCTACGCTCAAATTTATAAGTCCCTGACCGGTCAGTTAGATATGCCAGACACGCAAGACAGGGGGTGTTCTCCCAGTGTGACCGCAGCTTCGAACGCCCACGCTCTGCGGACACCAGGCTTGACAAAACGAAGAAGCCTGAGATCTCGCAAATTCGGCCGGGGCGGAACAACGACATCGATGCCTCCGTATCATTTGTCATTTCGCTCGACGACAAGTGCCCTCCTTCCGATGAAGGAGCGGCCCATTGACGCCGGTGGGCTTCAACGGGTCATCCGGGGGTCGACTCCGCGGCTCTGGTGCGCATTGTAAGATCACTTATCCCCTTTCCTCCCTGCTCATTTTGTCTTTCTTTTGCAGTTCTGCGCGTTCCTGGATACCGAGCTGCAGCTGTAGGCCAGCGGAGGCGTGTGAAACAGCCTTGTGGCGTCCGGGCCCCTATCGGAGTGACGGCACAGATTAGACAACCACCCGCAGCCGTATTTTCTCTCCCATCACTATTCCACACCGCACACTTTGAATCAAACTACATGTCTGCCGATTCGCACTGGTCTGACGCGGCCGTGTCTCGGCTCACACAGCTCGGACCCATCCCCCTGTATCGTGCCGACGTCGACAACGTCCCCCTGCCCACCGTCGACGAGTGCGAGGTTTCTCTGCACGACGCCTTGGTGGTCGTCAAGCAGCAGCGCCTAGAGGAAGAGGCAGCTCTCGAACGCGCGGCGACCGCGCTGCGGCTCCGCTACGATGACCACGAATCAGCCATCCTCCGCCCATTGATCGCTGCGCGCGCACAGCACAACCACCTCCTACCCATCTCCCGTCTTCCACCCGAGGTCTTTGAGGCAATATTCGCGGAGCTGTGCACCCTGGACCCGCCCACCGACGTATCTCTCGGCTGGATCCCCGCTGCCACGCACGTCTGCTCTGCGTGGCGACGGATTGCGCTCGGATACCCCGTCCTATGGGCCACGATCATGCTTCCCACCCCAGGGAAGAGTCGTAACTGGTCCGACGTCATGTTCGCGCGGTCCACATTCCGTCCGCTATCTATCACCGCTGTCTTCGGGGTGAACTATACGAAGAATGCGGCCGCGACGCACGAAGAAAAAAGTCTCGCTGTCGAGAATCTCTTTCGCACCAAGCACCTCCGCATAATCCGAAATGATAGCAGTGGCGACGCCCTTTTCCAATTTGACCAGGATTGTCCGATCTTGACAACGCTCGAGTTCGAGAACTTCACGACGGCTTATCCGGAGCAGATGCCTCTCCAGCTCCTACAACACACTCCCGCTCTTCGTGAGCTCCACTGTATCGTAAGGGGCCCCTTTTGCTGGGAGTCCCCGGGTCTGAAGTCGCTCGTTACCTTGGAGGTAGTGTCCCGGCCGTACAGGGCCGGGGGACCCCTGAGTAACATTCTGAAAGCATTGCGGGGCATGGTCCTATTGGAGAATCTCACCCTAGCCATTGGCCCAGGGTCCTCGAGCGCAGTCTGGAGCGGCCCGCCCAAGGACATCGTTTCGCTCCCGCGTTTAACCAACTTGAATCTTAATCTCGTCACGGATGATGCACCAGATCTAATGAGGCACATAGAGTTGCCGTCGACGGCATTCGTACGCATGGCCCTCGCAAAGTCTGGGCACTCCTGGAATTCCGAGCGACCTCATAAAGTCTTCTCTGCCCTGTGGCCATTGCTTCGGAACGACAGCGTCACGAAGCTCCTCATTTCCTCCCGCGATCCCTGGGCTGCACCCGTCACGGCGCACACCGTCACCAGGGTGTGCGCATGGCGGGGTACTCGCCGGACATACACGCCACAGGTGGTGCTGGAGTTTGGATCTGGCAGCCGACGATCAAATCACCATACTCTCACACCGGCGGCGCTGGCTGCATGTGCGTCCGAGCATCTGCGCGAGCTCGTAGTGATGGATGTTGGGTTGACAGAAGTTGCTTGGGCGGCAGCGCTGGAAAAGATGCCCGCCGTGCAGAGCATCGAGGCGGCGCAGGATGCAGGGGTCGCGCTCTGCCGTGTGCTGTGCCGGTCGGCGCGCGGAGATACCGATCCAAAACACGGTGCGTGAGCTTGTCGCCGCTGGGCAGAGCGGACCGTTGACGGTTTCCTATTCATACAGTCCTTCTTCCGGCGCTGACGTCGATGAGGCTGCACGACATCAGCTTCAAAGGACGTTATGGCGAATTTGGCCCCGTCCTCGGGGAACTATTTCCAGACTGGCTGGCAGCCCGCGCACGCGCTAGGAGCCTTCTCAAGAGGCTCGATCTCCGACGGTGTAGCCATCTCAGCCATAGGCAATATTCGAACCTTCGCGCGGCGCTGCCGCATGCAATTATAGTGCCACCGAATGGGGACCCTGGAAAACGTGCGTATATTTTGCCTGTGCTCGCTTTTTTTTTACTACTGACCAAGACGTAGCGTACTCGCTGCGATGGGGCCACATTGCCATGGGAAAGGATGCAGACGAGGAGAGCGCACCCGCTCTGCTCCTCTACGCACACCCAGGCGGGTCTGGCGCGCAGCCTTTCGTTGTGGATCATGTAGAGTTAAATGACAGGGAAGGAGTTCCGTCGCTGGACGAGGTCCTCGGGAGGAAGTTGGACGAGTGTGCAACTTTGTTGCAGACGGGAGGACGCCGTTTTCCCTTGCAGATTTTCAAAAAGCCCAAGGTGCATAAAGTTCTACGAGACGTTTACGGTTGATACAACTCAAACAGCATCGCGACACCTCTGTAGCGTCGTTTCGCCTCGAGATTATCGCTGTGCAAATATACATGGTATACGGATCGCAGCGTCGAGGAGCGTCACACAAGGACATTGGCAGCACCGGAGCGCCCGGCCAGGTGGCTGCTCATGGAGCGCCGTCGTGTCCTCAACCGTATGCCCGGTAGGTGCGAGGGACAGGATCGCGGGGTCCACGGTGAAGCTGGTGGCTGTGTGCGAGAGCCTGCAGATCATGGTGGTGTGCATTGGCGCGACAAAAGGATAAAAACACGCACGATGTCCGAGTCGTCGAGGCCGAGCAGGTTCGGTTTGACCTTCAAGCAAGCACTTCGACGGTGCCTGTCCGACTTTCTGGATCGTCTGGTGGGTGGGAGACTGAAATCACATTGCGTGAGCAAGATAATAATGCAGAAATCAGCGTATGGGAGCGTTCGGCCGGTATTAACGCCATCCATGCCTTCCAGGAAATCATTAGAGAACCAGAAACCACGATATGACGGAGAGATTGGACAACGACGAAGGTTAGCAGGGCGGGGTGGAAGTTTTATATTCTCCACTCAAACCACCGTGTGATGCGGCTGTGGTGGGCTGATCAGCTGGTCGGCGTGAGCCTGTTCGCCGTCCGCGTCCTGGATGAGATTCGGCAGCTCGGGCGCTTGGATGCAGACGCCCAGCTCCCGGCTCTTCAGCTCTGTCCGACGATTCTTGACTACGGCTGCTTGACACTGCCAAATGGTGGCGCGTACAGTGAAAGCAGTGACGCGTTCGTCTGAGCGAGCGAAAAAATTTGGCATAGAAATACAATTTTTGGTGAGCATACGAGCACATAGAGAGAGCGGGTCAATATATGAGGACAACACAGGGCAACTAGAAAGCGACGTGATAGCAGAAACGAAAACATCAATGAAATGTGCCATGGCAAATTAAGGGAACGAACGACAAGAGTCTCACAGACGCCTAGACCCTCAAGTATCACCGCCCTCCGCCGTCGCGCACTTCGCATTTCGGTTCTTATGATGCCTCCTCACCGAATCCTGCCTGCTGAAAACCTCCTCACAGCCCTGACGACCGCATGCAAACGTCGGCCGGTTCGGGTCGTGTGTCTTGATGTGCCGTTCCAGGTCATACATGCGGCCGTTCTCCTGCACAAACGGGCAGCACGGGCACCGGAGTGTGGGCGGGCAGCGCTTGCACCCGGTCGAGAATCCGGGGGAATGTGCTGTCGGGCGAGAAGAAGTTGGGAGGGGAGGAAGAGAAGGGAGAGATGTCGATAAATCGGCGAGGAATGCGAGCGTGTCTTCGGTGCGCTGTTCCTCGTGGAGGGCGGTGGACGTGGAAGGAGCGAGGGACCAAGGTACAGCCTCCGAGTTGGTGACCGCATCCCCGGCACGCGCAGAGACAGGTTGCTGAGGCCTACGGCGAAGCTGTTGCCGACGTCCGAGAACCTGCGCATACTTGTATTGGCTCGCTATGACACCAAGTGAAGCAAACTACGCACGACGTTGAAGCAGGGCCTGCATTCAGCAGGTACTACTTCAGTTGCGTGCCAGACCGGTCGGGGCTCGTATGTGCAGCCCGCCCGGTCATGGCGCAAATCCCGCCCGTACCGCGCGGACTCAGCGCGCCCAGCGATGCTGGAGCAGCTGGAGCCCGTGCGCAGCGAGGGAGACCGCCAGGACCGGGCGGATGCCGCCCGGTCTGTGCACTGCTCGGGAACCCCGCCATCGCCGCCGCCGTCGGTGCGCCTGGTCTGTGCAGGCCCGCCTCGTCCACGCGCGTGCACCGCGCGCGCCCCTCGTCGCCCACACTGCGCGCTACTCGTTCACCCACACCGTGCGCCACTGCTCGCCGCCCACACCGTGCGCCCCTGCTCGCCGCCCTCACCGCGCGCCCCTGCTCGTCGCCCTCACCGCGCGCCCCTCGTTGCCCGCACCGTGCGCGCCTCGTCGCCCTCACCGTGCGCCCCTTGCCGCCCTCACCGCGCGCCCCTCGTCGCCCGCACCGCGCGCCTTGCCGCATGTCCTCGTCGCTGTCATCGTGCGCCCCTGCTCCTCGCCTGCGTCGCGTCACCTGCTGCATGTGCGGCATCCTTGCTGCGTGTTGTCCCTACTGCGTGTTGGCCAGGCTGCGCGACGTTTGCGTTGTCCTCGCCGCGCGCCCCTGCATGTTGTCTTTGCTGCGCAGCCAAGAGGCACCTGGTGTGGCGCCATACAAGGCTGCGCATGCACGTCTCAACAGAAAGCGTGGGGCTGGGGCAGCCAGGGGGCTGAGCGTGCGGGTGTGCGGGTGTGCGGTGCGTGCGGGCGCGGATACAAGGCACATCGCAGAAAAGGCGCCGTGATTTCGCCGGATTGTGCCAGACCGTGCGACTTGTAACCTGTTAAGGGATTTTGCCAGGTTGTTACGATTCCCTGAGTTTACGAAGTAGAATCGTTTACTAGGGGGTTTCTTAAGTCGGTGCCTGCATCTATTCCGTCATAAGTTGCCGGTGCCGGTTTGATCGCCGGTTTGATTACCAGTGCAGTCCGGCCGGCCCGAACGTGCCAGAGCAACGCCATCAAGCACGTGCCCGCCCCGTTGCCAGCGTTCCCGCGCCTGTCGTCACCGGCGCCAACGCTCCCCGCCGCGCGCTTAGGGTCGTCGTCGTCGACGACGACGACGAGCTCGACATTCCCCCCGTCCCTTCCCCTGTATAGCAACATGTATATATCAATCGAACCGTATTGACAAGGCGGATACGATGGTGCCATTATCTAAGCAAGCGAGGTGCGGGGGGGGGGGGTAGATTGGCGGGGTGCTCAAAACAAACCAATGTCACGTGCACGAGAATTTGCGGCGCTGGCGGCATAGCGGTTCCAGGCGCTTTGCAGAGAGATGCCGCGGTGCCTTTCCCGGACCGCTGGTACCTGTCCCGCTCGCTGCGCCAAGCCTCGTCGTCGTCGACGGCGACGACGAGCTCGACATTCCCCCGTCCCCTCTCCTGTATAGCAACATATGTATATCAATCGATCCATATTTACAATGCAAATAAGATGGTGCAGTTACCTAAGCAAGCGGCGCAGGGTGGAAGGTGCTACAGAGCAATTTGCGGGGTGTTCAAAAATGAACCAATGTCACGTGCGCGAGAATTTGCGGCGCCGGCGGCACAGCGGGTCCAGGTGCTTTGCTGAGAGATGCTGTGGCGCCTTCCCCGGACCGCCGGCACTAACCCCGCTCATCGCTCCAAGATGCCGCCATCCGTGTTCTTTGTCTCACCACCACCACCACCCGTTGATGGGTACCAGCCGGTAGTAGGGCGGTAAATGTCTTGTATACCTGTCCCTAGAGCGCAGCGCACGGTACCGTTGTGTGTGTGTGAGGGGCGAGTCGTCAGTGGTCCCGAAGTCTCTGGGGGCGTCTCCGAAGTGGGGGAAAGGTGTTCGAAAGGCAAAGGCAATGTGTTCGGGAGTGATCCGAAATAGGAAGGACAGGGAAGTGGGGGGATGTTACGATCTGTGTGTTCGGAAACAATGTGTGGAGCGTCGAACGTTCGTGCGGTGTAGGCGAAGTTGAAAGCCGAAGTGTCGAAGTGTCGAAGTCGAAGTTGAAGTGTCGAAGTTCCGAGGTTGAAGTCGAGGTTCCGAAACGTCGAAGTCGAAGTCCCGAAGTGGAAGTGGAAGTGTTGAAGTCGAAGTGGAAGTGTCGAAGTCCCGAAGTCGAAGTTCAGGTTCCGAAATGTTGAAGTCGAGTCGACGTCGAGGTTCCGAGGTCGAAGTCAAGGTGCCAAAGTCGAAGTCAAAGTGCCGAAGTCGAATTCGAAGTGTGGCAGTGACGAAGTGGTGAAGTCTGGGTTGGAATCGAAATCGAAGTTGAAGGGCAAAGGTGGATGCAGAATGAGAATAGGATACGTGCGTCGAAGGCGAAGTCAAAGTCAAAGGTGAAGGCGAAATCGAAATCGAAATCGAAATCGAAGTCGGAGTCGAGATCCGAAGTCAAAGTCAAAGTCGAGGTGTCAATCGAAATCCAAATCAAAGGTCAAGGTGGAATCAAAATGAGAATAGGATACGTGCATCGAAGGCGAAATCGAAATCGAAGTCGGAGTCGAGTTCCGAAGTCAAAATCAAAGTCGAGATGTGAATCGAAATTGAAATCGAAGGTCGAGGGTGGAATCAAAAGGTGAATATTATACGTGCGTCAAAGGCGAAGTCGAAAGTTGAAGTCGAGATCCGAAGTCGAAGTCAAATACTATACGTGTGGCATGCGGCATGCGGCATGCGGCGAAGTCGAGGTTGAAGTCAAAAGGTGCGAAGTCAGAAGCGCTTTGACAACACATGTGGTCGAGGAGAGGCTCTAGCGAGAGTCTCGAGATGTGGGGGACAAAGGGGGCATAGGATATGATCAGGGGGATTGATCTGATCCCGAATATCGTACTAACGAGGCCTATATATACTACGAACAAGTCCGAACTAATATACAACCATGAGAACAAACCAGAGTATAAGTAGAACAAAACACGAAGCAAGTGGGTCAAGATCACATGTAGTGAGTGAGTCGCAATCAAACAGTAAGTCAAACACCATTGCTAGAGAGCCTGAGAAGAGTAGAAATGAAACATAAGATGATGAAACATAAGGGACTCCACTGTCGAAATGTGCGCCTAACTTCGAATATGTTCTGAAGTCGCTGCGGTGATCGTGCGAACTTCCAAAGTATTGTGTTGCGTAGCGGTTCGAAGTGGTTAGGAACGCTTCGAAGCACATCTGGAGGGGTAGGAATAGAGCCGGAATGGGGGGGACAATACTAGGAATGAGGGGGCAATGTTCTGGAGTTGACATGGCCTAGGTGCGGCGCAGCCTAACAATCTCGTGGAGTGTTTCAACTTTCGATCATGTTTGAGGCGGGTCTGATGATGATGGGCCTTCGAAGTCTGGACCGAATCACGTGCGGGCACTTCGGAAAGATCCGTGGAGGCTGTGCTAGCGGGCCGGGAGCGGTGCGAGTTCGAAAGTCGAAGTCACGTGACTTCGAAATGAACCACTCGACTTGTCTAAAGTTTGAAAAGTGAGGTGATATCCTCGCCCAGCTCAGAACCAGGTGTATCATCGTCCTTCCTCCGGGATGTTTACAGTCCCCACGCGGTCCCGATGTGGGCGCCTGACAGTCGCACGGCTCCCACGCCTGCACCGCCACCGCACGCGCCCGTGCCCTCCCGCACGCCCACACATTTTTCCCCCGCCGTCGAGGACCCCGCGCTGTGTGAGCCCACCTCTGGACAGGTCCGCGCCTGTAACCCACCCGCGACTGTGCCGCCGCTGCATGGGCGAGGCCATCGACTCTCAGGCTGTGCATGAGGCCGTCAACTCTCAGGATGTGCGGTTTGGGGGTCATCCAGCATCGGGTCAAGGCTACCTGGGTGCGGCACTGTGTGCAAGACAGCCTTCGCACGCACGCGTGTTCATGTTTATACCATCAACGTGCATGATCTCTGCAGTCTGCACACCGTCGGCAGACGTTCTGCGACGCTGCAACGCCAGGCAGCACCTTGCACACCGGCGCGACGAACCGACTGGACAGTGCCCTCAGCCTCCTACACCTGCTAAAGCTCTTAGCTGGGTTTTGCTTGCTATGTGCGGGAGGTGATGCGGCTGCGAACATGTACGGCTGCGCGGTCGCCCCAGGTGCTTTCAATCCTACGAAGTTGGCCGCGCATCTCTGACTTTGTCCTCAGCGCCAGGCTCGCCGTGCTCAAGGCCGTCTTCCACCCGGCGCTCCCGCACGCCGTCCCTGCACCCTCCACCTGCAACTTTGTGCGCTATTTGCCACCGCCACCCATGCACCTGCGCGCTGAAGTCCATGCACCTCACGCCGCAATTGTTTCGCCCGCCCAGCACACCGCCCTCTCTGTGCATCAGCACAGCATCAGTACTTCCCAAAATGGCTGACTTGGGCTGACGTGTTCTGACTTTGCTGGAAAGCTCTGAAACGCTGACGCGTGACATACCGTTACAGCCTGCCATTGCAGCGCGATTGGTGTCGCAGCCATCTCCTGGTACTGTACCAGCAGCCGCAAAGGTATTCTATTTTGATGTCTATAGACTACTCTAGAGTCTATGGAAAGACCTATTATGTACATGTCTTGCGTCCATGTGGGCCATCCGCGCCAGCAGGGCCGTGCTCGGTATGACACTGTCAGTGAGGCAGACGGTGGGTGAGGGCTATCGTAGCGAACGGCTACACGCCACCGCGCAGGGCCTTCTGGATGCTGCAGACATGGAGGATGTGGACCAAAGGCGAGCGCGGGGTTGGGCGGGAGGAGGAAGTCATGTGGCATGGGGGTGTTGCTCGTCATGGCATCGTCACAGTGGCGGTCGGGGTTGGCAGCAGATTCAGGGCGATGGGGGAGCAGATGGCGGACGATGCACCGCTCATCAAGCTCATACCCGCCGAGAGCTCAGCGAGAGTGCGGGCGCAACTGTGTCGCGTCTCCCCAGCCAACGTCACGGACCGCAATGTGCGTCAAGTCCACATGGCCCACACCTGCCCGGAGAGCTGCACGACGGTGGGTTCATCCAGGTGGTTGCGGTCGCGCAGCAGCGCGAGCACGCCCACGCGCCGCCCACAAACGAGCAGTCCGAGCCAAGCTACGCGCCGGGTGAGGATTTCTGTCTTGTCGTGGCAGAAGCGCAGTGCGGCGAGCTCCGTGTCGCGCTCGTCCGTGGGCAAGGGCAGCTTTTTCTGGGGCGTGGCGGGGACTCGTGACGCCTCGGCCAGCTGCAGCTGGCTAGTTCACGAGCTCCTTGTTCGCCTCACGCAGCATGCGGAGTTCTTCATGGTTGGCGCCAGACTTGCTCTACATCTCGATCATTCCATCCTCGAGGCTTTTGAGCTAGACATGCGAGGCTGGAGGCAGGGAGCACAGGGCTCTCAGAGGGTCGAGCGGGGGTAGATGTTGGCTATTGGGTCATGGTACTGGCTGTGCTATTGCGCTCTAAGCACACTGGCATGGCGGTGCTTGTTCGAGAATATTCCTGCAAGTTGACGCGGCCGGAAGAGTGTAGATATGGGTCTGGTGATGTGCAGTGAAGATGGGGAGAAGAGGTGGCTGCGGGTTGCGTACCTGGTCGATTCTACAACTTCCCTACTTCCTCCTCTGGACGGCACTGGAGCCCCTCTACACCTTTCAACGACACGTTTGGGAGTATGCTGGGTACGGTGCATGAGAGCATCAATCGGGGGAGACAGGTGCGCTGCCAGTGAGTAGGTAAGTAGTATGTCTGTAAGTACCCATGATGCTGACTGATTTACTTACCAAAACTGGTCACAATCTCCCCATAGGACGCTCAGTGATGGTAAGGTGAACTTGGTGAAGGTTCTAAAAAGGGATGAGTATGATTACCAGTGCGTAGCGTGTAGTAAAGAGTGAGAGGTCAACGAGGGTGTTCGACTTGTCGTCGCGCGAGGAATCGAACTGTGTGCCATGTGTGACTTCTGACATATGGACGCCCTGACCTGCCCTGACATCACTGACTCATTGATGTCAGAGCATCTCAGAGCTCTGAGGAAAGTACTGATGAGCACGTGCCAGCTTTGCGCATGACCACGCCCTGCTCCGCATTGCGCGCACCAATGATTCACGGTGTTGTGCACCTGGTAGGACTAATTATCTATGTGTCAGTTGTGCAGGCGCCGTCCTCTGTGGCCATGCCAACCAGCACCACAAGCAATCAAGGTCACCACATCTTCCACAGCCGTCTCTCCATTCCCTGTAACTTCCTCTGCAGCACCCGCACAATCTCCTGCGCACGCCGGCCTTCAACACACCTCCACTGGCCTCCTCAGCTCACCCTGCTGCCTTCACTGTTGGCCGTTCATGCTACAACGCTTGGCACCGCGTCTCCTCGCCGCAGGGTGAGCATCACCACCATGACCACAATCACCATGGCAAGGACCACGGCAATGACAAAGATGAAGACAAGGAGGACCGTATTGTGCCGCCGGCTGTCGCTCGCATCTGCGTAGCGCCGCACAGCGACTACTTCGCATGAGCTGTACGCACAGCACCTGTTTTGTGGTCCCTTTTATTGGCCCAGTCCTGAATTTCTTCTCTCGCTTTCTTGACGACGTGCAACAAGCGCGTGCGCATGCATGCATACTAGACCACTGTTTGTCCACCACCCACAGCTGCAACGCCCTGCGCGTCTTTTTCACCTGCACCTTGCAATCGCCATCGACATCGCATTTTGCCCTGACCTTCGCAGCCCCCGATATGTGCTCGCAATGCGCCACCGTCCATCCTGCTTCTTTAGCTTGGACCCTTGTTGCAAGCTGTCTCCCAACCCGCGATGTGTCTCTGGACAACAGCGCACACGACTGCACTGGACAAGTGTCCCAAGTGCCAAGCGGACAACTCTGTAGGCGCCATATTACCCTGGACAAGGCACTGCAACGACGCACAGTCTCAGCGCGTCACCAAGTGTCTTCAAGATCGCCCGGCGCGTGCGTATAATCTGGATGCCTCGCGGGCCGTGCAGCCACACGCCGGTGCTCACGCGCACAGCTGGAAATTACTTGACAAGGTGTGCAACACTGCGCACACTGTGTGACCAACGCAGCATTGCTCTGAGAGACCCCAGCTCCTAGATACGTACCTCGTCGCGTTGTACATAATTTATTCAACTAACCTACTTGATCTTAGAAGATGTGTGCAACATCATGCAGCTACGGGCTACGTCATTGCTGGACGTGCAGTGGCGGCGGCCTATGCCAACACTCCTAAGTCCTGCACCAGCTCCTGGATGCACCTCAATGAGGCCCACGGATGTGTGGGCCACGTTCAAGACGTCGCTCACGCATCAGGCTGGGCAAGTGTGCATGCCGCCAGGCATGAACAAGGCCGTCAACACGCGCTGGATGGGATCTGAGCGCGACACGGGATGCGCCTCTGGACCATGGTGCGCACGACTGGAATGGTGCGCACCGTGGACAAGGCAC
Organism: Auriscalpium microsporum; assembly: GCA_019914985.1. Lineage (NCBI taxonomy): Eukaryota > Fungi > Basidiomycota > Agaricomycetes > Russulales > Auriscalpiaceae > Auriscalpium > Auriscalpium microsporum. Next base: position 79,319 of record JAHLMG010000019.1, read on the forward strand.
ATCAAGGCGCGACTGGATGCCCAATGAGGCGTTGTGACCGCGCCTTCGCAACTCGGCATCATGGTGGGAGCTCACCGGGGTGGACCCGTGCTCAGATGGCGCACACTGTGGACGAAGTGCACCAAGGCGCGACCACAGACGCGAAGGAGACGAGTGAGAGGGTGTGGGTGTGGCCTCACAGCAGGAGCACAGTGCGTAGATAACGGCGGCGGCGGCAAGATATATGCACGGCGCGATGTCGCACAGGTCGGCGCGGGGGCGAGAGCACGAGCTGCTGGTACAATGCACGCATGGAGCACATTGTCGGGCAGCGCATCGCAGTACCTGCAACATGATGTGGAAGGGGGCCCGGGGGGCTGGGAGGAATGGACTGGTCGGCGTGTATGGCATAAGTAGTCAAATATATGCGCTGAGAATCAATGTACTGCCTACAGGCGATGTCTTGTGTCTCAAGCAGCGAGGGAGAGCACGACAGAAGGCCGCCACACACATGCTTGGCGTGGGGCTGCCACGTCTTGCAGCGCCTGAGCTGCTATATGTACAACAAAGAGGCACCACATGCTGATGGTCTTGTGACTGCATTGCCTTGCATATGTGAGAGATTTCAGGAATCGTACTGCCATGCTCAGCAATGGCTCTCTAAAAGCTAGTGAGGTTCTCGCGACCGGTCGCGAAAAAGTCACAACATCGTCGTAGCTTAGTTTCGGTTCCCTGCAATCCGCTCGCAATTCATTCAGTATACCGTGTCGCTTGCGATCTCTTGGAGTACCTCGCAACAACCTTGCAAGGCTATTCCCCACTCAAGCACTGCCACTGGCGTGACTGCAGGCTGAGCTTACTCGGACTCGGCGCCGTCGAGTCTCGACTCACTTCAACAGCGACGACATCGACGTTCCCCTGCCCCCCCGCTCGAGCTTCCCTCCTACTTGCTGAGGGCTCTAAGTCATCATTTTACTTATGCATTGTGATGTTTTAAATTTCTACGCAGAGGTGTCCCGCCTTCATGCAGGAATGCTCAGAGTCGTTGTGTTCACCTTTCATGTATTCGGGACTCATGCGTTCGTGGACAGGGATACCATGGTCGATTGGTCCGCGCCATCTCAGGGTCGGGAATATTGGTATCTCCATAACGATCGACCCGAATTTCGCCGACTGATATTCCATCAGCACAGACAAATTGCGCCGAGCATAAAGCCTTCCACCCACAGACAGCAGCGACTTAGCACCTTTCCCTCCCCTTCTCCTGCCCATCATGTCGACGGCTCCTTCCGCAACATCGCCACCCGGCCGCCCACCCCTTGTTAACGTTCTAACGCCTTAGCCTCGCGACTGTCGTCACCTCGCACCGACGCTTGGCCGGCCTTCCTCTGGGCTAACGAGCGCATGGACTCGGACAACGACGACTCGGTCTCCTTCGAGGGCATCTTCTGACGTCTATCTGGTCTATGCTTACTGCTCAGACTCTCGGAGCTCCATCCTGCTCCATAGTCTCGCTTTTCAGCTACAGTACTGTTGGCGGGTGACGCGGACGGCGCCGGCAAATCATCAAACTTATCCACCAAGCCGCAGTGGAGGCATCGCACATGACAACCCTGGTATGTACCCGGTCTCCGCTGCCGCGTATGGACCCTGATTGATGCACTTCGTTTTTAGATCGCATGTTGGACATGGAAGATGGACACCGCGCGCCGCGCGAAATTGCTGGCATAGTGTGATTGTGATAGTGTATGTAGCAGCCCGCGGAGCAAGCGACGGTGGCCCCCCATTGTTACCCCTCCCCCTCTCCTGCCTGCCGTCGCCGGCCCTGCTACACGACGCACGACCCTTTTAGATCGCTCAGTTGATGTCAGTAGGGATTAGATACTTACAGGTTGTCGTTGTCATTTCATAAACCAAATAATATTCCATTTTGTTTCTCACGCAAGTGCTCGTATAAGTGCTGGAATTATCACTGACAATGTGCCGGGGCCTGTATGCAATGCAGTTGAGGGTTGATACGAACTGGGTCTCAAGAAGGTTGAGTCCGGGTCGCGGGGTGCTGCGAGCTGTTCGGGATGAGGACACAAACCTGTCGCAAACCACGCTATCAAGATGCATCCAATTGTCGTGTTTGCAAGCAATTTCGCGGGTTGTAAGGGGTCGCAACCAGATCACGTGCGATTTTGCCGGGTTGCAACCGCCCAGAATTCCCCGGTCTTTTTCGCTCCTGGCAGGAGCGCGCGAGTGAGGCCAGTTGGCAAGTGGGCCAATTCCCACGATGTGCTGTCAACAAAACCACGTGACCGAGGAGCCGTGTGAGCACTGGCAGGGTCAACCGGCGAAAGGTCACTCTACCACCTGTCCCCAACCCCCCCAACCCCCGCACTCTCACCATCATCTCACCAGCACTCCGGTCGGCCGCGTGACGAGTTGCCAATGATGAGGACCATGGGCGGGCGACAAGAAGACCACAAGGGATGCACGACAAAGCCGACTACCGGGTGCGTACGACGAGGCGGCGATGAGGGGCGGCGCGCTGTGAGCTCCAGGCACAGCAGGAGCGCGTGGCGAGGGCAGCGTGCGGGGGCACACAGCAATGACGACGAGGACGAGGAGATAGGGAGGACGACGCGCTTTGGCGCGTAGAGAAGGGCGGCACAAATGGGCGCAGCAATGGCGGGCGACGCGCACGGGCGTGAAGCGACGGCCCCGGCGTGCAGCAAGGGTGAGGATGTGCGCAATGAGGTCGACAATAGCGCGTAGCGAGGGCCGTGCATAGGCATGCGGGTGACGAAGGGCGCGCAACGAGGACCGCGACGAGCAACGCGCAACGACGGAACACGCGTGGGGTTTGCAGCATGGGCACACGGCGGCGAACAGGTGCGCGACGAGGGCGCGCAGGCGAGGAGCAGGGGCGTGCGGTGTGGGCGACGAGGCGCGCACGGTGCAGGCAACGAGGGGCGCGCGGTGAGGGCGGCCAGCAGGGGCGCGCGGTGTGGGCGGCGGGCAGGGGCGCGCGGTGTGGGCGGCGAGCAGGGGCGCGCAGCGAGGGCGACTAGGACGAGCTGGGGCGCGCGGTGCGGGCGGCGAGGGGCGCGCGGTGAGGGCGGCAAGGGGCGCGCACAGACCAGGCGCACCGGCGGCGGCGGGCGGCGACGGTTGCGGGGCTCCTGAGCAGTGCACAGACCGGGCGGCATCCGCCCGGTCCTGGCGGTCTCCCTCGCTGCGCACGGGCTCCAGCTGCTCCAGCATCGCTGGGCGCGCTGAGTCCGCGCGGTACGGGCGGGATTTGCGCCATGACCGGGCGGGCTGCACATACGAGCCCCGACCGGTCTGGCACGCTACTGAAGTCCCTCTCAGCAGCCGTGTGTCCTCCCACCCTGTGGGCCAGAGGTATGCGAGCGGCAGGGCATTTGGCTCGTCGAGAAATGTGTTGGAAGAGAAGTTCAGCGGGGTGAAAAGGTTCGCGAGCTCGGGCAGATTCGACAATGTTGTATCGTATGCTGATGCCGACATGACAAGACTGGTGTCGTTGTCGATGTCGAATGCAGAGAATTCTTCCATGTAGGGCTCGGTCTGAAGTGGCTGGGTGTTGTTATCCATCGGGGATTGGACAGATGAAGCTATCGAGGGGACTCATGATGGGTGGACTTTATCCACAGACCGTTGTCGCAGTGGGGGTGCGGTTCGTATCTGGGAAATTAACCAAAGGGCCTGAGGTCTATGAAGTCTCGGGCACACAGCCTATCTATATGAAATCCGCATATGCAAACTTAATTTGATGAGACCTCGGTTATAGCTCCGTGCGGTGACTGACCTTACGCGCAGCTGAAAACGCCTTCCAGGGAAGTCTTGCTGAAGTGCAAAACATCGACCTTCATGAGCAATAGGCGTTTTCGAAAGGCAAATTGTACGGTGACCCTGGCAAGCAAGGCAATTCCGCTGGGAACTCGTTGTTCTGCAACAGGCCGTATCGAGCCCTCGCGCGTGACATTAATTTCCGAGATAGCGGTGTGGTAGATCTGCTGCCGTCATTCGGTCGCGATAGTCTGCGACACGTGCGCGGTGGTCGCCGACTCACCGCCACCCAGCGCCCTGAAGGATCGCGTGTCGCGGCGGCTTTACTTGACTTTGGCGTTGTGCCCACACCAATTGGTTCTCCTGCCACGAGCGCGAGGCGCTTCAGCGTCGGGGGCTGAAATGTAGAGGGGAATTATTATAGCTCGGCATTGAATGATACAAGGAAGAATGCAGCGGTGATCCTCGGCAACTGAGTACAAACCCAAGGACAGCGTCGGTGGGGCAGGTGACTCGATCAAGCGGCGCAACGTAGGGAAAGATAGGCCTCCAAGGCGAGCGCGCGCGGCTTCAACAGGTCGCGGAGATGGGTCCGGTCTTTCGCTGGCAACTGTCATCGCGAGTAGGCACGGGCGGTGCTTACGCATGGCTTGCGATGGGCGGTCTAGGATCAGAAAAATCGCCTGCAGCGGGAGGGGAAGCTGATTCCAAAAGGAAGGAGCGTTCGGCGCGAGAGATGGCCTGCAGAGCTTGTCCGTGGACTGTATGCGCGACGCACTGTTGCTTGCGGACGGCGGCTTTTCTGTTGAGCGCGTCACATATCATCGGCGCACGAGCGCGGCAGTCGGCGATGGGCGTAGAGCATCCGTGAGCGCACGCGACGCGTGTCGATAGGCCAGAATGATCGAAGGCGACTTCCTGTGTCGCTGGGGAATCAAGACACTTATGAGAGGCAGGGCGTGAGACGAAGGGGAAAGTCGCGACGAGCTAGTGGACTCGGACGTACTGATGCCTCTGCGCTAGATACCGCCCATCACAGCGTCCGCACGGGCCCGTGCATGTCCCTAGCTCACCCAAAGTCCACGCAGAGTCCACACTTCTGACGGCCGTACCGGAATCAAAATTAATGCTTCCAATTGAGAGCAAGAAGAGCCCGCAGGCGACGCACCGTGTCGTTCGCCTCCGAGATGGGCCTTGACGCCGACCGCGCAGGCTTGAGTTTGCCTTGATAACGTCGACGCGCACCTCGGTCGGACTCGTGCAAGCAATCACAAGGCTCTTTGTCGAAGAAGCAACATGAGAGGAAGAGTGCGAGGAGGAGAGTGTGCAGGCGACATGACGGTTGAGGCCAGGTAGGGTGCTTTGATATAGACGCCTGCGTACGCACGTAGCTGCGGTTCGCGCACGGTGGAATCCACGCATTGAAAAGAAGAGATTGAAGGCTATGCATGGGATTTGGATGGAACTGGGTAGAGAGGAGTGGCATATAGAACCACAAGAGCGACTCGGAAGCATAAACAAGACAGCGAACAGCAAGGGCGACGAAAGCGCGTATAGCACATCGAACACAAAAACATAACATAACATAACACAACAGACAGACTCACACATCTCCGCCATGTGCCCTCGCGCACCTCGCATTGGGGTTCTTCTGATGCCGTCTGACCGCATCCATCCTGCTGAAAACCTCCTCGCACCCCCGGCGCCCGCACACGAACTTCTTCCTACCCCCCTCATGCATCTTAACATGTCGTTTCAAATACCACGTGCGACCGTTCTCCTGCACAAAAGGGCAGCTCGGGCACCTCAGCGGGGGCGGGAGGTGCTTGCGGCTGGCTGGCAACGAGGTACTCGAGGCGATCGAGGATCCCGGGGAGTGAGCTGGCGGGCGGGAAGGTGGAAGGGGCAGAGCGCGGGGTGCGAGGGACGGGGGGTATGAACCAGCGAGGACTGTGTGTGCGCCTGTGTAGGTGCATTGCTGCTCGCGGAGGTCGGTGGTGGTGGTCAGGAAGGGGAAGCTCATGCGGTGGCGGTCGTCGTCGGCGGCGGGCCCGAAGCTCCGATGGGCCGCGCATCACGTGACGACAAAGGGCTGGACAGTGCAGTGGGCACGAGAGAAAGGTCTGCCGGGATCACGGTGAACATCTCGTCGAGTTCGGGGGACGTGCTGGACCTGCACAAGCTGATCAGTTAGTCATGATGATAAAACAACGAGCGATGCAGAACACATACGACGTCGCCGCGGTTGGGCTGAGAAGCAGCTCTGGCGCATCGTCGCGTGCATTTGATGGAGTGTAAAGTGTCGTCCAGGGTGTCGAGGAAAGGTCCTCATACGAGGGCAGCACCAAAGGACACCACCGACGCTGCCCAAGCAGCGAAAGTGTCCGTCTCTGAGAAATCCGTTGATGGGTACCAGCCGGTAGTAGGGCGGTAAATGTCTTGTATACCTGTCCCTAGAGCGCAGCGCACGGTACCGTTGTGTGTGTGTGAGGGGCGAGTCGTCAGTGGTCCCGAAGTCTCTGGGAGTGTCTCCGAAGTGGGGGAAAGGTGTTCGAAAGGCAAAGGCAAAGTGTTCGGGAGTGATCCGAAGTAGGAAGGACAGGGAAGTGGGGGGGGATGTTACGATCTGTGTGTTCGGAAACAATGCGTGGAGCGTCAAACGTTCGTGCGGTGTAGGCAAAGTTGAAAGCCGAAGTGTCGAAGTGTCGAAGTTCCGAAGTCGAGGTCTCGAAGTCGAAGTGTCGAAGTGTCGAAGTCGCGAAGTTCCGAAACGTCGAAATCGAGGTTCCGAAGTCGAAGTCGAAGAGTCGAAGTCGAAGTGTCGAAGTTCCGAAATGTCGAAGTCGAGGTTCCGAAGTTGAAGTCGAGGTTCCGAAGTCGAAGTCGAAGTCGAAGTGCCGAAGTCGAAGTCGAAGTGTGGCAGTGACGAAGTGGTGAAGTCTGGGTTGGAATCGAAATCGAAGTTGCAGGGCAAAGGTGGACGCGAAATGAGAATAGGATACGTGCGTCGAAGGCGAAGTCAAAGTCAAAGGTGAAGGCGAAATCGAAATCGAAATCGAGGTCAGAGTCGAGATCCGAAGTCAAAATCAAAGTCGAGGTGTGAATCGAAATCGAAATGGAAGGTCAAGGGTGGAATCGAAATGAGAATAGGATACGTGCGTCGAAAGCGAAATCGAAATCGAAGTCGGAGTCGAGTTCCGAAGTCAAAATCAAAGTCGAGATGTGAATCGAAATTGAAATCGAAGGTCGAGGGTGGAATCGAAAGGCGAATACTATACGTGCGTCAAAGGCGAAGTCGAAAGTCAAAGTCAAAGGCGAAATCGAAGTCGGAGTCGAGATCCGAAGTCAAAATCAAATACTATACGTGCGGCGTGCGGCGAAGTCAAAGTCAAAGTCAAAGGGTGCGAAGTCAGAAGCGCTTTGACGACACAAGTGGTCGAGGAGAGGCTCTAGCGAGTGTCTCGAGATGTGGGGGATGAAGGGGGCATAGGATATGATCAGGGGGATTGATCTGATGTCGAATATTGTACTAACGAGGCCTATATATACTACGAACAAGTCCGAACTAATATACAACCATGAGAACAAACCAGAGTATAAGTAGAACGAAACTCGAAGCAAGTGGGTCAAGATCACATGCAGTGAGTGAGTCGCAAACAAACAGTAAGTCAAACACCATTGCTAGAGAGCCTGAGAAGAGTAGAAATGAAACATAAGATGATGAAACATAAGGGACTCCACTGTCGAAATGTGCGCCTAACTCCGAAATATGTTCCGAAGTCACTGCGGCGATCGTGCGAACTTCCGAAGTATTGCGTTGCGTAGCAGTTCGAAGCGGTTAGGAACGCTTCGAAGCACATCTGGAGGGCTAGGAATAGAGTCGGAATGGGGGGGACAATACTAGGAATGAGGGGGGCAATGTTCTGGAGTTGACATGGCCTAGGTGCGGCGCAGCCTAACAATCTCGTGGAGTGTTTCGACTTTCGATCATGTTTGAGGCGGGTCTGATGATGATGGGCCTTCGAAGTCTGGACCGAATCACGTGCGGGCGCTTCGGAAAGATCCGTGGAGGCTGTGCTAGCGGGCCGGGAGCGGTGCGAGTTCGAAAGTCGAAGTCACGTGACTTCGAAATGAACTGCGCGACTTGACGAAAGTTCGAAAAGTGAGGTGACTTGCTGTGAGTGGGCCGGTGCTAAGCACGGCAGGTACGATTCCCTTTCTAAGTTTTTGTGAATATCTTTATGTAGTTACTGTGACGGACACATTGGGTGACTATATTGCTGTCCTCAATCTTTCATGACCCGTTCAATTGCAGCCCGACAGTATTACTTACAGCATAGATTGATGTACAACATGCTAGCTTACTTGATCAATCTTCTTTTGCCTTTCTCGCTCAGCTGCGTTCTTTGTTGAGCACGTCCGAAGCGACGCTCAAGGTAACAGGCTGAGGGATGCCTCCTCAAGCTGTGGATGACCAACCATCCAGCACTCTCTTAGCTCTCCCTAGAGCCACTCACACCGCCAACTTGCCTTTGGTGTCACTTGCTGTGCCTCACCTGCTCCAGCGAGTCATATCACCATGACCCCAGGTGACAATAACATCCTGCTGCTCACTCCAACAAATCTGCGACCCCTCTGATTTCATGACATCTACAGCAGTTACTGTTGATTTCCATTGTCAATGTGGGTATCACTGCACAAGAACTTCCTCAGCAACATTTGTTGGATATATTGTGATGTGAGCAAGCTCAATGCTGTGTCGGAAACTTCCGGGTACTACACAGTTCATATGAACCTTATTTTGTATACATGTAGCTAGCTCGTAGCTTACACTGTTCTCTACGCAATTGTAACCCAAAATCAATTCACCCTCTTGCCATCTTTCGAGCGCTTCACACCCTCTTGTCGTAGGTCATGCGGACCCAATGACAAGCCCCGTCCCACGCTGGGAGGGGATATCAACTGTCTTTTTGCAATTTCGACCAAGTCTTTGGTCACATGACCTCAGCCTTGATGCGCCACAGTCGGAGCATGCCCGCGACTCCCATGCAGGTGGCACTAGGCGCCCAACCCCGCGCTTATGACTTAGAGCACTGCGCCACACTTGTGAGCACAGCATCTCTCATGCTGTCACGACTCCATCAGATTTCCATCTGACTTGCACAGCCCACTCGCACAACAGCCACGCCTGGCGCTACGACCCTCCGACACTCCCACACCATTCCGAGTACCTCCCCAGTTGCCCATTGTCCTTGCAACCATTGTCGCTGACCACTGTCCCATCATGCGACCGCCCTCCAACCCAGCACATACAACTTAGCGGATTCATGACCCACCCATGCACCCTCTATCGACATACTTGTCCGGCCTGTAGCAGCTCAGCGCCTTGCAACCGATTCGCAACTCAGTCAACGGAGCTATCGCTTTCCGAAATTCACAATTGGAAGACGTCTCCTTGTGCCCATATCACCCGACCACCATTATTGCAACCTGCCCGTTGTGCATTGTCTATTCCCACCTTCCCCGATGCTGTTTCCCACAGTCAACGACATGGCAGATCATTTCCGACGCCCACTCCCTTGCTCTCTGACAGCGCAGATCATTCCCTCAACATTGTCGCCCGCCGCGCTCCTCGTTGTCTGACCATGGTATGACTCCCGCCCATTGTACGTACCATATGCTGCAACACCGCTATCTTTCCCTTTGTCTTCTGACCACGGAGCACTGTTCTGATCGGACTCGTACTACTGTACCATTTCAATGGGTTCGCCGGTCACGCGTCACAGGGGGTGTCCGGCGTGGCAAAAAAATAGGTGCTGTCACAGGTCACATGGCGGGGTGGCGAAACCGTCTGAAGGATTTCACAAGGGCGTCAAAAATGACACCGGGAGGGCAGCAAAACAACATCGAATTGCACAGCTCTAGCCTGCACAGCACAGCGGCATGACAGCAACGAAATCACGCAGTGGTGCATTGTACCTACCCAATGAATTGACAGTGAATGATTCAGGATGGAGGACTTGCAGACTGACAGCTCACGTTACGGACCTCAGTCCGGTTGTGTTGACCAGCCTGCAGCTCACTCTCTTCAGATGCGGCGAACTTCTTCATGAGGCAAAATGCCGCTGAGGTCACGGTCACACTGGCACCCCATGAGTGGCAAATCTGAAATTTCGCCAGTTGTTTCACGGTCACACCAGGGTGGTGAACCAATCGAAATGGTACAGTATACTCGTCGGAACATATGAATAGTTGTGGCGTACTCACTGCAATGCAAGTTTTGTTCCCCCCTGATTGCTCTGAGCACAATTCATGTGCTACCTTCATCGTCGTATCGTATAAGAGTGAACATCGGTTGACTTCTCTCATGCCTTAGCCTTAGCGTCTGCCTTTGCCATCGCCGTCGCCTTTGCCTTCCGATCTCGCTTCTTCTCTTATCGCTCTCATCTTGTTCCATCGGCGACTCGTCTTCTGATCAGTCGGAGCACTCGTGCTAGTGGTGAATGCCTTTATGACTGCGTGCTCTTGATCGGAGCACTTCACGTTTGATCAGAGACGGTCTATGCCTGTTCCAGGACACCTGACGCTCGCTCGCACACTGATTCACAAAACCCCTGCAGCTATTTAGGGTTGTGTCTATTCTACTAAATACCACCCTATTATCTGGTTGTGTCCATCACTGATTTCCCCAACAACATTGTGCATTGCTCCGTAAAACATAGATCCAACCATGCCCCAATCAATACCTGGCCGGCCTCACTCGCAAGCTTGCGCAGGCCGCCAGGGATTGATTAAGGGCACGGTCTGCAGTTCAACCTCTGATGCAAACACTTTTGAACATAAAAGTATCTCAGTGCCAGCAGTACTTTGCCTGGAGCATTTCCAGATGCATGAATGGCAAGGTGAGAGACTTGAGAGGCTGTGAAAAATGTCCACAGATAGTGTATATGGTATAAATTTATATATATAGTATCAATGGCTCTGTAGTCTAGTGGTAACTGCGCTATATTCTTTGTGACTAAGATCTGGTCTTGTTATAAACACTTTTGAAAAGATAAGTATTTGAGTCCAGGTACTTCGATAGCCAGAGTGGAGAGACTGACGTCATTCCTCTGGGCCAAGCGTGGGAATTATTTTCCGAAAATAGCAACTATGGATGATTTTCTTCTGACCTTAGAGCAGCTGAAATTATATGCATATCTATCCTGGTTAGCTTACAAAATGCGAAATACTGTCTGAAACGGGAGTCTTTTGAAGACCGAAGAGGGGGAACCAAACTCCATCTCATTTTCCTGATGCATTTTGAATGCATGCGTAGTCTAGTGGTAATAATGCTCTGTGCCTTTTGAGATCTAGAGGCTTGAAGTTCAAATCTTACTAAAGACACTTTTCCAATGATAAGTATTTTCCGGCTATGTTAGCCGGAGTAGGAGAAGCATGACGTAGTTTTCCGGGAGCACCTGCTATAAACTACGTCATGCTTCACGTCGACCGTGGGAACTTTTTACCAAAAGGGAAATTACAGAGCATTTTCTTCTGACTTCAGAGTGACAGAAATTATATGCATATCTATCCTAGTTAGCTTACAAAATGCAAAATACTGTCTGAAACGAGAGTCTTTTGATCAGCGAAGAGGAGGAAATGTGTTTGCTAGTGAGATTGGACCGTGTGAACAAATCTCTATATATAGGGACAAAGATGAAAGTTACAGGGGGGGTCAAAAACCGCGACTGGTGCTTACATAAGAAACGATTCAAGGGAATCGTAATATCCTTGCCCAGCTCAGAGCCAGGCGTATCACCGTGGAGGGTTCGGCAGGATAATGGATGATGGTATGCATGGTATCTGGAAGAGGGGATTGAGTGAGGCTGGGGATGGTGCATAGTCAGTCGGTGCACTTTATATATGCGCTCCCCGTCTCCCAACACGCGCGCCATATTACCGGCGCGTGGCTCATAAGAGCACATCACCACAAAAACTTTTTCACGCAACGCAAAGCAGGGGTCGATCGCGCATTGCAGGCGAGCGCACGTCCTAGTCCCAGTCACGAGTCGCCGCGTCCGAATGCGCGCGAGCGAGGGTGTGGGAGAAAATGGTTCCGAAACCGGACGGACGATGCAGGGCAGCGGAACCACACACCGTGTGCATGACGCAGGGCACGACCACTCGGTCGGTCGAGCGGTCTCGATTGAGCGTGCGGGTTGCCGTGGAGCGGTCCGGGGGAGAATGGGACGGCACGACCGGTGGGTGTGCTGGCGGGCTCGGGCGTCCAGGCGTCGAGGCTCCAGAAAAAGCGCTTGGAGAGAGAGCGGAAGCGGAGAGTGCATGGGGCGTTGGGACGCGAGAGACGGCCAGACAGATGGCCAGCTTAGACTGCATGCGCGGCTTGCCAGATACGCTGCTGCGGCTGCCAGGCGCGTCATGTGCGGTCTGCCAGTGGATGCTACAGGAGAATCTGCACCACGGAAAAAACTTTCACATGCAGTGCAGCCTCGGTTCCTGGGCTTCGGTGGCTGTGTCCGCCTCCCCGATGCAAGGAGAAGTGTCGCGACCCGGAGTCGTCGCAAACAACACTGGGGAGTAATTTAGTGCACTATGTCCCTACAGTTGTAACAAGTGGGTGGTGTCATAGGCAGGCAGGATAGTGAAGTGCAAGTATAGGGCAGTATAGTGCACTATAGTACATATATCAGTACTATAGTGTCCTTGGATGCACTATAGTAGTAGTATGACCATAAGGACCATTGCATTTTTGCACTGATATAATGGGCTTTAAAAGTGTCATAAATAATGGTGTAAATGCACAAATGGAACTGCTATGTAGGGGTAATTTACCAAAATATATGTGGTTGATGGTAGAGAGCTGTGGGGCAATCACTGTCCAATGGATCCCATGGGTTTATGTACTATAGTGAATCAATAATATATTACAGAAATGCTGGGATATACACAGCTTCTCTCCTTTCAAATGAGCTCTATAAATGTGGAAGATATTACAGAATGTGGCCGAGTAGGGGTCATATGTGACCTGAATTTACTAGAATATAGTGGGTCATTTCCGAGGAGTTGTGCAGTGCATACTGTATCAGATATTCATCCACTATAGTGATATTGTACTCTTAAAAGCTTTCTTGATTTGTCATGGGATGACTGGACATTCATAAATGATGAAAAAACAGGAGAGCATACGTATCACGCAGGCCACTGCTGTCTGAATTTATCACAATATTTGAAGCCAATGGCAAGCCACACCAATGCATATATACTTATACACTATAGTGTTATTCAGCTTGCTTCTACCCTCAAACTTTTTCAGCACTAAATAGCTCCTCAATACTTGGTAAAGAAAATCCCTAGATATTCCAGAGCACTTTCACACCATGCCCCTTCCATCCCTGAAAGTTTTGTGTTCTTGCATGCAGTTGGTATGTACTACCATACTTCTGATCCTTTGATACAGCCTAAATGATCCATATGCCAGTGTCCCTGTCCCATCTGCAGATACATCCAAGCATATGTACAAACTCAAATGATTATTTATATTACAATAAGCCACTGTGATCCATGAAGCTTGCTTGAGCACAAGCTCATGCTCTGTAAAAGAAATATATGTACACATGCCTGATCAGATACTGGATCACCCTGGGACAAGGATACCTCAGACATTACAGGCTGTATAAGAGTGGAAGTACAGCACTTTCTGCCAACTTTAGGTAGAATTCCCATATTTTGAGCATTGGGTGGGGCATGGTCTGTGAATGCTCTATAATATCTGTGGATTATATTGACCAAGTACCGGAGAGCTATTGGGTGTATTGTATGCTTTTGTGGCTAACAAATTGGATATCTACTGTAGTGCACAAATTTATATACCTTGGTGTGGCTTACCAATAGCTTCAGATATTATGATAAATTCAGACAGCAGTGGCCTGCATGATACGTATGCTCTCCTGTTTTTTCATCATTTATGAATGTCCAGTCATCCCATGATAAATCAAGAAAGCTTTTAAGAGTACAACATCACTATAGTGGATGAATATCTGATACAGTGTGCACTGCACAACTCCTCAGAAATGACCCACTATATTCTGGTAAATTCAGGTCACATATGACCTCTCCTTGGCCACATTCTGTAATATCTTCCTCATTTATAGAGCTCGTTTGAAAGGAGAGAAGCTGTGTATATCCCAGCATTTTTGTAATATATTATTGATTCACTATAGTACATAAACCCATGGGATCCATTGGACAGTGATTGCCCCACAGCTCTCTACCATCAACCACATATATTTTGGTAAATTACCCCTACATAGCAGTTCCATCTGTGCATTTACACCATTATTTATGACACTTTTAAAGCCCATTGTATCAGTGCAAAAATGCAATGGTTCTTATGGTCATACTACTACTATAGTGCATCCAAGGACACTATAGTACTGATATATGTACTATAGTGCACTATACTGCCCTATACTTGCACTTCACTATCCTGCCTGCCTATGACACCACCTACTTGTTACAACTGTAGGGACATAGTGAATAAACTAATCCCCACAGCCCTCGCAAAGGCGGATGCTCGCCACGCTGTAGAGAGCAGCAGCAACGCGTCTTCGGATCGGGCCTTGGCAGAGACTGGAGGCCGCCGGGCAAGCACTGGCCACTCGGTAGAGCTTTCGCGGGTTGATGTGGAGCGGGGACAGCGCGGCCGGCCGGTATGCTGCACGGGCCGCGAGGTGACGAAATGGGTACCTACTCGGTGCTACTTATCAGCTCATCGGGCTCCTTGGCTGCGGACGCACTTGCTAGATTCGGTGGCTGTGGCCGCGCGGCAAATCCTCCGATCACACCAGATCCCCTTCCCCGATTCGAGGAGAGAAGGCGCCCGCCGTCCGCCGTCGCGAGTGCGTCGAACTGTTGACAGCCTGTCACTGTTCAGGAAGGTCGTGCATCAGAAGACACGCGTCCCGAGGCGAATCGAGAACAGCGGACGAACCAATGTACGCACAGATCGCGCAGCAATAATGGCCTGGGTTCGTCAGATTGGCGGAAAGAGAGCACGCAGGCGCGCCCCGCGCGACGTGAGTCGGAGGGTCAAACAGGTGGCGACATACAGCGCAGCGTGTTGCGTGCGGGCGAAGTCAACAGGCACGTAGGCGCCGTATTGCGTCGCCGCTGCTAAGAACCACAGGTGAGACGAACGGAAAAGTCTCAATGAAGCAGCGGATGTACTGAGGCCTGCGCAACCGCCCTGTCGGTAGATAGCCGCACGCGCACGGTGAAATCCGAGCCGGGAGGAGATCGAATCGAAAGATGGGCATGAAATTCGGATAGCAAGAGGTACAAAGACGTAGCGTATGACACAGCAGAATGGCAACTACGATGCTTGAGCACCGCAACGGACAGCAAGCAACACGGCAACGAAAGCAAACAGCTAAAAAAGCAAAGCAAATCCGAAGACAGAGAACTCACGCATCAATTTCTTCCTATCCGGCCCGTGCGTCTTGACGTGCCGCTTCAGGTTCCGCTTGCGGCCGTTCTCCTGTACGAAGGAGCAGCGCGGCCGGCGCGGGCTTGCGATCGGGCGCGGGGAGGCGAGGATGGGCGCAGGGGGCGCCCCGCCCTTTCCCACCAGCGAGCGCACAGGACGGGACCGTGCGCATTCCTATCTCCCACAACGCCCACGCATGGTCCATATCGATGAAGGCTGCTTCGTACTTTAGAAGAGTGGGAGCAGAAAGAGGCCGCAAGCCACGCACCGCTTCGCCTCGGCCGCGATGTCATCCGAATCGGGCTTGGATAGGTCGCAATGCGCCTTGGTCGGGACCGTTCAGTTGAGGACGTTGAGTGAGCGAGCAGCCGAAGGTCGAGGGGTCGCGAGGAGGAGAGTGCGTAGGCGACCAATTCGGGCGCGTGAATACAGGCGCCCAGCTCCCGGCTCCTCTCAGCTCGCGCTCTCGAAATTCGAGCGCAGGCGGCCGCTCGACACCGATTGGTGACACCGGCAGCCAGTCTGTCGCGGTGAAGAGGATGCATGGTGGAGAGCACGCGGTCGCTAGAGCGAGCGAATGGAGGGAATGGGATGTGATTGGGTAGCGAGGGTAAAGTACATAGAGACTGGGGAAGGTCGGGTCAAGCCGGCGCGCAGACACAGCGGTGGTATGAGGTGCTAGTATAGCAGAAGAGGATATAACAGAACAGCTTGGGCAGGATCGCAGAAACAAACGAACGGGTACGATAGCGAATCGACAGCGAAACAAAGAAACAAAACGAAGAATGGATGCTCACGGACGCGAGGACCTTCACACACCATCGCCCTGCGCCATTGCGCACCTCGAGTTGGGGTTGTTCTGATGCCTCCTCACCGCATCCATCCTGCTAAAACTTTCCTCGCAGCCCCGGCGTTCACAGACGAACTTCTTCCTGACCGGCGCGTGCGTCTTGATATGCCTGTCCAGGTCCCACTTGCGGCCGTTCACCTGCACGAAGGGACATTCCGGGCACGCGAGGGCGTACGGGTGCGCGCGGGTCTTGCGATGGGTCTTGCAGTTGCGGCCGCCAGTCGAGGATCCGGCGGGAGAAAGCAGCAAAGAAGGAGCCTGAGTGCTGGAGACGGGAAGCAGGCTGGCGGGAGCGGGGGAAGGTGCTGCACTTGTGGGCTGTTGCGAGTCGTCGAGGGCGATGGAGGTGGGAGGAGCGTCGAGGGCGTCGCTCTGCGGGGTCAAGGGCATGGGCAGCACCGGAGCACCCGGCTCCGGGGACGGATCATGTGACCCAGGTAGCGCAGCCGCGTCGACCGTCTGCCCGGCTTGCGCAAGAGACAGGATCGCGGGGCTTATGGTGAGGCTGGCAGCAGCGTTCAAGAGTATGCAAATGGTTGTGTCAAGACTCGCGTCAAGGAACACACAAAGAGCCGCCCAAGTCACCGACCGGACCAGAGGGACGAGATGAGTGAGAGTGCTGTGACCAACAGCGCAGGCAATAGATTGCGTACGGTGTAGACGAAGTGAACAGTCTGAAGAATAAAGAGAGAAACACGAGTCCTTATATACTAGGTGAGGCCAAACAAGGATAAACAGCAGGACAATAGGAAGCGGAACAATAAGGGAGGAACCATGACGATGGAGAACAATCAGAAGTGAGAACAATGTGAACAATAGTGCGCACAGCCTCGCCATAGAACATCATGGAAGGGTCCGGAAAGCTCTGGATCAGGGAGAAGTCTGGATCGTGGTCCGTGATCGATGATGGGTGCGAATAGCAGTCAAGAGAGTCGAAATAAATGGAGCGATTCGTGACATCACCCCCTCTCTAAGACGCGCTTTCTCCTGGAGCGCATGATCAGCTTGTAGGGCATCAAAATAGATGAGTCCACGTAGCGCAGGAGGGCGAACAGCCCGTGGATGGTCCTTGTAGAACTTGGTTATTGCTCCAGTGGCATTGGTCATGGCTGTCCGAGGGAGCCACTGATTCTCTGAGTCGGGATAACCAACCCATTTGACAAGGTACTGAATGCCACGCTTGTTGGGTGTGAGTCTTGCGTCTAGGACCGCTTCCACCTCGTACTCCTCTTCCGCATTGACTATTTCAGGCGGTGGCGCAAGGAAGTTGGGTCCGTGAGCTGAGGTTTCGACGTAGGGAGTCAAAAGAGATGCATGGAATACGGGGTGGATCCGCCAAGTGGGGGGAAGCTTCAGTCGGTAGTTCACTGGTCCGATGATTTCAGTGACTGCGAAGGGTCCTACTCGTCGCGGTGACAGCTTAGCTTTTGGTTGTGTCGTCTTGATGTGTTTCCCATCTAGCCATACCCGATCTCCCACCTTGAAGCGTACACTGTCTTTGACATGGTCGGCGTTGTTGCGTTTCATGACCTCCGCTGCAGAGCGTAAACTGGCTTCAACCTCCGCCCGTACTTGCTCCATGCGTCGAAGGCGTTCTTCCACTGTAGGAATGGTCGATGTGGAGTGAATGGGGGGTATGGCATGAGGCGTATATCCAAGGAGCATCTCGAAAGGTGACCGATTTGTGGCGCTATGAACCCGATGGTTATGCGAGAATTCAGCAAAGGTTAACCACTTCACCCAATCATCCTGTCGATAGTTGCAGAACACTCGTAGGAACTGCTCCATCTCCTGGTTGACGCGTTCGGATTCACCATCTGTCTGCGGGTGGTAGGCTGTACTGAGGGCTGACTTGATGCCTAACTTGTCGAGTACGCCACGCATAACCTTTCCTGCATACTGAGGTCCGCGATCAGAGATAAGTCGATCCCAAAGGCCATAATGACGGTAGATTTTGTCGATGAGAATGTCCACTGTGCCGTCGCTTGTGATTGTCTTGTTGCAGGGTGTGAACGTGACGTGTTTCGTGAATCTGTCAACTATGACGCATATTGAATCAAATCCGTCGCAAGGTGGGAGTTCAACTACAAAGTCCGAGGTGATGACTTGGAATGGTCGATTGGGGATGGCGTTCGGGATGGTTTCAACATGTGTTCGATGATTCTGCACCTTTGTTGCTTGACAAGTAGCGCAACCGTCGACATAGTCACGTATGAAGACTGACATACCGGGCCACCAATATTCGCGTCCAACTAGTTCATGCGTCTTGTGGCGTCCCGGGTGTCCTGCTGAAGGAGCATCGTGATGCATCCGGACAATGTCACGTCGCAGCTGGTCATCTGCAGGAACGTAGACTTTTCCGCGGAACAGGACAAGTCCGTCTTCGGTGTTCCATTCTTCTAGGTTCTTTGTCAATGAGCGAGGTCCATTGCCGAGTATAACGTCGAGAGCCTTGATGACTTCTATGTCCTTGGTCTTTGCTTCTCTGATGCGACGTCGGAGGTCATGATTACCAAGGGAGGTAACAGCGCCAGGACGAGTAGCGCGGATGCGGAAAAATTGAGGGTCCAGTAGTACCCGTTCCGCGTTATCGTCCTCCACCCCCTCTCTATGGTCAGGTCGCCTCGACATGGGATCAGCACGTTGAGAGATTCCTGGTTTGTGGATCAGTTCAAAGTCGAAACGTGTAAGGAATAACGCCCATCGAGCTTGTCGACGACTCAGCTTCTGGGCGGAGCGAAAGTATTCCAGGTTCTTGTGGTCTGTCCAGATTTCTATGCGGTGCGGAGCGCCTTCGAGGTAGTGGCGCCAAGCTTCTAGGGCGCGAATGATGGCCAGGAGTTCCTTGTCATAAATGTCGTAGTTGCGTTCTGGGTCCGAAAGTGACTTGGAAAGATATGCAACTGGATGCCAGAGGTGATCATCGCCACGTTGCGAGAGTATGCCTCCTGTTGCGTAGTCTGAAGCATCAACTTCTACCAAATACGGTTTGGTAGCGTCAGGCATAACAAGGACGGGAGATGAGGTGAACGCAGCTTTGAGGCTATCAAAGGCTTTTTGGCATTCAGATGTCCAGTTCCAGGCGTTGATGACCAAACTCGTCGGACAGGCGGTCAGATGACAAAACCAAATCCTGCTCGTCGAGTAGTACTGTTTTAGTTGGGGGGGCGTGTCCCAGGTCTACCAGAGGGCTCGGAGAGTCGCAGCTGTCACTGGGGGAGTGTAGCGAGCGACGGCGGAGAAGGAGGAAGGTCGGCGAAGGTGTGAGAGGTGCTGCGAGTCTCGGGGTGGCGTAGCGAGACTCGGCGACGAGGGGCGAAGGTCGGGGACGATGGGCGACGGCTGGGGGCGATGGGCAACGATAGGACGAAGGTTCTCAATATGCAAGTGCGTAAACGATGCGCTGCGAAGGTGAAGGCAATGTCGATGTCGATAAAAGGGCTAAACGATGCGCTGCGAAGGTAAAAGACGATAGTTCTCGAGGTTTGAGGTGCTGTCTCTGGGGGGAGAAGTTCCTATTGCATGCAGACGTCGCTAGCTACACATATACATGGGAAAATGCGTCGGAGTAGCTACGCGAATCGTGCGATGCGGTCAGCGAAGCCGTGCGAAGCATCGGCGAATTATAGCGAATGAGAGAAGAGGAATATCAAAGGCCTAGATGCCAAAGCTGTGCTACCCTCGGCGAAGTCTCTGGGACACTCGGGGAACGATAGCGACGCGTCAAAAGCGGTCATTGATCCGGATCGCTGATGGTTCGGGCTCGGGGATCGTCTCCGATGCTGCTGGGCAATAGCTCGATATTCTGCGACTGTGTGGTGCATCTCTTGGTCGCTGGAAGGTCGGACATGCGTCACTGTGGTCGCTGAGTACAGGCGAACTTCGGCGAACGGCTGCGACAATGCGGAAGGGGTCGCTATCGGGCTTCGGCGAAATGGGCTAATCGTCGTGACACAAGGCCGAGATCCGAGGAGTTATACGCTCGGTGGGCTGCTCTAGATGCTCGGGCGAGTCGTGCGACCTCGGCGATGACGTAGTTGGCTCGGGCGAACGGTGCGAGCGTGTAGAAATGCTCGGGCGAAGCTGCGACGTTGAGTGCGAGTGTGTGCGGGTCGTGCGAGTATGCCTGGATGCATAGCGAGTTGGTGCGACCTTGGGCGAACGTTGACTGACTGCTGGCAAGTGTCTAGGGTGTGGGGGAGCATGGTGAGACTTCGGCGAACGTCGTAGAACGGTGGGCGAGTGCGAGCGAGTGTTGGCGAACAGCTACAGAGCTAGCTATCGTGCGAGCGAACGGGCGAGAACGATAGAGTCGGGGATGTCAGGCGATGGTCGGAGCAGTTATGCGAGTGTCGTGGTGCATCGAAAATGCGCAAACGGTAGCCATACGCGTAGGAGGCGTATCAGTGTGATCCTTCTTGGTTAGAGCAAACAGTGGATGCGCAATCTTGGAGAAGTCACGGATGAAGCGCCGATAGAAGTTCCCAAATCCTAGGAAGGATTGAACGTCCTTCACCGTTCGTGGTGCCGGCCAGTCTGCAATTCCGGCAACCTTGACTGGGTCCATAGCGAGATGATCATGGGAGATGATCAAACCGAGGTACTCAACTGAGGATTGTTCGAAGATGCATTTCTCGGGTTTCAGAAACAAGTCGTGGTTGCGAAGGCGTTGTAGTACTTGTCGTACCAGGCGGCGATGTTCTTCAAGGGTTTCGGTAAAGATAAGGATGTCGTCCATGTAGATAATGACTTTGCCGAGGTCGATGAGGTCCTTGAAAAGTTCGTTCATCATTGCTTGGAATGTGGCAGGTGAGTTCATAAGGCCAAAGAACATCACCAATGGTTCGAAGAGTCCGCGGTTAGTTTTGAACGCAGCTTTCCATTCGTCACCTTCCTTGATTCGTACGTTGTTGTAACCCCAGCGGACGTCCATCTTTGTGAAGACCTTAGCGCCTTTGAGCTTGTCGACAATCTCGGAGATGAGCGGCAACGGGTATTCGTTCTTGATTGTGCCCTTGTTCAGCGCGCGGTAATCCTGAACTGGTCGTAGCTTGCCATCCTTTTTCTTAACAAAGAAGAATGGACTCGCCATGGGTGACTTAGATGGACGTATGTAGCCCTTCTCCAGATGTTCATTGAGAAAGGCGTCCAATTCCACTTGCTCAGCTGGTGACAATGGGTAGACCTTACTTGGTCGTGGTTCGAAGTTGTCTTTGAGGTCGATGGCGTGGTCCCATGACCGGCGTTCAGGAAGGCGTTCCGAGGAGGCCTTATCGAAGACATCGCGGAAATCTTGGTACGTGGGTGGCACTAGTTCTTCGAATCTCTTTTGCACTGAGGATCCGGCAGCTTTTTCGGCGAGCTTTTGCGCGTTTGTGAAAGCTGCCCGTACGTGCACCGGTCCTGGTTCGACAGGCGGAGAAGTGAAGGGGACATCGAAGACGGGTAACACACCAGCGAGTTGCAGTCCGTGCACCATCCACGCATGCTCCATGGTGAATCGTTCTTCGTCATCTTCCGTGAATAGGGCACCAAGTATTGGAGACCGTGCAGCGCGAAGTCGCACTCCATGGACACGACGAGCCGGAACGACATACTTTGGTATTGTCGGTAGAGGTGGTGGGCTCTCGTGGCGTGGCGTGATAGATCGTGGAGTTGCGGGCGGTTTTGGAGTCGGTCGTTCTGTGCGCGTTGATAGGTCCTTGACCGGTGGTGCATGCAGTTTGCAGGATGGTGGACAACGATTCATGTCGACGCGCTTTTCCCGCCAATCGACTGCTGGATTATGAAACTCCAGCCAGTCTGTGCCAAGAATCATGTCGTAATTGCCAATGTCGGTGAGGAAAAACTCAGCTTCTTCCTCATGGTAGGACGTCGAGTTCTTGGAATGGATGCGAATTGTCTGAGTCGTTGAGTAGCGTACCCAACCCATGATGTTTTCGGTGTTATCGACATTGCGGACAGGGAATGGTCGGGGTAAGGGTGTCAAGGGGAGTCCATGTTTAGCGGCAAACTTGGGATGAAGGATAATTCCTTCTGCTCCGCTATCGAGCAGAGCGTCGGCGTCGATATATTTTCGTGGTTCATTGAGTCGTAGTTGTACTTGAAGGGCTATTGAGGGCGATTGCCTGTTGCGAGTGACAGCGGACATGTAGATCGCAGAAGGATACGATTGCTCACAAATGTCCGGTGAAGAAAGTACAGCATAACGATTCGATGAACTTAACGAAAACCTTGAGCCACCCGCGGACGACGCGACCGGGGGGCGCTTCAAAAACCCTCTACCATGTCCTTCAGGAAGGCCTTTGCTTCCTCTGCTTTAGTGTTGCCACGGCTCGGCTCAGCTCGGCTACCGCTCGGCTTTGCACCAGCTTGCCCTTTTGATCTCAGCTGAGCCGGCAGCGCAGAGCTGCCGACGATCAGTCCCGCTTAGCTCTGGCTGGCTTGACAGCTAGCCATCAGTTGTGATGGATTTCATTTTTAGCTGCACGGCCTGCCTCTTTAGGGGAGCTACGCGGTTAGCCGCGGCCCGCTAGGCCGTGGCTGCGCTGCCTATTCTCACCTTCTCACCTCCCTCTCACAATCACCGCGTTGAGGCCCCGAATACTACGGGGCTGAGTAGGTGAGATACTACGGGCGTTCGGGGTGGTCATAGTAGATGGTGTAGCAAGGAGCAAAGTAGTTGGTAGTAACTCGGACTAGCCGGCGTATTACGAATCAAAGCAGCTGAGGCCCGGACCCGAGCACCTGAGGGCAAATAGCCCGGATACTAAGACCTACTTCGACTTAAAGTACGTGACATATTACCGGCCGTCGCGTCGCTGGTATCAGGTTGGAGTAGCTCGTCTATTATACTATGAACCAGGTAGTACTCAGGTGTTGCCGAAGATTTTCGCCTAAGTCGTGCCCCGGCCTCGCGCAGCTCCTCCCGCTCATCATCCTCTTCTTCGCCGAAACCTAAGTGGCGTCGCAGAGCGCGTTTGCGCGACGTTGAAGACGATGTGCGACTACTGTGTGACGATGTGCGACTACTGTGTGACGATGTGCGACTTCAGTCCTGTGTGGTGTGACGATGTGCGACGTAACCCTCTCAGTCCTGACCGTCACTTGCCACTCATCCTCTGTCCTTGCAACTCACCAACCTCTTACCATCTCACCTGCTATCCTCCCACACCATGGGCCGTCCCAAAATGCCGCAATGTGGCACCAAATACAGGCCACTCCCCGACCCTGTTCCATCGGCTCAGTCGCCGGCGTCCAAGGCGTCAGACAGCCGCACCTCCGCAGAAGACGCCGCTATACCTCGGCGCCGCTCAGTTGTGCGGCGAGCTCTAGCGTCTCTGCGCGGCGCGGCGGCACACATCCGACTTGTCAGAGAGCGCAAACAAGGAGGTGAGTTGTGGATCTCGTCTATAGAGGCTCGATACTCACCGCGTATTTGGACAGCCGCTGATCTTTGAAGGAGAATGAACGGAGGTGAGTCATGAATGTCGTATATATGAGGTTGAATGCTCACCGTCGGACAACAAGCACTCGAGCAGATGGTTAGGTTGTGAAGCAGTTGACGTGAAGGGTCTTTTCTTGGTCGCGATCGTGATGCAATGTAAGATGTTGGAGAAATTAAATGACGGCGTGATTTTTACCGCGGTACTCTACTTAACGCGGTGCGCCAGACTGCATGTGGCTGTGCACAACCGGCTGATATGAAGTGACGCGGTGCGCCAGATCGCCGCTGCATGTGGCTGTGCACAACATGAAGTGGCAACCGACCGGAGCGAGCGCCCGCGCAAGCTATGACGCAGGTATACTTAAATCACTGACCGTGCCCTCCTGCTGAGAATCATAGCCTTGACATTGCACGCATTCCGATGGGAGATTGCTACACAAAAAATGTCTGAAAATATCGTACAATAACACGCATAGCCACTATTGTTCACTCTCCAGGATAGACGCGGGGCGAGTAAGAGGGAATGTGGGCAGGCGGCCTCGGCGTTTGTAGAAATAGCGCGCGTACGCCTCGTACAGAGTCACCTCGTACGTGTTGAAGGCAGACTGTGATATAGTGACATCCATGTTAGGGATCAGGCGTCCCTGTAGCTTAATAGCTATACATACCGATGGTCGTCGGTCAATGCATTACAATGTATGACCGATAAGGTATATATTATAATGGGTACCCGACAAATGCCAAATATGTTTGATCATGTGACTAGGTCGGAAAAAGTCTGGAAAAATCGGAACAAATAGTGAAAATATTCTCCAGCGAAACATTCCCACGGTTTTGGCAAAAGAGTGGCATTCATTATATTGCCTAAGAATAACATAATTGGCTGCCTGCAAGGCCTATAAAATCGCAAAAATAGCTAGAAATATGGAGAAATTATGATATATCTGGGGGCACCGGTTGCCAGTCTATATCTGTTCCCACGCATCGAAATATTCCCACGGTCCCAAAAGATGTCCTGTTTAATCATTTGCGCTGATATATAATTCTTTCCGTAGGCCTTGATAAAATAGAAACAAATGAAGAAAAATCGGACTATATATAGGGGCACTGTTTGCTAGCTGATATCTACTCCCACGCCTTGGAATATTCTCATGGTCCCAAACAATTTCATTTGTCATCATTCATGCTGGTACATAATCCTTTCTGTAGGCCCTGGGAAAACCCATTGATAAAGATACAGTAAATGCATTTATCATGTAAAGTTACATGTTCATCATATATAGAAATTGTTCTAAGCCCAGTCCATTAGACTGTGAGCTGGACAGAAGCACAAACCAAGAGAGTATCTACTAAGAAATATCCTGCAGTTATGATCTTCTTTACCGAAGCTACCAAAATTTGTACACGGATAGCTCTGAGTACTTTAGGAGTCATAGCATTTCCTCCATGACATAAGTCCCCCCTCAATTCTTCTCAGACACATTGTATTTAGTATTTATGCTGTTGAAATAGTATTGATACCCACATTTTGACCCCTTTTGTATACATTTGGTATGGTCTGACTGCTGTAGATGCCCATTTGGAGTGGACTTAGTATCTACCAATACTTTTCATATTTTGCATGTTATTCCTTCAATCCATAAGTAGGCTGCATTCAACACATATATATTCATTCTTTAAATGTTTTAGCCCAAAAGAATGGAGTATGCAGAATAGCTCTTCCAGAGATTGTCAATAAAATCCCAAGATATTTCAGAGTACTTACAGACCATGCTCCACCGACTGGTATAAGTATTGAAATCCTACAAAAACTTGGTAGATGGTACTGTACTTCCACTCTGATACCGCCTCTACCACTGTCCTTGTCCTGGGTGCATGTGCAATGGCACATGGTCCTTTCTTTTTCCACTGAACTATGACATATGATAGAAGTTTAGATGAGAATAAGCCTATGCTAACTGTTCACAAGGCCATCCATGTGTACTTGTACGAGCCTGGGACCATTCTATATATTAGAGGGCATGTCAGAGTGAAAGTACAGTATTACCTACCACATTGTTGCAGGATTTCGATAATTTCTGGGGTTGGTGGGGCATGGCCTATGAGTCCTCTGAAATATCTGGGGATTTTATTGATGACATCCTGAAGAGCTATTGAGCACACTCCATTCTTTTTGGCCAAAACATATAAATATTGAATATATATGTTGAGTGCAGCCTACCAATGGCTTCAAAGAATAACATGGTATATATAGGAATTAATGGTAGATACTAGGTCCACTCCAACTGGGCATCCACAGCAGTCAGACCATACCCAATGTACACAAAAGGGGTCAAAATGTGGGCATCAATACTATTTCAACAGCATCAATACTAATAACATTGTGTTTGAGAAGAATTGAGGGGGGAAGATCATGCCTGCAGGATATTTCTTAGTAGATACTCTCTTGGTTTGTGCTTCCATCCAGCTCACAGTCTAATGGACTGGGCTCAGAAAACTTTCTATATATGATGAACATGTAACTTTACATCATAAATGCATTTACTGAATCTTTATCAATGGGTTTTCCCAGGGCCTACAGAAAGGATTATGTACCAGCATGAATGATGACAAATGAAATTGTTTGGGACCTTGAGAATATTCCAAGGCGTGGGAGTATATATCAGCTAGCAAACAGTGCCCCTATATATAGTCCGATTTTTCTTCATTTGTTTCTATTTTATCAAGGCCTACGGAAAGAATTATATATCAGCGCAAATGATTAAACAGGACATCTTTTGGGACCGTGGGAATATTTCGATGCGTGGGAACAGATATAGACTGGCAACCGGTGCCCCCAGATATATCATAATTTCTCCATATTTCTAGCTATTTTTGCGATTTTATAGGCCTTGCAGGCAGCCAATTATGTTATTCTTAGGCAATATAATGAATGCCACTCTTTTGCCAAAACCGTGGGAATGTTTCGCTGGAGAATATTTTCACTATTTGTTCCGATTTTTTCAGACTTTTTCCGACCTAGTCACATGATCAAACATATTTGGCATTTGTCGGGTACCCATTATAATATATACCTTATCGGTCATACATTGTAATGCATTGACCGACGACCATCGGTATGTATAGCTATTAAGCTACAGCGTCTGGTGTAGGGATGTCACTGTCCCCAAACTCGGGCCATTCGCGCACAAGGCCTCGCAAACGCAGAACTCCAGCCCGCCGCCACGTCCAATCCTCTGAGAGGAGGTAGTCCAGCTTCGCAGGGTCCGTCGGGACATGGAGGCTTCCGTTCCAGACCCCCAGCCAGTCCAGATGCCGCTGGTGCGTCGAGGGCTTCCCGATCTCCGCCAATATTTCCCCGTCCAATTGCAGAAGCTCCAGGCGGAAATGCTTCACCGACAGTTGCCACACAACCTCCTTCCACAACGTCTCGTCTTTGGCCGCTTGTTCAGCGCTGATCGGCTGATTACGCCATAGCGGACGGTCCTTGGAGCTATAAGGAGGGAAGCCGTACAGCGCTCCAAAATGGACGGCCACGTCGAGCCGCTGGACGATCCGTTTGTCATTGACCGCGTCGCGGCCTGCCGCGGGCCTCTTCCCCAAAACTGACCCCGCCGCTGGACGTTCTGGCAGCTGCGCAATGAGCTCCTGAGAAAATTGCGACCAATGTTTCGCGTTTGGCCGCTGCCTGTATGCATAGTAGTTGCCCTCTAGCGCGAACTTCCAAGCAGACGCCGTGAGCGTGGTCGGATGATCGTCGGAGTGGACGGCGATGAAGCATTGGGGACAGATGCGCAGCCAGTTATGTATTTTCAGCGCGACGTCCCCGGAGAAGGCGTGGAACGGGGGGAGGCTGTACTGGATTGGCTTTTTGTTTTGAAGGGCCGTCAGGTCGGCAAGCTTGGCTTCGATGGGATCCCAGAGAGGATGTGTTGCGGGCAGCCATTCAGCGCGGGATGGCACGTCACGCGTGTCGACAGCCGGACCGGCGGCGGTTGCGTTGCCTTTCCCCCTGCGCCATCGGGACTTCTTCGCTGGGGGCGCGGTAGCGTCTACAAATACGATCAGGTGAACAGTAGATGGAACGAAGCGAGTACGCGTACCGGGGACGTGCGTGGGCTCCGCATTGCGCGAAGAGCCAGCGTGCGCAACCGGCGCAGCTTGCGCGTGGAGATCATCGACCGTTGCCGTCATTGTCGGCGGGTCATCAGGCGCGTCGGGGAGAATGGGTCGCGGCTGGGCGACGAGGGGCTTGCTGCTCAGGCTGTATCGACGTAGCTGTTGCCCTATTCCTGCGTGCGCGTTGTCAACCGCCACACCGTCTTTCCACGCGGGGGCCACGACGGTGATGTTTCCAAGCACTTTGGTCCTTCTCTTCGCGAAAACGTCCGTCCATGGCGTCGGCTTCAAAACGGCTTGAATCCAGGTGCTGCGATCGAGCGTGTGTATGGGCCGCACCCACCACACAGGGACACCGACGCGATACATGGTTTGGATGGTCAAGAGAGACCCCGTGATGACCCCTCGGACGGGCGCGACGGGCGCGGGCTTGGCCAGAGGGGAGGTCTCGATCCGCGGCTTGAACACAACCATGTAATTGTGCCATGCCCGCAGGTCCAACAGCAGGCGCTGGCACTCCCGGAACCACTGGATTGCCTGGCCGAGTGGTAGCGTGCGGTCGAGACCTGTGATTGCCATGTTCAGAGCCGCAGTTTGCCTCTCCGGATACTCCTTTGTCTTATCCGTGTAGCCATTTGACATTCCGTGCCACCAGCATGCCTGGCCGGCCTCACCAGCCGCGTCGCGGAGGCGGGTGATGATCGACTCATCGAGGCGTCCGAGCTCATGGCCGAAGGTTTCGGTGCGCCAGTCGTGCTCGTTGAAGGAGAACCACGGTGCAGCTTCGTCTTTCCACCCATTCAGCTCATGAGGGACGGCGATGCCCGTACGGATGCGCTCACGGGGTCGACGAGCAAGATAGTCCAGCGACGGCAGCGGCTCGGGCCCGGCGAGTTTGCTGCGGGTGCATTGAAGCAGCATGGGGTTGGCGGCTGCAACTGCTGTATGGGGCTCCTGGGAGTCGAACACCTGGGGCCATTTGAGGTGCTCGAAGGACCCGAGCATGCCGTCGGCGTAGTACCCAAACTCTTCATCGCGACTGTGCGTGGGCACCTCGGGGACAAAGTCGGCGTTCGGCGAGGAGATCCATAGCGCGCCATTGCTTCCGGGGTATTCTGCTAGGCATAGAGCGTCGCTCGCTCCGCGGGTACCGTTTTTTGGAGGGACAGATGAGACTGCAGCCGTGACTTGCTGCACGTCTCGATAGTGGATGAGAATCTCATCGGACCCGCTGCAACGACGAGAGTTAAATTGGCTGCAAACAAGCAAGTGAAAAAAGGTAACACACACGCTGTCGTCCATTGCACGCTCAGGCTCCGCCGCGACCGCTGGTGGGGATCTAGTTGAGGTTCTCGTCAGCAGGGGATATTTCGGAGTCGCAGCCCCGATGTCCAGGAGGCGCCTGGTGTAGCGCCGTACAAGAACGAGGGGCTGCTGCAGGAGGAAGGCTTACAGATGTGCACTGCGCACGCAAACGTCCAAGGGCAAGCCCGGGATCTTGACACGCCTGGGGCAAGTCTTCACCCTGGGTCTTCACTCCTGGATCTTGACGGGACGCGGCGTGTCCAAACTCGCAAGTGCAGTCTTTGAAGACTGCACTCTAGGCAAGATTGAACAGAGCAGTCTTTAAAGACTGCTCCGCTGCTGGGGAATGGGGGATCCGGGGGTCGGGTACGATTGCGGAGAAGTTGCTGAGCGAGTGGCGGGTGTGATATGGGTTAAGTGGGTGTGGCGGCAGCGGCCGCGGGATGGCGGGTGGCGGTGGGTTGAGGGGGATGCGGTAGGCGGCGGCGGGCGGTGGTGGAAGCGCGAGCGGCGAAGTCACAGACGCGCCACTACTTGCAGAGTTGCAGTCACGCAATCACGCGCATCACGGCGCACGCGCATCACGCGCTCAAGCATCGATGCCTGTTCTGCGAGATAAGTGGAAGTCAAATAGATAAGAGACAAGGGTGAGAGATAAGGGAGATAAGAAAAAGCGCTAAGGCGCGTAAACGGAAAGCGGGAAGAGGAAGAGAAGTCGCCGCTACGCGGCGGCTATGAGCGTACTAGGGCAGCTCAGGAGCGTACCCGCCACTTTGCGTGGACGTGGTGTGCAGGGCAACGTGATGGGATTGCGGTCCCGGAGAACCGTCGGCGAAAACCCTGATGGGCACGCGTCAGGCTAGCAGCACGAGGCCGCAATGGTAAACATGATGAGTAAAGTGGTACAGAGAAAAGTAATGGAAGGAGAACGTGGCCGACGCTGAGGCAATAGAGGCACGGGCAAGGGACAGCGCGACGCGACGACTGACGACTCACGTGTAGATCCCGCAGGCTACGAGGCTTGAGCATAGCAAGGACACTGTCCTTACAATGGTACAGCAGTCATACAGCAGTGGTACAGACGGACAGACTATGAGAATGAACGAATGAAGAATGAATGAAGAATGAGAATGCTAAATGAGGATGAATACAAGCCTGGGGATATGAACGTCTAACCATACCATACGGGCGTTGCGCCCAGAGAGTGAAGCTACAGGTAGATGAGGGCCGTTACAGAAATGGGGAGAATGGATGGATGACTGTATGCATTAAATTACCCCTTACCTCTCCTCCTCACTCCTCATCACTGCCCGCTTCCACCTCAGACCCTGCGCCCTGAGCTGACCCCTCAGACTGGGTGTCTGAGCCCTCCGAGTCCGGGGGGCCGGGATCCTCCTCCTCCTGCTCGTCCTGCTCGTCCTGCTCCTCTAGCTCAGGCCGGACCGCCCGGATGAAAACCAGCAGGCACATCATGAGGGGACGCAGCGACTCCGGGTAGTTGCGCCTGTGAACGGCCGCCTGCATCTCAGCAAAGGTCCATTGGTGGACGGCGACGTTGGCAGCCTTGCGAAAGGCGCTGGGCTCCGTGGCCAGTCGAATGGCCTTTCTGAGTTCCTTCCGCCTCGGCGTCGTCTTCCCCTCTTCAAAGCAGAGCGCCTGGATCGTGGGGTAGAGTCCTGCGATGGCGGCCCTGTGGAGTTCTCTCTGTGCGGCTATCTGTTCTGGGCTCCGGTCGACATGAGCAGGCCGCTTGCCTGCGTCCACCTTGGGACGAGCCAGCTGCTGGTCCCGGACTGTCTCGTTCATGCAGTCCTTGGACAAGTCGAGCACCTGGCGCAGGATCGGCTTGTCGAGGAGCGCCTGCATGGTGCCCATCTGCCCTCGTATACTTGCCATATCGGCGCCCTGTGTCGCCACCGTGGCAAGGACCTGCCGGGGTGTGAGAAACTGTGAGAAATTGATCGTGCATTCAAAGGAGGACTGCGCACCTGTGCCATCTGAGCCGACATGAGTTGAAGCTTATTGTTTACTTCGTCCACCTCCAGCCGGCGTCCCCTCTCAACGGCGTCGAGGACGATGGTGTGCGCCTGGCCCGTGAGCGCAGCTTTCTCTGACAGCATCTTCTCTATCGAAACCGAAGCAGGAGTCAGTGGGATGTGATACTGCACTTGAGAGGCCACTCACCCCTTTCCTGGACCGTCGCATTGACGGCCTCAAGGGCATCGATGATCTGCCCTCTAACGGCAACTGGGCTGAGATGAGATGACGCGGCTGGGATGGTCCAAGGATAGACGTACCTTCTTCCACCAACCTAGCCTTCTCCACCTCTAACTGAGCGGTTTCCTGGCTATGAGCAGCTTGGCTCGCCCTGAGAACCTCCATGGCTATCCTCTCCCTCCTTTGCGGCACCTTCCGAAGGTCCAGAGCTGACTTTGTCGCCTTCGCCTTGACCATAAGCATGTCGTGAGGGCTGAGCACGTCATGGAGGGGTGCGTTGTCTGGCGTATTAGAGGGGAGGGGGCCCTTGATATTACCTGAGGTGGATTAAATACGAGGCTGGCCGCTGATCGGTTGAAGCACGCACCATTCTCCTTGTCAACAATCAGGAGGTCCTCCATGCTGTACGCGTCGCGGCAGCCCGTCTCCTCCGCAAGCAGCTCCGTCGAGCTATCAGCGAGATCCCTGGCTGCCCCTACTGTAGCGTCGAGGGGGATTCTGCGCAAGTCGGTGACGGGGGGCGTGTCTAGAATGAGGTAGAGATCATAGGCCCTCGGGACACTGGTAGAGCCTGCCGGGCCGCTAGTGGAGCCTGCCAGTGCGCCTGAGCGAGAGTCGACAGCAGCCATTGAAAATGAGTAGAGACGCTTACCGTGTGGTATCAAGGGGGCCGTCTTAATATAGGTTGGCGACAGAGTGCTGCGTGGCTCAGGCGGCACCGCACGTCACCATACGCACGTGACGGACCTCCTGCAGGCGCGCGCCTGCCCCACGTGACGGACCTCCTGCAGGTGCGCGCCTGCCCTGCCCTGACAGGCCGCCATGGCTTCTTCCCCATGGCTCTGCCATCCCTTCTCCTCGCTTGATCGGCGCGAAGCTCACAGCTTTGCCCTTCTGCACAACCAACTGCTGGACACGGCTCGTCCCCCGTTCTCGCAGCGCACCCCACGGCTGGGGCCGGGGCACTATGGCAGCGGCATGTCCTTTCTACTGAAGCGGTGCTCAGGCCTGAAGGCATGAGGCGATGCCCCCTCCTCTCCATGAGTCCCTCGCCGGTGTTCCATCCTACGCCCTGTCTGCCTTCAAGGAAATGAGCTTTCCTTAACGGCGGCGTTGGTCTGTACCAGGATGTCATCATGCCTACCCACTCCATGCCCTTGCCCTCCTGCCCTCGCCCAGGCTTCCATGGGCGTGTCAGCCGGCACACGCTTCTACCGCTCCCTTTCTCCGAGGTGCTTTTCGAGCGCACCTGGCCGCGCCGCCCTGGGTTGCGCCGCGCCTGGGTTGCCGTCTCGCACCCACGCTGGGTCGGCGTGTATTGCTGTGAGCGGTTAACCTAGTACTTATTGCAGCGTTTCCGTCAGCATGGAACACTGCATTGAAGGGCAGAGGGGATAGCGTGCAAGGGGAAAGCAAGGGGAAAGCGGGCGCATGGGGGGCAGCGCGGGTGATTTAGCGGGCAGGAACATTGCGAGACATTTTCCGCGAGACAGGCGAGGCGAGACGGATGGTCCCGCAGCTCATGTAACCGCATGTAACGGCCTTTGATATTGAACGGAGATATTGGATGGAGTCCATGTACAATCTACACACTGCAGACTTAGCTACCCGAACTACTCCTCGGCTTTGGAAGGGAACAGGGACAGGCCCTCTGCAATGCGAGAGGGCAGGCTGGACACGTACTCAGAGCGTTCCTTTGGAGTCAGCTGGTTGACTGAACGACCTCCAAGATCGGCCCACTGTACGACCGGCCCCCCCGTCCATGCTGTGAACGACTGGCGGACGCCCTGCTTCATCAGGAGTGTGTTGTAGTGCGTGTACATGGCGGAGGGGATGAGAATGGGTACTCCGGCTCCGACTTCAAACTCCAGGCCAAGCTCGCGGACGACGAGGCGACAACAGGTTTTGTGGTCGAACTCGCCAAATGGAATGATGAGGCAGAGGCCCGTGATGAAGTTGAGAAAATCCTTGTGCGGCTTGCAGACAACCTTGCCAACGTTGAACGCAAAGCAAGCGAAGGGGTAGAATGCCGCGTGCACATTGGGGACCGCGTCTTCGATGAAATTTATAGCCTCCACGTAGCGGTCGTAGATGGCGGGAAAATTGGCTGCCAGTATGCCTGCAGATGGAAAGTCAGCTCAACGTCGCCGCAGCGCTGTGAACGACCAACCCACCCTCGACTTTAGTGCGCACCGGCTCTATGATGACTTGGATGCTCTCCAGTAAATCCATATGCTTCCGTGAGTAGGCGGACATCATGGGCTCCTAGAAGTATGCGTCAGAAAGGGCCAGCTGCGCTGTGACAGAAGGGGGAACGTACACGCTGAGACCCGCGATGAAGGCCGAAGTAATAAGCATTGAACTCCCCTCGCTTTCCTCCGCTGAAGGTCGGCGGCGCGTGGCCCAGCTCATCGACGGCCAACAGCAGCGCGCTGTTCACTGTGGGCCATGTCGCTCCCTCGGGACTCCATGCTCGCAGCGCAACGAGGCGGCCGTCTGCATCGTAAGCCAAAGCACCTTCCCTGCCAATTTGGGCGGATTGTCAAGCGCAGATCGACCACGCAAGCGACGAGAACTCACCCTTCTCCCATAGGGACTATACGTCGAAGATCCGGCCCTTCGCCGATCGTCTTGAATCCAACGTAGGGGCTGCTGCGCAGGAGGGTAGAGGACGAGGTGGAGGACCCCCTCACGAGGCGTTCGTTAAGGCGCCTCTCCAGGTAGCGCGCCAGCCTTGCGCGATGCTCAGCCTTGCGCTTGCTTAAGCCCTGCACGGCGGGAAGCTTCATCGTGACCCGAGGGCGTTTCTGCTTTTCCATCCTCGCGACCTCTTCACTCACTTTCAATTCAATGAGATCACCCTCCTCCCAAGACGCTGGGTCGTTGCCCTCCGCCGTCTCATCAGCGACGACGGCCGGGTAGCGTAGACCATCCATAATTCGGGTGTGCGCGCATAGCACATAAGCCGACATATCTGAAATGTAATTGATCAGCGCGGGCTGGGGGAGGCGAGCGGCAGGCGGCGGGAGGCGGAGGCGCTGCACGCGACGCGCCCTAGCGACACCTGCAAGGCCGTCTCAGCCGAGCGGTCCCACTCCTGGCGCGTCTGTCCCGCTGCGGGGCGCCCGGCCGTCTCAGCCTGGCGCCCACGCGCCCGCGCGACCGCAAGACCGTGTCCAACCCCAGCACCGTCC
The DNA here is from genome assembly GCA_019914985.1 of Auriscalpium microsporum. Classification (NCBI taxonomy): domain Eukaryota; kingdom Fungi; phylum Basidiomycota; class Agaricomycetes; order Russulales; family Auriscalpiaceae; genus Auriscalpium; species Auriscalpium microsporum. Next base: position 113,716 of record JAHLMG010000019.1, read on the forward strand.
CGGCAGCGGGGCACCCGGTCGTCTCAACCAGGCGCCCGCGGCTCTGGGCGATGGTCCCGGGGGGCCGCCCGCAGGGCTGTCTCAGCCAGGCGGGCGCACGGCCATCTCAGCAGAGGGAGGGGTGTGCGGCGCGATCCACGGGGCGAGCGACGTGCGACGGTGTGGACGCAGTCCATGTCGGCTACTCACCTGGCTGAGGCGGTGCCTGTAATTTGAAGGGCTATGGGCGCGGGGAGGTCTGGGGGCTTTGCAATTGGGGGGCAATGGCCAGGTGCGAGGATGGAAGGGGCGGGGCGCCATGGTATATATACGTGGGGTTCTCTCCTAACCCCTCTTCGCATCCGCAGTAGCTCCCGCGATCTTCGCCCACCCGGCCGTAGGGGAGGGGCTCACCGCAGAGATCCAGCCTCCGGCCGGCTTATTCTATCATCCCTGGACTAACTACAGAGCCGCGGCGGCGGCTTGGAGGCGCGAACGACCGCTCTGCAGATGGGGCACACGGAGATAGAGGGCTGGGTGGGATGGGCGGGATGGGCGGGATGGGCGAGACAAGCGGGATGGGCGAGACAAGCGGGATGGGCGAGACAAGCGGGATGGGCGAGACAAGCGGTGCAGTGCGGCGCACTGACGTCACTTCCGCTGCAGGCGAGAGGACGCGAGCGAGGCAGGAGGGAGGCAAGCGAGGCAGGAGGGAGGCGAGCGAAGCCTGATGATACACCAGTCCATGTAGTCTAATTAAAAATAAGACCGGTAGTTACCGGTCGGACCATTATAATTACAGACCGGTAACGATTTGGGGCGACGCACACAAAGTCACGTGACTTATTAGGAATAGTAAAAAATGTCATGATACTACTGGGTGCGGAAAAATCGGCAAAAATCGGCAAAAATGGTGAAAAAATTTAGTCAGCATCGGTTCCCACGGGTACGGGACAGAAACGAATCATTTTAAATGCTTCCCAGTACTACAGATAGCCACCCGTAGGGCTTGCAAAAATAGGGATAAATAAGGTAAAATCGGAGTATACTCGGGAGCACCGATTCTCAGCCGAACTCCATTCCCACGCGTTGAAATACCTCCACGGTCCCATAGAATTCCATTTTTCATTGTTTGCGCTGATATATAATCCTTTCCGCAGGCCTTTGATAAATAGGGATAAATAAAGAAAATCGGAATATATTTTGGGGCACCGGTTTTCAGCCAATATCCACTCCCATATGTTGGAATATTCTCACGGTCCCAAGAAATTTCATTTTTGATCGCTCGTGCTTGTATATAATCCTTTCTGTAGGCCCTGGGAAAATCCATTGATGACATTACAGTATATGTATGATGTAGACTTAGATGTTGATGATATATACAGACTGTTCTAAGCTCAGTCTATTGAACTGTGAGCTGAACGGAACCACAGACCGAGAGAGTATCTGATTGGAATATCCTGCAGTAATGATCTTCTTTACCTAAGCTACCAAAATTTGTACATAGGTAGCTCTCAATACTTTAAGACTTATAGTATTTTTTCCATGACCCAAGCCCCCCTTCAATTCTTCTCAAACACAATTTCTTTAGTATTTATGCTGTTGAAGTAGTATTGATACATACATTTTGACTACTTATGTACACATTTGGCATGGTCTGAGTGCTGTAGACACCCATTCAGAGTGCATCTAATATCTACCAATACCTTTCATATTTACCATGTTATTCCTTGAAGCCATGAGTAGGCTGCATTCAACACATATATATTCATTATTTATATGTTTTAGCCCAAAACAATGGAGTATGCTGAATAGCTCTTCCAGATGTTGTCCATAAAGTCCCAAGATATTTCAGAGTACTCCCATACCATGCCCCACCAACTGGTATAAGTATTGAAATTATACAAAAACTTGGTAGATAGTACTGTACTTCCACTCTGATACAGCCTCTACCACTGTCCTTGTCCCAGATGCATATGCAATGGCACATGGTCCTTTCTTTTTCCACTGAACTATGACATTTGATACAAGCTTAGATGAAAATACACATGTGCTTACTGAGCACAAGGCCATTCATATGTACTTGTACAAGCCTGGGACCATTATATATATTGGAGGGCATATCAGAGTGAAAGTACAGTATTACCTACCACATTGTTGTACGATTTTGATACTTTCGGGGGCTGGTGGGGCATGGTCTATGAGTACTCTGAAATATCTTGGGATTTTATGGACAACATCTGGAAGAGCTATTCAGCATACTCCATTGTTTTGGGCTAAAACATATAAATAATGAATATATATGTGTTGAATGCAGCCTACTCATGGCTTCAAGGAATAACATGGTAAATATGAAAGGTATTGGTAGATATTAGATGCACTCTGAATGGGTGTCTACAGCACTCAGACCATGCCAAATGTGTACATAAGTAGTCAAAATGTATGTATCAATACTACTTCAACAGCATAAATACTAAAGAAATTGTGTTTGAGAAGAATTGAAGGGGGGCTTGGGTCATGGAAAAAATACTATAAGTCTTAAAGTATTGAGAGCTACCTATGTACAAATTTTGGTAGCTTAGGTAAAGAAGATCATTACTGCAGGATATTCCAATCAGATACTCTCTCGGTCTGTGGTTCCGTTCAGCTCACAGTTCAATAGACTGAGCTTAGAACAGTCTGTATATATCATCAACATCTAAGTCTACATCATACATATACTGTAATGTCATCAATGGATTTTCCCAGGGCCTACAGAAAGGATTATATACAAGCACGAGCGATCAAAAATGAAATTTCTTGGGACCGTGAGAATATTCCAACATATGGGAGTGGATATTGGCTGAAAACCGGTGCCCCAAAATATATTCCGATTTTTCTTTATTTATCCCTATTTATCAAAGGCCTGCGGAAAGGATTATATATCAGCGCAAACAATGAAAAATGGAATTCTATGGGACCGTGGAAGTATTTCAACGCGTGGGAATGGAGTTCGGCTGAGAATCGGTGCTCCCGAGTATACTCCGATTTTACCTTATTTATCCCTATTTTTGCAAGCCCTACGGGTGGTTATCTGTAGTACTGGGAAGCATTTAAAATGATTCGTTTCTGTCCCGTACCCGTGGGAACCGATGCTGACTAAATTTTTTCACCATTTTCACCGATTTTTGCCGATTTTTCCGCACCCAGTAGTATCATGACATTTTTTACTATTCCTAATAAGTCACGTGACTTTGTGTGCGTCGCCCCAAATCGTTACCGGTCTGTAATTATAATGGTCCGACCGGTAACTACCGGTCTTATTTTTAATGGTCCTACAGGTACGCCTGGATGATATGCCGGGTAGACTTGATGAGGTCCTCGACAAGGCCTTGACGGGGCGAAGGCGACGCGCCCAACCTCACAAGCGCAGTCTTTAAAGACTGCACTCAACGGCGAGATTGGACAAAGCAGTCTTTAAAGACTGCTGCGTCAAGGGGTGGGTGAGAGCGGTGGTACAGGGCCCGGGTCGTCCACGCAGCTGAGCCGTCTAGGTGGTGGCGAGGGATGAGCGCAGAGCGGGGGACTCGGAGGAGCGGCGAAGTCACGGCCCGTAGACTTAGTACTCCAGCCATCAGGTGATCACGCAGCTCACCCGACTTCTCGTAAGTAGTACCCCGCCGTGGCCGCCTTCCCCACCCGCCCGCCCCGCCTCCACCCCCGCCCTCGCCTGACCGTCGCCCCCATCGTCTCCCTCGCACCCACCTTGTTCACTCTCGCCATCACACCGCCCTCATCCACAGCGCCATCCGCCCTGCTCTCACCCATCCCACTCCGCCGCACTCCGCTGTCAACCTCTCGCACCCCCTTATCCCCCACTCCCACTCCCCCGCCGTTGAACCCTCGCACCCCGGCATCACCCTTTCCCCCGCGACGGAGCAGTCTTTATAGACTGCTTTTTCCGATCTCGTCTTTGAGTGCAGTCTCTAAAGACTGCACTTGCGAGTTGGGACGCGTCGCCTCTCGTCAGGACCCTCGGCTTGAAGACTTCGCCAAAAACCCCGTCTTGCACCTTCGCGGGCCGTGCGACCACGCACCTGTGAGTTCACTAACAACTCCTGTGTCACGCCACGCCGAGCGCCTCCTGGACACAGCGACTTGATCATGTTGTCGCGGCTTAGATGGCAAGCGAAGCAGCAGCTGGCTCTCAGAGCCTGCGCGGGTCACGGCCAACAGCGCGTGAGCCCTACCCATCTCGCGTCTATTCCTCAGCTCATGGAGGCCGTCGCCGCAACGGCCCCGGCGAATCGCTCTCTCGCCGTCGAGGGGCTCGCCGGTCTTATGCGCGCTACTTCTGCCAGCGCAGATGCCTCCTGCCGACGTCCCCCCTCGCTCGTCCGCCCTTCGCGCAGAATAGCTCGCAAGATTGGCGTTGAGCACGTGTACTTCGTGTCTTTCATTTACGTGTACTTGTCGTGTCTTTTGCGCAGTTCACGATCGCTGTATCATCGTATATAGTCTCCCGTTGGAATCCACCTTCCCCAGATTGTGCGCTCGCCAGCCAGTTCGTCCTGGTTAAATGCCAAGCAGGAATGAGGCAAGGGCCAGGCCTCCGACTTGTAATGCTTGCAGCCCCAGGCCTCCCTCCGCTGAGGGAGCTCTGGAAGCGGGAGATCCAACGCCACCAGTCCCTGTAGTCTAATTAATAATAAGACCGGTAGTGACCGGTCAATCCATTATAATGAAAGACCGGTAAGGTCTAAATAAAAATACCATGTTTTCCGACATATTGACCTGGTCATGTGAGCACCTGCCTGCCCTGGAAACTTATTCCCACGGGGTTGCCCCCAGCTCGGGACCGGGGCATTTAGGTCCGATAAATACCCGAAAAATTGAATCAAATAGTGGAAATATTCTCCTCGAATCCCCCGGCGCTCGGCACGCCGTTCTTTCCCACGACGGAAGGTCCCGGTATGTTTTCCGACATATTGACCTGGTCATGTGAGCACCTGCCTGCCCTGGAAACTTATTCCCACGGGGTTGCCCCCAGCTCGGGACCGGGGCATTTAGGTCCGATAAATACCCGAAAAATTGAATCAAATAGTGGAAATATTCTCCTCGAATCCCCCGGCGCTCGGCACGCCGTTCTTTCACACGACAAAAGGTCCCAGTGGAAACCGCACCAATAAATACGGGAATAATCATTTTAAATACTGAGAATATTATAGTAGTCCCTCCTGGGTCTTCGGCAGGCCAATGACTTAGACATATCCAGCAATATGCGCCCTGAAACGCCACAATGATGCTGTATTTCCCCGGTACTGGGTACTGGGGCATATTCCCACGGTATCTCAACTAGTGCAGCAACAAAATACAGGCTGATTTCCTAGCAATCTGCTCCAAGCAGCTTTCAGAAGAGTGTAGAAGGACAATGCTGTGTTGCACAGTTAGGAGATGTAGGCTCTCTAGCCAGGCATCATACAGAATCTCAGCATTTTTGCACTTAGGCCACATTTCAAAATTTCACTTAGTCCTATTCTACAGGACTCGGATACCTCAGATTGTTACAAAGCTTGCCAAGAAGACATAATCATTTAGTTGAGTAAGCGATTTGATCAAATAACTACGTGGTATCCTGTTGAAGGCACCGAACACTAAGTAGGATATCGAGGGGAGGGGACGCATATGGATTGATGGCGATATAGACTGAGGGTGGTGAGCGAAGACGTACGGACAGCAATTGGTAGTCGATCATTTCCTGTAGGGTAATTAGAAAAAAAAAATGGCGAGGTGAGGAGGAGGACGTACCGAGCACGAGAACGCCCCTTCGACTTCGCACTGGAGGCGGTGATGTGTTTCGTTGACTTTGTACCCGGGTCGGCGACTTTCGCACGACGCTTCATCGGCTTTGAACCGCGGCCGTCGTCCTCCGCAAGACGCTTCGTAGCCTTTGATTTTGCTGCATTTTCTGCATCCAGGGCCAAAGCACGGGCCACGGAGACTTTATGCGTGACAAAGAGGACCGTCGAGACGTCAACGACAAGGTTGAACCATCTTTCATGGCTGTAATCCTCCTTGTCCGCCTTGACCGCTAGGCCCCACCAGAGAAGGGCTGCGAGCACGCTGAGCAGCCCGTTCGGGCCGGCGATGCACACTGTCGCCCAGTCCATGTCGGCGGAGGGCACCACGATGTCGCCCTCGTCGTCGAATCGCTCGGCCGGCTGCAGAGCGCGCCACCAGTCTTCGACACCGTTCATGAACTTGTAAAGGTCCTGGATTTTGCCGTCATGCCATGGACGTCGGCTCTTGATCCACAAGCCGACTTCTGCGGGCCGGTACTTTGTGCCAAGCGACAAGGGCTCGCCGGGCTAGAGGATGAGTTAGCAATGCTATGGAAAAGAAGGTAAGGTTTACTCACCCCTTCCCCGAAACCCAACGCCTCTTCGAACCCACTATAGCGCGTGACAAGGACTTGCCAGTCCTGCCCGAGGTCTGCGCTGCGCATCTTCATGACGCCAAAATCGAAGAGCTTGGGCCATCCTCGATTCGCTAGGGGCTGTGAGGCGGCGGCAACGCTCGACGGCTGCGGGGCGGTTGACGAAGGAGTGGTGGTGGAGACGAGCATGGTGGTCGCAGGGGAAGCCGGCAGATTAGCGCGGTGTGTTGCAGCTGTAGAGATGGTTGCGGGGTTGCTGGTGAGCTCACCGACTGAGCGGATGGTCGACGTTGGCACGGCGTGCCCACCAGACGCGGCTCTTGCTGCTGTAGAGGTGGGACTGGGGTCCGTGGTGGGCTCGATGACAGCGGGGACAGGTGACGTGGCCGTACGGGACATCTGACTCAGGCTCGTGTTCACGACAGGCTCCATCGCACTGCTCGTCGTCATGTCAGGCAGCATGGGCGGGTTCGGGTGCGCATCCAGGGTGTGCACACTGCGTGCGCTTGCGGTGACCGTCGTCTTCGCCGTGAGTTCCCCCCGCTCCACGAGCGAAGGTGTCGAAGGGTCGGGAGGCAGGCCCCCGGCCGGCTCTGCGTCAGCCGCGGTGTTGACAACCGCTACGTTCACTACGAGGGCCCCGTGAGTGGGCGCATTGGGTGGCTGGTGCGGGTCGTGTGCGTGGCTCATGTTCGTCTGTGCCGCAACGTATGAGTTGGTCACATTGCCGCCATAAGCGAGGGTGCTCGGGGAGAGTGGTCGCGGGGACAAATGTGGGTGATTGGCGGGGGTCCTCGATGGAGCCCTGGGCTCCATGGCCGGTGTCACAGCGTGCGGAGGACTGGCGGGTGCAGTGGACGAGACGGCATGTTGGTTGTGGCTGGACAGCGAGCCTGAGGTTGAGGGACTGGGGTGTACAGTGTGCGCGGGTTCGTCTTGAGTGCAGTTGTCGCTGTTGGGTGACGCGCCACGGATGGAAGCAGCACCGCCACCAGTGCTTGTTCTCTTCTTGGCCATCCGAAGAATATCCGCCGCTGTTGGCGAGTCAGCCACAGCCACAAAGGACAACTATACTCTGCTCACTGAACGCAGATCTCGCAAAGCTAGCCATGGAATCTGATACAACCTCATACGCGGCGCGGTCATGCTGTGGCCACAGTTCATCGATGAGTCCTTTCTTCTTCCCCGCGTGCACGCTATAGCTTCGTCTCAGTCAACAGCTTACACAGACACTGAGTAGAACTCACGAATGGACCTCAACGTGCCCGTCCTTGGAAGGGACCGGACCTGCGATGAAAAGCGACGCAGCACAGTTAAAACGCACCGCTACCATGTCCACAATTGGTTGCAAGAACATGTATGCGTGTGCGCTCGTCCTAAGATCAAGTGAGCGACTCGGACCACATGCAAGTTGTACACGGTTCGAACTTACCACTCACGGTCTTCGTCGGTCAAAGGAATCTGCAGGAATTTCGCCTGGTACTCCTCCATGGCTGCGTCATACGCCTCGTCGACCAAAGCTTTCACCTCCGCCTTCGTGGCATCAGTCTCCGAAGCCCACATCTCTCGAATCGCACGCATCCTGAGATGGATATCCTTCAACCCTTCACCCTCCTTTCCACCGTCCTCACCGCAGTCCTCGCGGTCTTCGTCCTCGCCGCGGTCCTCGCGGTCCTCGTCCTCCTCGCCGCAATCCTCGCGGTCGTCCACCTCAGCGCAGCCCTTGGAGCTTGTCTGCTCGGCGTTGCCAACATGTTTCTTCCGCAACTTCTCGTAGTGGGCCGCTATTTTCGTCTTCCAAAAAATCTTTGAGTACATCTGGGTTATCTGCTGACGACGTGGCGGCCGCACAACCTGCTCAATCAGCGCGGAGAAAGTATCGTTGGACGAGCTTGGGGCCTCTGCCGTCGTTGGCAAACGGCGGACATGAACGGGGTACCATGCCGTGATCCTCTGCAATATGTGAGTGCACCGTCATCGACAGAAGGAACCGTCACTCACACGTTGAACTTCCTTCTTGAACGCATCCCTCCGCGCCTGTTCGGCCTCGTCCTCGTCACCGTACTCTGACGCTTGGTCCAGCATGGCTTCATCTGGATCGGCAAGCTCTCCTGCCGCGTCTTCTTCGATAGGTAAGTCGTAACCGTATTTGATGATGAACAGTCGACAGATTTTCTTGTAGAAACGGTTGACGTCGCCCTTGCTGCCACATATTTTTCGATACTCGGACACGAATCGCTGGAGAAAAACAAGCTTGGTGCCACGAGCCCAAGGAGGACGACCGCGCCCGCCATGTCCGGCAGCCTTGGACGACACCGACTTTTGCTTTCGAGCCGATTTTTTCCCTGGCTGCGACGACTGACTCGTCATCTTGGCGCACTTGGGAGATGAGGAGGGCGGAGGTGCAGCAGAGAATGTGAAATGGACGAATAGCAAGGCGGACAGCGGCAGCTTTGGAGGATGAGACACAGTACGTCGAGTGCTTTCGTGGCAGGGCAATTAGATACTCTGCCCGGTCCTTCATGTAATTAAATTATTTCCCGCTATTTCCGAGGATGAATTACGAGTATGAGTTGCCCTTTTCTGTGATAGCACGCGGCTATGAATGCAGCCGACGCACTCCGAGTTTGGCAAGCGACGTCTCGCTCTATTGCCTGCCAGATATATGATTCTCATCGACCCGTTTTGCTACGTCCCCCAAAAGCATATGGCATTGGACATCCTAACAGACACAGCAAGATTGAGGAATATATACAGGGAATGGGGAAGGAGGTACGGTGCAGGCGGGTTAAGGAGTCGCTACCAAGCCATCCCATCCGTACATACCACCTGTCATTAAGTCAGCATAACAAAATGGAGCCGCCGCGCGCGCTGCCCGATGACCGCTCACCTAAGCCATGCGGGGCGGCAGCCCGTTCTTCGACCGCTTATCCCAAGCCACTGAATATGGGCATACGTCGCCCCGTTGCTTCGCCTCATCGAAAGCCCTGCGGGCAACCTCGTACGTTGGGAACTTCCTGATTTTAGCGTAGAGGGATTCGCCGCGGGCCTTCTTGTACTCGTCCGAGCTGAATGGTAGGATTAGCAACATGTGGGACCAGGACGCTGTGGTGACTCACCCTGGACGATATATTCCGGGTCCTACACCCTTAAACACCACCAACGCCTCGCCCTCCCACGGCTCCTCCTCATCCTGCTTGGGGTCGGCACCAGGTTCGTCATCGAGGGTGGCATCGACGGACGGGGAACCAGATTTTGTCGACACCGCAGATCTAGCAGACGACGCAGATGTCGCGGACCTAGCGGTCGCCGACGTCGCAGACCTAGCGGTCGCCGGCGATCCTGCCTCTCAGTCAGCTCAATTTTTGTGGCGGGCAGGACAGCTACTCACCTTTTCCATCGGCAGATGGTTTCTTGGGTGAGAAGTTGACTGTCATGTTCGCAAGACGGTCGGCAAGGTCGTCGGTTGGGACATCGAGGGTCAGGGTAATGCGGGACATGGTGTTGAGATAGAGCCTGGATAAAGCGGCGCACGAGGCGCATGCAGGCTCTGCTTTGTGCTTATGTATGGATCTGTCATTGATGATGTTGCCTGCAGGAACACGTCATGCCGTTTCCCAAGAAGGCTGCACATCCGCTGTGTTCGAATGGACTGGAAACGACGAGAGGCAATCACCCGACTACCAGCCGTAGAGTTTGAAGAATGTTACAGTATTGATGCTGTACATCCGTCAGCTATTTGAGACACATACAGAGGGTAAATATACACACCGTCTGCCCCACAGCAGCACAAGTCGAAGGTCCTGTAGTGCAGCGCGACGTGCATCCCGTCCCTGTTTGGCTAGCTCTTGCTCTTGACGAAGGCCTGCTACAAATCTTCGGAGATGATGGAGCCTGACTGTGTCGGTGTCAACCCCTTCGTTGATGACATGCTGTGCTTCTTCAACATATATGTCGATCCAGGTCTGTACCACGCGAACGAACTCCGTGACCCAATATTCCTCGCCGAGTTCCTCGCTGAGACGATCTCGCAATGCAACGATGTCGCCGGTCAGCGTTGACTCGGCCTCAGTGTCTCGGCGGGGGTCGTCGGTTGGGTCACTGTGCGAAAGCGTGCAGCTGTAGGGACTATGAGCAATCTATTAGTTGAATATCCACATCGAAGGAGCCGGCCACGCACCTGCGCGTACCGCGCTGCTCACGCCTGCGTTTGTCGGTCATAGCCTGGCGCGCGGCTTTGCTGATCTTTCGGCGGCCTTTATGGGCTTCATGATAGAGCTTTTGATAGAGCTTTCGTTCTTCGCGCTTGCTGGAGAGCGTGGGTCAGATAGTGCTGCGATAAAGACCATGAACGCCGGACAAACCGATTATAATATGAGTTGTTGGTAGTGGTCACAGACGCAGCCATCATAACTGAATGATAATGCAAGTAGAGTGACTGTGCAGGGGCAGGTGTGTTAAAGGAGAGACGACCACCTGGATGTGGTGGGGTTGGTGAACGACTCAGCAGTCACTTGCGCACTTGGCACCTGACCCAGGCCCCACCGTCCATCTGTCCACTGTGGCCGGCAAAATTCCGACTTTTATTCCTGGAGGTGGGGCAATGGTAAAAAGCGACTATGAATATTACTAGAATTATTATCCATTGTACGACGTAGGTACAGCTCACCGAAGAGTCTTTTTGGTGGGCGGCCCGGGGTCCCGCCCGTCGCGCATTGTCCCAGCCGCGATGCCGATTCATTTCCGTGTTTGCATAAATGACGGTTCGTTCTCGCATCCTTCATCGCGCAACCCTCGCCCCCCACCACCGCGCATAAAATCTCTCTGCATCTATCTTATCATCATTTAACCCTTCGAGAGGTGCAGTACAACTACTATTATTTTGATTGCTCTTCCCCATGTCTACTCGGCTTCGCGTCTACAACCCCTGGACAAGGCTCGTCAGTGTACCCTACAGGGTCCTCTTGCCGCGTCTGTGGTTGTTAGTCGTCGAAGTCGCGTCGGGCGCATCAAAATCCCTGGCAAGTCATGACGAGAGCCCGACAGGGACCGCTTGATGCGTCGGGGCGCGTGCGCGCGACCGTCGCTCCCCACTTTTTCCACTCTACGCGTCTGGTTGGCTTTTGTCGCTCATCCTTTTTGTCAGGCCTTATTTCACACGCTTTTCTACGCGTGAAGACGCGACGTTTGGACGCGTTTTTGTCGTTGTGCCACCATGTCTCGCAAGGTACGTTGCGTCAATGTAATTTGAGAATTCCCTGTGCTAATCACACTCAAGACACGCTCCAACCGTGTTTTCTCGCCCTACGAGTTGGACGCCGCCGCTCTTTTCCCTCAGGCCTCCATCTTAGTCGACAATGCGTGCAATGTGGACTTGCTCATCAATGACGCGTATGAGCGTGCGGAAAATGCCGAGGATGCCGAGGCGGTTGGGCAACACAAGGTTGATGACCATTCCCATAGCGACAGCACGTCCCATCCGCCACTTCCACCTAGCATCGCGGAGGGCAATGCCACAATGGAGCTCGAAGCATACTCAGCCGCCCAACGGCACACAATTGTGCGTCGCAACCGCTTGCGACAGCAGGCGCGAATCGCTTGTCGAATGGTCAAATATAAGGTCCGAAGCAAGCTTGTCGCAAAATATTCCACGCCCAAAAAACTCACCGTGCGAGTTGTGGCCGAGAAGTTAGCACACGCCCGCGGGGGTTGGGTGGGAGTGAAGACAGGCACGCTGCTCTTCATAGCACGGAGGAGGCTTATGACGCTGAGGGCCCAGAACTATCGGTATTTCGCATGGAATGGCAGGTGCGTCAGTTTGTATCATCTCACTGCCTTCCACGATTCTGACGCATGTGACAGGACCAACCATGCCATCGTCGACTTGAAGAGTCGCATTATAGGTAGCCTTGCTGCTTGCTGGGCGGCCTGTTGGCGACAACACTTGGGACGAGGACTGCGTTCTCGCATACGAGGAGTTGGACGAGGCTTTGGTTGAACTCAAGCTCTCGAAGGACCAGCGATATCATCGCCGCGGCAATTATCCAGCGCTGTCTACTGGTATCTCGTATGGCGGCGGGCAAACAGTGTGTGGCCATATCTTCTGCATTCGCATGTGCTGAAAAGCGATTCATGTAGGAGCCCGCTGAGCTTATTCTCCACGACAGCAATCGCCCCATCGTCAAGAAGCTTTGCCGGGGCCGGGGTGTACACCGTATTTCAGGCTTCATGAACGGTGCGTTCCATCCGTCTTGTATTCGTTTACGACACTCATGCACAGCCGACAGCATCCTGGGCAATGAGTTCCCCGAAAATGTACAAGAGCTACGAGTACAACATGGGCGAGATATTGGCTCACGACCCGGAACTCCACCTACCCTACGACAATGCGATACGCGCCGCGACAACCTTCAACTTTGGACCGAACGCTTTTACGAAGCTTCACATCGACTCTGCTAACCTTCCCAGTGGCTGGTGTAGCATAGCATCACTCGGCGAGTTCAACCCGAAGACGGGCGGTCAGATCGTACTTCACCACGCCAAGCTCATTATCGAATTCCCTCCGCACTCAGTCATGCACATCCTGTCGGCAGCTTTCCCACACGAAAATATACCCATTCGGGAGGGTGAGGCTCGGGCTTCCATCACACAGTATACAGCGGGCGCCCTGTTTCGCCGGGTCGCGTACGGACATCGCACAGAGAAGCAGTTCGAGGAGGAGGATCCTGAAGGCAAGGCCGCCATGGATGCGAGCAGACGAAGGCGGTGGCATGAGGCGGTGTCGATGTTTTCGAAGTACGAAGAGCTTGCCACGGACATCGAGACTGCATTTAATGTAAAGTAGATTGTTCATCATCCGCCTAATACAACTTGTGGACGAAACACGGGTCACACTGTGGGCTTACGTGAATGTGCGTCGGTCTTGTTGATTGCGGTCGGTTCGCGGTCACGAGATCGCGGCGTCTGACCTCCCCTCGTACCCCGATGCCGCCCAAGGCAAAAAAGCCATACGGCTTTTTTGAAAGCACTGGTGGTGGCACGCGATCCACCCTGCTCAAGACCTCTACCGATGGCCGTCGCCTTAATCCCTCGGTGTCAGTCCTCCGATCTCGTGTCTACACCCAGACGCTCTCCGACTCCTCCACTGCCACGCCTTCGACATCCACCCAGTCACCAGACAACCAAGTGTCCCTTCTCGATGGGGACTTCGACGGAAGCAGCGCGGTCCCAGCCTTCGACGACGGCATCCTCGGAGTTGATGAGAGCGGCGAGATCGTGCAGGTCACAGAGGCCGATGTTGCCCTGAATCGAGCGAAAAGATACCAAAACTCAGTAAGTTGCAGTTGCAGAGAGCTGGGGATTTGACTGATTCACGCACAGGATTTTCCCCTGCTATCGTGGATCCCCCTCCGAGACGAGTATCTAGACGAGGTCGTTCGACTGGAAGGAAGGGGCGCGTACGCTGGAGCAACACAATGTCCGAAGTGCAATACCCATGAAGCAGTCCCAACCGTGCGGTGCTCCGATTGCATAGGGGGAGAGTTGCTTTGCATCCGTTGCATTGTGAAGCAGCACTCGAGAAACCCTTTGCATCGCGTGGAGGTGCGTGGCACGCTGGAAACAAATCCTGGGGAATGCTAATTGATGGCAATCAGATGTGGAATGGAAATATGTTCGAGCCGTCGTCCTTAGCATCGCTCGGGCTGCGCATTCAACTCAACCATGCCCCCGGCACACTATGCGGTCATCGACAGCCGGCTCGGTCAGATTTTGTCGTCATCCACACCATCAACCTTGACTTCTGTGGCTGTGGCCTTGGCTCCGATGTGCATCGTCGTCAGCAGCTGCTCCGGTTTTCTCTCTGGCCTGCGACCGTTATCGACCCGAACACCGCCGCGACCTTCGCCGTCCTCAAGAAGTATCATCTGCTGTCCCTCACTGGGAAGTTGACGGGGTACGACGCATGGCGGAGTCTCGAGCTGGAGACAGATAACTCAGGATGCGCCCGGGTTCCAGTGCGTTTTGTTGATTTCCTCTGGTTTCGCAGGTTGTCTTACACTTGCGATAGGAACATCTTCCGTCTTGGATGGTCATGATGCGACAATGGCGACACATCACGATGATGAAGCGCGGCGGGCGGTGTCATGATGGTACGGGAGTGGGTGGAACAGCAGATGGCGAGCTCGCTGTGCAGTGCCCAGCATGTCCATTGCCTGGCATCAATTTGCCGGAGGGATGGGAGACCACACAATCAAACAGGGCGTAAGTCCTTCATCTACTGTCTCTTGATTAGGTCTCATTTGATACAGATGGCTTTATCGCCCCATAGTCGCAATGGACGCCAATTTCCGCATGAAGAATCGACTGCGGTCGTCCAAGACAAAGGACCCTGGGCTGCACACTGGGAAGGCGTACTTTGTTGCCGACGACGAGTACGACGAATATGTGGCTGCCCACATAGATCAGGATGAGGTATGTTTTAATTTGTTCTTTTTTGCTTTGTATTTGAGCTGAGGATGATGCGCAGATGAGCGGGTGCTCTCGCTTCGCAGCGCTGACAGCTGCCAATTTGAAGAGCTCGAAAGGCCTTCGGGTGACGGGCGTTGGTGCGATCTTCGATGCTCGGCACGAGTTCTGGCTGCCGAACGGTCTAGGCGATCTGCAGAAGGGAGAACGGTACGAGATCCTTTCTGTTTGCCCTCGTTACATTGTCTCACCTTCTTGTAGATACTGTAACATGGACTACATGTTCTTTAGTGCCATCAGCCAATTCAAGACATCCTCCCTACTCGTGTCGTACGACATCGCGTGCCAGTGGCACAAGAATCTGTCCAAACGTGCAGAGACAAACACTCGATGGACCCTCCCTGCCACCATCGACTTTGTGGTGCCGAAGTTCCACATTGCGGCGCATCAGGAGGAGTGCCAGGAAGAGTTTGACCTTGCAAAGATGTTGGGGGCAGGCCAGACTGACGGTGAAGGTCCAGAACGGGGATGGTCGAACGTCAATGGCGCAGCTGCAAGCACAAAGGAGATGGGGCCGGGGGGTCGACATGATACGGTCGACGACCACTGCGGGCATGCAAATTGGAGAAAAATCGTCAGCCTTGGTAAGCAGATTTACCATTGTCTTTCTTTCACCACAGGCTAATATGCACGGACGCAGGTGCTTCTCTGCTCCGGCGATTGAAGGCCTCGCTCGCCCAGGCCACGGAACATGGCAACATATATACGGACTTCACGAAGTCGCTGGAGCTGGACCATCCCGAGAAGCTGAAGGAATGGAGAGACGAAATAGATGGATGGGAGATGAATGGGCTTGGTCCAAACCCGTATAAGAAACCGGTGTCCGGTGCGTAATGGTTGCCCTTCGACACGGCTACAAACTGATATATGTCCGTGTAGATATCACGATGGCTGACGTGCGATTGGAGCTTGCTCAAGAAGACTTCGAAGCCGTTCAAGGAGCCGATCCGCTGGCATCGCAGCCAGCTGCCAGCTCATTCCTTCTCTTCGGATTCCGCCTCGAGGTCATGCAGTAAGTTTGTGTTTACAGTGTGAGCTCGCAGCGGCTTAAATTATGCTGGTCAGGCTGAAGCTTCGATTGGACAAGTCGGGGGAACAGGATGCCACAACAAACCAGTCAGCCCGCCTGCAAGAGTCGAGAACCTCCATCCTCCGCCTCCTGCATCGCTTCCGTGCCGACCAAGACATCCAAATGCCGCACGTTGCCGCCATCATCAATGTTGACGAGTCGACGCAGTCCCACAACACGATGCGGCCCGAACACATCAAGCTCTACCTGCCGTCGGATCTCAGTACCCGCGAACGAGCGACTTCGTGCGATCCAGTGTTGCTGGAGATGGAGGCCAAGTTACGGTACGCAGGGGCATGCCAGGCGCTAGACGACGTTCGTCACCAGCTGCGGTTCCGAACGTATGTCAAGCGGTTCAAAATTAACAACGTTGTTGGCCAGCGGAGAAATACTCGGGCCCGCGCTTTCCAGACTAGCATTGACGACGCGGTGAAGCGCGCCGCTGCAACGTATCGCCTGCACCGCGCAGCATACCTCCGGTTGGTGGGCCCAGGTCTGTGGGAGAAGCGGCTTCGAGAGCTCCTCGATGAGCATCTCGTTGGCCTCGGCGAGCGACTGCTGGATCAAATCGACTTGGCCGACATCGAACGCGTCAAGGAGTATTTGCGAAGTCGACGGGGCCCGTCGTCCACGGGCGAGAGCAGGTACACGCTCCCGTGGATCTGGTACACCGCAGGAGCCGGAGGTGATGACGATGAGGCAGAGATCGGAGATGGTACATCGTGCTATTGTCTGTCTATTTCATAACTAACAGTTCTTTGCAGACCTCAAGCTGGAATGGTTCAAAACGCGTGCACGGTCAACTCGCTGGATGGAGGAGGTCCTCCATCTCCTGGAGGAGATGCGCCGTACACCCGAAACCTTCAAGTACTGGGCACGCGAGTGGGGGAAGAGACAGTCCGCTCGTGCGGACGTCCCTACCCATCTGGCCGAAGGATTGTCGGCATATGCGCTCAAGCATGTTCGGATGTACGACAATCTACGCGAGAGCTTCACAAGGCAATGGGAGGATGTTCAGGCTGTCGCCACCGAGTTCCTGTCCAACCGCGAGGACGATGGTATGGATATACGGGCCACAGCTGCGGAACCGATGGTGATGGATTAGGTTTTCGGTAGGTTGTATGCTTTCTTTGAATACCCTGTGTACTAAGTGTATTTTGTCTTGCATCATGGGCTTTGCTGATAGGATATAGGCCCTACTTGCTAATGTGGTACCCCCTATATATCAGCTTTTCATGGTTATTTTGCGAATACTAGTGGTTTTATTCGATTCCAAGCCCTGTTTGAGACCGGTTTGACTGGTCACATGTCTGCATGAGGCCTGCCCTGCCGTGGTAACATTTAGGATCTTTTACCGAATTTATTGGGGGCTGTATGGATCAATTGATTCATATTTTATCGCAATTCCGCGATTTTCCTCCCGTGGGAACCGCATTTGAACGGTCACGTGGTCACGCGCATACCCACGGCCCCTGCCACCATTCCCCCATATTCTGGTATTATTATCGCTATTTTATCTATTTTATCTAGGCCTGCATTTAAGTCTTATTGTTACCGGTCTATGATTATAATGGATCGACCGGTCACTACCGGTCTTATTATTAATGGGGCTACAGGTACGCCTGCCAACGCCCCTCTCTCTGCTGAGTGATCTCCGCGGGATGCTGGTGAGGGCGTGCGCCCATGAATGCAGTAGGTGAGCTGCATTCTCTGAGGTTTCATTTCAGACTCACCTCAGAGTGCAGGCTATGAATACGCGCCCACGACTGCACACGACTACACGCGTGCGGCGCCGGCGATACATTGCGACAAGCTCATGCGATCTCTAGCGGAGAAATCTTCCCGCCTTTGCTGCCCCTTGCATAAATACCCCTACTTCTGCACTCATCGTCCTGCAATCATGACCAACACTCGATCGCACAGGCAAGCCGCAACCCCCAGGACTCCGAAGGCCCCGAAGCCTCCCAAGGCTCCGAAGGCTCCGAAGGCTCGAGCTGGCCGTGCAAATGCGCCCAGCGACACCCTGCACCCGGGCGGGGCTCTTGAGACGACATTCAGGTTGGACCCTGGTACGTCTTGCCGTTGATTTACCTTCTGCTCTCATCGAGGTATTTTCTAGCCGTCGCTTCGAATTCTTCAATGAATGCTGAGCCTCATACCCCACTTCCTCCACCCGCGGCGCCGACAACTTTTGAGCTACAGGCTCCGCGCGGCCCTTCCACCCCTCTTCAGGCCAGGCGCTTCCAGGAATCTACCACTCCGTCTCGTAGCCGCAGGCATCAGGAGGACCCGCCGCCGCTTGCGTCGGATCACAGCAACCGCGCTAGCCCGCTGTCTCCTCCTGCCGCCCTAATCAATCCTCTCCTCCAACACCGCGGCACACCAGCAGCGCGACATGGGCTGTCTCCTGTGCTGGAAGTCGTGACCCCCGGTCGGCGTCGAAATGGCTCTGGAGTAGGCGCAGCGGCGCGAGCGCCAGTCGGTCGATCGGTGCGTCTGCATCCAACTCCTTTCCACGTCTGCAATCTTACGTCCTTCGCTGGTTTCACCGTACTACAGACCGCCCCAGCACAGGCCGCCCCAGCACAGACCGCCCCAGCGCAGACCGCCCCAGCCCACCAGGCCCCGCCAACTCCTCTTCGATTCCTTCCACCGCGGGGGCCTGTCAGCTTCGAGCAGCGGGGGGCGACCTCTCATGAAGATTTTGATATACACGAGGGCAGCCTGGCAGCATCCGAGTCCGGGGATGATTTGCCAGCGCCACAGCCCGCCGTCCTGGCCCAATCGCATCTGAATATGCCCGCCAATCCGCAAGCAGTCCATCAGAGGCGACTGGATGGACCGGCGGGCAACAAGAGGAGGCATGCCGCCCTCGACGTGTGGCATTTTTTTGATGAGGCAGGGGACAAGAGGGTGTGCACGTTTTGCGAGTACGTTGCTGAGCAGAGCGGCGTTATTTTCTCTCCTGTTGACTTCATTTTCTAGGGAGCGCCGCGCCTTCAGCCATCGTACTGCCACTGGCACTCTTCGCCGCCACCTGTACACTGAGCACCCCTCCGAATGGGTGTCCTCGTGTGATAAATTGGGGATCATCATCAGCTCGCAGGAGGCTCAAGACGCCGTTGATGCCGTCAGGAAGGGCAGTAAATCCGCTTCAAAGAATACAGGGTCCCCTCCTCACCAGGAGTTCACAAACGAGGCGTTCGTCGATGCCCTGGTGGAGTTCATCATAGCAGACGACCAGGTCCGCCTCCCTCCCCTCATGGCTTTTGCCACTCGCTTGCTCATCTGAACATATCCATCGCCAGTCCTTAAACGTCGTAGAGTCTAAGCAGCTTCGAGCCGTCTTCTTGCTGCTCAGGGAGCAGCTCAAGGACTCCGACATACCGCATAGGACAACTATTCGCACCAGGATCAAGGAGTTGTTTGAGGAGCATCTCACCATCCTGGCGCGAACTATCCAGGCGAGTCTTTTTACTGCATATCCTTCTGCCTCTCTGATGCATGATCATGTTCAGCAAAATGCACTGGGGCGAGTTTCTTTCACGATGGACCTCTGGACCGACGCCGATATGGTTCCGTACATGGCAGTGACGGCGCACTGGATAGAGGGCACCCCCCATGCGACATCGCAAGGCGATCAGTACACCCTTCGGTTGCGCGCAGATCTGGTAGGCTTCCTCCGAGTGCCTGGTCGCCACGACGGGGAGCATCTGGCCCAAGCCTTCATGTTCGTGATAGATCGCCTTGGTTTGGCCGACAGGGTGCGTTGATTTATCTTATCCGGTGAGCTGAAGCTCAATCTGAGCCCTATAGATCGGTTGGATCACATTAGATAATGCCAGCAACAACAACACGTTCATGCGAGCCGTGGCGCGAGAGCTTCGTCTCCGAAACAGAGAAGTCGTCTTTGATGCAACATCGAGCAGGATTAGGTGCGTGCCCTAATGGTCTGCGGCCCTTGGAGCCACCTCACGGTCCTTCGCCAGGTGCTTTCCCCATGTTGTAAATCTCGCATGCGACGCGGTTTTGTCCGCCATAACCAGCATGAAGTTTGCGAAGGCAGGCTCTGAGGAATACGAGCGCCCCATGGAGGAGGAACTATCTGCGTCGTTGGAGCAGGCCCTTAAGGGCGACCCCATTGCCGTCGTGCGATCGCTCGTTGGTGCGGTCAGTGCCCTAAATCCGTTCATCGGCGCCTCTCTTGAGCTTATACTGCCCGCCCTCAGATACGCGCCACCGCCCTACGCCGCCAGCACTTCGCCCAAGTTCTGAAAGTGGCCGGCATCGACAACCTCCAGCTTCTCAGGGACGTTGCCACAAGATGGTCGTCCACCCTGCTTATGATTGACAGAGCCATACTTCTATCTGATGTACGTCCCCATGCACGCCACCCTTACGCCCCCTGACCGCAGACCCTGGGCAGGCCATCAACCAGTTCTTCGACAATATTGAATTTCAAGATATATGGAAATTTCAACTGACGGACTCTGACTGGCAAGTCCTTGCCATGTACAAGAAGATCCTGGAGGTAATTTTGGCAGTGAGTTTGACTGAACGTGCTCTGAAAAACACAACCCTCCCCCCAAGGTACCACATGCGTTTCAGCAGCGACTTTCGTACGAGAAGACCCCGACGCTCTCCGACGCTCTCCCAGCCTACGACGCAATGATCGGCGTATGGACGGAGCAGAAGCACGAAAACCCGAGGCTAGCCCACATCATCTCACAGGGCATTGTAAAGCTTCTTGACTATCGCGAGCGGGCAGAGGCATGACGCAGCTATACGCGCAGGCTCGGGTTCTAGTAACACGGGTTAGAATGTATTCTTCACCACAATGAATAGAATGGGTCTCTATCTACCTAGTAACACGGGTTAGAATGTATCTAACAGGTAGACAGTCAGTATGGGAATGTAGAATGAATGTGTAGCGTACTTACTCTTCACCACAATGAATAGAATGGGTGAAGAGTGTAGGTAGCGAGCGACGAACGAAAACTTTGCGTGTTACGTAATCACCTAATGATGCGCCACTGTCCTGCAGTGAACGCTCGACTTTACGGTCTCACTTCAACACCCTCCCTCGAGCTGAACTGCTCCCCGCTACGCCCTCCCTCACTCCTCACCT
This sequence comes from Auriscalpium microsporum, assembly GCA_019914985.1. NCBI lineage: Eukaryota > Fungi > Basidiomycota > Agaricomycetes > Russulales > Auriscalpiaceae > Auriscalpium > Auriscalpium microsporum. Next base: position 134,833 of record JAHLMG010000019.1, read on the forward strand.
ATTACCCCAGCCATCTCCCTGAACTTCTCCAGCTTCACGCGCCCGAGCGGCTTTGTGAACATGTCAGCCACCATCTCATCTGTAGGACAGTAGAGAATCTCCGCGTCGCCAGAATTGACGACGTCGCGGATGAAGTGGTAGCGTATGTCGATATGCTTCGTGCGCGGGTGGTAGACCGAGTCCTTGGCGAGTGCGACTGCGCCCTGGTTGTCGCAGAAGAGCGTGGTCGTGTCGTCGTCGAACGACTGCGGGAACAGCTCGCGAGCCAGTTGGCGTAGCCATAAGAGCTCCTTGACAGCGTGTGTGAGTGCCACGTACTCCGCCTCGGTAGAGGAGAGAGTGACGATGGGCTGCTTCTTCGAGCTCCAGGACACAAGGCCTTGACCCATATAGAACGCATAGCCGGAGATCGAGTGGCGGTGAATCTGCGTCGCCCAGTCGGAATCAGAGTAACCGATCGGCAGAATGTCGAATTCGAGTCCGCCGAGGACGAGGCACATGTCGATAGTGTGCTTGAGGTAGCGAAATACGCGCGTAAGAGCGCGCAGGTGCGTCGTGTGCGGCTGCTCGAGATATTGAGACAGAGTCGCAACAGCGTACGTGATGTCGGGGCGAGTCGAGACGGACAGATACATTAGCGCACCAACACCTTGACGATAGAGTGAATGCTCTCGCGCACTGAGAATGATGGGCGACAGCGCCGGCGAACCGTAGTTCAGGTCGACGCCGGGCTCCATCGGCGTGACGAGAGGTGCAGAGTCTTTGAGACCCATGCGGTCGAGGATGTCGAGGATGTACGCCTGTTGTCCGATCGAGATGGTGCGTTTGCCGTAGTCGCGAGTGATATGCAGCCCGAGTAGCCATTTGATAGGCCCAAGGTCCTTGACCTCGAAGTGCTGATTGAGCTGCTGAAGGAGTATGTCAATGAGCTCGTCGCGCGGCGCCGCCATGGTGAAATCGTCCGTGGCGACTGCGACAATGACGTAGTCGGTCTCGGATTCGCTGAACCAGTAGAAGACGGCCTCGTCTGCCTTGCAGACGCTAAAGCCGAGGTCGATAAACGTCTTGCGCAGGAATAGGTACCAAACGCGGCCTCCTTGCTTGGTGCCGTAAAGGCCCTTGAGCAGGCGGGCGACGATGAGGCGTCCCGGGTTCTCGTCGCAGATGCGCGCATATTCCGGGTCGAACTCTCTGTATCGCGGCGGAAGGCGCATGTAGACGGTCTCCTTGATGGGCGCATTGAGATATGCATTCTTGACGTCGGCCTGACGAATGACATCGCCGCGGCTGCTCGCAACCGCGAGGATTGAGCGAATGGACGCGTGATGTGCAACCGGGCTGAACGTGTCCTGATAGTCCACGCCCTTGCGCTGGCTGTAGCCCTTCGAGATGAGGCGCGTCTTCTCTGTCGTCGTGTTTCCAGCCTCGTCGTGCTTCGTCCGGAAGACGTAGCCACTGTTGACGATGTTCGCACCTTCGGGTGGCTCGACGAACTCGAACGTCTCGAGCTTGTTGATCTGGTCGACTTCGCGCTGAATGCTAGCGCGCCAACGCTCGGACTTTGGGCCACTGAGTGCCTCGTCGATCGTCCTGGGGTCGTTGCCAGAGTTGGCGACAAGTGCGTGCTCGATGAAGCTGCTCGCCTCATCCCAGCCGATGATGATGCCGGGTGAGCTGATCGTGGTGTCGACGTTGGCGGTCGCGGCGGCTGCGTTATGATGCATACGCTTGTACTCGCCAGGAGGCAATGCGGCGTTGCGCTTTCCGCGTCCGAAGTTGTCGTCGGCCGGTATAAGACCGTCATCGCGCTTCTTGTTGCCCTTGGACTCGATCGCAGGTGTCGGCGTCGGTTCGAGAGGTGCAGGAGGGCTCGAGGGTGCTGTGGGGGTGCTCGCCGGTTCGGTTCCATCAGTACTTCTGCTTTGCCCCTGAAATGCCCTGAAGTCCCCTGAAATCACGCGAAGGCGCTGAAATGCTCTGGAAACAGCTGAAATTCGGATTTCAGAGCCTCCACCCAACCTACTCGCCGACAACCGGACTGCTATTTACAGTGATATTCTACAGCAGTAGCTCATGTGTATGATGGTCTGAACCTAGAAGTTGGCTACATGTGACTGCGAAAACTACTCAAGAGTACGCCTGGCCGATCCTGCGTGCACTGAGCTTGTGACCGAGCTCAGGCGCACCCAGCTCGCTGATTCCCGCCGCGGCATGAATTTGGTCTGCACGTCACTTCACCGAGCTGGCCAAGATGCGTGCACGCTGGCATCGCAGTGAAAATGGTGATGTGCCGAGGGATGTCGATGGCTGGCACGGAGGAAGAGAACATACGGCCCGGGTAGGGCGGATGGCTGCGCGAGCTAAAGTGTACGCACCTTTGGGGTTCGTCCGAAAGCGCAGAGATTCAGGAGGAGCACGTGGAGTCGAGACGGGGCAGCGTCGCAGGGCAGGTCCACCTGAACCAACATGTTGTCGCCCATCGGCAGACCCGCCCACTCCACGAGCGTGATTCGGGCATAAATGAACGGTCAGATGGGAGGAGAAGTGTATAGAGACTAGGTAGGCTGCTTACCTTGTCGCGTACGCCCCGGCACTGCCTTGAAGTCCCCTGGCCCAGCGCATCGTGCGCGCCCGCGAACCTGGTCTGTTCGCAGACCGTCGGCGTCGTCGCGCGTCCCGCCGTCTTTGCCCATTGCCCAACCGTACGCAGCCCGTTCGTGCGCATCATGGTGGCAAACTTGCCCTTGTCACCGTCGTGCGTCCGTGCGCGTCGTTCAATGGGTGTTGTCGTGTGTCTGAGGGCGTCATCCATGCCTGTCATCTCTAGGATAAGCCTGATAAAAAGTGTGCGATCAGCTCATCTGTATCAAGCCGATGTACGACAATGTACCAAGCCCACTTACAGACACGAAGAGGCAGAAGCACAAGGTCAAGTTGATGCGCGCAATTGATGCGCTGGCATGTCACCCATCGTCACGTCACGTCACTAGGTTGGACTCACCACTCGTCTTCCGAACCTCTCTCACAATCATCCTGATATCACCACATGCGCAGCTTCCTTCATGGTAGCCCCCAGTTCGCCCTCTTCATCGACGTGTCGCGCACGCTATGCCACGTCACTCTCGGACAAATGGACTAGTAGGAAGGAGGAAGGATAGAGGGATGAAGCTGAAGGGTAAGCATACATCTGAAATCCCGCCCCTTCATCATCGACACCATGCTGCAGCACCGCGTCAACACCGACACCGCTCCACCAACACCGCGCAATCTTCGCGCCGTCGACACCCCGTGCAGTGCCTTCCCAGCACGCGCCCGCAGCCAGCTGCCAGCCCATACTCCCTGCCCGTGTTTGTTCACTTGCTGTCGCCCGTCAATGCCGACCGCTCTGACAGCAATAAGGTGACGCTGAAATAGGTGACGACACCGGCGTGAATCACGATGACGACGATGGGCAACTTCATTGCAGACGAGCGCGTATGCCCAAGGGTGCTGCCGGATGAGACTACGTGAGGTAAGATGTCAGTGTGCGCACGTGGTGGGTCCCCCTCGGTGCGGACAGGGTGTGCGAGGGTGCTCGTCAGCAGTGAGTCCGGATTTCGAACGACAACTTGCCGGCCGCTTGCGCGCAAATTTTACAGGCAGCTGGACTCGCCGCAACCGGTCAAGTTTGTGCTGGACCCCACCCCGACGCTTCACGCGCTCCCGGGCTGTGCCCCTCCATGGTCTCGTCTGCGATGCGCAGGTTGCACGGCTCCTCAATGACGTTGTGGGGCCTTTGGATGGAGGTCTGGCGGGAGGGTGAATGTTGTGGTTGTCGTGGATCTATGCGCGCACGCGGTGGCGGTGTGAATGGCGTGCACGGTCTATTGATCACTTGTACTTATGTCTACATTAGTCCTGGTAGCTACGAAATAAGAGTATTTGACCAGACTGAGATCGGACTGTCGACCCTCTGAAATGCCTGCTTTACCTGAACAACTCTGAACTGTGCTGAACTTGCTGAAAAGAGCTGAAAAGCCCTGAAAAAGCCTTTTCAGGGCATTTCAGGGGTCCCATACAAGTACTGATGTCGCTGTTCCTCCGGGCTGCGGAGAGCGGATTCCACTCTCCCTCCCTCGATTTCCGCAGTTTCCGGGGCGAGTGCCTCATCGTGAGATGGGTACACATCCCTCTCGACCGTGACGCGTCGCTTGCCTGGCCAGTAGATGCGGCACGCCTTCGACTCCTCGTCATATCCAACGAATCGTCCTTCGATGGCGCGCGGCTCCAGCTTCGTGGCGTCGAGTTCCTTGACCCAGACCTTGGATCCCCAGGTGATTAGCCCAGAGAGGTCCGGTTTGTGTCCGGTGGCGACCTCGAGCGGCGTGCGGCCGTCCGGGTTGGCACTGGTCGGCGTGCGGTTTCGCATCCAGACCGCGTGGTGCTGAGCTTCAGCCCACAGATATTTTGGCAGGCCGGAAGCGGCTAGGATCGCGCGTGCGTCGTTGAGGAGCGTGAGGTTGAGACGTTCTGCCGCGCCGTTGGACTGGGGCGAGTCGTGCGAGGTGAAATGTCGGACGGTGCCCTTGCTCTCGGTGTGCGCGATGAACTCCGCGCTCATGTATTCTCCTCCGCGGTCGGAACCGAGCGTCTTCACGTGCGCGCCGCGCTGGACGTTGACCCAGGCCTCATAGTTCGTGTAACACTTGAAAGTGTCCGACTTCTTGGCCATGTGGTACTGCCGGATCTCGTGGGAGTGAAGGTCGATGAAGTTGAGGGCGTAGTTCGCGCCTCCGAGCGATTTGACTTCCGCGGGTCCCCATACGTCGGTGACGATCTTGTCGCCATAGACCTTGACGTTGGCGCTCGTGCTCTCCTTCGGGAAAGGCTTGCGCACGGCCTTCGCGCGGGTGCATATGTCGCATGGCTCGGGCGTCGAGTCCATGTCGAGGTTGATGCCTGTGATGGCGCCGCTAGCGACCATCTTGCGAAGGGTGTCGTGGCTGATGTGATTCGCTGCGCGATGCAGCTCACTAGGGCTGTGGGGATTAGTTTATTCACTATGTCCCTACAGTTGTAACAAGTAGGTGGTGTCATAGGCAGGCAGGATAGTGAAGTGCAAGTATAGGGCAGTATAGTGCACTATAGTACATATATCAGTACTATAGTGTCCTTGGATGCACTATAGTAGTAGTATGACCATAAGGACCATTGCATTTTTGCACTGATACAATGGGCTTTAAAAGTGTCATAAATAATGGTGTAAATGCACAGATGGAACTGCTATGTAGGGGTAATTTACCAAAATATATGTGGTTGATGGTAGAGAGCTGTGGGGCAATCACTGTCCAATGGATCCCATGGGTTTATGTACTATAGTGAATCAATAATATATTACAAAAATGCTGGAATATACACAGCTTCTCTCCTTTCAAACGAGCTCTATAAATGAGGAAGATATTACAGAATGTGGCCAAGGAGAGGTCATATGTGACCTGAATTTACCAGAATATAGTGGGTCATTTCTGAGGAGTTGTGCAGTGCACACTGTATCAGATATTCATCCACTATAGTGATGTTGTACTCTTAAAAGCTTTCTTGATTTATCATGGGATGACTGGACATTCATAAATGATGAAAAAACAGGAGAGCATACGTATCATGCAGGCCACTGCTGTCTGAATTTATCATAATATCTGAAGCTATTGGTAAGCCACACCAAGGTATATAAATTTGTGCACTACAGTAGATATCCAATTTGTTAGCCACAAAAGCATACAATACACCCAATAGCTCTCCGGTACTTGGTCAATATAATCCACAGATATTATAGAGCATTCACAGACCATGCCCCACCCAATGCTCAAAATATGGGAATTCTACCTAAAGTTGGCAGAAAGTGCTGTACTTCCACTCTTATACAGCCTGTAATGTCTGAGGTATCCTTGTCCCAGGGTGATCCAGTATCTGATCAGGCATGTGTACATATATTTCTTTTACAGAGCATGAGCTTGTGCTCAAGCAAGCTTCATGGATCACAGTGGCTTATTGTAATATAAATAATCATTTGAGTTTGTACATATGCTTGGATGTATCTGCAGATGGGACAGGGACACTGGCATATGGATCATTTAGGCTGTATCAAAGGATCAGAAGTATGGTAGTACATACCAACTGCATGCAAGAACACAAAACTTTCAGGGATGGAAGGGGCATGGTGTGAAAGTGCTCTGGAATATCTAGGGATTTTCTTTACCAAGTATTGAGGAGCTATTTAGTGCTGAAAAAGTTTGAGGGTAGAAGCAAGCTGAATAACACTATAGTGTATAAGTATATATGCATTGGTGTGGCTTGCCATTGGCTTCAAATATTGTGATAAATTCAGACAGCAGTGGCCTGCGTGATACGTATGCTCTCCTGTTTTTTCATCATTTATGAATGTCCAGTCATCCCATGACAAATCAAGAAAGCTTTTAAGAGTACAATATCACTATAGTGGATGAATATCTGATACAGTATGCACTGCACAACTCCTCGGAAATGACCCACTATATTCTAGTAAATTCAGGTCACATATGACCCCTACTCGGCCACATTCTGTAATATCTTCCACATTTATAGAGCTCATTTGAAAGGAGAGAAGCTGTGTATATCCCAGCATTTCTGTAATATATTATTGATTCACTATAGTACATAAACCCATGGGATCCATTGGACAGTGATTGCCCCACAGCTCTCTACCATCAACCACATATATTTTGGTAAATTACCCCTACATAGCAGTTCCATTTGTGCATTTACACCATTATTTATGACACTTTTAAAGCCCATTATATCAGTGCAAAAATGCAATGGTCCTTATGGTCATACTACTACTATAGTGCATCCAAGGACACTATAGTACTGATATATGTACTATAGTGCACTATACTGCCCTATACTTGCACTTCACTATCCTGCCTGCCTATGACACCACCCACTTGTTACAACTGTAGGGACATAGTGCACTAAATTACTCCCCAGTGTTGCTCACTAATCGACATCTTGCGCGGCGCGGCGGCGGCGGCATGGACGACGTTGGCGAGGGCTCCTGTACCGATGCGGTACAGACCCTCCCTGAGCGGGATGCGCCCGACAATGCGGCGCTCCGGGCGTGGCGTGCGGACTGTGCAGATGCCGTCCTCGATGCTCGCAGAGAAGCCCTTCTTGTCGATGACCGGGATCGAGATCATTGCGTAGGCAGCGCCCGGCGCGTAGAGAACGTCGGTGATCGTGACACGAGTCGGCGCTTTGCCTTCTCCCATTGGGAACTCGAGCTCAACGTTGCCCGTGCCGACGGCCTTGAAATCGCTGCCGTAGGCGGCCGTTATCTCGATGTCGGGGATCGTGCGGAACGTGACGAATTTGGAGCGGTCGGGGCATATGTGGATGCTGGTGCCGGAGTCCATGATGATGCCGTAGTACGTGTGCGCGGCGGCGGCGGTCGGAGCGATGGCGAGCGCGACGCTCTGCTTCGACTCGGAGCTAGCGGCGGCCGCGTTCTGCTTCGACTTCTTGCGGTTCCACGGCGCCTGGGATTCCTTCGGTCCACCCTTGGCATAGCAGTCCGCTACGACGTGACCGTCTCGGTCACAGTTCGAGCAGCGCTTGTCCGATTTGGACTTGCCCTTGCCCTTTCCTTTGCCCTTCGCCGACGTGCCGGCCTTGCGTGCCTCCGCACCGAGCGCGGCATTAGCCTGCGTCTCGTCCGTGTTCTTGTCGGCTAAGTTCGAGTCGTAGAACATCTTGATTTCGGCGATGACGGACTCGCTCGTCGACGGTGTGCCGGTGGCGCGCTGGACGGTGTCGAGCGTGTGGAGAACTTGTCGGTAGGAAGGGGGCATGGCGGCGCGAATGTCCGCGGCGAACGTGGCGTCTTCGATCGGAACGCCCATGAGCTTGAGGCGCTCGTAGTAGTTCGACATCTTGGTGAGTGTCGCGTCCGGATCGGCGCCGTCCGGGCAGCGTAGCGCCCGCATGCGGCGTAGGAGCTCGCGATGCACGTCGACGCTCTTGGTCTGCTGGTACTTGACGAGCTCGGCCCAGAGGTCCTTCGCGGTGGTCGTCGAGCGAAGTTTGCTGATGACGAGGGGGGGAATGGATTGAAAAACCATCTCTCGTACCGTCGCCTCCTTCGCGCTGTAGTCCTCCCACTCCGTCTCCGACTTCTCTATCTCCGCATCCGTCAGCGGCGGATCCTTCTTCGTGTCTGCCCCCTCCTTGAACCACTTCCCATTCTCCGTCTCCTTGATGACCACAGGCTTTCTTGCGGTGCCTTTGACATGCCGCATGAGCTTGCGCCGCGTGAACGCGGTCTCCATGTGTTCCTTGAAGATGTTCCAGTTGGATCCATCTTCGAGGAGCTTCTCAATCTTAAAGACTGAGGAGGTGTAGGTGTCGAGGGAGTTGTCGGGCATGATAGCAGGGCCCATAACCTGACGCAGCTATACGCGCAGGCTCGGGTTCTAGTAACACAGGTTAGAATGTATTCTTCACCACAATGAATAGAATGGGTCTCTATCTACCTAGTAACACGGGTTAGAATGTATCTAACAGGTAGACAGTCAGTATGGGAATGTAGAATGAATGTGTAGCGTACTTACTCTTCACCACAATGAATAGAATGGGTGAAGAGTGTAGGTAGCGAGCGACGAACGAAAACTTTGCGTGTTACGTAATCACCTAATGATGCGCCACTGTCCTGCAGTGAACGCTCGACTTTACGGTCTCACTTCAACAAGGCAGTCCCTGCATACATCCTAGCTATGGGTGCGCCTCGATGCACTTCGCAGAGAGCAGGGTCTCTAACAAATTCGTCAGCCATCGATCCAGGTGAGAAATTGGACTGGTATCGAGATAGACCGGCCAGGGCAGCAGAGGCGTATGCACTATTCCAAGCCGAAGTTGGTCATTCCCCCCATTCCTATGATTTACCATATTCTGACCCACCAGCCAGCTGAAAAAATACTATGTCGCTCCAGCCACGCCTGAGGACGATGTGGCGCCCTCCGCGGATGAAGGGCCGAGGCCTGCCCAAGGGTATTCAAAACAGTGGGCAGATAGGCTCCTTGGACTCGACCGCCGCCAGGGTCGCAAAAAGCCACGCTCCAGGTCGCTCGATGCAGAAGTTGAGGCATACATGAGTGATGAGAACGTTGGCACAAGTATTTTGCATTTTTGGCAGGTATGGTGGCTCACTTCCTGCGCCTTTGGAATGACCATAGCTGATGGCGATGTAGGAGAACCAGCTTCGTTACCCAACGATCTTCAAGCTAGCGATGGACATCCTCCCTATACAAGCCTCCTCCGTGCCCTGCGAACGCGTATTCTCCTCAAGCAAGCAGACCAACACTGCTCGACGTCGTCGAATCAGCCCCGATTTAATGGAGATGTTACAGATGCTCAAGTTCTCAGTGCGACAGGGGCGTACTCTGAGCTTTACTGAGGGGTTTTCTGTCCAGGAGGAGGTGGGATACATGGAGGAGGCAGCGAACTCTCACAATCAGGTCTCAGAGGATTATGCGTCCTTCATGTCTAGTCTTTTAGACAGCCAATAGCCTCGCTATTACTACTCATCTCAACATCCCAAGGCAGCCCTTGACCCCTCAGACATTCATATTATTTTTGGGGAGGAAGCCACGGGCGCCCGCACGGGGTGGGTATCGAAAGCATGGACGCCGAGATGATGCGGTCGGGCCGCTCGGGCGACATCGACTTGACTCGGCAGACGCAGACGCCCTGACGGCCTCGTCGCCCTACGCGGAGTCGGGCGGCGTCGAGTGCAAGGCGGAGGACGCGGGGGACGTCGACGCGCCTCCGCCGTAGGGGCGGGCTCACTCCGGTCCGTTGCGCACAGCCACTTCATATATGATCGCTGATCCGGCTCTGCACAGCCACATTGGCGATCTACCAGCCCCGCGGAAAGTAAAGCGCCACCACGCCGTCATTTATAAATTCATCCGACATCTTACATTGCATCAGGATTGCCCGCTCCAACGACCAAGAAAAGACCTCTCTCGTCAACTGCTTCAACGCCCAGCCATCTGCTCGAGTGCTTGCCGGCCGACGGTGAGTATGCAGCCTCATATGTATGACGTTCAGGGCCCACCTGAGTCACCTCCGTTCCCTCTCCCTTAGAGGTGACGGACTGTCCGAAGACGCGGTGAGCATCCAGCCTCTATATACGAGATCCACAACTCACCTTCGTTCTTGCGCCCCATGCGCACCGCTATGCCGCGCAGAGACGCGAGAGCGCGCCGCGTGGCTGAGCGGCGCGGAGGTCTAGCATCTTCTTCTGCGGAGGAGCGGCGGTCCGACACCTTGGACGCTGGCGACTGAGCCGATGGAGCACGATCGTGGAGCGGCTTCTCCTTGGTGCCCCCTTGCGGCATCTTGGGATGGCCCATGGTGGAAAGTGAGATGGTGAGAGCGTTGTGAGCTGGAAGGACAGATGGTGGGTGGCAAGAGGCGGTCAGGACTGAGAGGTTCACGTCGCACATCGTCACACAGGACACATCGTCACACAGGACACATCGTCACACAGCATTTTCACATCGTCTTCGACGTCGCGCCAGCACGCACTGCGACGTCACATAATTTTCTTAATCCACGGCCTGGTCATCCGCGTTGACATGGCAGTACGCAACGCCGAGCCTGTGCGTGTGACGCTCGACCTGTCGATCATATGTACTTGTACTAAAGTAATATGCTATTTACTCACAGCGATGGAGCGCGCCAACCTGCTCGCATAGGCGAGCAGGTCGTTCTCGATAGCGTCGGCGGTGGGCTGGGTCGTGCGCACCTCGGCGTCGTGCTTGTCTGCGCGAGAAACGGCCGCGTCTACATCGTGCGCATGGGCCCTCGGTGCGCAAAAACTCGTTGTGCGTGCGGTGGTGCTAGCTGTCCAGGCCGTTGACCTCGTCGGTCAGGCTGGCCATGGGTGGCGGTGCCGAATTGGGCGGACACGCGCACGTTGCGGCGTATTAGGAGGGCGCGGCGCGGGCCCACGCCTTGCGTAACCCGCTGATGCGCACGCGCTGGATGTCCGGCGTGCTGCCTCGAGGCCTAGAAGCCCATCAAGCCTGAGCACGAGGCAAGCAGCGTTGCCCGCGGGCACATGCGTCGGCCGACGGAAGCCACTCCATTCAGAAGACTCCAGGCAATGAGTCTTTGCACACATTCACTCGCTTCACACAGAGGCTTTGTTGTTACAGTTGTTTCTTTCTTTTCTCATAATAGGCGGTCTGCAGAAAAGGGCTGTAGTGAAAAGGTACAAGGATGCAATGCAAAATGAACAGAATGATCAATGTGATGAGTGAACAAAATCCCTAAGCATAACCCTAACACACGCTGAATGAGCAACTATACATGATGGCACAATCCATTACGTCCGGCAACGAGGAGAAGGTCGCGAGGAGAAGGTCGCGCACAGGGCAATACGCATCCACAAATAAGAGGCGAGCGGCTTGGTATGATACAGACACGTCGAGGGCAGTGCAGCAATGTGAGGTTGAAGCAACAAGAAAGACGTGCCGGGAGCATGAGCGCATAGGAGCCGCGCGAGAGGGGAGGGAGGTGGGGGCAGGCAAACAAGTGCGACACAAAGCGGGCGCACAGTTTGGCTGTCGGTCCATGGCCATGGTATGGGTCGCTTTGCGACTGAAGCAGAGATTAACATAAGAACAAAGGAGGGCGCAGGGCATGCGCACCGAAGGGGCCGCGCCGTGTGCGGACGGCAGGATATCTTGTGGGCCTTGTCCATAGGCCTATCTATTAGCACATGTATGCCCCGCGCGACATCCCGACCTTGGAACGCGACATGCGCCTGGAGTGCAGTAGAAGCGCGCGCGCAGGACACGAGGGCAAATGGCGGTCATCCTGTGAAGCGGTGATAAGAGATGGCGGCGTCCATCAAGGTAGGGAGGACCAGGGAGCAGTGAGGGAGGTGACTGAGCCAGAACCGAGCGGTGGCGGGCACTGGCGGGAGCTGTGGCTTAGCCGGTCTCCAGCCATTGATAGCCGCCCGATGAGCTGAGTCATCTTAATTTAGCCACAAGCCGTTGCGGCGGCCAAGCTTGGCTAATTATCGGCGCAGCTCCATGGCTAGCCGAGAGCCAGCCGAGCCGTGGCAACACTACTCTGCTTCGTCTCCTTCGAGCCCCTTGATCTGCGCAGTCAAGTCCGAGATGGCACGGGTGACCGGTGGGATCTCTGCTTGAGCGGTCGCAGGAGCTACTCCCGGCGCTGGGCCGGTTTCTATCGCTCGGACCGTGGTAGCATTGCGCGGGTTCAGTGGGCAATTGAACGCAATGTGTCCAGTCTGACGGCACCTGAAGCAACCACCTTTCAGTCGCAACTGCTCGCGCTCCTGATCGGTGAGCTTCGTGAGAGTCTGGGGGGAAGTGGAAGCTGCTGCCACACGTGCGCGAGTCTTTGGCGTGGTGGGTGGGGAAAATGAAGTCCTGGCAGAGCGCTTGGTGGCTGCCATCGTGCGGACGCGCTCGATGTAGGCAGCGTTCCTGTCCATTGCCTTCCTCTTCCACTGCTCCAATGTCACTGGGACGGGGTCTGCGCGAAGGCAATCGTCAAGGAGTCATGAGTTCAGTCCCTTTTTGAAGAAGTAAACGAGGGACTCCCCGGTATACTGGGTCCTAGGGACCAACGCTTCGAAGTCCGTGATGTACTCCGTGACAGTTCGCGTGTTCATCCTGAGGTGATCAAGTTCGGCGCGGGCGGAGTTCGTCTCATCGAGAGGCGCAAAGTCGATGTCAAAACGAGCGAGGAGTTTGGCGAATGTGTCATAATTACGCTGGTAATTGCTGTTCTTCGCATATTCTTCGTCGTCGTTGAGGATCTCGTTACTGCGCGCCTCAGCCCACTTGCCTGCATTGTCTCCTTGGCAAAGATCAAGGAACAACGTGATCTTGTCATCATCCGTCACGTACTTGGCGGCATTGCCTCGCAAAAACATGCGGATGCGCGTTTTGAAGTGTTTGGACATGGTACGATCGCCAGTGAACGGCGTCTGTTTGACACCGATCTCGCCTTTGGCAGGGGCTGGGGTTGTCGTAGTCTGGTTACCGGGAGGGGGAGTAGGAGGGCCTGCCATGATGGTGGACGCAAGTGGGATGGGAGTAGTGATGGGGGTAGGGACGCGAGTCGGTGGTTGCGTGGGTACAGGAGTCTGGGTAGCGGATCGGAGGGTATTCGAGCGAAGGGCGTGCTGAGTGGTAATGTCGCGGGAAACTATGGCACAGGTGGCGAGTTCTTGGACTGAAAGTAGGCGATTGTTACTCACCCAGAACCACCAGTCCTGTGTGGGATCACCAACTCGTGGCTGCCAATATGTTGCTCGACGAGAGTGGTTGCGTAGCCAAGCGTACCACCTGTTGGTGCGTTGATCAAAGTGGATGCCTTCTGGGACAACTGCGGGTGTGGTGCGGGGAGCAGGTGGGGGTTCAGGGGACTCGGGACTCGGAGTGCGTGACGGGAGTGGTGTGAGCGATGGTGTGCGAATGCGGGTGTCTTGGCGATGTTCTCGGTCTGCGCGGATGTTCCGAAGATAGCGGCGAGCCTTCGCAAAATCAGCTTCTTCGACGTCTGGGAAATCTTCCCTACATCTGAAAAAACTAAAAATTATATAGAGCCCAGCTCAATAATATAATCTATATAATGTCCCTGACTTGGTACATAGCACTCTATAGTGCCCATAGCGTGTATAGTCTCAGTCCAACAGTCCATAGCAGTCCATAGTACCCATAGTACAGGGTGTACAGTATATAGCAGCCATGCACAGTTATGTATCTCTATGGAAGCTATATTTCTTTTAGGCTTGGTATAGAAGCTATTATTTTTATGGAGTCATCCAATTTGATAATCATTAAACCAATATATTGTTTCCATTTTAATATTCTTTTCCATTTTAATATTCTTTTCCATTTTAATATTCTTTTCTATTTTAATATTCTTTTCTATTTTAATATTCTTTTCTATTTTAATATTCTTTTCTATTTTAATATTCTTTTCTATTTTAATATTTTTTTCTATTTTAATATTTTTTTCTGTTTTAATATTCTTTTCTATTTTAATATTAATTTAATATAATTTTACTTTTTCTACAAAGTACATACATCCTGAGTCCGCGCGCAAAATAACGCGGCACGCGACGTGCAAACACGAGTGCATGCAGCAGGCATGACTGCGCGGCATGACAAGTGATGGGTGCAGGTGGGGGGCCGTGATGTGGCATGTAGTTGGGTGTGCGGGCAACAGGCCGCGACAATGGCGCGGGTGGCGACATGGCATGCGAGGCGGCGTCGCGCGGGTGGAACGGCGAGGGCAGTGAGCGGCGTGCGACGGAGCGCAGGACGCGGAGCGCGAGGAGTGTGCGTGGGCGCGAGATGGGAGTGCAGCGGGGGTGCGGGTGACGTGGCAGCTCGGGCAGCGCACCTGGTATCGCCCCCTGGGCCCTCTTCTCCCTCGCTCCGCTCTCTTCTCCTTCACATCCCCTCTTCCTCGAGTACGCACGGCTGGGCGTGGTGGCGTGGCGCAGGTGGTGTCACGTCGTCGGTACGCAGCGCGTTGCCAACGAGTTTGCGTGTTGGCGCGCCATTGTACGCCGCTCGTGTTGTCCAGATGCGGGCAGTGGGCGCAGGCGCCGGGCTGCGATGGCGGCAGGCGAGGAGCGCGCAAGGAGTGCGCGAGGAGGAAGCTGGGAGGTGGTGGTAGTGGTAGTGGTAGTGAGAAGAAAAGTTGCGCGTCGTCGTGTCGTCAAGTCGCCCGAACCGCACGCCCGAGCTGCCCGAGCGCATGTATCAGATGAATCGTGCTCTACTCTGGATGATATAGCCTACCATAGCTTTCATGCCGGTGTGCATAGTTTATTTGCACACATCTACCACACCAATTTATTTTGTCTTGCCTACGACGCCAGGTATATATATGAAATACCATTGACTCTGGGCCAAATGCCCCTCAAAATCGAAGATCTCTCACATCTGGCTCTTATAAATTACAATTTAATACTAGATTAATCGAGAGGCATCATATGTACTAACTTAACTACCCTGCGCAGTTGTGTAATAATTGGAGAAGACAGTTGTGCATTGTGTAGCATTCTGAGTTACTCGTGCCACCCGCCGCCCAAACAAAATGCGCGCCACGTGACCCACATGGTCTGTGCACGCATGCGGCCTATAAAGGCAGGTGTCTTGCTGCGACTTCTCTTGCACGTCTCTTTCCCCTCTTTGACTTGATTCCTGTAAGTCTTCATAGCCTGACACTTTGACTAGTACTAATATCCCTTATTGTTTATAGGTCAAGTTAATTCTTGTGGGTCTGGGTGAGTTTCCAGATTGCTTTGGCATATCAATTCTATATCTAACTTCTACTTTGGTTTATAGTCCTTTATCTTGTAGTCCTCTATTTTGTAGTCCTTTTTTGTAGTTGTGATGTTTCTTGTATTAAGATTATATATACCTCATGAAAATATCCTTGATGACTCTCTTCTTCATGTGTTGGATTTGTGAATGCTGCAAGTGTGACAATAAGTTCAAATAAATCTTTGAAGCTAAACAAAATATTACTGCCTATACTTTGTTCAGAGACAATATAGACCATGAAGTGGGGATAGGTTGTATAAGGCTTATATTCTTATTAATGCATATAGCTAGCAGTAAGAGCTATAGTATCTATAGCAAGGGTAAGGCTGTATATAGCACTTTGATAGCAAGGTAGGTTACTATATAGCACTATGGTAGCAAGGTGGGGTACTATATATGCTATACTGAAATTGACCTTGCTATGGCCCTATGGTTAATATATTTCTTATATACCCCTATATACCAAGGTGGATTTTTTCAGATGTATCTATGAACCACCAGAAGTGACCGTGCTTGTCACGATCAACGTCAACGGCGCGTGGTTGGGACTCTGTGACAATGAAGTAGGTCCCAGGTTTGCGTCCTTCGAAGATACCTTCTGGGAGTACAAGTGATGGTGGATCAATGGTGCAGATCTAAAAGAAATCCGCCGCAACGGGGCGACGGGGGCGAGGCTGGGGAATCGAGGGTGGGGAAGGGCGTGTGAGGCGACGGAGTCGTTGAGCGAGGGAGATCGTGGGTTCAGGGCTTGGAGCGGGTGTGGGTCGTCCGCCAACAACAAAGTGCACCGGGTTGGAGCGAGGATCAATGTACTGATCGATGGGGGATAGCTGAAATGGTTGATGGTACGCGTACTCCGTGGTGTCGAAGTTGTACCGATTTAGATCAACGTCAAAGACTACCTTGATGCGGACGTATAAGAAAACGCTGACCGCACTGTGGTTCCAATGCCACTCTGCTATCAGAGCCCACTTTCCGTGTATTGCCCAAAGGTCCTGTTCGCAACGGTCGCGGACGTTGAGGATGTAGTTTGAAGCATTGGCAAGATCAATTGCTTGCGGGAGATGTGGCTGGTGATCAAGGTGATAAGGGCTGAGATACCTCTGCTGATATATCAGCCAGCAAGCGTGGGAGGCCGTGGTGTCAATGGAGGTTTTACGTCGCGTGGACGGCAGAGATGAGAGTGATGAGAGAGATGAAGAGGTGAGGTGGGCGTAGGAGAGACTGTTCAAGTGTCAAGACTCGCGTCAAGGAACACACAAAGAGCCGCCCAAGTCACCGACCGGACCAGAGGGACGAGATGAGTGAGAGTGCTGTGACCAACAGCGTAGGCAATAGATTGCGTACGGTGTAGACGAAGTGAACAGTCTGAAGAATAAAGAGAGAAACACGAGTCCTTATATACTAGGTGAGGCCAAACAAGGATAAACAGCAGGACAATAGGAAGCGGAACAATAAGGGAGGAACCATGACGATGGAGAACAATCAGAAGTGAGAACAATGTGAACAATAGTGCGCACAGCCTCGCCATAGAACATCATGGAAGGGTCCGGAAAGCTCTGGATCAGGGAGAAGTCTGGATCGTGGTCCGTGATCGATGATGGGTGCGAATAGCAGTCAAGAGAGTCGAAATAAATGGAGCGATTCGTGACAGGTTGGATGTTAGAACGCAATGGCACACGGGAAATGAACACGCACGACGTCGCCGGGGCGGGATCTGCATCTGCGTTGAGCAGCAGCAGTTGCAGCTGAGCGTCAATCACCGAGTCCCACTCTGGTGCAGGGTGCAAAAGATCGACGGGCTGCTGCTGCTCCTGTTCGTCGACGAACGCAGCGAGTGGAAGAGAGGGCGTGGAGGGGGGAATGTGCGCGGACAGCGTCGGCAATGACATAGTATCGCTCGGTGATGCGGCCAGCATGTCGAAGGCGACATCAAATGCCGAGAGCTCGATGTAGGGCTCGGCAAAAATCAAATGTTGGGAGAAGGGATCCATCGGGTGGCTGGGGCGACGGAGCTGGCGAGGGGGCAAATAGTGGGGGGTATGGACTTTATGCAAAGCAAACGGGCAGATGTCGACGGCGATGCAAGGAGACCGACCCTGCGGCTCAATGGAACTTATTCCCACATGCATAAAATGGCTAGGGCGGGGATTGAACGGAAAAGGCAAGCAGGTGTCGCCGTCTAATCAAGAAGCCGACTCGGCGTCTGGAGGTCCTGGTGCGCGAATACTGTACTCGTAGTGGTCGTGCGGCTCAGACGTGATGCAGATCCAGCCGCTGGGAGGGCGGGCAGACGTGCATTACGCTTACTATCACGGACTAAGGCTCTCAGTCCGCCAGGACGTGAGGCACAGTCACCATATAATATGGGACATGGTAGGTTTTGGGGCGCGGTGGTGTAGTGGGCATCACCGCAGCCTGGGGGGAGTTGCTCGGGGTAATTCCCGCACAGCGAGGGCCCTCTGTCGGTTCGATCCCCTGCCCCCACACCCACGGAGACACAATTTAGACACTCCGTGGGACTTCTCCCACTGGGAACCCGGGTCGCCTGCAGGGCGGTATTCGAAACCGGAAATCCCTTACCCACACTTATCATATTCATTTCCTTGTTAATAACCTGATTACCTGCTTTCGGTGCACACTCTCCCAGCGTTTCATACTAATTTCCTTACCTGGCGTAGCCAGGCCTGCACCGATCACAGTGCGGAACTGGACGCAGTTCCCACACCCGGTTGGGTCCCGGGGTGACACGGCCAGGGGAGCGTAACCAGGAGAAATGGGAGGTTAGGGTCTCGCACTGCGTTGAGGCGCTGCCCGATGTCAGCCCGGGCCAGGGTTAGCGAGGGGACTGACTTTGGGAAGACGGTGGCGCGGGAACAGATGGCGGAGTTTATGGAAGCCGGCAGGTCCGGGGGATGTCTCGGTAACGAGCGGATGTGCTTCGTAGGTACCCTTACATTACTTACCTATCAGACACAAACCCTCGCCTAAGGTCCTAGGCGAACCACTCAAGTTGTCAGACAGATCAGAATTACGATACATACAGTACGATAAGAACTTGATTAGCCACAGTCCTGACATAGGGTTAGCCCCAACTGGACTATAAATTGGAACCAAAAAAAAAAAAAAAAAAAAAAAAAAAGGTAGGTTTCATACATACGGGTGGGTGGGAAACGATGAAACGACACGTGAGGTCACAAAAACAGGCAACGCGATGGCGCTAAGAAAGTAACAAACGCGGTGAACCAAACAACGTCGACACGCCGTACAATGCCAGTGCCAGGGCCCCTGGGCCGCGCTTGCTCCATCGTACCCTGGCCGAACCGTCACTGAGTGTGAAAAGGAGAGAAGCATTGACGTGTCTAGGGCAGGACGTGCCTGGCGCGGAGGACATGTCCGTCTGGCGCAGAAGCAGTTTGGTGTGCGACAGTGTCTGGTACAGTGGCAGTTTGATGCGACAGTATCTAGTACAGAGGCAGTGCGGTGCACGACGTGTGGCGGGCGTACATTCCAGCCGGCGGAGACGAGCGCGAGTCAGCCAGTACCCGGCCCGCGGGAGAGGCGCGCCGTCGGAATCGTGTACGCGCATCTCCGAGCACTTTGAAAGGGACTCCCGTCGGCGCCTTCTGTAATCGATATCGACATCTACATGGAGTATTAGTATAGCGCGCGCCGTCGTGTTTGGCTGGGACCGGGGCGCTGATGAAAACCCAAGTCACGGTGTAAGACGAAGGGAAAGTCGCGACGAGGTGGGACGTACTGGTGCCTCTGCGCTAGGTGCGTGTCCGCCTTCTCTATCACAGCCCGTGCCAGACATGAGCTCACCCACAGCCCACGCAGAGTCCCTATACATGACGGCCAAACCAATTCAGGTAGCGAGGGTACGAGCACATAGTCTTGGAAAGGGTATGTTAATACACGAGCCGCGGTACAGCGGTCGGATGAGGTACTCGTATGACAGAAGAAGGGCAACTAGAACCAGAAAGTGTGATGGATCAAAGCAGAAACGAAAACATCGAAAGCACGATTACAGCTGATTCAATAAACGTTGTCCGGGCCCGTGTGAGAT
The DNA here is from genome assembly GCA_019914985.1 of Auriscalpium microsporum. NCBI lineage: Eukaryota > Fungi > Basidiomycota > Agaricomycetes > Russulales > Auriscalpiaceae > Auriscalpium > Auriscalpium microsporum. The sequence continues at coordinate 154,300 of JAHLMG010000019.1, forward strand.
CTTTTTTTTTCGCGGCGGCCACGTAAGCGCGGCCCGAGCTCGGAGAGTCGAGCCGCGGGCTGCCGCCTGTGGCGCGCGCACCAAATTTCGGTCGGAGACTGAAATGGCACTGACGCGCCCGCAGAGCGCGTCGACTCGTTCCCCGCGTTTCCCAGTCGACACCGCAATCTATCCTTTCAACCAGCCCCAGCACACTCTTTTATCGTACTATCCATGTTTCCCAATATACCCCAACATCCTCCCCCTCCCCCATATGTGTTTCCTCCTCAATATCAGGAGCAAATGCCCCGGGACTCTGGTCAGGATCTCAACATCCCGGGAAGCCCGTCCTTGTCAGACTTGGAGATTGAGGCTTTCGGTATGTAGACTTTTTATGCAAACTGATTCTGTACTGAGCCCGAGTCTCAGGTCACCCTATCATTGCTCCAGTTCACGAGGCACTGGCCCAAGCTCCTCCAATGCACGTTCAAGCGCCCGTTCCCGCGCAAGCGCCCGTTCCCACGCAAGCGCCCGTTCCCGCGCAAGCGCCCGTTCCCGTTCCCGCGCCCACGTCCGTTCCTGCGCCCGCGCCCGCGCTGCATGTCCGTTCACCTGTCCCCACCATGCCCACACTCGTTCCCGCGCCTGTTCTTGCACCCGCTCCGGTGCCCGCACTCGTTCCCGCGCCCGTTCCCGCGCCTGTTCTTGCACCTGCTCCGGTGCGCACACTCGTTCCCGCGCCCGTTCCCGCGCCTGTTCTTGCACCCGCTCCGGCACCCGCACTCGTTCCCGTTCCTGTTCCCGCCGTTCCCATTCCCACGTCCACGCCATCTACTCCCACACCCGCACCCCCGGCACAGGTCACGTCACACGAGTTTGAGGTGCATGTCCACCTCCTGTCCGCAGCCGCGAACGTGAAACGCAAGCGCAGCTCCAAGGCTGAGCCGCGGAAGTACGGTCCCATCATCGCAACTACAGGGCAGGCCCTTCCTGCCCTGCTCCAGAATGTTGCGACGTTGATCAAGTCAGCGCCGCCATACCTGGCGATGAACACGGCCGAGTGGCGCTTCGTCAAGCCCGCCAAGTCCGACTGGTTCCCTTTCCAGTCCGCGCTAGCTTTCACGTCGCTTTGCAATCATGTCAATGACCGGCGAAGCGCCAAGAACCCGAAGGATGCCAGTGTTATCCTACGCATGCAGTGTCCAAGCATGCCGCCAGCCGCAGCACCTGAGGTATGTTCTCCGCAGCCTGTGTTCTCACTTTTGTGATCTAATCTGTCCCCCTAGCCATGGGTGGTTCCAAGCACACCTGCAGCTGCCCGTCCGGCCTCTGACGTGCAGGTACACGATGCTATCTTCGAAGCGGCGGTAGGACCTGACGACGATGACGATGACGATGATACTGTCATTTCCGGGAGAAAGTCGAAGAAGGTATGAATGTTCTTTTGACATTTCATCTCAGGGTTCTTATGTTTCTTTTCAGCCGCGGTTTGATGATGGCCTTCAAGAGATCATCAGCCAGCTTGATGTGAAGTACCCGAAGGGTCTGTGCGACAAGCATCCAACCGAGCAATGCTTTTTCCATCGTGTTTCAAATATGCATTTCATCCTTGACCGTACAAAGAAAATGGTGTGGGCTGCTAAGATTGTAAGTCTATATCACTGTACTTGAGGATTGAGCTTAAATCCTGTCTAGCATAAGGACGAGGCGACATTGTTATGTCCACCTCTGGGCACAACGTGGTTTTCTGCAGACAAGGCTGCAAAGATCCCCTCGCTGCCTTCATCTGCCTCTGTGCCTTCCCCAGATGTGTCAAATCAGCCTGCTGCATCACCTGTTGGTCATCATCCTGCATTTCCCAGCCCATATTCCCCCTATCCTATCCCCATGTCCGGCTATCCGGCCTATTCACCTCACAGCTATCCATTCATGACACCCCCGCATCTGGCATACCCTTCCCACTTCAATCCAGCTCTTCATTTCGCTCCGCCAATTCCTCCCTTGTCCTGGTCGCAGCCTCAGGCTGGCCCTTCGCACTTTGAAATGCACGATGTGCGTTCGTCTCCGCCACCTACGACGGATCTATCGCTTGAAGAGTTCTGCACTCGCTATGGGTTGAATGATGACATCAGAGCTGGCCTGAAGAGGCTAGGCTTCGAGATCGGGGCTGACATTCGGCGGGTGACAGAGGCTCAGTGGGACCGCGCCGGTGTACCTGTGCTTGCCCGAGACAAGGTATTCAAGGCTTACAGTCGGTATAAGCATGACTTCCTGGATGAGGACTAGGGTAAATTGATACTTTTTGTTCAAATATTTGTTCAGCTAAACTGCCCCTCATTTCATCACTTTCAACTGATTACCACTTATATTGACCGCACGTAATAGTTTTTAGCCTTTTTTGATCTTATATTATATTCATGGATATATCCCTACGTGATTTTCCGTAGTTATATATCCATACTAATAAATCTGTCTTCATCTGTAAATTGTAGCCCTTATGCTCCAGGAAAGCCGGCATGTCTAAACCAGCCCCTCGCCATCTCTGCAGTCACTGCCCCACAAGCCTCCAGCAAGTCAACCTCTGGGGTCTCGCTATCCATCATTCTCCGGTAATTCCTGCGGATCCATGCCTTCACTATGATATGTTAGTATATGTGTATCGGAAAAAAACTAATAATATCACAGTTACCAGTACTGAAACTTTCTTCAATTGGATTGAAGTCAGGAGAATAAGGGGGAAGGAACAACAAGCAGCATCCTTATTTTCTGTCTGTAAGTACATTCAGAGCTTGACATAGAGAAAGCAACATACGTTGGGCCTCAACTATTTCCCGCAAAGCTGCACTCTTGTGAATTGCACAGTTGTCCAGTATCAAAACACTGCGATCTTGAGGAAATGGGTTCATTTGTGGGAGCTATGCATATATGATTAGTAACTTGAATGCAAAACAAAAGAGCAAGCCCACTAGATCATTAGCAACAAAGTCAAAAAACTCATCTCCATCAACAGAACCTGGGACAATTCGGGTGCCCACATATCCATCAACCGAGATAGCTGCCAAGATGCTGTAGCGTTCTCCCCGAACAAAAGGGGCATCGGTCTCCGCACGAATACCCCGAGGTGCTCGACCATACTTGCGAAAGAGCGTGCGCTCGTCTTTGCTGGATTCATCGGCTGTGATAACCATGCTCGCCAATAGGTTACCGGTTACGAAAGCTTGCCACTCGGCCCGCGCCACTTCGTCCCGCTCTGAGGCAGCCTTTCGGAACATCTTGTAAGTGAAGGCGGAGTCGCGAATGAGGTTGTGAAGAGACGAGCGGGAGATTGCCGTGTCATAGGTAACGGCAACCCAGTCTTCAATTTCGTCCAGAAACATATCTGGAGACCCTTCGAGCATCATCAACAAGCTATGTGTCTGTTCTCCAGAGAGAATGCGTGGTCGCCCTTGAAGTGGGTTCTGCGGCGGAACGACACTGCCATGCTCGAGAAGATTGGCTTTCCATCGCCGAAGACTCCTCTCTGAGACATCAAGGAGCTCGCAAACATCCTCAGGAACATAACCCTGTATGACGAGCCACAAGGCACGCTCCTTGAGATCTGGGCTGATGTGGCGAAAGGGCATGGCTGAGTGGGAGAAGGAAGAAGTGTGGTAAAAGCAGTGTAGAAGAGTCAAAAGATGTGCTGGGAAGCGTGGGAGAATGTATCAGGACAATGTCGGAAGATGCGTCGGGCACAGGCTGAGAGAAGTGTCGGGGAAGCGTCAGTTGAAGCGTCGGGGAGTGTCGAAGCAATGCGGCGGGCGTGCATCAGCGCCATTTCAGTCTCCGACCGAAATCCGATGCGCGTGCCACATGCGGCAGCCCGCGGCTCGACTCTCCGAGCTCGGGCCGCGCTTACGTGGCCGCCGCGGAAAAAAAAGATCTCACACGGGCCCGGACAACGTTTATTGAATCAGCTGTAAAAGGACATCGACAAAGAAATAGAGCATAGAACGAACGCGCACGGAAACTAAAAAATAACGACTCACGCAACATCATCTCCCTGCGCCAGCGCGCACCTCGCGTTGGGGTTATTCTGATGCCTCCTCACCGCATCCTTCCTGCTAAAAAGCTCCTCGCAACCTCCACGACCGCAAACGAACTTCCTCCTAACCGGCGCGTGCGTCTTGATATGCCTGTCCAGGTCCCACTTCCGGCCGTTCTCCTGCACAAATGGACAGTGCGGGCACGCGAGAGCGTACGGGTGCACGCGGGCCTCGCGATGGGTCTTGCGGCCGGCTTGCGATGCGGCAGTCGCGGATCCGGGGGGAGACAGTGGGAGAGCGCGAGTGCCGGGCCCTCGAGGCAGGCTAGCGGGAGTGGGGTCGGGCGATGCGCCCGTGTGCTGCTGCGGGTCGGCGAGGGAGATGGAGGTGGGAGGAGCGGGCGAGTCGCTCTGCGGGGTCAAGGGCATTGAGGCCACCGGAGCGCCCGGCTCCGGACTGCGCACATGATCCAGGCAGCGCGGTCGCCGTGTGCGCGAGAGACAGGTCCGCAGGGTCTACCGTGAGGCTGCTACCGATTTCAAAGAGCCTGAAAATGCTTGTATGTTATCCCGCGATGAAAAATTACAACAAGCGAAACAACGCACGATGTCGCCGGGGTGGGGTCGGCAGAATCTAGCAACAGATCGTCGAGCCAGAAATCCCCCTCCGGGGACCAGGGGCCGACGGGCTGCTGATGATCCTGTTCGTAGCCGAGCACAGCGGGCGAGATGAAGGATGCAGAGGAAGAGTGCGAGGACAGTGTCGGCGATGGTGCCGGTGCCCCGGCGATCACGTCGATGTCGAACGTATAAGAATCCTGACTAGTGTAAGAGTCGGTGTATAAGATATGCTGGGCGAATGGATCCATGGGGAGGGAGTAGATGTGCCGCTGGTGAGGTTTGCATGATCAGTAGGTGGACTTTATACCAGACGAATAAGAGGACGTACCTCTCGGCGTTACCGAACCCCATCGGTGAGTGGACACGCCTTCGCTGGACTCGAAGCACATCGTCTTGATATGGCCGCAAATATTCCCAGCCGACATGAGCACGTTCTCCTGAAGTCGTCTCCGTCACCCACCCACGATGCACCGAAGATCCCAATTGCCCTACGTTCCACGCGGCGGGGGGGACAGGCGCTCGCAGGCGATCAGGCCGGGCGGCGGCGTGTTGTGAGGCGCGCGTATTGCATCACCGCGCGGAAGTATCGACACTGCAGCGCTGAAAATTCACGAATAAATTAGGCAGGAACAAAGATTCTTTAGAGCGCTTATGAGATAGTTCAAGTTGCGCACTTCATGGTGATGAGGGCGCTTGCATATAGGAGTCGTCGGTTCCTCGTGAAATGAAAGACTAAGTTGATGTGACATATCGCTGACAATCTGGGACCTGGCGAGGCGGGTGGCGAGGGCTACCGCACCAGAGATGCAGCCTGAGAGCGCGAGCCAATCATAATTTGAGCAATAGCACCGTCTGTACTAGACGACGAAGCAGCACACGGGAGACATCTTTGCGCGCTTGACGACAGTCGGCGTTTGCAGAACATCTGTAATTCAGAAACTGAGCAAACAGACTTCTGCACCCGCGCTGATTATTGCTCACCTGCCGATAACTCACCTCCCCAGCAATCGACGGTCGACGGAGCTTCTTCGGGTAGAGGAGCGCGCGCTGGCGATCATAGAAGCTAAAAAAATGCCTGATCTCGCGAGACGAGAGGGACTTTTGAAGACCTTCCCCGGCCGACTCGCACCACCGGCCATTGGTCACCTGGACGTGGCACATCTGCGCGCTGCCTGCCCATCAGCGCGTTCTTGAACCGCGTCGAGTTGCGAACGGACTGCCTGTCATACACGAGATGAGCATCGTCAGATTGGAGGCAAATTGACCTCGCAGGCGCGCACCTCTCGATGGCGAGCGCGCGTGGCCTGTCGTAATACTTGAGCCCGTCGACCTCCTGTTCCCGCCTTTATCGAGCGAGTGAAGGATGGAAATTGAGGAGGCTGGTGGACGGGACGACGGCGCAAGCGGGCATGTGTGGTGTTTGCGCCGGCTTGCGATGGGAGGTCAGACAGAGGAAGTGGGAAGATTGGCGCATCGGGCGCGAGATACGGCCCCGATTGTATGCGTGTTGCTTTCTTGCTCGCGGAAGGCCGGTTTCTGTTGCGCCATTCGCATGCGGTCGGCGGGGCGTTCATGCGCTGCAGTCGACGGTTGGGACAAGTGGCGCCACGCGCATCTGCGCGTCAGCAGATCAAAAGAGATCCCGCCAAGATGGCAGCGTGCTGCGTGACGTCAAGACAATCGAGGTGCCGTTGTGGAACTGAGTGGCCAATGAGAACCGGGATGAGACGAAGGGGAGCGAGGGGGTGGCCGTACTGATGTCTGGGTGCTCTGTGGCTGATGCGCCTCTGTTCCATTCAGTCACAGCGAGCACACCGGCCCGTTCACTTCTAGCTCACCAAATCCAGACCAAGATCCGTGTCCATGGCGGCTGCACCAAATCGATGCGTCAGATTGGGGACAAAAAGAGGCTGCAGTCGACGCACCGATTCCACTACTCGAAGGGGGTTCTGATGACAACCGCGCATGGCTTGAAGGTCACAGCGCACGCTGGTCGGGCCCGGTCAGTGGGTGATTGTAGAGCGAGTCAGCCGTCGCGAGGAGTACATTTACTAGGCGCGACCAACTCGGGCGCTTGAATTCAGACGCCCGGCGCCCGGCTCTCCAGCTCTCGATCGAAATACCAACTCGTGGTTGTAGGCAGCCAGTCTCCCTGCGGTACAGCAGGCGCACTGTGAAATCCGCGTATTCGTTCGAGCGAGCGAATCACAAAGAAATACGATTCGGGTAGCGAGGGTATGAGACTGTCTGGCATATACGAGTTCGCGAATACGAGCCGGCGGGCAGCGGTGGGATGGGACACTAGGAGCAGAGGATGACCGAAAGACATAGACAGGATAGCATAGAAGAGAACGAAAAGCACGATAGCGAATCAACTGCGAATATCGAAACAAAACGAACAGATAGAATGCTCACACTTCATACATCATGCCAATCGCCCCGCGGCAACGCGCACCTGGCGTTTGGGTTCTTCTGATGCCTCCTCACCGCATCCATCCTGCTAAAGACCTCCTTGCAGCCCCGCCGACCGCACACGAACTTCTTCCTGACTCCCTCGTGTGTCTTGAGGTGCCGTTTCAAGTCCCACGAGCGCCCGTTCTCCTGGACGAAGGAGCAGCGCGGGCACGGGAGAGCGTACGGGTGCGCGCGGGTCTTGCGAAGGGTCTTGCGGGCGGCCGATGCGGTAGTCGCGGTCCTGATGCTGGGTACGAAAGCTTGCAGGCTTGCGGGAGTGGCCTCGATGGCGGGCGCGGCGCTCGTGTGCTGCTGCGGGTCGACGGCGAGGGCGACGGTGGTGGGAGGAACGACGCGGGTCAAGGGCATTTGCAACACCGGAGCGCCCGCCGGCACCGCCGGCTGCTCACGTGCCGCGGTCGCGTCCTCGACCGTAGACCCGGTGTGCGCGAGAGATAGGATCGCGGGGTCCACAGCGAAGCTGACGTTGTGAGCGCCCTCCGACTGCGAGGTCCTGCAAATGGCGGTGTGTCAGCGCGCGATGATACAATGATGGAAATAAAACACGCACGACACGGTCGTCGGGGCGGGGTCGGCATTCAGCAGCAGCAATTTCAGCTGTGCGTCGATCCACGAGTCCCAGGGGTCGACAGACTGCTGGTGCTCTTGCTCGTCGACGAAGGCAGATGACGAGACGGAGGACGTGGAGGAGACGTGCGCGGACAGCGTCGGCGGTGGTGCCGCTTCGTATGCTACTTCCCCGGCCGTCACGTTCATGTCGAACGCCGAGGGATCCTGGGCAGTGTAGAACTCGGTGTAGAACAAATGCTGGGTGAAGAGATTCATTTTGGGGTTGAAGATGTGAGGCTGGTGAGGGGATGCATGATTCGTATGTGGACTTTATAACAAGCAGAGGTTGGACGTTTGCCAGTCGCTTATCTGGATGCCAGATGTTCAGATTCGGTTTGCTCATCTCCGTTGTGGGCTGTGCTTTCCCCGTATGGACACAGATATTCCCAGCAGATCACTGACTCGAGAAGTCAACGTGCTGAGCGCTGACCTTACAGTAAATAATTCTCCAGCGACAGGCCTAGTGAACGCCTGACATCACTGCATCGCTAATTTCCTCATATGATCATATGTATTCCCAGCCCGCCCGATCTGCCCTCATCACTACCCCCGCAGACGGGGTCGCTGGCACCGTACTACTAGTACAGGTGTGCGTTGGCATCGCCTCCCCTGGAGTTCGAGACAGAAGTATTGGCGTCAGCGGCAGCGCCACGCAGCACGCAGGCCGCGTGGCCGAATCCCTCACCTCATCCAACTCAAGGCAATGAACGCAGAGCGAACAGGGTGGCGAGCTCAGAGCAAAGCAGCTGCACCATCGATTTGCGCAGGCGGCACTACAAAGGCTCTGCGCAGTGCTTGGTGTGCCGGTCGAGCGCTAACAACAGCTCCTCGGCGGTCGTTGCGCTGCACCTCGACTGATCGCGATCTTCCTGCGGATCTGCGACGCGACAGGCGGGCGGCGTGGGCGGCTCAGGCTGGTGCTGCCGGATCACTGGTACTGCCGGTAAACTAGCCGATAATGAGTATTTGAGCCAATACAGAATCTGTACTCAACGGTAGCAGAAGATTTGAAGTTACTGCGCACTGGACGACACATCGTCGTCGGTCGTTGGACATATATTCTTTCGGAAAGAGATTAGCAGCATCTGCGACATCGGGAACTCACAAGTGCAAGTGCGCTGCGCCCCCCAAGAGCGAGCGAAGTCGGGTGTGTATGTCTGCAGATCGAGGAGTGCGCGTGGAAAGAGTAGATACCATAACGACGGCGCCGGGGTCATACGAGGGCCCGGGAAACGATTCGAGGGGACGGTCCACGTACGGATCTGAGGCCTCTGCTCGCCCGACTTGCACCCCCGTGCGGCTCGAACCGGTCGGAGCAAATGGCCCAATTAGGCTGCTCTCGAGAGCGAGGGGCCGTGCCAAGAGAGCGGCTGTGAGCGCAAAGAAGCAGACAGGCACGGCTAGACGCTCTGGTGATCTCGACAGTCGACTCGTCACGGAGCGTCTACCCCAGCGCTTGCGTGGCTCCGGCAACAGCAAAGAAACAATACAGAAAGACAGAAAGCTCACCGTACGCAGTGTACCCGGCGCTGCAGCTCTTTTCGATGCCTCTTTATCCCGTCCTTCCAACTGAACTCTTCGCAGCCCCGGCGCTGGACAGATTTCACTACAAGCTTCACTGGTGTCAGTCCGGTCAGTCTGCGTCGTGCGTTTTGAGGTGCCGTTCTACGCAAGTTCTCCTGCACGAAGGAGAGCGCGGGCGGTTCACCAGTGCGGGTGGACAGCTCTCGTGCGCGCAGATGGCTGGGTATACTCGGCGCCCTGGTGCGGCCCGGGCCCCGGGAAAGAGGCGCGCGTCGGGATCGGGATCGGGCTCGCAGATCTTAGACACTGGAGAGCGGGCAGCGACTCGAACATCTGCGATTCAATCCAGGAAATGCAGAGCGAGCATAGGCGCGACGTCAGCAAGAATATGTCTGTCGCTTTGAAATCTGTGAGAATCCACACGGAAGACGAGTCGACGAGGCTGTACCGTATGCGCACGGGGCACTGATTTGCGCCGCCGGGATACCAAACGCTGATGAGAAGCCCAGGCGTAAGACGAGGGATCAAGATTCCACGGGGGTGGTGGACGTACTATATGGATGCATGCATCCTGCCTCTCGCCAGGCGCGCCTCCGCTCCCACCATGCGCGGGCGACATGGTTGAGGCCCGAGTCGGGCGCACACTTGAATGTAGTGGTCGCCCGGTTCGTGGAACGGTTCGCGCACGGTGGAATCCGCCCATTCGAGAGAACGAATCGGAAGAAAGGCATTGAATTCGGGCGGCTATAGGTACACAACAGACAGCAGAATAGCAACTGAGCAGACAGCGGAGAGCAACACGACATCAAAACTCGAAAGCAAACATAGCGAGTCGAACACGAAAACAAAACAAAACAAAAAAGACAAACAGACAGAATGCTCACACATCGCCGCCCTGCGCCACCGCGCACATGGCATTGGGGTTCTTCTGATGCCTCCTCACGCATCCATCCTGCTAAACACCTCCTTACAGCCCCGCCGACCACAGACGAACTTCTTCCTGACTCCATCGTGCGTCTTGATGTGCCGGTCCAGGTCCCACTTGCGACCATTCTCCTGCACGAAGGAGCAGCGCGGGCAGCCGAAAGCGTGCGGGTGCGCGCGGGCCTTGCGAGCGGTCTTGCGGGCGGCCGATGCGGTAGTCGCGGTCCTGACGCTGGGTACGAAAGCTTGCAGGCTAGCAGGAGCGGGCTCGATGGCGGGTGCGACGCTCGTGTGCTGCTGAGAGTCGACAGAGAGGGCGACGGTGGTGGGAGGATCGAGCGACTCGGAGTCGCTCTGCGGGGTCAAGGGCATTGGCAGCGCCGGAGCGCCCGCCGGCCACGCCGGCCGCTCACGTGCCGCGGTCGCGTCCTCGAACGTGTGTCCGGTGTGCGCGAGAAACAGTACCGCAGGGTCCGCGGTGAAGTTGACGCTGTCAACGTCCCAAAGCCTGCAGACTTATATCGGCGCGTGATGACGCGACACTGAAAATTAAACACGCACGATATCGCCGGGGCGGGGTCGGCATTTAGGAGCAGTAACTTGCGATCCAAATGTCCCACATACGTAACACCCAGGCCAAAACCGACGGTGTGTAGCTCGCGCGCTCGGTACAGTATGGGCACACATGAACTTGGGAATCGATGCATGAGCGGCCGCGCAGACGCAGTGGTGGGATGAGGCACTAGTATGGCAGTGGAGGATTGTAGGATAGGATGGGAAGGACAGCAGAAACGAACGAAAGGGCACGATAGCGAACCGATAGCGAACCGACAGCGAACAAACAAACACAACGAACAGACTGAATGCTCACGGACGCGGAAAGCTTCACGCAACATCGCCCTGTTCCAACGCGCACCTGGCGTTGGGGTTCTTCTGATGCCTCCTCACTGCATCCATCCTGCTAAGGCTCTCTTCGCAGCCGGGGCAATCGCAGCAGAACTTGAGCTTGTCGTGCGTCTTGACGTGCCGTTTCAGGTCCCACGCGCGGCCATTCTCTTGCACGAAAGGGCAGCGCGGGCACTTCAGTGCAGGCGGGCAGGGCTTGCGCCTGGGCTGCGATGGAGGTAAAGCGCGAGGAATGTTGGGTTGGGAAGTGCTGTCGGCGTGCGTGTCGGTGGTGGCGGTGGCGGTGGCGGTCGGACCGAGCTGCGGACCATGTGACAACGGCGCGAACTGTGGCTGCCCGGTGGGCACGAGCGAAAGGTCTGCTGGGTTCACGGTAAACATCTCGTCGAGCTCAAGGAAAGCTCTGGACCTGCGCAAGCTCGTTGGGTCATTATCGCAAGTTAACAAGCGGGACAGAAGACATACGACGTCGCCGCGGTGTCGGCAGAGTTGGCTACGGCATTGAGAGGCTGTATGTCGGTCTGCAGGTTCCAGACTGGGGGGCAAGGAGCACCAGACAGCTGCTCGAGGGCTGAAAAGTGCTCATTTGAAGAAGTGTAGTGTTCCAAGGAAAGTTGCGAGGACGCAGCCGGCACCGATGTGTTGTCGTCGTCGGTCCCGGTCATCACTGATGCTGCCCAAGCGGTGAAAGTGTCCATGTCGAGTTCAGAGAAGAACCTAGGGCATATGGTGTGCTCCAGAGGGGGGATATAGTGGGACTGGCATTTAAGCATAATAAATATGCATGTGCACTTTATAGCAAATGCAGACACGCTGTGCGCGAGTGGGCCGCGGCAGTTCCGATGAGAGCGCTGCAGCCGAGTTCGGAGTGGTTCACCGCCCGTTCTGTGAGATCCCCAATCGTCCCTTGCGATCTGCTGTGGACGAGAAGCATGAGGTAGCTCCGATGTACTTGATAGGATGATGTGAAGGGGTTCACTGAAAAATGAATGACGGCACTGCTTCAGCACGTCGAGGTCGTTCTCCTTAGAACTCTATTCCTGAAATGGGAAATCAGTCGAGTGATAGGAGTCGCTCATCCCAAGCAGCCCTAATCGACTCGTACCTCGGAGGTGGCTCCCGGAGGAGATGAAGAACTCCCGGAGGAGATGGAGAGCTCCCGGAGGAGACGAAAAACTCCCGGAGGAGAGGGAGATGGAGAAACAGTGAGACTCGCGGATGAGCAGGTGGGAGACCCACATGTTTAGGCAAAAGGCCGCCGTAAATACACGCGCGCGAGAAAGCTGTGAGCTAGGCCATGTGTGCTGAGTGAAAATTGTACGCTGAGTGAGAGATGAAGTGTAGAATTGATCACCATGCGGCAGTTGACTCAGGGTGGGCATAGATTCGGCGCGCAAAGAGACGTCAAAGGCAGCGCCTAATTCCGGAGCTTGAGAAAGGAACTTCCGTCATCATGCCATCGAAACTGTGTCACGGAGCGCGTAAGGGGGAGGAAGAGAGAGCAAGAGGGAGAGGTGGGCAGTGTAGGGAGGCGGTCGTAAGCCGGACCAGATTATTTTTGGAAAGTTCGGACCGGCTTGCCACCCGGGCATGCCGCCTTAGCGTACCGCAATAAGGGGATCAGCTGTCGTAGCGAGTGCCAGGTGGAATAATATACACTCATCCAAAAAAAAGAAAAAGAAAAAGTAGAAAGCGGTAGGCGGGTCGATGCCGAAAAGCAGAAGGCCGCTTGGACGCCCAAGACCGGATGTGTCGATCGCGAGTGTCTATGGTCCTCTGTTATGGGCATCTGCGAGAGAAGAGCGGTGAGGAGGCACCGACAGAGGAAAACTTCTGGAGCAGAAGCGAGGGAAGGCAAGAGGCATATCCGAGATTAATACCGAAGACCACAACCGGACAAGCAGAAGCCGGGTGACAACAACCGGACAAGCAGAAGCCGGGTGACCGACCTCCGGACAACGTCCTCGATCGTGAATCCCACGTGGGATGCTGTCAGCCTGAGTCGACGCTGCCCGAGCAGCACCTCATCCCAGCCGCTCTCTGCCTCCTCCACCGGCTGCCAACCCATGGCGTTCGCTCCCCACCCCGCCCGCTGCACTCTCTGCTGTCTACGCTGAGCTGTCCCCCCATAGCCAGGCCTCTCTACCCTCAACAATCCTCATCGTTGGCTTATCATGCCCCCGCCCACCCTGCCTACGACTGTCCCCCACCACACTGCGGGACGCTCCTCCACAATGGCTTTTACGATCTCCTCGCAATGACCCGGACTCCCTCGCCGCCCAGATTGCTATGCAGCATATCCCGCTCCTAGCTGCGAGCCTCTTGCTGGTCTACAATACGAGGATCTGCCCCCGCACTCCCCCAACTGCGCGCGCTTGGCCGCTGGCAGCGCGCGCACCTCGGCAGTGTATGCGCACGGCGCGCACGCCGACGCCCTGATGCTGCCCGGGGGCGAGGCGCGCCGTCGCGATCGGGGCCGCAGATCTGTGAACGGACAGCGATCCAAGTCGGCGATCGAGGGCATCGGCGCATCGGCGCATCGGCGCATCGGCCAATGCAATCGTGTGGCTGCAGATCTAGCGTCGACTTGGGAGTGTTGCGCGCAAGCTCGTCGACGGGGCTGTGCAGACGGGCTCCGCCCGGGACAACACGCAAATGAGCTACAAGTCTGGGGGATGGGTCAAATTGGGAATGAAAAATCAGCCGCAGGGCACGCACAGGGTCAGCGCCACCATGGCGAGCGCGCGCGGCTTGCGCGGGGGCGAGCTCTGTCGCTGGCGAGGATCGTGCACCAGACTAAATAAGTATTCCGTCAGATTGGGAGAGAAGGAGGCCTCGGGCGACGCACCTGTCCGACTCCGCTATGGTGACCGCGCCCGGATTGAGGACGTCGACACGCTCGTCAGTCGAGGTCGGTGGGCTGAAGGTGCGAGATAGCTGACGCGGATCGGATGAGGAGAAGATGATGATAGCTGATGCCAATCAGCCAGCCATGTTCGCTTGGATAGACGCCTGTTCGTAGGTAATGGTTCGCGCACGGTCGAATCCACGCGTTGAACAGAAGAAAATGTACATTGGGCGTAGGATTTGGGCAGACATAGGTACAGAGGAGTTCAGTATGAAAGCAGAACAGAGTTCCATGAGCACGAGCGAGACAGCGGATAGCATCAACGAAGACAGCACGATAGCGACTCAAACAAAAGGCAAACCAGAGCGGACAAACAGACAGAATGCTCACGCATCACCGCCCTGCGCCAACGCTCACCTGGCATTGGGGTTCTTCTGATGCCTTCTGACCGCATCCATCCTGCTAAACACCTCCTTACAGCCCCGCCGACCACAGACGAACTTCTTCCTAACCCCCTCGTGCGTCTTGATGTGCCGGTCCAGGTCCCACTTGCGACGGTTCTCCTGCACGAAGGAGCACCGCGGGTACGCGAGAGCGTACGTGTGCGCGCGGGTCTTGCGGCCGGCTTGCGCTGGGGCCCGGGCAGTCGAAAGCTCGGGGGGTGGGAGATGGAGAGCATGCACGCTGGGTACGGAAAGTAGCTCAGCGGGAGCAAAGTAGGATAAGTCTGCGGGTGTGCGCTGTTGCGCGTTATCGATGGAGGTGGAAAGAGCATCGTCGAGGGCGCTCAGCGGGGTCAAGGGCAAGGGCAAAGGCAACGGCGCGCCCGGCACCTGTGCCTACTCACGTGACGCGGTCGCGTGCTCGACTGTATGCGCAGTGCGCGCGCGCGAGAGGATAGCGGGGTCCACAGTCTCAGCGAGGCTATTTTCATTAACGCCCCAAGGAATCCTGGGCGTAATTTTATGCTGGCCCGAGATGACACGACGAGCGGAAGAGAACATGCACGACGGCGCCGTCGGGGCGGGCTCGGCATCTGCGCTCAGCAGCAACAATTTGAGCTGCGTGTCGATCCACAAGCCCCAGTCTGGAGACCAGGGGGCAGCAGGCTGCTGCACCTCGCTCCCGTCGAAGAGCGCAGTGGGAGATATGTAGGACGTGGTGAACAGTAGTGCGGACAGCGTCGGCGACGGTGCGTCGGATGAGCGTGTCATTGACGTGTGTGCGCGACTTGTCTTGCGATTGGCCCAGTCGAGCTCGATGTCATTGTTGAGCGCAAAACGCGATTCGCATGGAAGGGGGCATGCGCAGGGTATCGGGGAGGCAGGCAGGGAGGTGTCCTAGACCGGGCACGGGCGTAAAATAAATGAAGTGTGGACGCGAGAGACGGCCCGCTGATGACTGTCGAGCATGGAATGTATGCGTCTTCCTAGGTTCCGGTGCGCGGTCGCTCGCTCGCAGAGGGCGCTTCTGTTTCCTTCCTTGTATAATCTGCGAGAGCTGCATCGGCGGTTCGCCAAAACGGGTGTTGTAGAGCACCTGAGAGTCAGTAAACGGCGGGAGATAATCGCGTCACGATGGCGACCTCAGCGCAGCGTGTTGCGCGCGACGCTCGCCGGCAGGCCGTAGTACTGTATTCGGGCAGCCTGGCGCCGGAACGCTGTCAAGAGCTCTGGTGGGAGCTGAAGGAAACGGTCTCTAAGAAGCTGCGACGTATATACCGTGACTGCTGCCTCGGCCAGGTGCAACGTCCGCCCTTCCCATCGCCGCGAGCGCGCTCCCCAGCTCACCCAGATCCCACGCAGAGTACCTACATATGACCGCAGCGCGATCGCTGCATCAGATTGGCAGCAAACGCAAGAACGTTACGTTCCACAAGGCCACCGCTTCGTCCATCGTCTAGCTTCGGCTCAGCCGTGCACATCATCGCCGAACGCGCGCGTCTTGTCTTCTCGATCGTACATAGCTGCAGTGCACGGCGCAAGTTCCATCCCGGCCCGACACACACGGGGGCAGCAGATCCACACACTGCATTTGAAGATTGCGTTAGGGAGGAATGGAGCTCAGCGGACGCACTGATTCGGTCGCCTGGAACTGGCGTGATGGCGACTCGGATCGTGCGGGCCTTGAGCTTGACCGGCCTCGGTCGGACACGTTTAGCTGAGCATGTTTATAGAGAATGCGGCCTGATATGTAGGGGTTGCGAGGACGGGAGTGCAGGACGAGTGCGTAGGCGACACATGGTGCTGCCAGCCGATCGCGATCGCGGCGTGGGCGCTCCCGCCTCTCGGTCTGATTCGACTGGAAGTACTGCAGTGCGTGGCCGCCTGCTGAGGCCGGACAGATGCAATAGTTTTGCCTGCGGAAGGGCGCAACTAGCGAGCGAGTGGAAAATAGGGTATCTGATGCGATTGGGTCGCGAGGGTAAGTACAGAGTGAGAGCCTGCGCATAAGCGTTCGAGCGTATAAAACATCGGGGGAGCGGGTATAACAGAGCCATGGCACGAGGCGGTGATATGACGCAGAGGAGAACCGAGAAGCGTAGGCAGACTCGGCGGAAAACAAAACATCGGAATCGCGAGAGCAATCGACATCGATAGCATTGAAAGAAAAAAGCGCACCGACACGGATGACTCACCTCACACATCTCCGCCCACCACAGTCCCGCACCGCGCCGTCCGGCTCCTCTGATGCCTCCTCACCGCATCCATCCTGCTAAACAGCTCCGTGCAGCCCCGCCGCGCGCACACGAGGTTCTTCCTGCCCGCCTCGTGCGTCTTGACGTGCCGCTTAAGGTCCCAGGCGCGCCCGTTCTGCTGCACGAAAGGACAGCGAGGGCAGCGCAGCGGGGGCGCGCGGTGCTTGCGCCTGGCGGGCGATGGGGTACCGGTACCAGCGCTCGAGGATCCGGGGGAGCGGGCTGGCAGGCGAGGAGGAGAGGGTGGAAGGGGCGCGGGAGACGGGGGATATGAGCTGGAGAGGCCCGGGACTGCGTGTGTGTGTTGGGAGGTGCGCTGCTGTGGGAGGAGTCGGACGGCGGTCGTGGTCGGGAAGGCGCAGGCGTAATCCGAATCGTATGGGGCGGGCTGTGCATCACGTGACGGAAGCGCGTAACCCGTTGGCGGACTCGGAGGCTCCGCGGCGGGCACAAGAGAAAGGGCAGCCGGGTGAATGGTGAGCGCGTCGTCATGCTCTGGGAAGATGCGGGACCTGTGCAAGATCATTGGGTCAGGATGCTAGACAACGAGCGAGGCAGGGAGACGTACGACGTCGCCGGGCCCGTGGCATTCATCGGAGACTGTGCGTCGGCCCACGGGTTCCACACTGGGATCCAAGGAGCACCGAGCGGGAGATCATCTGGGGCCTCGATGCGCTCACTCGGCGAATTGTAGGATGTCGAGGAAAGGTGAGAGGACGCGGGCGCAATATTGTCGAGGGTCAGCACTGACGCAGCCCAAGCGGTAAAGGTGTCCATGTCGACTTCAGACTCGGAAACCCGGAGGGGCTCAGCTGGGTAGTGGGACATGGGGAGCATTAATCTGGAGGTACGTGTGAGATAGAGTGAGTGAAGCGGGCGATAATGCATGGCTAGGATGTACGTGCACTTTATATACGAAGAGCTGGTCAGCTACGTAGGTCTCGGTGTCGGGGGTCCTTTTGCACCACGAGCAAGCCAACGCCGTGGGCCACAAAAAACTTTTCACTACGGGACCCCGCCTGCACCCGTCACCCCGTGTGCAGATGGCTGTCGCGCAAGCTGAGATCTGAGAGTCGGGCAACTTCCAGACGGAGATCGCCCGGTTCACAGATCCATGCTGGGGCGTGCGTGCGAGTGCGGAGATGCGCTAGATCGCACTCCCCGATGGAAGAAGCCGGAGCAGCGCCGTTGCGCCGGTTCGCCGCATATGTAGTCCCGAGTCCCGAGTCGCGCTTTCCCTCAGAGCTCATCGAGATCCACCAAGCACAGCATGTTTGCTGTGCACCGTTTGACATGGAGTTGGCGCGGGAATAATGATATAATGGGATGGCTCGGCCGACAAGGCTCGCTCGGCGCCTCTACGCAGCCATCACGCGAATCTCATGCACGAGGCTACTTCACAACGCCAGCGATGTCCGAGATATCAGTGGGGCATTCGACTGGATAATGGGAAACGAGATGCACTCGAGAGACTGGATAGATCTAGTGAGGTGGGGATAATGGATAAGTAAGGAGTACATACGCGTGCACTTTATGTACCCTTTCTCTCCCTTGCTCCGCCGTCTGTTTCACGCGTCCGGGAGCCTCGAGGCGTGCGGCGACACCGCGCAAGGATCTAGAGAACTTTTCACAACAGGACCCCGCCTGCTCTACGTCCCCGACCACCCCAAAAACAGACACCGATTACGGCTTGCTTGCGCGCGGGGGAAGTGCGGGGACTGGCACCTGGCGCCCATCGCACCCAGATCTATCTTCGCGATGCAGCCAGGTAAGCTAAGCGCGCGTGCCCATGTCGCATTATGCGAATATTCTCCGTCGACATGTGGCACACAGAGACACAGACACAGACACCGCCTGCAAGTCACGGTGGTCGGCACAGCACCGCCCTTGGGACGAGAAAGGCGTCGGGGGGGCCGAGAACTACCGGTCCAGACGCGTTGATCATCGGATCGCCAGATTGGCGGGAGACAAGGCCGCAGGCATGCTGCGTCTGAAGATGTCCCAGGGCAGCACAACTCGAACGCGTCAGATTCAGCGCAGAGTGCTCAGAAGGAGACTGCAGCGGGCGTGCGGTTGAACTGGCGTGTGAGCTGGACCACAGGACGAGCGGGCACGGGCGGCGAGGTATCGCGGTTCCAGGAAACGCGCTTGGAGCGGACGGGCAGCGGAAAGGCTGAACGTTGCGCACAAGGCGGCCCGCCGATGATTCGACGACTGCCATGATGCCAGACGCGCTGTTGATCGCGGACTGCGGTTTTGTCGAGCGCGCCATACGTACGTGTCTAACGCGCGTTTCGGTCGACGACAACGTAGGACCAGTGGGCATCTGCGCGTCAGGGAAGAAAAGGGAGCTGGCGTCAACAGCGGGCTGCACGGGACGCGTGCAGGCCAGAATGATGGGGGGTAACGACTTGTGCCGCAGGGAAACCTGATGGGAACGAGGATGTGAGACGAAGGGGCCAGTCGCCTCGCGATGGGCGGCGCTTGGAGCGAGTGGAAGTGAGAAGAAAAAGAAAAAGAAAAAAAAGGCTGGTTGCGAGAGACGGCCCACAGTTGACTGTCGAGCATGGAATGTATGCGTCTTCCTAGGTTCCCGTGCACGGTCGCTCGCTCGCAGAGGGCGTCTCTGTCTCATTCCTTGTACGATCGGCGCGCACATGCGCGTTACAGTCGACATTTGGACCAAGTGGGTGCTGTAGAGCACCTGAGCGTCAGTGAATAAAATGAGATCGCGTCGGGATGGCGACCGGCAGGCCCGTACGTTCGAGAGTACTGTATTCACGCAGCCGCTGGCGGGGCGCTGATAAGAGCTCTGGTGTGAGCTGAAGAACTGTCTCTAAGAAGCTGCGGCGTACCTGCTGCCCCGGACAGCACCGCCGACCTTCCCATGGCAGCGAGCGCGGCTCGCGCGCGTGCCTAGCTCACCCAAATACCATGCAGCCTGAGAGTACATACCCATGACTGCAGCGCCAGAATACCGACTGCTGCGTCAGATCAGGGGACGTAAAGGCGAGCGCGGGCGCCGACCGTCGCTTCAAATACCTGCCAGACTATCCCGATGCCCACAACAGCAGAAGAGCCGAGCACTAGGACCAGAAAGATTGCGTTGGTTTGGTGAGACATGATCGAGCTCAGCGGACGCACTGATTCGAATTTTGTCGCCTGGAACTGGCTTGATGGCGATCGCGCGGGGACGGCGAAGCGCACTTCGGTCGGACATGATGCTCGGCTGAAGATGTCTAGAGAGAAGGTGACCTGAGGTGCAGGGAGTGCAAGGACGGGAGTGCAGGATGAGCACGCGGAGTATCCGACACGCGGCGGCGGGGCGACAAATTTAAACTGGGGCGCTTGGAGTCGGAAACAGACGCCCGCCTCTCGGTCCGATTCGACTGGAATGGAATGCAGTGCGCGGAGGCCGGACAGATGCAGTCGGTATGCCTGCAGAAGCGCGTCCGCTCGAGCGAGCGAACCGAAATTGGTGTATGTGATGCGATTGGGTGGCGAGGTCACCGTAAGTACAGAGTGAGAACATACTTAAGCGTTCGAGCACACACAACATTGGGAAAGGGGTCTGACAGAGCAAGATACGAGGCGGTAGTACGAGGGAGAATATATGCAGGATCGGCGAAAAAGAGAAAATCAGAAGCACGAGAGCAATCGACATCGACAAAGAGTTTGTAGCAGAGAGCATGAACAGAAAGCGTACGAACACGAAAGACTCACAAATCTCCGCCCTGCGCCAACGCGCACCTGGCATTGGGGTTCTTCTGATGCCTCCTCACTGCATCCATCCTGCGAAACACCTCCTTACAGCCCCGCCGACCGCACACGAACTTCTTCCTAACCCCCTCGTGCGTCTTGATGTGCCGATCCAGGTCCCACTTGCGACCGGTCGCCGGTACGAAGGAGCAGCGCGGGCAGGCGAGAGCGTGCGGGTGCGCGCGGGTCTTGCGAGCGGCCCGGGCTTGCGATGCGGCAGTCGAGGATCCGGGTGGAAAAAGAGGGAGAGCGCCAGCGCTGGGCACGGGCAGCAGACTAGTGGGAGCGGGGTCGGGCACTGTGCTCGTGTGCTGTTGCGAGTCGGCGAGGGAGATGGAAGTGGGAGGAGGAGAGCCGCTCCGGGTCAAGGGCATTTGCAACATCGGCGCGCCCGGCCCCGGCGCCTGCTCACGTGGCGCGGTCGCGAGAGAAAGCATCGCGGGGTCCACGGTGAACCTGTTGGCGATGTACGAGAGCCTGCATATGTTGGCAATCCGGCACGCGCGATGACAAGACGAGGGAAATAAAACACGCACGACATCGCTGGAGCGAGAGCCGCAGAGGTATGGGCATCACGTGACATCAGCGCGAACGCCGGTGGCTGAGGCTCCGCGGCGGGCACGAGAGAAAAGTCTGCCGGGTTTACAGCGAGAACGCCGGCAAACATTGGGAAGATGCTGGACCTGCGCAGGAAATTGCTTCAGGATGTCAAGACAACGAGTGAAACAGCAGACATACCACGTCGCGCCGGTGTCGGCATAGGCTATGACGTTCACAGACTCAGGTGCGTCGGCCCACGGGTTCCAGACTGTGGACCAAGGAGCACTGGAGAGGGTGTCTGGCAATGCAGCTTGCCCATTCGGAGAAGTGTACGGTGCTGATGGAAGGTGTGACGTGGGCGGCGGTGCGACATTGTCGAGGGACAGCACGGACGCTGCCCAAGCAGCGAAAGAGTCCATGTCCGAGAAATCAGTGGAGGCTTTGACAGGATAATGGGAGACGGAATGCATTTGAAAGATGGGATGGATTCGGAGTGAGGCGGATGACGATTCATGGCCTGGAAGTATGTGCACTTTATATACGCGTTCTCCAAGAGATCGAAAAGCCTCATAGCTGTAGGCAGGTCCCCGGTGTCGGGGGTCCTTAAAGTCGGGGGTCCTTAAAGTCCGAGTCGTCGGTCCCTACATCGAGATCCCCACCGAGCACACATAAATGCTGTGCTCTGTAGCGCGCCGTCTCACAAAGACTCGGAGATGGTGGGTGCGGGCGATAATGCGATGGCTCGGTGGACAAGGCTCGCAGTGCCCGAGCACAAATCTCATGCACGAGTCTAGCTCACGAAACGCACACCCAGATCCACCAATAGCACCGGGTTCACAATTAACTCGTCTGCTGGACAGTAAGGAGACCGCAGGTAACGCACCGGTTTGCCTCCCGAGGGCCTGCACGGGCTTGAAGTAGAGGAGGTCGACGCGCACTCGGTCAGCTTACCACGAGGCTGTATGGAGCACAAGAATTTTTGGGCGGGGTGAGGAGCGTGCGCGTGCGAATGTGTTGATTTCCAGGCAAATGAGACGCTCTTTTCGATTGAGAAAACGAGTCGAACACGAGAAATAGGATTCGGATTACCATGGGCACAGGCGAGTACAGTGTGACAGCAGACTGATCACCACAAAAAACTTTCACCAAGGACCTCCCGTGCGCGACGTCCCCGGCCACCCCCCACCGAATTGCCGTTTACGCACATGACTGCGGCTTGCGTGCTGAGTTGGCGTGGCGGCGGAGATCTGGATGCCCAATGTAATTAGCAGCGATGCACGCACGGACCCACGCGAGTCCCGAGCCCCACGAGTCCTTTTTGTTCCCAGACACAGCCAATTAGAGCGCTCAGAGCACAGCAAAGTGGCCAGAATACGGGTCCAGACATACTAAAATAGTTCGCGTATAACCTCTTCACGCCGCGCGAAACCCGGCGCGTCCTTTCCTGCCAACCTGGCGAATTGATCCCGCGGCCTGACGTGGAGAAGATGTGCATGGCGCGGCAGTCGTGGTTGCACTGGCGTGTGCGCTGGACCACAGGATGAGTGGGAACGGGCGGCGAGGTATCGCGGTTCCTGGAAAAGCGCTTGGAGCGGACGGGAAGCGGAAAGGTTAATGTTGCGCGCAAGGCGACCCGCAGATGAATCGACGACTTCCAAGATGCCTGTCCTGCCAGAGGCGTTGTTGATCGCGGACTGCGGTTCGGTTGAGCGCGCCATAAGTACTTACGTGATTGGCGCGCGTTTCGGTCGACGATACGATAGGACCAGTGGGCATCTGCGCGTCAGGTAATAAAAGGGAGTTTGCGGTTGTATAGCCGGACCGATCGGGGGTGACAACTTGTGCCGCAGGGCAACCTGATGAGAACGAAGATGCGAGACAAAGGGGATGCTCGCGATGAGGATGAGGTGCTGGACGTACATGCGGAGTGTCTGGGTGCCTCTACGCCTACGGGTTCTCTCCATCTGGCTCGTGCACTTCTCTAGCTAACCAAAGTCCCACGCAGAGTACTACATGTTGCACTGAATGAAAATGAAATCGTTAGACGGGAAGCAAAATGCGACCACTGGCGACGCACCGGGTCGCGTCATACTGCGGTGATGGCGTCCGGATCCACGCGTGGCTTGAGGACGTCGACACGCACTCGTTCGTTCAGTTGACCACAGGGCTGTTGGTAGAGCGAGAGATAGCAGTGAGGTGGAGAGTGCGAGGAGGACGGTGACGACACGACGGTTGCTGCGCAGCCGCTTGAAAATAGACGCTTTGTTTGTAAGCCAACGGGGGAGCACCGTGCTCAAGGCACAGTAGGATCCACGCGTCCGAGAGAACGAATCAAACACATTGAGTGAGATTGACATAGCCATGGGTATAGAAGGGTAACATATGACAGCAGACTATCAAGTAAAAAGCGTAAGCAAGACAGCAGGTAGCAACGACACACGATAGCGATTTGAGTCCTGAGATAGAAAGAAAAGACGAAATATAGAACGAGGACGAAGTATAACAGAGAAAGCGAGTGCTCACACATCACCGCCCTGCGCATTTGCGCACATTCCTCTAATGCCATCTCACCGCATCCATCCTGCTAAACAACACCCCCTCGCAGCCCCGCCGCCCGCACACGAGCTTCTTCCTACCCGGCTCGTGCGTCTTGACGTGCCGCTTCAAGTCCCACGAGCGGCCATTCTGCTGCACGAAGTGGCAGTGCGGGCATATGTGAGCGTACGGGTGTGCGCGGGTCTTGCGGCGGGCAGTCAAGGATCCGGGGAGAGAAAGTGAAAGCGGGAGAGGGAGGGCCTGGGTGCTGGGAGCACGAGACAGGCCGGCGGGAGACGAGTGAGATACGCCAGCGGTCGCTGTGTTCGTGCGCTGTTGCGAGTCGACGAGGGAGATGGGAGCGGGGAAGTCGCTCAGCGGGGTCAAGGGCGTTGGCGACTCGGACTTCGGACTCGGAGCGCCGACCGGCCCCGGCGGCTGCGCACGTGACCCCAGTACCGCGATCGCGTCCCCGGTGCGCACGTTCGCGGGGCCTACAGTGCGATTGCTGTTGACGTCCCATGAGAGGCTGCGCGCAGAGAGTTAGCCAGAGACACAAAAAGCGAAGCAGAACACGCACGTCGTTGCGGGGGCATCTGTATCGACCAGCAGCAGCAGTTTAATCTGCCCATCGACCCACAGATCCAACTCTGGGTCAGGGAGCGATGGGTGGAAGGCGTGATGTGCCTCTGTGTTTCCAACAAGCGAAATACCCGCGAAGACGTCGGTCTCGGAGGAAAGGTCCACGGATAGCATCGACGATGGTGTATCCGAGCTAGGAGACGCCGGCATGACGAGACCCATGTCAACGTTGATACAGAGGAATCCACGTAGGACTCGGTGTAGAAAGAATTCTGGGAGATGGTATCCATAGACTGGAGGGAGAGTTGAGGCTAGAAATGGGACGCATGATGTGTGGTCTTTAAGTATCCAGATGGCGGGTGCGACGTCCCTTCAAGTTTGTTCACTGGAGTACTGGTGGCGCGCACAGTACGAGGCAGTGCCCACACTCTGATTGCACCGAGCGCCGAGCATATTGCCTGGGTGCGAACTGGGACATATCGGGCGAAATGCTATGCATGGGCTACACGTTTTCGAGACGTGCCTGCATAGAAGAGCCCCGCCGATGAGCGGACATCACCGCGAAAACGCCCGACAAGCAGGCGGAGACAGGCGGAGGGCTGCGTGTCGGACAGAACACGCGTCCTCCCCGACCGGATAAGAAGTCCGGATCGCTGCCCATAAAGCTACCCTCCCCGCTGGCTCCGTTGCCCAGCCCTGCGTGGCATGTGTCAACGATAGTAGCACAGCCAGGCAGAAATCGTGCCCAGTCCGATGCGCGCCCGGGCCGCCAGGGATATACGGATTATGGAGAATCTGCTGCAAGGATCACGAAAGTCAGCGGGGAGCACAAAAACTGCAGATAAAAGGTTTGGGAGCTACGCACCTCTGCAGCGCATAATCCTCGAATTGACGTCCTTTCCAGACATATGGGAACGTTCAATTGCTGCCAGTGCCCGCTCCGATCGATGTGGGTGACGTCATGCCTGCGAGCGCCGGCCAATCCAGGAAATCAGCCTGTACTTGATGAGACCCGGCTGCAGGAGACATGCATTTTGGCCGGGATATGCGTCGAGCTTGATGACACCTGTTACGGCCTGGAGGAGGGGCGCACTGTCGGCGCGGATCGTGCTTGCATATCTTGAGACGTGAGCGCGTGAGCGTTGAACATTGAAAAGTTGAGCTGTCTGGACGCCGCTTCGGACCCATCGGGAACAGGGTTGTACATTAAGGATGATGCAGGCTGGTCGGACGTACGGTGCTGCCTCTTACCCATCACAGCGAGCGGACGCTGGCCGTGACCGCCACCTTGTCATCAATTTCTCATGCCATATCTCGGCTGTGGCAGTATCAGCACGCAGAAAAAAATCCGTCAGATTGGGTGCAAAAGGAGCTCGCAGGCGACGCACCAGGTCCGCGTATCGATGGTGGGCGCGTGCGGCTTGTCGTGACGTCCCGGTTGAGTCTGATTTAAACCTTTGTTCTTCAGCGAGAGCATATTCTAGTCGGCCCGCAGATGGTTGTTGTCGAGCTTGTACTGTATGCGCCTCTTGCTAGGTGCGCTGCTGCAGACGGGCGGTCCTAATGAGCGGGTCGTATATATGATTTGCGGGTGTGTGATTGCGTTGCGGGCGAGAATATTAGACCCAGTGAGTGCTGCAGAACATATGCGCGTCATCGAATAAAGGGAGATCGCGTCAAGATGGCGACCTACAGTGGCGGCGCGAGGTAACAGGCCAGTACGATCGGGTGTATCATTTGGTTCCGCTGAGTGACAGGGATGCTGATGAAAACCAGTTATGAGCCGAAGGGGAAAGCCTCGATGAGGTAGGTGGTGGACGTACTGGTGCCTCTGCGCTGGGTGCACTGCTTCCCGTTACATCACAGCGAGCGCAAGTGACCCTGGACGTGTCAAGCTCGTGGTATACCCAACAAGATCGACCTTCGTGAGAGCAGTAACAGGATGAAGAAGGACTTCGTCAGATTGGCAGCAAATGAGACCGCTAGCGACGCACCGGTCGCCTCAGACTGGGCCGTGACAGCGTCCGCGCGGGGCTATAGGAAGTCGAAGCGCACGACTCAGGCAGACTTTTTCAGCCAGGCATGTTTGCATGTGTAGAGGGAGCGAGGAGAAAACTGGTTATGCGATGAGAAGTATCAGGTCAGCGTAGAATCGCTCGCAAACAGACGTCCGACTCCCGGTCGCGCTCTGTGCTAAAGTGAGGGACCGCTTGGCAGCCCATCTGCAAGTTTCTATGCGGTACGGCAGGCGCACAGCGGATATTCACGCGTTCGAGCGAGCGAATCGATTGGGGGGCACGGAGATACTATTGGAGTAGCGAGGGTACAATCACATAGGGACTGGGGAAGGGCTTGTCAATACACGAGCTGCGAATGCGACCGGGGGCGCTAGCATTGCAGAAGAGGCGACCAGAACTAGAATAGATGATAGCAGTAAAGAAGACATGAAAAAAAAGATGCCGAATCGACAGCGATCAAATGAACGAAAACCGACGGATAGAAAACTCACAAGCTCCAGAAGCATCACGGACCACCGCCCTGCGTCCACACGCGCTTTTCATTGCCGTTCTTATGATGCCTCCTCATCGCTTCCTTCCTGCTGACAACCTCCCCGCAGCCCCGACGACCGCACGCGAACTTCGGCCGGTCCGCGTCGTGCGTCGTGCGTCGTTCCAGGTCCCACTTGCGACAATTGCCCTGCATCGAAGATCAGCTTGGGCACCTCAGATTGAGCGGGGTGCCCAGCGTGGCTTTGCTCGACGACGTGGGGGAGTGTGCTGGCGGGCGAGAAGTTGGAGATGCGATCAGACGGGAAATGTGAGCCAGCGAAGCCTGTGAGATTCTCTGCGTCGGTGCATCGTTCCTCGTGGAGGGTGGAAGGCGTGGAAGGAGAGAGGGAGGTGCTGACCGGGGTCAAGGGCAAGTTCCAGACCACCGGCTGCTCACGTGACCACGGTACAGCCTCGACGGGAGGTTCGCGAAGTCTACGGTGAAGCTGTTGTCGAAGTCCCATGGCCTGCACGTACGTCAATATAGGCACACAAGAACACAACATGGGAAGCAAGTCACGCACGACGTCGCCGCGGCGGGGCCTGCATTCAGCGGCTGCGTGTCGTCCACACTAGTACACAGAGACTGGCACTCTGGCTCCTGCTCCTGCCATCGACATGCGAGCTACAGGGCATTTGGCTGCTCGTGAGAAAGATATGGTATAGTAGATGTTTGGTAGGGAGGATAATTGCGCGAACTCGAGCAGAGTCAGCAATGTGCCAGTGGTATTGTCCGCTGACGCCATGGCCTGCACGACACTCGTGTAGTTGTCGATGTCAAGGTCAACCTCGTCATATGCTCGCCAACGCCCACTATCGCCTGTCGATGATTGTAGGGCGCCAACGAGTGCGCCTCAGAGATCATGCATTATGTCCTAGAATCATGGACTCACAGGTGCGGACAGTCGACTCGGACGATAGGGCTGCGCCGATGCGTGCCATAGGCGAAAGTGACGCTGGCGACAAGAATCATGGGGCGCATATGACTGTTCTAAGGAACGGAGCGCAGTGGGACACAAAGAGCTGTTCTAAGTATAACTCAGGGACAGAGCGCAGCAAGCGTGGCGGACATGGCGCCGCGTGCCGGGACATCGCCCGCCGCTCCACCCAGCGCTGTGCCACGGATGCTCACTAGTCTTTGTTACCTATCCAGCGTCCTATCCTCACGGTTACATGCTGTGGCGGCCCGATCAAAAGTAGGACGGCATACCGATAACTCGTAGGAGTAAGCAAGCGAGAAAGTACTAGTACAATGGCAGCAAAAGGCACGATAGACAATCGACATCGACAAGAAGTAGGATAGGTGCTCAGACATGAAAGACGAATTACTTAAGTAGCACCCTGATACAGCGCGCATTTGACATTAGGGTTATTCATATGCCTTCTTAGCGCATCCTTCCACCCGAATTCCTCCTTGCAACCCCGGCGTTCGCACACGAACTTCTCCCGGTTCGCGTCGTGCGTCTTGAGGTGCCGCTGCAGGTCCCACTTGCGGCCGTTCTCCTGCACAAACGGGCAGTGTGTGCACGGCAGTGCAGGTCCGAGTCCGCCGCGCTTGCGCCCGGCGTGCGAAGGCGCACTGGTGGGCGAGGATCCGGGGGAGTGTGCTAGCGGACGTTGAGGTGGAAAGGGTAAAGCATTGGGCGCGCGGGACGTGGATGGTGAGCGGGAAGGAATAGTACGCCTGTCTTCATTGTGATGATGCGACTCGAGGAGAGAGATATAATTGGACTCCAAAGGTGACCCCGACGTATGACAGATGTGTCCGCGCGAGATGGCTGCAGGGTCTACGGCTGCGGTAGAAAAATTGTCGACCTCCCAGGGCCTGCACATGTTTGTTATCATGTTGGTTCGCAACGCCAGCAAAACAAAATACACACGAAGTCGCCGCGGCGTCGGGCATTTTCGACTGGGAGTCGGCCCACGGACCCCACACCGGTGGCCAAGGGTGTTCAAGCGACACCTCTGGTCCATCGGCGAAGTCACTGGGGAATATATCGGGCGTGGAGAAACGTTGCAGGGACAGTGTCGACGACAGCATAGTGACGTCTGCTGGCATGGCGAGTCTTGCCTCGTCGATGTCGAATGGAGACGGATCCATGTCGGCGTAGAGCTCTGTGTCCAGATAATGCCTGAAGTCCATATGGGTATTTGACGGGTTGATGCTAGTGAGAGTAAATGGTATGAGGACTTTATACCAGCAGCAGTTGCACAGGAAGTCAGGTGAGCTGGACAGAGACCGGGAGCGCAGGCTGCCAATGGGTGCCGCCACCCGCATCCGCCTCCCACAGTCCACTCTTCGCAGAAGCCGAGGTCCGCACATGCTCATGAGGTCAGGGGCAGAAGGGTGAAAGGGTGAAAGGTCGATCCGGAGATTCATATACCGCTCAATTGCCGGTCGACCCGACCTGCTTTGATTGTATATACCGCCCAGATACACACCTTCTGCCATTTGGTAACTGCCACCGTCCGTCCCGCACCACGCCTCATGACAGACGGCATCGCTGAGGGCGCTATCAGCCTTCGACGCCTACAGAGCAAATGTGCGCTGCGCCACACGGGAGTGAGCAATAAAAAATCGGACCGGGAGGGCGTTAGACGTACTCTTAAGAAAGAAGCAACGCAACCCCTAAATGGCCGCCACATTGGTAAAGATGGGTTGTCCCTGCACAGTCGAACTGTCCTCATTTAGTCCGCATCGCGAGGTGCTGGTGATATCTGAGAGACATTGATGACATCTGTAGATCAGACGATGGAAGTTATGGCACGGACCTCTTCCAATGACTTGACTTGTCGAGAATCAATGGGCAACAGCATCTGTGCACATGAGAATCAGACCGCGGAACCTCCCGCGCGCACGCGCGGTCGATGCGACTGCAATTCCATATGCGAGAAAAGGAATACTGGCCGAGTGTTCTTCCAGACATCAGAACATTGACACAGCGCGATCTTGCCGCCCGCCCTGTGTCTGAATTTAGCAGTGGGCCGTAGAATCGACGACCCACAGGATAGTTGCCGTCATGACGGTGCAGAGGGGCCTGCCGTTGAGCGCTACCGCAGATCAAGTGCTAGGCGCGCCGAGTACAATGATATATCGGTCTATGTTGTATACTCACATATGTGTTGCACTCCCCAAGGGCTGGGCGAGTCGAAATGTCTGTTGTCGCTTCGCGCCACTGAGAAATTCGCGCCACTGAGAAACAAAGCCACTGATGAGAATCCAAGGCGTAAGACGAGTGGGGAAGGCTCGAGGAGCCGGCGGACGTACGGGGTGCTGCTGCACGCCACCGCTTTCTCCGTCGCAACGAGCGCACGGTGATCGATCGTGCAGGTCACCATCTCGTCTGATGCCCACGCAAAATAACGGCTACAGCAGCACTAGAATTAAGAAGGTTTTGTCAGATTGAGATCGGAAGCAGGCCACGATGCACGCACCGGGTTGCCTCGAGCTGGACGGGCCTCAACGAAGAGCGCGCAAGGGCTTGGACGGATGGCGGCCGATGTCCCGGTCGAGATCGTCCTTGGGTGCGCGAGTATATGGATGTGACGTCCGGAGAGAATATACGGTGGCTTGACACAGTTTTTTGTCGGTGACCAGCGCGAGTAGCTGTGTCTGCGATCGGTCGCTGAGCATCCAAGGAAGAGTGCCAGGAGCCGAAGTAAAAGCGCAAGCGATAGGGCTTTCACACGAGAGACGTGCGTATCCCTCGCGGAGGGATATCAAAGCGAGGATTCCTCATGCCGTAGGTGGGTGAGTTGCTGTGGAAGATAGTTCCCAGTAAGTACTGGGGAACGTCAGAGTGTCAGTCCAGACAAGAAAATGTTATCAAACTGGCGGCTCACCGTGACATAGAGCATAAGAGCGAGACGAATCGCTGTGTCACTACGAACGGGGCACTGGGTTGTGACGCCGGGGAAGAAAGACGCAGATGACAGGCAACATGAGACGAAGGAGGAAGGCACGACGGGATGGCGCACGTACGGATGCAGCAATGGCTCGTCTCTGCCTTCGCGCGCGCGGGGCTGTGCGCGTCGCACTCTAGCGATACATCCCGATCCCACAGCAGCAGCATGAACTGCGTCAAATTCAGAGCAAACAAATACAGAGGTGCACCACAGCTGGTGAGCGCGCATGGCTTGAGAGACGTGGCGGCGAACAACCGAATTACTCTCGTCCTTGAGAGCATTGTGCGCAGATCAGTTTGACGGGGATGTAGAGCGCAAAGTCGACCGGACGAATTAACCAAACCCTGGACATGGAGACTTTGCATTGGATAGCAATGGGTACATACAGATGAAAAGCACGAGCGTCAGCATGAGCGTACGAGAAGATATGTTGATACACGAGCCTCAGAATCAAAATAGAACCGGTACGTAGCGGTGAGCTGAGGCGCTGAGATGGTAGCATATAATGACTGGAAAGCGCAAGCAGGATAGCAGAACAGAACGAAAAAGCACGATAGCGATCGACAGCGAACAAAGAAACAAAACAGAAAAAAGCCGAAAGCGCACGGACACGGACGACTCACGCAATATTATCGCCCTGCGCGAGCGCGCACCTAACGTTGTGGTTCTTCTGATGCCTTCTCACCGCATCCATCCTGCTGAAAATCTCCTTGCAGCCCCGACGACCGCAGACGAGCTTCTTCCTCACCCCATCGTGCGTCTTGATGCGCCGGTCCAGGTCCAACCTGCGGCCGCTCTCCTCCACGAAAGGGCAGTGCATGCATCTAAGCGGGGGCGGGCGGTGCTTGCGCCTGGCTGGCGACGACTCAGAGGTGCTCGAGGATCCGGGGGAGTGGAGTGAGCTAGCGGGCGAGACGATGGAAGGCGTGAAGCATTGGCCGCGAGAGACGGGGGAGATAAACCAGCGACGACTGCGGGCAGTTGTGCGAGGAGGGCATTAGACGTGGAAGGAGCGAGAGAGTCGCTGAGCGGATGGGTCGGCTGCCCATTGATCGTGCGTGCGAAAGTAGCGGCCCGGCTCACTATCGCCCCGGCGTGCCGCGTCGACTCGACTCACTCTTCTATCGCGCACCGACAACGTCCTGTCGAAACCAGCCTTGCAGAGCTATTGCCACCGCTTTGAAGCTGTCGACATCCTACCCCCATCTTTTCGAATCGCTAGGCTGCCAGAACATGCGATGGCTGCGGTCATTGCCAGGTGCGTGGATTGTCATCATCGTTGGATCGGATCCGCTTAATATCACCCGCGCAGAAAGGAACTCGACAGAAAAACCCCCGACTTGTACTGGGCCGATGCTGCAGCGCTCAGGCTTGCGCAGCTCCCCGGAATCCCTTCGCACGACATCCCTCCTGAACCTATGACCATACACTCCGCAGAGGCATACATCGCCTCCTTGCAATCAACTATGGACGAAGTCACTATGCGACTTTCCAACGAGGAAGCAGCTCTGCGCCGTGCCTTGCGTACCCTTCGCGACCACTTCGAGCCCAGGCAATCGGCCATCTTCGCTGCAATACGCGACGCAAACGCACGCCGGAATGCCTTCCTCCCGATCTCTCGCCTCCCCCTCGAAGTTCTTGAGGAGATCTTCATGGTAGTCTCTGCGGAAGACCGGCCGAACTCTGTCGAGCTCGGTTGGATATCTAGCGCGACGCACGTCTGCCGCAGGTGGCGGCAGGTCGCGCTGGCCTGTCCGCGCCTGTGGGCCATGCTCGTCATTCCGCTACCTGGACGCAGATGGGAGTATACTGCCCTTGCCCGTACCGGATCTATGCTGCTCGACATCACAGTGACTTCGCATTACCGGACCTTGGACCTTGTGTGCCGGAACCTATTCCGCACCAGAAGCCTGTGCTTATCCTGCATGGATGTCGCACATTTCACCAAACTGGACTTGCCATGTCCAGTTCTTCAAAGGCTGGACATTCAGGGTACAGAACGGCTCCCATCAGCGCGGTCTGAACCAAAGATACTCGAGGGCATCGCTCCACGCCTTCGGGAGCTTCGCTTCGTTACGGACCAGGATTTCTATTGGTCCGCTCAAGGCTTGACGTCTCTCGTCACCCTGGAGGTAGTGTACGATCGGAGATCACCCAACGCAGGGCACCCTGGCGGTTGGAGAGCGAGGCTAGAAGACGTCGTCGAAGCCCTGCGGAGAATGGTCTGCCTGGAGAATCTCACAATACAGACACGGTCGTTTACACCCTCCTTATCCAACGAGCCAATCCCGAACATCGTCCAGCTTCCACGGCTGTCATACCTCAGCATTGACACTCAACTTTCAGACACACGGCGCCTTCTCGAGTGCATGCAGATCCGCCCAACGGCTGTGCTTCGTGTGCAGAGCCCGCGGATCCCGCGGGAAGACAACACAATACTCTCGACATTTTTCTCTACGCTCCAGCCATTTCTTCACAGCAGCGGACTTGACGGTCTACCTATAACCAAACTCGCCATATCCGGTTGTGAGCCGTGGTCTGCGCCCATTCATAGCGACACCATCACCATCCGTGTCTTTGCCTGGCGTGGCGCAAGTCGGACCTATCATCCCCCCATATCACTGACGTTCGAGCGGCGGCGACCGAACGGTTGTGCGCGCGATGCGGTACGTGCATTCGCATCGGGGCATTTACGTGAGCTCGTCATGCTCGACGAGGATTGGCGTGAAGATACGTGGAAGGCTGCCCTGGAACATGCTCCGTGCTTAGAGCGGATCGAGGCAACTGGAAGAGCAGCCGTCGCGCTCTGCGCCGTCATCGGCTCATCTGCTAACGCAAACATGACGATCTGTACGTGACATGCACATTAACTCGATGAACGTGCACCTGATTCTGTCGCTCTTCTAGGTCTAACCTCGCTCCAATTGCGTGATGTCGATTTCGACGGGCCTGTGTCGCCGCCACCAGTGCCCGGCGCATCTGAAGACGGTGCCGACGATGCAGGTCTCAGCGTAGGCGACGTCTTACCGGGATGGCTCGCATCTCGCGCTTTCCAGAGCCTACAAACTCTCGACATCCGATGCTGCGCCCCCATAGGCCTCGACGATCTCTCTCGGCTGCGCGCTGCCCTTCCAGACACCGACATCCTCGAACCATGTACTGCTCCCGGGGGCCGTGCGTACAGATTTGCTTTTTCGTGTTCGTGCCGTGTCTTGACATTGTTCTGATCCTTCAGCGCGCAGTCTGCACTGGGGCTCGTCCGTGAAGAGCGATAGTGTGGAAAGGCGCGTGCGCGAGGGGCGCCGCGGGGGAACCCTGCTCATTTGTGGGTCGCCGCCTGCCGGAGCGGAAGGTGACTTGGTGGTCCTGGAGGAACTGGAGGTAAACGATGGCGAAGACGTGCCGCCGGAAAATGAAGTCCTATATCAGTACGCATCCAAATGACGGCGACAGCTTACATGCTGAAATTGTTGTTGCAGGTTCGATAATCACTCGTATGGCATCTCCGTTTTTTCTTAGTGAGTCCCGGAGAAATGGTGTAATCCCCTTGGAAGCGAGCCGTCGGGACGTAGGAGCGCACGATTTACAAGAAATGTGTCAGCCGTGATTTTGGCATGACTGTAGCTCGCGCGATGCGGATACTCTGTTTCGATACCGTACTCATCAGTTCACTCTAGAATTCAGAGACACCGCAGACGATTCATTGTATATATGCATGAAATTTCCTGCATAAACATGATGCGACGAGCCCAGACAGCCGAAGGCGCACGGTAGTCTCAATATGTGCCATTACGTTGCCGGTCTGTGCGACCGAGAAGCAAAGGAGCGAGCGGGATAGTGGGTCCGCACTTTGAGGAAGGGAAGAGCGTGATAGGCGGCCGCTTGGGCATTGTGATCTTCTCAATGGCAGCAGAGACGTCGGTGCGGTTGATCTGCGGACGTGCGGATGCTCTGATGCGAGAGGAGGACAACATCGGTCAGCAGCCGTTCCCCGGAAAGCACGGTAACATGGGACGGACCTTTTCATACGATCGCCTCTGGCATTTCCTGTGCCATCGTTCAATTCCTCTCCTGCACCGCCCTCGCTCTCAGCGTACTCGCGCCATTCGCTCGCTCGGTGACCGGACGCTCGACTGATCGTCATTCTCGTTCCCCCAGTCCACATGTAAATACGTGGCTGACCTATCGACGACAGAAGAATTTGAGCACTCGCCCGTACCCGTGGCTGAAGGACTCACACTGTTCCAAGGAGGAGACGAACCGAACGTCGCGGGCTGACGACGTTGGTCTATACAATATTGGTACACCAGTTGTGAAGAAAAGCTAATGGATGCCGGCGTTCATGTTCGTGCCGGTGCGGTGAGAGCGCATAGAATGAGGTATGCATAGTGTCGGCTGTGCTCGAACACGTTAGAGGCATGGCGAGAGTGAAAATGATACTCACCTGTCTGATTGCCCAACTTGTGGTCTCGCTGCCTTCACTTTCTCCTATGTTCGTCGAAGATCGAAAGGCAGAGAATGGGTCAGTACTCACCCATGCTGCGAGGCGCATCCACGTCACACGCTCCCTGCCTACTCTCTGCCCGCTACCTGTTGACTCGCTCTTCTCGTGGGCAAGACGTCCTGAAGTAACGGTGAAGGAGACATGTGAACGAGGAGAACATCGGACAACATATGGTGAGAGGGAAGAGATGGGACTTAGCGAGCGACGAGCGTTGTGCGGTGGGGACACGTGGGAATACCGTGAGCAGACCGTGGGCGGCTGTCGAATCCAATGGACACGTTGACTGCTCCTGCTTAGCTCCTACTGTAAGTCCTCTTCTCTCTCCGAGTCTCTCGTCTTCGTATAAGCTCGCCAAATTGACTGGATTTGACGGAAAATGTCTGGGGCAGACTGCCATCGCCTGTCGCCTGCCCCCGGAGATCCTCAGAAAAATTTTCATGGAGGCCTCGTCCATCGACCCACCGCACTGCGGCCGTCGAGATTCAGACGACAGATTCCTCGGATGGCTCACAATCACGCACGTCTGCCAATTCTGGCGCAACGTTGCGCTTCAGGACCCCATTCTCTGGACCGCCAACATCATCGTGCCCTTCCCGTTCGGCGAATCCTGGGCATCCGCCTTCCTCTCCCGCGCTCAAAACGCACAGAACATAGTCAACAGGTGCTCTTTCCTCGCCCCCGACACCCTGACCTCTTCTGACGCCGCGTTAACCGGCGCAAATCTCGCGCGGACGCACATCCTCCGCCTCCGCCTCCAACGATGCGATGCGCAAGCTCTGCACCGCCGCGCCTCTCCTATAGACCTTGTTTCTCACCATCGAGCAGGGCTGGGATCTGTCTAGAAACCCCGCAATCCCGGCTGGCCTATTCGGCGGCGCACCCGGGCTGCCAGCGTTGCGACACCTTTCCGTGAGCACTCTAGGCGTGGTATCCTTCACGCCGCTTCTCCACGCACACCTCGTCTCCGTAGACCTCAGTATCCTCGCACGTGGCGTGCCCAGCGCATGCATCCATGTTCGCCAGCCTGCATCGGATGCCCGGGCTGGAGCGGCTGAGGCTGCGCATGTATCCGGCCGACACGCACGGGCTGGCGCTCACGCCACTCCACGCGCTCAAGTCCCTCAACATCCGCAGCCCCGTAGTATCTGTGCAGCAGCTCCTTGCGTACCTCGCGCTCCCGGCGACCGTGCGGATCCACTGCGACATGGACTACGCCCACAACCTGCCAACCGACCTCCAACCCCTCGTCTCGGCGCTGACCGCCTGCGTGGACGCGCCGCCGCCCTGCATTACGTGCATCGAAGTCAAGCCGGCCGTGGTAGAGCGGAGTCTGGGCAGACTGCCCTCCGTGGAGGTGAACGCATGGCGCAGCGGCGATATGGACGGCGCACCCGCACTGTCGATTCATCCAGTACGGGGAAAATACAGACTGGGGGTCCGTTCCGTGGGTGCTGGAGCGGCTCGCGTCTCCGGACCTCGAGGTGCTGGCCATCGGCGGCGACGTGCGCGGCGCGGGGTGGCTGAGCGCGCTGGCGGTCGCGCCGCGACTGCGCCTCGTCACTCTTGCGTACGGCGCATTGCCCCCGTTCTGCGCCGCGCTCGAAAACGCGCCGGCCGCCCTCCCTGCGCTCTCTACTCTCGTTGTACGCTTACAATAACATTTCCCTCACTGCGGCATTCGGAATCGCCGCGTTGCATGTAGACAGTACCTCGAGGTCAACTCGTCAACCAAGACCACCGCTGCGCACCATCTTCAACAGCTTGAAACCGCCCTTTCCTACCACGGATCCACCACATTCGCCAATCAGGACGTGCTAGAAGATCACATTGCCTTTTTTCAGAGCGCAAGATGATGCCTCTCAGGGTCTCTGTGGATATCGTCATACAGCGGGAACGACCACCACTTCCAAGCACCACCCACGACGTCTCCCGCAAGCCCTCGACTTCGCCCACACCTGCCACCTTCACATAGCGTTTCATCGTGCGCATACCCAACATCACGCCTCCTCCGAGTTTGTCTACACGCCCTCGACGCTCCTACCCACATATCTCCAGGCGAATTTTCATTCGCGCCCCTCGCGCTCAAGCTCCCGGAGCCACGTTCGAGACAGATAGGCCGCACGGAGAGTCCGAGTCGGCGAGCAGTCGGATGCCATGGCGCGGCCCTTCCATCTCCGCCCTACCGCCACCATACCCCGCCTCGTCGACGCTCACATGTCCTGCCGTCTGCGATACAATCCTCGTCAGCGCGCCACAATTCAGCGCTCGCTCGCCGCTGTATGCGCCCACGCCCGCATATATTACATGAACGTTCTCCGCCGCGTCCCCGCGACAGCCAAAAATCCTGCGGCGTCCACCCGGTTTCTGAAGAACGGAGCTGCCATGTTTGTGAACCAATGCGATTGTCAGGACGTCTCGCTATGCTCTCAGGGCGTCCCGCTATGCTCACGTACCCAACGCTAACCGCAGCGTGCTCTTCCTAGTGTGTATCTCCTGACGACATGTCGACCGCGGCAGCCACCCGCGCAAAATCGTGTCTGACATCAAGATTGAAGAGAGCATTTGCCGACGACGCAGAGAGCGCACCGACATGCTGTCAATTGAACAGAGTTTACACATCGCCTAGGTGCAGTTCACGGTGCGTTTCACCCCAGCGCCTGGCCTGCGACCGGCACCGGAGCAGGACTAATGCACTCGCTGGGCAGGCAGCGTCTTCTTCGGCCGTGCGATTCAACTTCCCATGTTGCCGAGGCGCATTTCTGGACAGCTGCGTGCAGACACGCGCTGGGTGCAGAAGCACGACGAGGGGGCTACGCTCCACTTGTTCGGCAACTACGGTGCGCCTCAATCCGGCGCGCGTCTTACTTCGCCCTGCTCTTCATCAGCCCAATAACCATCGTGAGAGCCAGCCGGCGGGACAAGACGAGGGGCCCAGGGGACTAGTCTCGCATCGGTGCAAACAATTCCCGCGGACCATGGGCAGGATGAAACATCTGCTGTCAACTGGTCAAATATGGGTGCCCGCGTCCGCACCACGCTCTTTCCTCGCGAGCGCGCACAGAATTCAAAGCTGTTGCGCTCCTCCCCGCAGCTCAAGCTCGAATGTCCCGATAGCGAAATTTGCGTCGAGGGAGCGCATCAGCAGCAGCGCTGTCCCTTCTACGCTCCGAGTCGCGCTGCTGAACCGACACGGTCGGGGCTGCAGTTGTAGCTGTTTTCGGTCACCCTCTGCACGCTCCTCGGCGCCGCGTGCTGGCCAAGGCGGCGCATATATCGTATGGGTCCCATTGTTTCCTTTCCGCTCCGTAAGGTTGCTGGTCGGCGACGACTTTCCGGGCGTGCGGAATGTGGATCTGCCTCGGTGTAGCACCTTCCTTCGAGCTCCGAGTGGCGCCACCTGGAGGGAAGATCTAGAAGCTGGTCCTGGAGATCATTGACGTGCGTGCACGGTCATCGCTCGAGCTTCCATGGCGTGCTGACACTGTTTTTGATCTAGCGCTAGCCGTTGAAGGTTATCGAGGGACGCTGGGCGCCCGCTTCCCTCCTACGTCAAGTTCAATGCGGACTCGGTGTATCAGTTTATCGGCCCGGACGAGCTGGAGGTGGACAATTTGGACGCGGTCGATATTTGCGCCGCCCGATGATGATGTGATGACAAGGTGAGAATATGCTGGTGCGCTGGGACGGGTATATTTGGAGCATGCTGACACTATTGTATCAGAATCGATTGTGCGATGGCAGTTTCGAGCCGTGTGCCCGTGTATATGCGCGTGTACTGAGGCTGTTGCATTTGACTGTCCTGTACAGTACAGAGCAAAACACGTCTTCACGTCGCTTCAACTTCACCGTCTTTCTTTCTTATGAACGCGATCCCTCGGACTGCAGCTCGAGAGCTCCTCTAGCGGTTCCACATACTCGCTGGCCCGCAAGTACTAGTCTCCCTGCGAGAAGACAGCGACACGCTGGTCCTTATTACGATAGACTCTGCACGACCTTTCGTGTGTACGGAAGACAATGATACTGTGCTGCGCCTCACGAAGAGCTCGAGCCGCGGCGCATATAATCAGAGAACTGTACTATACATGTAGCAGTAGAACAGAGACAATTCCAACGAGGTGCACCCGCCCGGCGCCGATGATGCGAGATTACCTCCTATCGTGCTCACTGATCTCCCCCTGTAGTTTCTCTGTATGATATTTAGTTCTCCGCATCCGAGCAACAAAGGAGACAGCATACTGAGGCGTCTATCGCGGTGCGGTACCTTTCAGTCACCCGGCAGTGCTGACGCGTCTTCAGAAAAATGAGATCAGCACTGGCAATGGAGTCATCATATTAAACTGTGTGGGAGATGTACGTACCACCACGCATGGCACACGTAGAACTGGATAGAGAGAGCAAAGGGCCATGGTGAGGAGATGCCCGAGAGGGCGGCAGAGAGCAGCGGGCAGCGTGCAGAGGGAGCGGAGGGAGCGGGGGCATGGTGGGAGAGCGAGCGCAGACGGTGGCCTCAGTGCGTCTTGATTGCGGGGCTTTATATAGGGCGGCAGCGTGTTTGGCTGTATGCATGAAGCCAAAGAGCGCGAGGGAAGGAGGCGCGTTGGTGTCACGTGGCGCCCGAGCCGCTGGAACCGGCGACCGCGGTCCCGCTCGTCCGTTGCTGCATCGACACCGCAGTGACCATCGTCCGCCGTCAATGACTTCCTCGTAGCTCTGTATTTACGACCAGCAGAGCGACGAAGAGCCCGGGACGTCGACTCCGTCCAGCTGTAGCCATCCGGCGCTCCGTGTTCGCTACTAGCTCAATCTCTACGTCGACCATCGCAGTGGCGAACGGCGGCCTCCTCTACGCGTGCTCCTGCACCCATCTGCTAGACAACATGAAAGACAGGCTGCGTGCTAGTGCGAGAACGTGACAGTGGAGGATGTGGATTCGGAGTACTACCTGGTGCGTCGGCTGCTTCCCCACTCGAGTCGTTCTGACCTCTTCCTCGACGTCCAGACCTCTTCTTTGACATCCATACATCATATCCTACCGTCCGGTATCGCATGCACTGCATCTTTTGTCGACACCGCAGCGTTACCGTGTCTGGATGCATTTCTCCTCCAGCGAACCCGTCGAGCGTCAGGCCCCAGCGTGCCGGGCGCTCCAACAGCAGGCTCGACCGCCCCGCATCTCCCGACGGAGCGATTCCTGAAAATCAATTTTCAGGGGAGGCATACTGATCTATCCCGCGCGGGCGGCGGAGCTGTGTCGTGGAGAGTGTCGTTGATAACGGTGCGTCGCATCCCACGACGCTCGCACTGTCCTGACACCAGTTCGCTGCAGCGTCTTTCTTCGCGGTCTCTGCGCGCCGCTCTAATCAGCTCGCAGGTCCACCTGTTGGCGACGGACCGATGCGTTCGACGTCGTGCATGCGGTAGCACGCCGCGGTACGCCATCGTATGCCCTGTGTCTACAGAGCTATACTGATCTCTCGAAGAGCTGTACTGCATTCTTTCAATGGGCATCTTTCTATTCCTGTGGTTATACTCATATGCGAACGATGACAAGCTCTGGACCATCGATCCCACGCACTGCTCCGCGCGCGCGCGCTCGTATCGGTCCCTCGTCGCATACCACCTCACCTCATACCGCCGCCGCGGCTCGCTTTTCTACGTCCATGCTCACTAAAGACGAACTAGACGCTATGTGCAGCGTTCTTGAGATGCTCTGATGATGAGCTCGTGCTTGGCTGCGGTACGCTACAGGCCTCTGCCCTTAAAATCGTACTGATTTCTTACATGGCCATCGCCCGCACGAAATGCACCATCCAGCATCGACGGCTCGATGCGCTCCGGAACCGAGCATATGTGCGCTCTTCGCTTTACATCCTCTCGATGTGCCTGCCGCACCATCCGGTCTCAGCAGCATCCGAGTGCCCATCCCAAGACAAATGTCGGCCTGTCAGCCCGTCCAAGCGGCCCCGGCACGCTCGCGATTTATCAGGAATCCGGGCATGCAAGGCCGCTCTTCTGCCATTCAGGAACGCGCCTCAGTACAGCCAATACTAGTTGACGATGTATGCGTATATATATGCGCCTGTGCTCCGGGGGTGGGCCGCCTGCGGTACGTCGACAGGCGTCTGTGCGTTGCTTCCTGTCATACTGATCATTTCTGCTCTTACCATGCAGCTCTGTTCTTTCAGCGGGATATTGCCTGCCGACCTTGTAGACGCACGGACACGATTGCTCCCGTAGCTAAACACCGTTATGCAGGAGCGCACATTTCCGGACGGAATGTATGCGCCTTGGACATCGTTGGGAAGGGGCTCGCGGTGCGTACGAAGCCCAGCCTCTCCGACGAAATACACCGAGCTCCATCTCTAGGTGTATGACACGATCTGTGCCCTCCATTCAACGCATGCACACTGCGCGGCTCGCTGGCACTCGGGCTTCTTCGCTGGATCGGTGTCAGCACACTCCGCGGTTCTGTGGTCCCTACCCGCAAACATGCCGGAGAAGACGGATCGACCAGCGTGAGTCGTCCTACTCCGGGCCCTGCCCTCGTGACTAATGCGACACCCACGCATGTCTCGCGTGAGGTACGTCTCTGCTGGTGTGCGCTTCTCGTCAGCGCATACAGCCTGCGACCCTATCAGAGGCGTATTAGAACAGGATCGGGATCGTGCCGCAGGTGAGTATGCGGGTCGCTGTTTGCCGAGACCGTGCCGACGAAGAGACCAGATACCTCGCCCGGAGCCTTGAGAATTACTAACGGATCGGTAGCGGTCAACGCTAGGCCTTTGGCTTATAGCTGACGCTTACGGCACGGTGCCGTGCGATAGGATTCCGGCAGTGTGCGCTGTCCGTTACTTGACACATGTCTCGGTGTCGACTTACCGCCTCCTGTGCAATATTCCAGACTACCTAACATAGCAGAACCTGAGCCGGAAGCTCTCCCCGTGCGTTCTCGCCAGCAGGCACCCGGCTCTGCTCGAGCCGGGATATATGCGTCGTGGTGTTTACGGGAGTCGTTTTGATCACCTCTGCTTCGGTTGTGTGGCCGGGGTTTACATGGCTGTGGCCTGCTGTATGCACGTCCTCTCTCATTCACCCGCATTTATCAATCACGCAGGTAGGTAGCATGTAACTTACGATGATATCTCTGCCAATGAAGCATTTGTCCCATGATATTGTATCGAGACTAAACACAAGCCCAAATCGTATGCAATTAATGAGACGATGAATACAGCGACCGTCCGCGAGACCGATGATGCGAGAGTACTCCAGCACGTGAAGAATGAGACCACTTGGAAGACACCCATCCAGCTAGCGGTCAAATCAGTAGGTTCGAGGCGAGAGCGGAGCACGTCAGCGGGGCCGAGCGCATACACAGCAGCAGATGCACATACCGTCTAGCATCCATCGGGGAGGCCTGCCACAAAATAACTTTGATGCATCTTGATGTGTCGAAGCTCTCCGACGCTGTGCAAACATATCACATCAGTGAACCGCCAGACTCGAAGAGGAAACACGATACATACAGGCCCCGGGCTCAGAGGAAACTGCAGTCGCGCGCTCCTCGGCGCAGCTGGCCGCTTCTAACAACGCATGGATCAGAATCTGGAGACGGTAGGACAATTTAAATGCGACTTACTGCCTATAAAGCGGACACCTCAGAAATGTGACACGTTCCAAGGGGGGGAAAAAGCCATGGTGAGGAGCGGGGCAGGGCACGCAGGCAGCGACATGGGCGGGGCTCGGAAGGAGTGGACGTATGCGCATGGAGCTCGCGCTGGCTTTATATAGGCGGCGGTGTTTGGTTGTAGGCAGGAAGCCAAACGGCGCGCGCGTTGGGGTCACGTGGGGTGAGCGGGCCGACTCGGACTTGGTCCTGCTCTCCTTCCTCCAGCCCTCGAGGGCCATACGTGTCCCATCCGTTCCGCTCATCGATTCCTCGACGGTCCTCGAGAGCCGTATGAGTCCCATTCGTCCCGCTCATCGATGCCTGCTCGCCCACCACTGGGGCGTGTTGAGCTCGAGCCACCCGAAGCCAGCGCTACGTCAGTATGCGCGCGGAGGACACGGTCGCAGGACGGCGCCTCGACTGCAGCAGCTCTGGGCGCTTCAAGCTCCAAGCCTCGTCAACTTGAATAACAGACGGAGACAGAGACGTGATCTGCTTTGGAAAACGTGCTAGGAGCCAGGTGCGCCGGATAGCAAGCTTCCAGTGCTCTAGTGCTGACTTCTCATCCATCACCTAGCTTCTTTCTTCCCCCTCTTCCGTTGCAATCGCGACTATTACATGCATTTCATTGCTTTGGTGCGTCTAGGCGCAGTATGTGACGACTTTACTGACGGCTTCGGCGTGTCAGCGGCACGTATGCGCGCGGACGTCACCACCGTCCGACAGAGCTCAAGCACGGCGTTTTCGACCGTGATGTACGACGATTGAGTGACGAAAGCGTCGGATATGGTATGGTCGGCGTGGGAGAGAAGTGCGTAGCGCCAGGTGCGTTTCGTATGTCTCTTCTACGCATGCACTCATCCACGTCATCCCATGCAGGTCATCGTCCCAGACTTCTCCATCTATTCCTCCCTCACAGCCAATTTATCTGCACTCTGTCCCAGGGAACCTGCGATGTATCACCCGGTAGCCATCGACATCGCGCTGCTGCCGCTCTGCCGCCCGGTGCGCATACTCCGCTGATCAAAGCGATCGTGGCGCTCATTCTCTCGTTTAGCTGACTCAATCAACTCGCCCTTCGAAGAGAGCGCCGCATGCCCGCGCAGAATGTGCCGTCACCGGACGACTCGCCCAACGCCTCGGGCTCGAGGACAATCGGTTCATAGGATAGGAAAACAGTGACAGTGGGAAAGGCGCGGATCGGATATTCTGGTGCGCATTATACGCGTCTGATATGCGCTGGACATAGACTTCCTCATAGAGCCTCTACGACATCACGCGGTACAGTCAGCGGTACAAGACTCGCCAAAGTACCCGGTGCCCGTCAACTTGTCTGCTGTACGTCCCACCGCAGTCCGCCTTGCCCTGCGACTCAACGTTGCGGCGCGCGATCACAATGACCGCAGACATCGTGCGCTGCATCCCAGCTGACGGTATGTCATCGACTATACGTACCTTGCCTGATCGTCGA
The DNA here is from genome assembly GCA_019914985.1 of Auriscalpium microsporum. Classification (NCBI taxonomy): domain Eukaryota; kingdom Fungi; phylum Basidiomycota; class Agaricomycetes; order Russulales; family Auriscalpiaceae; genus Auriscalpium; species Auriscalpium microsporum. The sequence goes on from JAHLMG010000019.1 coordinate 198,420, forward strand.
TGTCGTATTAGTCATCGTCCCCGACCACGACTGCCTTCGATTCGCAGCGTACGGCCCGAGCTAGCTCACACGACCCGAAGCAACCGCGCGTCTGGGGCCCGTATATGCGCGTAGGCAGCTCATCAATGCATGGTGCGCCGCGTGGTTGACGAGCCTGTGTTCCCGGGCGGGCGGGCTCAGCGGTTGGCATAGCATAGACAGCCACGGAAGCTGCACACGGCGAGGAGCTCGCACCTCGACATGACGACATAACGACATAGCGACCGGCCGGTTAATAGTGCGTTGGACCTATGACGGGACGAGTATGCGTGTGCGGACGCGCAGGCGCTGCATGGATTCTTCTCTACGCTCTGACGAGCGGGACTGCTCGTGCCGGTGCGATGTATTACGCATATCCTGTCATGGCTTCACGGCTTCGACCAACTCGGAGGACGCTCCCTTTTGGCTCTCATTAGCGCTTCAGAGCCTCTAGCGCAAGTGCTCCGCAGACAGAGGCAGCGCCAACGGCCCGAAGCTCTTGCATCTGGGGGGTCCGTGTACGCGTGTATGTTGCTAGTTCTATACGCGTGGCTGAATGGTCTGTAATCCCGGGCAGGCCGAGTCGGTGGCAGCGCGCTGGCGAGGGAGAATGTGGCGGCCCGGACTCTACATGCGTCCCAGGATCGCGCACCTCGAGATACCGACCGACCGATCCGTGCCATATATAGCTTTACGACTATATACACCTGCGCGCCCGAGCCACCGCAAGTACGCCGGTGTGCCATGTAGCTGTTTTGTCTACGATCCGACGAGCTGGGCTACTCATGTCAGCTGCCGCCATGGCTTCAGATCATCGCGAATGAAGTCCTATTGGATGGTAACGGAAAGCTCGTAGTACGTTGGCTGGCCCTCGAGTGCCACATGGGGAGATTTATCGATGGAAGGGGACGTCGTGCCGACGCAGACACGGCATATACCCCGGCGGATGAACCTCTACCACAGCCTTTCCTTAGCCGCTGTGTCTTGAATCTCCTTACGAATAGAATAGACGAATTCTGTTCTCTCAGAGACAAGAGCATGGAGCGAGTACATGTCCTCCGCATTCCGATGGAAATTCGATACAAATACAGATGATACTCGAGAATACCCTTCCTCCTCCAGACGCATACGGACACCCAATCGCCCGCCCGTCCCGTGCAGAGCGAGCACGCCCGCTTCCGGGATGCATTGACACTTTCCGGGAGGCCTGTGAACTGAGATAGCATGAGCACATCACGACACGAACACCGATGACGAGCAGAATATATGCGGGTACGTACCTTCCCGGTGGCACCGCATGTACCTAGAGGACATCCGGATCTGTAGTCATTAATTGGGACTCGTCAGCGATTGACTGGTATATAGTGGCCTCATGCCGACGTACCAGAGGGAAGCGGGTGCCCTAGGCGTGTAACTCCCACTCATGAGACGGGTGCCACCTATACGAGCTGTGTAGAAGGAAGCGGACGATACAAACGCATCAGAGGCTGCCTATAAATCTGACGTTAAGGTCAAAACGCTGCTTACGCTAATCGGAGTCAGCAACGCCTCCGATCAACTGTACAACAGCATGCGAGGAGAGGAAAAGGCCGTGGTGAGGACTGGCAGCGAGGCTGGGAGTGCGGGCGAGGGCGTGGACATGGTGGGGCGTTGGAAGAGGGATTCTGCGCGTCGTTGGGTTTATATAGGCTGTGGTGTTTGGCTGTCGGTATGACGCCAAATAGAGCGCGAGGACGCGTTGCGCGCACGTGCGTGTTCGGTGATGTCAGCGATGAAGAAGCCGAGGCGGTGCTCTCGACGTCCATATGATCTCCTCCTCCACGTCGACCTCCTTCTCTTCAGTACGCATCGCTGAGTAACACTTATATATTTCTCTGACGGCCGACTGCGATGTGGACGAGTACACCGCACCGACTCCGGACAGCACTTCGCTGACGGTCTCCATGGTCCTGCCAGTGCCAGCGCCGCTGATTCAGAGACCGCACGCCGACAGGATCCGAAACCGCTTTCGTGAACTCTGCCGTGCCATGGTCTGGTAGGGGCGTGAATATACCGAGCCAAAGCCCAGTGAGTACGGTCGGAATTGTCGCCGCTCTGCAGAGGACATCCTTGCCCCGTTACCATACTATGTACTCGACACAGAATATCGCATTTATGCAAGAGTTACAGCCTGTGCGCCGACGCATTACGCGTCCTACATAACATGATATGACACGAGACCGAATGATACGAGAATACCGAAGGGCGGTCCGCGAAAGACCAGCGATACCCACCAAGTCAAGCACGCTGCACGCACAATTTCAGTAACACTCTCGACACTCGACACAGCAAGAAAGAAAGCCACTGCTCACATCTGGAAACCCTTGAATGCCTTTCCGCGAAGGAACGTCTCTCCACTTCGCCCTGCACGATGCATCCGAGTCAGCCCTGGAACACTCGATCAGAGCATGCCCCTCCCTCCCTCCCTACATATCACGATCACGACCACCCGCTCAGTGCGCGCTTGTCCCCTAGCCAAACGCGCTGAGATAAGATATCGGATATACGACGTGGGGGGATGGCCATGGGGCAGTCGCTGATGAAGTGATCCACGGCGATGAGACATGCTGACCGAGTGTGCGAGGCGGATGAAAGGCCATGGTGAGGCCTTGAGGAGCGGCGCGGGACGGGCTGTACTAGTGAGAGCGGTGGCGGCTGCATGAGGGCACGAAGGACGGATGGGGCCGCTGGGAAGGAGCGCGGGTCGCTCTTATATATATGGGCAGGCCTTTGGCTTGAGGTGGGAGACAAACATTGACTCCGGGCGCGATGCGTCGGCGTGGTTGTATCACGTGGCGTATCTGTTTGGCCGACCGCGGGGCGCTCGGGCTCCGGCTCTCTCGCCCACCATCACCTTCACCCCCGCAAGCCCACAGCACGATAAATGCCCGTAAATACTGTCTAGAGATCGCTGTTTGCTTCCTCCGGTGGTGACAACGACATCTGTTCACAGATCGCGTTCAGCGCAGCCGCAGCCAACACACACACTCTCTCCGAGTTCAACGACGACGACTTCTACATACGCGCTCAGTACGACTGGGAACAAACAGCGCGCAACGCTGTGGAGATGCTCTGGAGATGAAGGAGAAGGACTGGGGTATCCTGAGTGCGCCTCTCGACGGTGTACGCTGACCGGCTCTCGACTGACGGGGCACGTACAGATATCGCGCCTATGGGCGACCGACCGGTGCCTAGGCTGATCTGACGGCTCGTGGTTCCGACTTACCGAGACGCCCCACATCTCCACAGCGCGCGCACTGGTATTTCGTGTCCCGCCCTCGCGGCACAGCGCTCCCTGGGAACGCTCGAAGCTTCAAGGAGCGTTGTTCGTGGTGAACGATGGTACGTTGCTATCCGCCTTTCGACATTCCATACATCCTTTCATGAGAATTTCTGCAGTGCTAACATCACGGCAGAGCGATAGGGCCCAATAAGACCTCTCGGCAGGGTACGTCCAGCGGGCGCCTCATTAGCGAGCGTCTAGTCGCGTTCGTCGGAAAGGATGATCATGCCCCGCTGCTTCGTTGTACGCAGCATTTGCGCTCGCAGCGCGCGCGCGGTTCACTGACAAGCTCTGTGGGGACGGGGGACGGGGACGCCTTGCATCTGAAAGACTGAACTGCTGTGTATTTCGCACTCGCTGGCGTGGGACACCGACGATGTATGCGTATCTCGCTGCTCCTGTGGCATTCGCCGCATTTCTGATATGTGCAGGCAGTCCGCAACTGCGTCTGCGCTATTGCCAGCCGCATGTCCTGCAATGACGAGTAGCGAGCCCGATGCCCGGAGTACGTCGGAGGATGTGGCCGCCACCTGCGTGCTCGACAGGTAAAGCTATTTGTTCAAAGCTTGGACAGTGCCATCCGCGTCTACCTAGATGTGACAAGCTTCCCTGCTAAGTATACCCTCTTCAGAACGAACAGATCCGCTCTGTGTTTGCACGCAGCAGCGAGAGGCGACTACGATGTGGAGAGGGCCGGACCCGCGGTTATAACGATGTACTTCTGCACTTCATATGCATTCAACTCGAATGATGACTGCGTGACGACATGTAAAATAGGACGGTACAGTATGCGGGGCGTATAGTTACAAATGACCTCGATGATGCGAGGATACCCAGACCCACCAGATCAGACCGCCGACCCCCGCCCCTCCTCGCCCGGTCCACCAGCACCTCAAAGCACCACATCTCTCAGAATCTCGTCAGCGCGACGCATATATGAAGGCACTCACGATGATACCTCACGCCTCTCTGTATAGCGCCTCTGAGTGCTGGCAGTCGGTCGCCCGTGAGCGGCTCCGGGGTATGATGCCGACTGCACCCTAAGTATGACCGTGGGATACGGATACGATAACTGCGGGTGGAAGCGCATACCATTAGGCATCTCCACATGTATCGAGGTTTTCGTGGGATGACACGGAGCATCAAGGCAGCTTTATAGGCAAGGCGGAGGAAAGGGCCATGATGAGGAGCAGGAGGCGCTGCGGTCGGCGTCTGGCGGCATGGACATGGTGGGCGTTGAGAGCAAGTGGGCGCGGGAGGCTCTCGCCACTGCCGTCCTAGATGCGGCCTTATATGCTGCGGGGGTGTTTGGCTCGAGGGGAGGAGCCAAACACCGATCGCGACGCGTTGGGCGCGTCCGAGATCACGTGTGGAATGTGTTCGGGTTCCTGCTTCGGACGCGGACACGGCGGGCCTCTTTCTCGTCCTCCATCAGCTCCAATCCATGTCTACGATACTCTAGTGCTGGATGTAAGTATGGTTCTCTACGTGTATTCTCATGTGGCGTGGTCCGATTGATGATATGGGAGCCCGCGGGGCATGAAGAGACGCTGCGCACCTTTCCCTAACGTTCCCTCTCGGACCTGGGCCCGACGTCCCGCCGGCCTCCCAGATATCTTGCGAGGTGTTTATGCCGATCGCGCACCTGAGATAGTCTTCAACCCACTCCCAAGCACCGCCATTGCAGCCTATGGTCGCGTATGAACGCCAATGCAGGGCCTCGTCAGCGCCAGCAGTCGTCGCTGAGCTCAATTTTTCGGCGATCGAGACGCTGAAAAGAAAAGACCCACGTTACGATGCGTTATAGCCAGAATTAGCAACGATAGCGCCACTTCAGCACCTGGTCTACGAAGATGAGAGCGTGGGGATTGCTGGTGAGATCTGAGATGTCGAGTGGGGAGTAGAGAGCGAGTGGCGCGATACCGGCGCGAACCGGGTTTCCCACGCTGATTAGGTCTTCGTCAACAATCGCGCCTCTTCACGATCACGCGTGCTTCACGCCTCCTCACTGCATCTCTCTCTCGCTCCAACCCACAATCGCCGTCATCTTTCTCGACCTTATTATCCACGATATTCGTCGATGGCGACGCGCGCAGCTCGACGAAGGACGCCCCTCCTGCGCGTCAACCTCAAAGTCTGCAAAGTCACCGAAATCAGAACCCGGACGCATGTGAAATGAGCGTCGTTGGTAGACTTCTGTAACCGCAGTGCAGTGCGAGTAGCAAACGCGTTCTGGTGGTCAGGGCACCGGCTCGTGGACACCGCCGCCTGGTGCGTCTGATTTCGGCCTGCGATCGAGCAGCGACATGCACATGCGCGCAAACAGTCGACCTCGGTACGTCGCCCGTTTTCCAACGCATAAAGCACCATTCATGACAGAGTCCGCGGACGTTTATCCTAGTATGCTCGCACGTCATGCTCCTGCTCTCGATGCGGTGCACGACGCCCATATGCATTGACGCTAGCCGCGCATCTGCGTATCCGAATCAGCATCCCGTCGTCACGTCACCCCGGGGCCCACTACCCACGATCCTGGCAAGCCAATCTCCCTTGTCCCTTGTCAGCGGCGACCCGGGCTCGGACGCTGCATTGTCCATGACATGACAGGCGCCGCGGCGTCTTAGCGATGGCCAGCGTGCTCGGGGAGGACGCACATCTGTAGCTGGAGTCCCGCTCGCGCTTGCCGGCGCACCGTTTGCGAGATGCCAGTGCGTGCGTGCGTCGACGTGGCAAGGACTGCGTGAGCTGATGCTTTGGCGTCTGTAGCCCGCTCGTCACATCGTCAGCGCGGGCATGACATGTCGCGGAACGCACCTCGACACACTGCGCAGCGTCTACTAAGTCCTGGAAGAGCGGCTGGTACGCGCGTTGACCGAGGTGCTCCGAGCCGTGCTCACGCCGGCGGCGCACGTCGTCCGTGCAGCGTGCAGTACACATATATGCGTTCTCGAAGCGCTTTATCACTGCGATCTGATAAATATATGCGCATACACTGTCCTCTGATGCAGTCCGCCCTAGGGTATCGCGCTTCAGCTTCGTCATACTGTTCATTGCGTGACGGTCCCGCGAGCGGACTTCGAGTACCCCTTCCTGAGCAATGGGCCACCACGATCTCGCAGGCAGTCCAAGTCGACACGCCGCTAGAGCGGGCTCCGTTGTCTGCGCTGTCTGCTGCGTCGGTAGTACCAGCCGCGGCTCTTGAGTTTGCTTCGATCTCCCACACTCGTTACCATGCAGGGATACTTTTCTCTTGTATCCGCGCGCGTAGGCGGTTGTAGAATCTCATACAGCGCGTATGTCATAGCGTGCGGTGTACACAAATTAAAAGCGAGTCCGTCATTCAGCGCACATTGCAGACATGGTTATACAAGCCGCCAACGAGATGATGCGAGAGTACTTCCTCGTGGTCGAGATCTCCGCCTCACCGCCCCCCGCCCATCTACGTATCCAGAGCGGATTCGACTACGGCTTGTACAACGGAGAGTGGGGCATACTCCCGAACCGCGACCGCGTTGTTCGTGAACGGGGGGAGGCAGGCGGATATCGACGTCTGTAACGCGGTGTCGACAGCGTCCGGGACTGCATCGCTGACCCAGGGAAAGGACTGCTTCTACAGCAGTTTCGAGAGAGGCAGGCAGCGGAGGAGTAGCGTGGACGGCATCCTGGCTGGTGGCGGTGGGAAACAGTCGGGTCCGTCGCTTGTACGCCTTTCCCGTCGTAGGAGTGAGCTGGATCGGAGGCATCTAGACGCAATCGGCGGATACAGGTGAGGACCCACCCAGGGGTCCTTTGTTGCGGTACGGTAGCAGAATCTGGAGCAAACGAAGATGTTCGGGGAGTGATCGTGAAAAGACTGCGCATGAAGGGGTGCGGCTGCCGAATACCAGCTACGGTGTCAACGGACTGTGACTCAGATGTGGATTTTGCGGAGGACTTACATGCTGTGGGCGCATGGTGCTAGTGCCAACGTCAGACTGTCGTAGACGTAGCATGGTGTATGCACATACCGGACCTATAGCATCTTCCGAGCTGCGACACATCTTGTTGCTTGGTGCGATTGCTGGACGATGAATACGCTATGTGGAACAGAGCAGAAGAGTAAAGGGCCATGATGAGAACAGAGGCGAGACGCGGCGGCTGAGCGGCATGGTGGACTGCTTGTCGATGGGAAGAAGAGGGAGGCAGATGCGCTGCAGCGACGCCCCGCGCAAGCTTTATATGCTGTGGGTGTTTGGCTGTAGAGAGGGAGACACACAAGGCGGGGCGACGCGTCGGTATCACGTGGTGTTGCTCCGATTCCGCCGAGGGTCTAGGGCAGACGCCCTTGCTTGCTCCGGCTGCGTAGCTCTTGCTCGAGTCCTCGACGTCCTTCCTCCCTCTCCATCGATTACGCCATGTCACGGATCTCTTGTAGTCATATTCAGCGCGTTCAGACACGCTGGTACGCACGCGGGAGAAACCTCCAGCGGCCATCGACGGACTGCCAGCGCATAGCTTAGCTTGGGTCCGAATTCCACGACCAGGATCAACGCTACAGACTACTCGAGCACGCGGGACCGGCCGCTATCGCACGATCCGTGGCAACAGCGAGAAGAGAGAGCAGGGACACGGTGCGCATCGTCCACATTCGCGTACTCGCTCGCATCAGACTGACAGCAACGGAAGAGTGAAGCATTTTCTCTGACCAGCGTGTCCGAGTCGTATACATCCCGCGTCACAGATGCTGATCCTCCAGCTTGGCATGTTCAGCCTGGTCAGCCACGGGTTGTTAACTGTACGCTCAACCTCGACTCTACGAGCCCTGTTGCGCCCCGAGACTCGACCGCATGGCAGCAGGCCAGCAGATGCGCTGACAGGGCGAGTCTTACGTCCTCTATAGCTGGAGAAAATTGTCCTCGGACTCATACACTCTGTGTATCCCTGGCTTTTTCTGTCAGCTCTAGCTCTAGCAGAACGAATGCGCGATAGTATCCGAGGACTGGCTGAGTACAAGTGCGTCCGAACCCCGAACCTGATCTCATGGAGGTCCTCCCCGCCGTCAGGACGCGCGACTTCTGCACGCCTGCAAACAAACGGTGCGTCGTTCTCTGCGGCTCTTGTTCACCGGAGCGCGCATACGCCGTGTGATTTGCTCTGTCTCCTTTTTTCGCTGTTCAGCTGACCTCGCCATCCAATCATTCTACTGTACAGTATGCCTACTGAGGGCGACTCGATGCACGCGCCTGCCGCCCTGTTCCGCGCCAGCTTCCTGCTCTCCCGTACGTGGACGAATTGTTGCGTCTGATCTCTGGTTCACCTGGGTGAAGCAGTCGCGCTCGTACTTGGACACGGATGGCGAACCGCGCGCGCGCAGAGGCCGTACGACGCTGCTATCGCGGACCTTCCTTTGCTGCTGTATAATTACGTATCACAAACTCAAGTGTTTCCAGCGTTCGACGCAAACACGACATGAGGCAGACACCGTAAATTAGAGAGCGTTAGAAGCTGTATTTGCGAGGGAACAGCGCGCATACATGCATCTTTCTCGGACTGCGCAACATACAGCAGGCTCTCCGATATACGTACATACGGACCACGGAGCGACGATGATGCAAGAATACAGTAGCACCTCCCACCTCACCTGTCCGATGTGGTGGACGGCGACCCTGTGGGGGTGGTGCGCCTGCAGGCTGCGGCAAGCCAATCAGCCCGAGTTGTAAGTACTAGCCAGCATATAATAATGACTTACCGCATCGGTCGCTGCGACCCGACACTTCCCTGCTCTCTCTCCATGCAGTCGGATCAGGTATGCCACTTTAGAATCTATTTTGACACGTCATCGCGTGCAAGGAAAGTCGAGACGAGGGAACGTACTGGCTTGAGCTCACTGCTTATGTTGAGACGGGCGGAAAAGGCCATGATGAGCTGCGAGGATTGATATTGGGGGACATGATGATGGTGGGCGGTGGAAAGCGTGCGCTGGCGGTCGTGCGGGCTCTGGTGCGTCTTATAAGCAGCGGGTGTTTGGCTGTAGGGTGGGGCCAAATAGCGCGAGCCGCGTCACTGTCACGTGTCCGTTTGGTGCGCTGGCAACGCTGGCGGGCACTGCCTCTCTCTCTCTCTCTCTCTCTCTCTCTCTCTCTCATTCGTACCGTGCCCAGGTCATTTGGATTGCAGCTTCATTTCAGTATCTTCTAGGAAACAGTATCGCTTCTAGGTACTCTCCACGATCTCCACTTCCCCTTCCTCCACGAACGACACGCATACATACAACCAACGAGCGCAGCCGAGCGTAGCCTCAACATACGTATCGGACGCGCACGTCATGCCGCAAACAAAACGCGATCCGCACGTTGACCTCAGGCGGAACTCGTAGACAGAGGAAGCAGCAGGCATCCCGGTGCGTCTGCTCGTCCGCTCCTCGCGTACGAATCCCGCTAATTCAGATCAGATCGTAGCCCATCTGCATCTGGCACGACGACCGCGCTACGGCGCGCATAGCGCCACCCATCGTGGGCAATTTGCATGGCTTTCCCGAGTCGATCGTCGCATGGCCTTCCCGAGTCGATCGTCGCACGCAGCACTCGCATAAGTCCATCTACCCGGCTGAATCTTATTCAATTTTACACGGACGACGCGCGGCCCCGACATGGTCTTCCTCTCCGAAAGACTCGATGTTTTAGCATGGAGCGTTATTCATACTCGACTCCGCGTCGTGCTGGGGTACGATATTGGCAGATGGTGGGCGACACGGGCGAGTATATGCAGTGGTAGGAATGTGCTGGCACCCGCGTCTCTGATCGTCTACGGTATGCTGATGCGGCGCTGCAGTGCTGGCTCTCGATGGGCGGACCTCCGAGGTGTGGAGCGAGAGTGTGGGCCAGTCCGTGAGTTAGGTACGTCACGGTCGTCTGCGATGGGATTTCCAGGCTTATGCTCACGTCGTCGTGCGGAACCTGGCCCGGCCCCAGGGGATGCACGTCGCGCATACGCATACACTAGCCGATTTGGCTCCGAATTACCGGTGCGTGCGGCCTGGTCCCCCGTGCCATTAATGCTTCGTCGACAGCCCCCGCGCCGCGTCGCACGCAGAGAGTAAACAGAGCATATATCGCGCGCAGGTGCACGCCGCGGTCACTTTGCCGACCGACGCAGCTACAGCGCGGCTAGGGCCTCTGGACGCGGACGCGATGCCTCCTGGCCGACCCGACCCGCACACGGTATGGTATGGTATGGTCGGCACCTCGGCCGTCTCCTGCGTGTGTCACCCGAGGATCCATACGGATCGCGGTCAAGACGATGGTTGCGCTGCTGGTGTGCAGTGGCGGACGCGTGGGGTGTCCGGGCGTGGCTCAAGTCGAGGGCGACGGTACGGTGCGAGCGGAGACTTTGCTGGGACGCTTCGTTGTGGGTACGCGATGTTTCTTTAGGTTTCGTGTGCACAAGATCGAGGAGGCCGGGTGGGTGAGTGTCCTCGCACGTTGTTCAGAGTCAGAGAGGACATCATGTAGCAGACAAGTAAGACCGAACATTGACATGAAGGTACGGAGTACGACATGTGCAGATAGAGCAGCGTATGGATGATGCGAGAATACGATCAGTAACCACACGTCAAGACGCACACCCATCCATTACTAAGCTGTCCATATCATCTTGATAGCGAAAGTCAGTCTCTTTTCGGAAGGGAAGAACGGCGCTGTCTGCCTTGTCATTCCATCCACCAACTCGAGGACCTATGTAGATAGAACCCTCATCTACCGGATTGTCAGCTTGACTATCGACGCAGAGGATGTATGCGTATACTCACTCTACCCGCGTCGGACCCTACATGCCCCTGTCGGAATGTAGGCGAGAGGACGGAAGAGGACGTATCTATAACGCGAGAGGAGAGCGAAAGGCCATGCTAAGGAGAGGACCGGACCGGGCGTGGATGCGCATATATATGCCGACGCGGAGGGCCTGCCAGTGGGATGGGTGTGGAAGGAAAGGCGGACGCAGGGGAACGCAGCGCGGTGCTGGCTTATATATGCGCGGCGGGTTTGGTCGTCGGGCAGGTGCCAAATACAATGCGATTGACTGCACACGGGCGCGTCGGTCACATGTCCGTCGTTGTAGAGGAGCAGGAACCCAGCATCACCGAGACTCCGACGCGTTCGACGCGACCCTGCTATTTGGCTTCCGGCCTAGGAGCAAACACCCAGACGTATATAAGGCTCAGATGCCCTCGGATGTCCTGCGTCCGCTCTCTCTGCATCCCCACCACGACGTGGATGCCGACGCCAGCTACATATACGCCCTCCGCTGCTCATCATGGCCCTTTCCTCATCCTCACACCTTGGCTGCCGTTCATACATCGACCGTCCGATAGACGCGTACGTCCATGCCTGCCCTCCGCCACTCCGGGTCCGTGCTCTAATCAAGCGTGCAGATGGCGGGATAAAGGAAGTCCGGCACATATTGCCTGGCTGTGATCCACGCTGGCATTTCGTCTCACTCTGCGTGCGTCGTCTTCGGGCGTGTCTTCTCGCTGTCGTTGATAGGCTGACGGCTCTCCGCAACCCTTGCTAGGGAAGGACTGTTTCCTCGGGACAGGCCTACGAGCGGGCCGGATTGGCCATATGATGTCCCCTTGGTCTGTATTCTCGTATCATCTGCCTGCGTTGTACATGTGTTGGCAATTTATGTATGCATTCGAGCCGTCTCCGGGTCATACTACCCTGTATACACGTGAGAGTGTCGGGAAGAGCATATATGCGCGTGCATGCGCCGAACCGGACGCATTCTACCACTTCATTAGCAGCGCATGCGTGGACGTGCGCATATAGTCCATGTGCATGCATACACGGCATCTGATGTCGGCGCAGCACGAACCCTGAAACCGAACAGTGTCAGCGCATCCCAAACATGACTGGAACACCACACCGCAATTCGACGCGCTCACCAAATGGAATTCAGCCATAAATCAGGGGGCCTTCACTAATATCAGCGTGAGCTGCTCCGTCACGACGCATTGCGCGTCCGACACCGCTCACAAGGGACCGTCCGTATGGACGCGACGCGACTGGTCTCTAGATCGCCGTGTTGCCTATGAGAACAGTATATGCACCCTATGACTATGACGACGAGCAGAGCATTCATGCGTACGTCCGTCGACGACCACGGAGACAACCTAGCGGGAGGAGAAGCCAGCCAGTCGTACGCGGCGGCGTGCTGGTCAGCGCAAAGTGCAGATGCGTCCGAGCCTGGGACTCGCCGAGCGGCTGCACACATGGTCTGGTCTTTCAAGTTCAGTGACAAAGGCGATGGCGACGGCGATGGCGGGAGCGCTAGTTGACCGTGCCAGCGTGCCTGCATACGTAGCGCAAATGACAAGGGCGGTGCTGCGCCGGACTGTGCTAGGCTGCAGACGAGCCCCCCGGGCCATGCCGATTGGAACGCATAGCGCTGCAGGAGGGCTGCCAGGATCAGCTTTGCGTCTTCGTCAGGTGAAATACTACGCAGCGCACCGCAAGCGAGATACAGCCCACGACGCTACGCCGCCGACTCGGATGCCATTCCGCCCACCCCCGCGAACGAGCAACGCGCGCGCCCGTCGGTCCAGAGCGCCGTAGTGCGCGATGCAGTCATATTCGCGAGCACATATTCGTCAGACGCAACACATGCGAGTGGGTCTCGAGTGTCGAGTGCGGGGGCCGGCGAGGCGTGCGATCTAGACACTCGGAAAGGAGGAGGTGGTCGCCGGCGCCGGCGCGCGTTCCCACGCTGCTGTTGAACGAACGCCACTCGGCGTCGCGTCGCTGTTGAGTCAGAGTTCAGCTCGTCCTCGTCGACGACGTCATTCAAGCAGCTTCACTTCATGACCATCTACGCGATCTCGTCTTCAGCTGCCCCACCGATCGACGTACAGCACACGACCCTGCGAGGCGAGCTCCTCCGTGACAAGGACAGGCGTGGCGCAAGACGTGGGTGTATCGCGTACGCCAAGCGGTGGTATGGTAGGCCATGCGTGCTATGGCGTCGTCAGCAGGTGCGCAGTCTGCTATCCTCTGATCGAACTCATACTGACGGAACACGTCCAGATTTTGCACAGAGCATATCACTGCGCTGGTACGTATTCCGTTGCTCTTCTCCCTCCGACAGCTTCACTTATAGAGGCCTTTCAGTGCTCATTGCTCCTTCGCATGCTCGCGCGCGATGTGTGCTCCACGTCGCTGCCTCCGTCCGGTACGATGTTCTCCCCTCGCAGGCCTGTGTCGAGCCACGCCAGCAGCTTGCATCCAGCGGGCGCCGCGGCACTGCGTTGCTCAGCGTGTCAACGGCACCCGCGCTTCCATTGAGAGGTGCGCGTTAGCTCGCCATCCAATCCAGCATGCGCGGACGTTGCATGCCTTCTAGTGCCCTGTCGCAGATTGCTGCGAATGCGCGATGTCAGTCCTGCCAGCTCTACGCAGCAGAGGTCTTGGGCCACACTGCGGCAGCAGCACGCCTTGCTCTGCTTCCGTGTGTCGCTCTCTGTGTATGTAAATACATTCTAGGCGACTGTTATAACATCGCGGCGTCCGGGGATGGAGCGTGTGCGAGTCTCCTGCCCTCTGGAGAATAATCCACCCGCTCGCGCCCAGTATAATAGCGCATACTCAGGCCCAGGCTGCCTCGCAATAATTATTGGCGAGACAGATCCTCAACAGCGTACCATAGACGACAGATACATAAAGAACAGCAATGCACGAGTACAGCTACATGTCCGATGATTCGAGAATACGCTATGCCTATATTTCCTAGACATCATCGTCAAGCTAGACAAAACACCCAGATGAGCAAGCATGTCGACCGGACTGATGACGCAGCATACCTACCTTGCAATCCTGGCCGGGTAGAACGCCCGGTGTCCCGGTAGGTGATCGTGCGCAGTCGCAGTCGACCTACCCAACGCACGATAAGCCCGATGTAAAATGTGTCAGGGATAGGAGGACACGCACAGATCTGTGAAGTCTGCGTACGGCTCGAGTCGTCCGAGAAGAAAAGGCCAGGATGCGGAGCGGGCGCAGAGGGCCTGCCTCTGATAGCGGGGGCATGGTGGGAGAGCGAGAGCAGGCGGTTGTGTCGATGGATTTGCATTTGGTGTCTTATATACAGGGCATCATGTTTTGCTGGAGGCGGGAGGCCAAATAGCGCTGCGGGACGTGTCGACGCGTCGACGGCACGTGCGGTTCGGAACCGCGACCGCGAGGCCGCGCGGCCTCTTGCCCGCTCCTGCCGACATCATATCCTCTCCTCTAGACCTACGCTGCGGCCGCGAAAGCAGTACTACTGGTACCCATCGACGACTAAACGGCCCGTATGTGAACGCTCTTCAAGCCAGCGCGGGCGCCAAGCTGACACGCGCGCTCCGTATTTGCCAGCCGATTCGGTGAGCTGCATCGCGATTCTGGCCATATCTTCCTGATCTATGAGGTCATTCTATGCAGTCGATGATGAGTGGCGCCCCACCTGTGGTCCGTTCGCATTTGTTATGTGCTTGTAATCGATCCTGACTATCGACTCTCAGTCAGGCCAAGGGCTCCAGGTCTTACCACGCCGTCAACGCAGCACAATATCGCCAGATCATCGAGGAGCCTGGCGCCTAGATCGAAATCGTTATGAACAGTCAGCCCTCGGCACGTCCGAGCGTATCTTCCGTCAAGCAAGCGCTTTATCTGCCCTCCCAGCACGTCGCTCACGGCGTCGAGAGTTCGAATGATACGGCGTGGGATTGCAGGGGCCTGCAAACATTTCTGAGAGTGTGGAGCGTGCGTCTCGACACATCACTGCGGGAAATCGCACTGACACTCTTCCTTTCCGTGTTCTCAACTCTGTTTACTGTTCGCATGCGCCCTAGCCCCGGTCTGTTTCGTTGCTGCGCTTCAGGCGGGTACCGCGCCTCTCCTCATCCGTACCGGACTGACCTCTCTCTCTCTTTATAATCCATCAGCATCTCTTGTCGTGGGCTTCCATCCCTGAGCATGCTTACTCCACGGTCTTCTCGTTGAAATCTCGATACGGGAGGTACGGGCGACAGAGTAGCGTATATGCGCCCGGCCGGCCCGTTCGAGGAGCATTCGGGTGTCAATGCGCCTTCCAGTGTGTCCCGCATCTCTCACCCGTCGTATCTTTTAACCTCTTTCCTATTTCCCCGCCGCTCCGCACTCCATGGTCTCCTCGCCCTGGAAGCTCGGCAGCAGCGCATTCCGTCCCGACCTCCCCACACTAATTCGAAGCGGCGCGCTGCGCACTCGGCACGTATCGTGCGGACCAATGCGGGTATTGTGCATCCTAGGTGGAGGAGAGCAACTTCGCGCGCCGTGCGTAGGCTACGCTGTCCTGACCGCGGCGCATTGCGTCTGACTGACGTCGTCGCTCTTAGCGCCTCGCTTTCCTCGAGTGTGGGACATACCAGCGCCTCCCTGGCGAGCTGACGTCGATGCGATGCGGTTCTGAGTGGTAATGGAGGCGCTGAGCGAGCTGTATGCGCCTCGTTTGGTTGCGAAATGCGATGGATCGTTGGAGCCTCCCTCCCGCACACGTATGGCATGTACTTTATGCGCTACGCAGAAGATACAGAACCGCCGTGTACACAGCCCTTGGCCCGTTTTCATGGCGTTCTACTTCTAGGCCCTGCGCTTTGCTGCCAGATCGAGAATGAGTGAACAGGAACAAGTGGGGTCAGTGGCTGCCGCGCGCTCGTCCTTCCTATCGCATCTGGCCACGACAGCAATCGGGATACATTGCGGCAGGCTCGCAACAAATTACATCGCATGGGACAGCAGCAGGTGTGCAGTGAGTGTAAGAGAGCAACACGATGATGCGAGACTACGTCGATCTACCAGATCTCAGAGGCGACCAAGAGCTCTGGACGACCTTGCATCGAACGAGTCGGAGGCCCGCACTAACTCAAGCAGCCTGCGCAACACAGCACACCATCGCGGATGACCCATACGATCGCGCGCCCCTCACCGCGCTCAATCTGACTCGTCGCATTAGACGACGTATAGGCTACCGAAATCCAGTCGATGCACTCACCATGTAGGAGGGGATCACACCCATCTGACCGAGTCGGCGGCTCTGCCATTAGCGCGACTCGCGACACGAGGAAGCCACTTATATATTGGTCCGGTCGGAGACTGCGCAACCAGCACGCTATGAGCGCGGAGATGCGTACCTGTGTTATCTGAAAGTGCTCTGGATGGGATGAGAAGAATTGGGACGTTGGCAGGGGAGGAAAAGGCCATGGTGAGGACAAGGCGGGACTGGCGTGCGGCAGCGACATGGCGGGCGTCGAGAGAGCGGGGTGGCAAGGCCGCGCGGTTTGCGCGCTTTATGTGGGCTGCTGTGTGTGGTTTCTATGCAGGAAGCCAAATAGAGGCGACTCGGAGGATCGTCGGAGTGCTGGTTGATAATATTGATATCGATCAGCAGCCTGCTTGCTCTCGGCTGTGATGACTGCACACTAGGGCACTCCGCGCTGCGCACAGAGCTTCTCTATCTCGAGTGTCGGCCTCCTGGCTACTTCGATCACTCGGAGTTGCATCGACGCCTTGTCTAGAAACAAGGGCCACGTCATCTGCGATGCATGCGCAGAAGAGCGCGACCCCGACGAGTGTTCAACGTTCAACTGCGCGTCATGGCGGCTGCGCTGCGATCTTCATCATCGCAGCCGCTGTACGGGTATCAACTCGGAGAGTGTGAGTCGCGTCGTATGGATGCAACGTGGCGGGCGCTCGGGTGCGTAGCATATGCTGGCTGTATGCGCTCATCGGACTGACACCCAGCCTCATTTATCGTAGCACCTTGTTTAAGTATGCTCCAGGAGCAGTACTGCGAGCACGCTGCGAAGACGGCGCTGCTGCTGCATCCGCGGGTTCTATGCTGCCACCGCTGAACCCACGGACCAGCCTACGTATCCTCTACCCGACGCCAACGCGTTGGCCTTGATCTGGGCTCCAGGCACGCACGCAGTAAGTTGTTGTTATTCTGCGTATACATAGACAGACTTTCTCAGGACACATGTGCACAATTTAGAGCCCGCCGAGGACCGGGATGTTCGATTATGGATGGACACTGGCGGTAAGGCTTCCCGCTCCGATGTAGCATTAGCACGCAGTTGATTTCAATTTCGACTCAACAGCGTCGTCTTCTGGCCGTTTTATATACTCACTATGGCGGCGATTCGCGCAATCGATGACGTCTTTCTGACGTTCCGACTCATTCAGATCTTCGGAGACGGAGAAAGTGAGTGGCTTTCCGTTGATTGATTGTATGCTAAGTATTGGCCCGCTGACTCTCTGTTCAATGCAGCGCGCCCTCTGTTCGGATACTGTCCGTACAGCAAAAGAGCGCGCCGAGGTTGTCTGCCCTGGTACAGTGCGCCGACGGTTCTTTTCGATGGTCAAGGTGAGTCGGACACGAGCGCGCCCCGTCTGCATCAGCGTGCTGACTGCTCCATCCTTTCTTAACAGAGGAAGACGCAGCTCCGATAATCAAATACCATGATAATACTATGGCCCCACAGGACGCGCTCTCACAGTATGGTGGCGGTATTTCGCCTCGATGGCCACGCATACGGTCCAGCAATCGCAGCACGGAGGTGCGTCGCACGCGTAGTCCGGGAGCCATATGCATGCATGCTGACTTCGTTTGTTAGCGTCGCAGGATTCGCCTGCTTGTATGCCGGAGGCACCGTGCCGCTCCCCTTTTTTTTACGCGGACAACGCCCGCGCATGCATGGCCGGGCCACGCGTCCCATACCCGCATCAAGCACGCATACACTCTCTCTACCATCGTGGACTACGATGTTATGTTGTACTTTCGCTCTTGTGTGGACGCACATAGCGATATCATTTCCCCTCGCTGCTGTCTTGCTCTTCGTGTCAATCGCCGGCGTAGAATGAACAGCGCATTTGCGTGCTATGAACCGTCGCAGAGTCGACGCGCAACGCGTCGCCGCTCTAGATATCTCGAAATAAGTGCGTGTGTAGTTGTAAGAAACTCTATGATGCGAGAATACATCGTCAACCCTCCGGATACGGGGGCATGCTCGTAGGGCGGAGAGAGCATCCCTTGGAATCCTTCTGATGTAAGCGTTGGGATATTAGCTTGCAGTAGCCCAGCGATAGAGTGACGTCAATTACTCATAGACTCGGCAGGCGAACTGGCCCACTGCGGATGCTTGGGACGTACGGCCCGACGCGAAAACAAACTTCTACACACTAGAGCGAAAACGCGGCTATCATTAGAGAGGCACAGGAAGTTTCACAGTCCCCAGCACTCACTGAATTGTGACGCTTCGGGATGCACCAGCTCAAGGAACCCAACTGACGGGGCGGGAAGAGCAAAGGACCATGATGAGGGGAATGACCATGTAGGTGCGGGTACGCTGCGTCAACATGGATGCGGGAGGAAAGGGAGTATGCTCGTCGCTGCGAGTTGTCGGCGCCTTATATGGCGTGGTGTGTTTGGCTGTGAGGAGGATGCCAAATACGCGAGGGCGGGTACGCGTACGAGCGCGTTGGAGTCACGTGTGGGGTGGGAGGCCGCGCGGCCTCTTGACACTGACGGCGACCCCTATCCCTGCGACTTCGCGACCGCGGACCTCCTCGTCCGAGCCTGGGACCCTAGCGATATACTCTGGCCGTCATCAATTCATCATGAGCTCTGTGCCGGGCAGTACCACGAAGATCCCACCGCCTCCTGTGCCTCTGCCATCCGTCGCTCCAGCAGGACATACACGACATCGACGAGCTAGCTGCGTCTTTGAGGAGGAGGATTGGATTTGAAAATGGTGCGGATCTTGGGTAGTGGATTGAGGTGCGGTGCGTGGCTTTCCGTACCCGACGCTACAGTGACCGGTCATCGTTTGCACTCGTATCGTACAGTCCGCACAGCATCTGGCTGAGGCGGCTTCGGCACGCGTGAGCATAGATCGGGGGCACTTGGTAAGCCAGTCCCGGTTCGTGGAGTTGCAGTACTGTACTCACCACTTGGTCGCACGTCATCCTAGTCGTTGCTCGGACTCGGTCAACCGCGTCGCCCGTTCTCGGCTGCGAAGTCGACACGTCGAGAGAATACCCCGCACCCATGACGACGCATCCAGCACTCGGCTCACACGGTCCACGCGCCACCGCCTCTAGTATGGAGTGTATGCGCTCTCTCAGGTACGATCGACGTCCGATGTTCGGCGCATCTAATCACCGTACCTCATAGCTTCTGCACGAATGTGCCTACCGCTGCTGTCACTCCCAGTATTGCAAGGCATCTTTGCAACGAGTATCGTCTCATACGCGGGTATGTTATCTGTCATATTTCGCCTCAGCGTCGTCGTATTGATCGCATATATCCTCTCTATCGTCCTCTGCAGCTCTCTGCGATCAAACGACGAAGTATCTAACGTTATTATCCCACGACTACTCATGCAGCAGCGCACCAAATCCCACAGGCCCTCTCGTCCCGAGCAACATCGAGGACATCCTCAAGCGCACACATAACGCTCGGTCGTGCCCATCTAGCCTCGTTCACGCTGCCCAGACAGAGCCTACGTAGGTCCGGCCTCAACATCATCGCAGGTATCCATCAATCGTGCCGCCGACTGACCGGCAGCGCACAGCAGCATACCCTCCGCCAGCGACCTGCACGAGCGCTGGTAAATCGTGAACGACTCGACGCCATATGCCACTGCCAAATGGAAGCGGCGGGTGCGGGTGACGTGGCTCGTTGGACGAGCAAGCACATTTTCGGTGCGTCCCGTTTACACCCTTTTCTCGGCCGCGGACCGATCGAACACGCCCAGAATCAGCATACAAAGTCCGGTCTGCCTAGCCCGGCGCAGCGCCTCTCCTGGATGAGCACCTCTCGCATCCAACACCTCTGGCGATCGGCATTGCGAAGCAGCCAGCCACACCGCTGCCAACAAGAGCCCTGCAGAACAACTCGCGGAAACGCCCCGTCCGGATTCTAGGTGCGTCGCGTCACGGCGGCGCATGTCCGCCGCGGGTGTTAGAGACCACCGCTGATTATATACGCGCCTGCAGTACCCACACGCATCTCCGCGGAGGCGGGCCGCGGAATTCGTATCTCGGAGGTCGTCGACTGGACCGCACAAGTTACAGCGTGATCTGTTCGCCTCCGATCGAGTCAACTCGTCGGCCTGCACAGTTTCCTCCACCGAGCGGCGGAAGTTGTTCATCCGCGCCGCGCCTGTTGACCGGCTGCACGGGGGGCGGTTGCGCATGAAGGAAGGACCGACCGACCGGCTGTATCAATGCAGGACGAGTCGCCGCTCGGTTTCCATCCGTGGTTGGCTAGGCAGGGCGCTGTGAACGGTATCGTACCCACGTTTTTCAATCCTGTAGGTTTGGGCGGCTCATATGATTCCTTGGTTCATAGAGAGGATCTCTGTTCGTCTTTACGCTACGAGACGCGATGGTAGGAGGGTCCGATCCTAGCCGGTTTACGATCACCGAGTTCCGGCGAAGTGTGTACATGTATGCGCGGTAAAAGAAAATTCAGCGCGACGAATAGCGCAATCGAACGATGCGCGGCTGTAAATTAGCTTTTCATATGCAAAACATGACAGTATACGACGCGTACAAATGGCTCAATGCGAGGACGAATGCAACGAAAGCGATGATGCGAGGATACCATACTCTCCGAATGACCAGTCCCGCTCCCAGCCCTTCGCCAGCTTGGTCGTCCACTAAGTAATCACAGCAAAGGTGTCATTTTCTCGTCTTGCTATCGCAGAGCGGGAGCGCTCACCAGAGTGGATGATAGACAAGTGTCCGGGATGGTGCATCACCGGGAAGGTACACACAGAACACCGCCTGCCGCTTAGAATTCGTGAGAAGTGAGCTCCGAGAACGACGATGATCGGTAAACCGAGCGGGACATACTATATTGCTCCGCTTACACCCTGTGGTTTTGACTGAACAGAGGATGACGTATCTATGACGAGGCAGCTCAAAGAAAAGGCCATGATGAGGGGCACAGCGTCGGATGCGGGTGCGCCAGAGGTGAGCGACGTCGCCAGGCTGGCATTGGCATGGTGACTGTAGGAACGAAAGGGCGACGGGACAAGTTCCTGCGCGTCGCAGTCTTATATGCCGTGCGGGTGTTTGGCTGTAGGCAGGGGTGCAAACAAAGCGGGCGACGCGTCGGCATCACGTGTCGTATTTGTGCATGACATCGGACGCGCGGCCTCTGCTCTGTCCCATCCTGTCCATTACCATTGCGGGTCCCCGGTTGCTCTGGTAGGCCCCCTATAAATGATATACAACGGTTTTGCGTTGATAGCTTCAGTCTCCTTGGCCCGCAGCCCAGACGACTTTCGTTGCAGCCACCGATCGATTGCCAGCGCATAGCGGCACATACGCTCTGCAAGTTCGACGCTGCCAATGGCTTGGTACTATTGACAGCAGGGAGATGGAGGGCTGGATGCTGTGCGGGATGGTTGAGCGACTGGGATGGAACTGGAGCGATACGAGGTGCGTATCAACGATGTATGCTGGTGAGCGGCCTCTGATTGAACCCATCTAGGACTTTTCGATTGACAGCCCGCACGCACCATCTACGTGAAATCCGCATGCTGCGCTGCAGCGTGTCCACAACGTGCATCTACCCCATCTTATCTTACCCACGACGCACCGATGCGCATCCACCTGTGCGCGGAGACCTGATTGCCTCACGACATCAGTACACGCCGTCACTCATAGGCCAGGGGAACATCCAAGGTGCCGTCGTACCGCCCATCTCGTTGCGAAGCTCCGCTGATAAAATCTCTTCAAGAAATACGGCGCTCGGCTGCGCAGTAGACGCGCCTTCACGCTGCCGTCAATGTATGCGTGCTATCTTATCGATGGCATGTCCAGTCGCGCGCAGGTTCGTTGATGTTATCCCTATTCTACCGCCTATGCACATGTTTTTGCTCATGCACATATCTCTGGATCGTCCAAGAAACGCCGACCATAGTTCAAGCCTTCTGCCCGATCCCAGGAGCCCCGGCTGACGTGCCTCTGGATTGCAGCAAAATACTCCAGACCCGAGAAGCGGGCGAAATATCAATCGCATGCGAGGCGCGTTCCCAAATAACGTGTCGTTGGGTCTGCGATGCGGTACTTTCCGGCCCGGCTCCGCAGTTATCTCGCCAATGTCGACCTCGCTACCGCTACTGCCTCGGTCCCCTGCATGGAGCGGTCCGCGCAAAGCTCAACCAACGTCTTCTCAGCGACGGTCTATGGCGTCCGAAACGCCGCCTGTTCAACAGGTGTGCGACTCTTGCGCTTTCTCCGCTTCTCGCGCGCTGATCCGTTCAAGTAGGCGCCGCCGTTGGGATGTACTGCTTCGCCGATGCATGCACTCGGCCACGGGTATCGCGCGCCGTCGTAAAGGCCACGCGGGCCAGCTGTACGACCCTCTCAGCGATCCAGGCTAAATGTGCGCCGCATACATCAGGCGTGCGCATAGACTGTGCGCTGCACTATTCGCCATTTAAATTCAATGCCGCGGTGCAGTCCCTCGCCCTGTGGCAACATGTGCAACGAGTGCAGCGACACATGACCTTACATAGATACGCCGTCCATAATTTGCGTAGAGTCGGCTCGAGCTCGCAGGGCCGTGCTGCGCGCTAGATGGTACGTCTTGCAATCGCATCGTGTGGCAAGAAGCTATCAAACAGTGCGCCGTATCTCCGAACACCCCTCTATCCTCCTTATGATGACGACTCTGCTTGCACACAATATATCAATGCCAATAATGCAATCATGTCTGAGTGCAGTTGACTCCAAAACAGCCGGGGTAAAGTCACCACCCGTTCCTCCTGTCGCGGTTCGTCCTTCACCCTAGAATTGGAAGACAGCAGAGATCGTGTCCGCGCGCACACGGGCATAATCCTGCCTACAGTTTGAGCACCTCACTCTCCGGTGGCACGTCGTACGTGTCTGTCAGCTCCAGCTCCTCGAGGACCTGATACGAGCCTGTCGGCCCGCGGACACAGACGAGAAGGGCATCGTCACCGTTGCAGCGCTTGGGATCGTGCTGCATCAACGATGCAAAATGTAATGAGCGCGCTGAAAAGAGCCTGCGTTAGCGCGACGACATATAGCGCATTCCACACACGCACCTCCACCAGGATTTACACAAGGCTCCACAATGTTCACTGTGGGAAGCACCGCGCGTAGGTCAGGTATAGCCTGCCTCAGGCTCTGGCAGCGCCGCAGGTCCAGTGTGCGCAAGGTGTGCCCAAGGAGCGCGCGTGATTCGAGCCTCCTTTGCAACCCCACTCCAAACGAGCATGGGGTAGCGCCATCCAGAAGGATTCTGTCCAAAGGCACATCGCGCAATTTGAGAACCGACAACTGCGGGAGCACAACTAGAAACGAGCCGTAAGATGGGCGCACCGGACTCGGTATTCGAGAACAGACTTACCGCCCGATTTGAATGGCGGTGTGATGACATCGCAGAGCGCGACAGCGGCGTCGCCCGCAGCTTCAATGCTTTCGAGGCATGGCGCACTGGCGAATGTGCTCCTCCAGCGATTCGCATCCCATTGTGTGACAAGCATGGCGAGCTCGCGCAGGTGCGGAGATGCGAACGCCGCGACTGCGGCCCATGCGATGTAGTTGCCGCTAGTGCCAGTCTCCAGGAACGTCACGGAAACCGGCGGTACATACGTTCGATGCGCACCCCGC
This sequence comes from Auriscalpium microsporum, assembly GCA_019914985.1. Taxonomy (NCBI): domain Eukaryota; kingdom Fungi; phylum Basidiomycota; class Agaricomycetes; order Russulales; family Auriscalpiaceae; genus Auriscalpium; species Auriscalpium microsporum. The sequence goes on from JAHLMG010000019.1 coordinate 222,456, forward strand.
CAGAAATATGTCTCGAGGGTGACGCGGCCCGCCGCGCTGTTCGACCATGGGCCGATGGTTGCAGACCAGGGCCGCGAGGCTGAGATGGCTAGTTTGGTGACCGGGACGCCATCGGGAAGGTGGACGAACTTCCAGAGAGCCGAGAACAACGCAACACAGTCGGCCTTTGGGTGACCAGAGGCAGCCTCGCGGGTCCTTCGGAGGCGCACCTGTAGCACAGCTGATGATGGGAGCTTCAACAATTCTATAAAGCGGCGCGCATTTCCTACCGCAGCTGTAAGTCGCAATACGGCGAGTCGCGGTAGTTCGACAACATTGGAAGAAACATGATCCGTGCCATTCGGCGAGACGGTGGGGCGGAACGGGATATCCACAGCGAGCTTCTCCAAGAGAGGCATCCGTCGGAGTGTATCGACAACGTCTTCGATGCTTTGTGCCTGAGAGCTACAGCAAGTGCAGCCCTCGTACTTGACCTCCAAGCTGGTGAGGGTCGCCAAACACGCCGCGGACCAGAAGTGCTTGGGGTAGCACCTCGACTGGAAGCGGAGCTCGCGAAGGGCGGGAGTAACATTGTCGAGCAGCAGCTCGGATGTCCCTGGCCACGCGCGGTGTTGTACGAGGCGGATGTCAAGCGTCTCGAGAACAGGGCACGGCAGACCAAATCCAGTGATGTAGTTTGAGGCACCTATGCGCAAACGCTTTGTACGAAAGAGATTCTGGCGGATGAAGTTGACATTGCCGTCGTTGGCCCCTTGGATGCTTGCAGTGATGCTGAGGAGGGCAGAGTGGGAGCGAGTGTAGACAGTCGCAGCCAATTCACGGCAGCCCGGAAAGGGAAGCTCGATGGTGGCCCATAGCGCTGGGAAACCGAGCGCGATCCGCCGCCACGCGCGGCATACGTGAGTCGCACCCGATATCCAGCCCAGCCTTCCCTTCGTGATGGGGTGCACTGCGGACAGCGCCATGAGGATCTTTTCGACGACCTCGATTGGAAGGCGGTTGAAGGGGAGAAGAGCGTTGCGCTCCGCGAACGCATCTCGCAGGGCAACGCGCAGAGCGGCTTGGCGGTGCTCGTGGTGGCAGTGTAAGGCGTGCATTGCGGCACGCAGCGCTTTCTTCTCTTTGCTGGCGGCGAGAGCGATGGCGTCCATGGCGCTCAGCACGGACGCCAGATTATCCTCAGCAGCGCGCAGGTTCGCTGCGATGGTAACACTAGGACGGTACGAGGGGAACTGTGCGACGCGGCGCGCCGCCGCATCCGCCCAGTAAGACGACGCGGCTTGGGGTGAAGAGACGACGACGTTGTTCTCCCTGGGAACGACTAAGAAGCATCACAATATGGGTGCAAACATAGACGTACCTACAGTCCATGACAATGGCAACTGATGTATATGGCGGCAAAGAGAGTTGTGAACCTGACGCTAGTAAGAAAAGTGAGCTAGATGCGGAGGAAGAGTAACAGTGGCACGCACCAGATAGATTTGTGGTGACGCTGAGATGTTGAGTCCACACCAGCGTCCGCAGCGTATATGAGAACCGCGAGAGAAAGGGAGGCATGAATAAAGGGAAATACGATGTGATGGGAGGCTTGAAAGGGATAGCGCGAAAAGGGAGTCTTGAAGAAAGGGACAACGTGACGGGCCACAGAATCGGTGCGTGGGCTGTACGCACTCGCAGGCGATGAGGCCTAAAGGCGCAGACCGGGGACAAGGATGGTGGTCCCCGACTAAAATTTGTACCGATCTCCTCGAGACGCGGAAGCTCGGCTCATCGGAGGACGAGGCCGACTACCTGAGGCCAGTCGAGGACATGGCGACTGTTCAAAGCATGACATTCAGCACAGGATGATCGTCTCAGACGGGCACGCACTACGCACCTGAGAGGTTGACATCCTGCAGCCAACGCTAACTGAATCGATAGGATATCCGACCCCGCCAGCAAGTCCCGATCCACCTCGAAGCAAATGCTGCACCACGAGATCAGACAGCCAGCGAGTTGTAATTTGTGATTAAGAGACGAGGAGATGTAGTAGTAAGAAGGCAGTATGTTACTATGTAGGGGGGCAGACTCGGAGGCGTCGTCGATGACCAGAGCCGGCCCGGCTAAGTTGATCGCCGAGAGAAGCACGTGGCTCGGAGACGACGTTCCGAGGTCGCGTTCACGCGTTTTGCTACTATCTGCTCTGTATTGAAGCCCTCAATTCTGTAGATACTAGTAGCTTGGGGAACACCGAAAGAACCCATAAGAAAAGACATGCATGGATACAAAGAATAAGCATGAGGCATATTACATGGATACATAGAGCCTCAAAGGCAATGTCCGCGCGTGAAGAAGAGATACCTATACATTTACTGTCAAGAACAACCCAAACGAACCCCTATGTCTTTACGTGGGCTCACTCAACTCCCGTCAGTTGAGTAGGCGAGCGATCGCCATGGGCGAGGAGTGTTCGTCGCTCGCCTCGCCTTCAACGACTGCGCTAGTATTTTGATGCACGTTCAAGTCAGCGTCGACGCCAAACGTGGCAGCGTCGACGAGCGCGTGCCCATCGAAGATTTGCAGGCCCGCAATGTCCAAGAACATGGGCGGCTCCGCGGACGACAATGGCAACGCCGGATTGACTGGCGCATCCTCGGCTTCATCATCGTCCTCCTCGCTCTCGTTCTCGTCCCGCTCGCCATCTGAGTCTTCCCATTCGACCTCGCTCTCGTGCTCGCGCTGCCCATCCTCACCGTCACTTTCGTCCTCGTCATCACCGTCGTACGCCTCGCGCGCGCGCAACATCCGCTTCTGCTCCTGCTCAGGGTTGACCGGCGTCTCGTCCCATACTTCGAGCACGGACGGCAAGGGATACACCCGGCTGGGTGGGGGAGTGGGGCATCCGGGGCGATGAGGCAAGGTGGGGGTGGTCGCAAGGCCGTGGAAGGTCAGCGTGTAGGTGTCCGTATGGCCGTGGCCGTGGTTGATGACCGTGATACGTTGGGAAGACAACGGGAGCGGCTTTTCGTCATCGTCGACCGGTCTTGAGTGCGGGGCAGGCGCGAGTCTGTCCCTGCGCTTGGTTCCACGCACTACTTGGGTCTTCGGTTTGGAATGATATGCCGGTGTGGGTGGGACAAAGAGCGGCCGCAGAGGACGAGGGCTGGGGGGAGGTGGATGCACCGGGTCCCCGACGAGGCGGAGGAACTCGCGGAAGCTCGGGAGACTAGGCGGCATCTTGGGTATGCGGCTAGGGGAGTAGTAGGGCATGAGGGAAGGAGTCACTGTGACGGCGGAGGAAGGAAAGTCGTTGGCCAGACGTGGAATGCGTGCGCAATTTATGGCCCGCGCGAGCTCGTGTGTCCCCGAGGTCACATGAGCGCGTCCGGCCATTGTCTCTGTACAAGTCACGCGCAGCGGCCACAATTATGCACGCGTCGCGACGCGGGGCGTGTCGAGCCAGGGGGGAAATATATCAGAGGGAATTATGTCTCTGCGCTCGCCATAGTGTTGTGACAGGACGGCGCATCAGGCAGGCGGTACAAGGCAGCACTGGGGCACTGGAAAAGTTTGTGATCGCTCATCCTGTTCATCACGCCGTTCACAGCGTTGCTGAGTACGATGTACGGCATGTCGAGCAGCGAGATCCATGCCACGAACTGCAGGTGCAAAAGACGCAATTGGGAGATGAGAGAGGGAATAAGCAAAAAGCGACGCACGTAGGGCTGTCGGGTTCGTCTTAAATGACCCGTTGAAGTCGACCTGCGCACCTGAGGCACCCCGGCTGAGGGACAGCTTGTGCCCTGTATACATGAGCAGCGTGCAATCGTGCTTGATCGCGGGACTCTTTGCGCTCTCGAGCCCACAATATCAGGAAATTGAGGATTGTTCTGTGAAAAACATCAATAACCCGCCCGCCGCGGTCTTATTCGGCTGGAGACAACATACGACAATCCTGAGATTCGGGAAGTCGGTCCACTTGACGGTGGGGTTTTCCTTTAGAATATGTCTGGATGTAGAATGAGAGGAGCGTCTGACGCATGCTCTGAGTTACCGATGGGTCAAAAGAGCAGTGCGCGCGGTCAGGACGCGTAAACGAGAGATGAGGCCAACGAACGCAGCAGCATGGGAAAGTGCCCTCGAAATGGCGGAGGATCATCTGCTAGCGGCTATCCGTATAACGATGAAGCTCATGATAAAGGCCGTTGTGTCTAGTGCGATGAGATGTGTGAGGAAGCGTATCGTTCCTAATTCGCCGAAGTGCATAGCTGCAAGCAGCGTCAGACAGTTGCCCCAATCAAGGCGATGGAACGCACCTTCTTGTTGAAGTCGCGAACCTTCGGACGATTGGCGTAAGTGTAGTTGCCCGTCTTCGTGACGTTCGCTGTAACAGCCGTCAATCAGCAACGCATCCCACCAGAGGTGTAGACGGATATAATATTTTGATCACGACCGTGTGGCCCACCTCCTAATTGGTCATGAAACTCGATTGTAGACACCCTCCGGCGTGCGATAGGCACTCTGGAAGTCCGTCAGCGCGAGCACGTACCGAAACAGGTCTAGCTCGACGAGCTCCTGGTACAGCGGCGGCGAGCACGAGGTTCGGGGAAGCCGGCGTTGGACTGTAGCTTGTACGCCGGCATATTTGTATAGCACTGCCCACCGGCGAGCTTGTGCACAGAGATTTTGGAAGGCGCGGGCGTCACGGGGACGGTCGGGATGAGCGTCGTGGATGTAGAGGCGGAAGATCATACGGCAGAGGACGAGGACAACGAGGAGCTGGGGGTAAACGAAGCGGACATGGTCTCAGTGATTGAGACGACCGCGGGTCTCGGTGATAAAAATCGAGGGCATGAGTGATGAAATCATGGAGCTCTGGAGGCGGTCAGCTAGACCTGGCGACAAAGATGCAGAATCATCGCACTAAATCAATTCCGGCACAACCCTCATGACATCTAAATCAGTCTATCCAGCTGCCCTCCGATCTGGGTGCTGTCCACAGAAACTACCCTGAGGCGATAAGAAACAGACGGATCACGTTCGACGCCACAGTTCAGCATTCAGCAGGGGCGATGGGCCGCCCGCGAAGCGTAGTCTAGGACGGCAAGTACAGATTGTACAGCTTGCTTTGGAGGAAAATTGAAGGATTTAAAACGAGCGGTCAGCACGGTGTCCGATAATGAGAAGCATAACGACGTACTTGGACCTTGCGACCATATGACGTGGCAAGCAAAGACGACCCCGTTGTCCGAGTGGATGCCTGGAAGACTTTGAGACATAAACTGGGAGGAGTTTAACGATGGTAGACTTCATTTCCAAACGAATGCGCTGGAAAGGCAGGTGAATTTCACGAGCGATACCGGACAATATTGCAGGACACTGGACTTGGTCAGCATAATCACGCATGATCACGCATGATCACGCATGTTCACGCGTGTTCCTCCATGATCACGCATGATCATGCATGATCACGCATGATCATGCATGATCACCCATGATCATGCGTGATCCCTCGTCAGATTTCTGTCTCCGTCGTCGCAGGTAGGGGTCCCTATCCTTCGTGTCAATGTCCTAACCCCTGCTAGGCCCCTTGTACAATCACTCGTGATCACGCGTGAGCTGCTGTTTGATATCCTGGCACCTGCTGCTGTCTGTCTTGTCCTTATGCCTGGGCTCATGCGTGATCATGCATGATCATGCGTGATCGCGACCTTGCTGCTACAGTACCCCTCCGGTCCTGCTTACTTCCCCCGTGCCCGCTCACCGCCCCGTTCCGCACCCGTCCTGCTTCCCATCCACTCCTCGCCTTCTCCGTGGTGATGGCGTCTCAGTGGGATCTGTTGGACCCTCTAACCAACATCCGGGCCTCATACCACGTCCTCAATCGTCGTGTTGTGACCGCGCTCCGCACGCAAGTTGGGGATCCCACACAATTGGGCCATGCACGAGCAGAGGTGCTATCTTTGTCGTCGGCAGCAGAGCAGGTAAGCGTAAGCGTCCAATCGGTCTGCATAATGCACAACTGAAGGCCATTCACAGCACCAGCGGGCATTTGAACCTGCAGAGTTTGGTACCCTCCAGACCAGCCTGGCTGCCATGCTGACTGCTCTGGACGAGGCTGCGCATCAATCTGCCGACCCTCCGGATGCGCCAGCTCTTCAGATTGTCACCGCCGTCTCTACCGGTGGCGCTGGGCGGCCTCGCTTGGACATTGACAAGTGCTTCCTCGAGTCGGCGTTGAGCTTGCGCGGCCCTACTGGTATTGCAGAAGCTCTTGGGGTGAGCTCGAGGACGGTTCGCCGGCGCGCGCTCGAAGCCGGTCTGGTCAGTCCTGGGGCCCCTGTTCGTCAAGTTGTTGCAGCGGCAGACGGCAGCGAAGAAGCAACCTACACGTCTACCTCCAGTCCCGTGTCAACACTTGATGATGACGCGCTCGACGCCATCATTCACACCATCTTAACCTCCTTCCCTGACTTTGGCCTCTCCATGCTGGATGGCCACCTCAGGGCCCAGGGCCATCGTGTACCTCGCACTCGCATTTCCGACTCTCGAGTCCGCGTCCGCGGCACAACCGGGACGTTCGCCGGCCGTCGAATTGTACGCAAAGTATATCGTGTCCCAGGCCCGAACTCCTTGGCACATCACGACGGCCAGCATGGTGCGTCATGCGATGTTCATCCTTTGTGTACTTACTGACCACAGAATGTTTCAGGTCTCATACGGTTCAAGATCGTCATACATTGCTTCATCGACGGCTATTCCCGCTTCGTGACCGGCATCCGCGCCAGTGACAACAACCGCGCTGCCACGGTCTTGGATTTGTTCAAGGATGTCATCACCACGCACGGCACTCCCAGTCGCGTGCGTGGTGACCATGGGACAGAAAACCTGGAGGTGGCTAGATATATGGAGGACAATTTCGGCGTGGAGCGCGGTTCCTACATCTGGGGCAGGTGTGCAGTGCATCTGGTTCACATGACACAATACTTAATTCCTTCTACTGGCAGGAGCGTGCATAATACGCGCATCGAACGCCTGTGGTACGATGTTACAAATGGCTTCGGGCGCAAATGGAAACGTTTCTTCCTTGACCTCGAAGTCAACGCCGGCCTCAACCCATCATCCCCCACGCACGTATGGCTTCTGCACTTTCTATTCCTGCAAGCCATCAATCAAGACGCGCAAGACTGGGCCGAGGCTTGGAACTCTCATCGTCTTCAGCGCCGCGGCGAGCACCGTGCCAGTCCACGCGAGCTCTTCATCTTTGGCATGGTTCGTGAAGGCCCGCGCGGCATCCATCATCTTCTTCAGCAACGCCAGGAAGAGGAGGAGAACATCGGGGACTTGGCCGACTACGGTGTCGATTGGGAGGCGGCCAACAACGTTCAATTGATGGAGCATCTGCTCGAGCACAACCCGCACGAAAGTGTGGCGGACCTTCATACACCCTTTGCGTCCGGCACCACGCCATCACAGCTGTCTGATGTCCCATGTGAGCCGCCATCATGTCCCTTACTTCCGGATCAGGTTGTAGTCCTGCGCAATCGTCTGTCTGAAGTCGCAGACGTTGGCTCAAGCAACATGCTTGTTCGTCGCATTGTCTGGCAGGAGGCGCTCATACTCTGTCAGACTATCTTCTAGTCAGTAGTGAACCTATTGTATATATATATACATGCTCTATTAATATACTTGAGACATCTAGCGCACATCTGGTATCCCAAGCTCATCCCATTTGCTCATTGTGGAAGATGGCACCTCCGCAAGGCGCAGTTCCCACGCCTCGCTGCAAGACAGCCTGCTGCTAAGAAATTTCCTGCAGACTCGCCCTCGTACCACTAAGGTCTCAAAATTGGTATACATGCTCTACCCATATATTTAAGACATCTAGTACTCATTTTATATCCCAAGCTCATCCAGTTTGTTTGTTGTGGAAGACCGCACCTCCGCGAGGCGCAGTTCCCACGCCTCGCGGCGGCAAGACTTCCTACTGCTAAGAAATTTCCTGCAGACTCGCCCTCGTACCACTAAGCTCTCAAAATCGGTATACATGCTCTACCCATATATTTAAGACATCTAGTACTCATTTGGTATCCCAAGCTCATCCCATTTGCTCATTGTGAAAGATCGCACCTCCGCAAGGCGCAGTTCCCACGCCTCGCTGCAAGACAGCCTGCTGCTAAGAAATTTCCTGCAGACTCGCCCTCGTACCACTAAGGTCTCAAAATTGGTATACATGCTCTACCCATATATTTAAGACATCTAGTACTCATTTCATATCCCAAGCTCATCCAGTTTGTTTGTTGTGGAAGACCGCACCTCTGCGAGGCGCAGTTCCCACGCCTCGCGGCAAGACTTCCTGCTGCTAAGAAATTTCCTGCAGACTTGCCCTCGTACCACTAAGCTCTCAAAATTGGTATACATGCTCTACTGACATGTTTAAGATCTCTAATATCTGTTTGGCATCCCAAGCTGTTTGTGATACCACGTCAGGATGGCGTGGCGGCTTGTCATCGCGGTGCGGTGTGCAGTGCAGCGGCGTGCCGGTGCGCCATCACACTCATTTGCTTCCGCCTTCTGCCTCTTGCTGGCTTCACAGGTGGAGACTGGAGATTTAGAGCTATTATGGTGCTCATGCGACAAAATCTACTATCTCGTTCGCGTGGGCGCGTGCACCGTTGTATGCGTCTGCCAGTCCGCTGTTGTCCACTTGCTCTGCTCATAATTGCCACCTTGACAAATTCCGATTGCTCTGGCTTTGATCTGTCACGCTGTGTCGGGGGGCCAGCATTCACCCGGACCTATGGCACTTCCACTGCGCGCTGCAATTTTCTTCGCGCCTCCTCCTATCGCGCGCGCTCTATCCCACCCCAGGCCACTCTTTTTTTGTGCTACACTCCTTGTCATGAGTCATCGCGGCGGCAGTCGCGGTCGTCGGCGTACTCGTACTCGCGGTCCTGGTTGGGAAATTGTCATTGCATCAGATGCCCCTCAAATCCCATCGCTCGAGCCTGACTCAAACTCAGAGCGCGCACAACGTCGGCTTCGTCGTGCAGCTGGTCGGCACGGCGCATCCCCCCACCTTCAGAACGCAGCAAATGATGCGCTCAATCATCCTACCATATCGCCTCCATCGACTGCTGCAACCCTTCCCGCTGGTCCGGACTTGTCCGCCACAACATCCAGCGAACTCGCTGCTGCCGTCATTCCTTCTTCATCTGTGGGCGTCGTCACCGTCGTCACCGAGGCACCCGCATCCACCGACGCATCCGCATCCGACACACCCGCATCCACCGACGCACCCGCATCCACCGACGCACCTGCATCCAAGTTTGTTGCTCCAAGTTCAGCCATTTGGCAGTTAGGTGTGGCCACTGGGTTTCAAGCGGCATCGGAACGCTCCGATGCAGATACACAGTCTGCTATGCGTGCTGCGCATTCCGGTTCGGAGTCTGTCGGGGGCACTAGTAGAGGAGAAGCTGCAACCTCACACGGCGTATCTAATTTGGCAACATGGAATTTCTTACGGTCGTCGTACGTCGTTTGCCCTGCGTGCTGCTGCCATTTACTTACCCATTTGAGCAGCGGTGTCCCCGTGCCGGATGCAATTCAATCGCAATACATAAATCATGTCAGTACACTGGGCCACGAACTTACCGCCACTACCCCCTTTCCAAGCACCGATAGCGGGGGTGAAGACGATAACGGTCCTAGCGACACGGACAGGCTGCTCTTCTCTAGCTGGCAAGGTGTGGCCCAGGAGATCCCACTCCCACTCTTCCTTCCGCATCCCCATCCTTCGACCTCAATGCCCACACCCGTGTCTGTCCATAGCGATAACACTGCGTACGGCTGGAACCCCATCCCCGATACCACCCAGCCCATGCTACCGCTCAATGTGTGGGTCGTGGCTGTTCACCTGGGCATTCGCACGCATCTTGGTCACGCTCAGGACATATTCGTGCAAAGTCTTCCCATACCTCTCCAACCATCTCCAGATTATCCTCACTCATCCACCGTAACTTACGGCTATTTTCTCGATGTTTTGTTGGGATTCCTGCACAGGGATGCGGAGCGACACTCGTTGGACACGGGCGTGCTCCTGAGTATGGTCTCTCCACCTGCCGGCGTCCGATACTCCGTCTTCCACTCTGCAGTCCCGTTATCTATCAAGGGCGACACAGGCTGGGACACTCCCACCAATGGCTATATCCCTGTTTGTCCCTTGCATGATCGCGCTAACTGCACCATCCCGGTTCGGCCTGCAAACGAGTACGAATATCCCACCAGTCAACTTCGTGCAAACCAAGATATCCCCCTAGGGATACCCATCATTTGTTCATACATTTGCGCACCAAACCTTTCCGCTGATTCGTCTGTCGCTCATACGAATCAGGTGAGCACATTCAAGCCGGCGTTAGCATCACACTAATTCTGGTCCACAGGCGGCTGACATCATGCCCACTGCGCCCTCTGCCGCTCCAGGGGTCCCGAATCCAATGACCGCCCTCGTATATCTCACGGCAGAGTTCCCCGATATTCACGAACACCTGGAGAGGCTCCGCAACGCAGGGCTGCACAAGTCCGCATATGTTGCACTCAGCCGTGTTATACAAGCCGACAAGGTTGCCAAACGCCTTGGCGTAGGCTGGGGGACCACCGCGCTGCCCGTCCAACTCCCAAACGGACTGCAAATTAGGGCTAGTGATATATCTGAATGGGCGGACTACCCTGTGGTCCGTACGTTCAACAATAGACGCACAGATGTACGTGTTTCCCTATACGCATCGCATGCGCCCGCCTGACCATTACTTACCAACTCCATTGCATCGTAGACTGAAAAACTGCAGCGATTTGTGCAGCAGATTCAAAGTCCTGAATACGCGCAGATCATGCGCTCATTTTCTCCGCAAGATCGCGACATCGTCTCAGATATCCAGCTCTTGCTCAACGAGACTGACAGGGATCTCATGTCCTCTTCGGATGACCGGATTAAAACGGCTCTCAGGCGCAGTATGAAGTCTTTGCTCAAAGTCGTCGAGACATTCAAGACCGCCATGTCAACTCTGAATGGCGGAACCCAGGTGGATACAGCGTGAGCAATGGGGGTGTCCGGTCGCATTGTATCGCAGCAGCCCATAATACCTAACCATCTAGCATACCTAACTAGTGTTATTTCTTTTTATATTTGGCCCCATACGCGTCCTCTGCGCGCCATGTTCTTTGTGCTCTTGCCTCAAGCCAACCAATGCCGGCCCGCGCGCTGTCGACACATCGCAATCCGCGCTGCATTGCCGCCCTGGAGATCATCGAGACATATGCATAGCGTCATGATGAACATCAATGCATCAATGTACATACCTCTGTCCCCCGCATAAGTACATTCAGCCTGTCCTCGTCTGTAGTGGACTGCTTTCACGCCGAACATCGCCGGCAGGGCGTCGCGCTTTAATCCTGGCACGAGACGGTCATCAGATACCGGACAGGCTGCAGCGAGGGGCCGGCACACATACATGGTTTGGCTGAGCCTCGACCTGCACTTCTCCGAGGCCTCGGTCTGATTTTGCAAACTTACGACCCCATGCGCCACGGTCTACACCACCGGTCAGCACGCGCTCCGTAGCCGACAACGTCGCATACCTCCATCTGCAGCTCATGAGTCATGAAGCTTGAAGCCCGATCTAGGACGCCCAATGTGAGTGTGCCATCGAATTGTCCGACAGATATCACCATGCCCACCTTCTCATGCTCAGCTCACCAAACATACGTACAATCATGAGGTGAGTGTGAGGACAGTGAGGGTGAGGGTGAGGACAGTGAGGGTGAGGACGACATCAGCGGAACCGTGACGTATACGCATAGCCAGAGTGGTAGCTTTGCGACGGCTGGCGCACGCAGCATGGCCCACTCCCTCGTCATATTAGGGCGCCCGAGCTTCAGCGAGCGCAAGTGCTTGCATGTCGGCGTCGGCATCGCCATTCTCCTCGTCTGCGTTCTCCTGGTCGCGCTTCTCCGCCTTTGGCACCTTCTCCTTCGTCTTCTTTCCTAGCGTGCGCGTGCCTCCCGGAGCAGGGCGAGCGGATCTAGGCCCCCGGTGAGGGACCCTGCTCGGCCTCCGGCGTCGCGAGCGACAGCTGAGCTTCAACAACAGCGCTTCGACAACAGCGCGGGCCATTGTCGACCCTGTGATTTGCGGTCGGCGGCGAATCGGGCTTGGCGCTTGCGCCACCCTGCGTGCCATTGTTCTCGTTCTGAATTTGCGTAGGTGATGCGTGAGGGGCCCGCGTTGTTATTGGTGGCGTTGGCCGTGTTGTCGTCGGATTTTATATACATGATGCTGGAGTGCGTGTTATTCGAGCGCTCGCTCGACGCCGCGCTGTGGCGGCAGTAGTCCGGCGGCGTGCTCTCCGATAGCAGGCCCTCCTCCTCCAGGTTGAACAGCGTGATGTCCGACCCCGCAGACAGGAGCACACTGAGCCGGCGCTCGAGCGGGGCGATGAGCACCACGAGCAATGAGCGGGCAGTGGTGATGTTCTACATCATGTCTGACAGCTCGCTCAACGTGGGCCGGTGTGTCGCAGCGAAACGTGCAGCTGCGTGAAGGTGCTCGGCGGTCTCTTGGACGGTTTGAAGTGCGGAGGAGGAGTAGGCTTGGGCAGACGCGAACTCGGCGCCGCCCCACACGGTGTTGCGGCGCAACACGCATGTGCGCTGCATTCACCTCTGGTACTCGTTCCCCAAAAAACTCGCATCAGGGACCCAACCTCTCACAGAAATAACTTACTCACCGGTTTCCCTTGAGCATTGCATTGTCAAGGTCGCTTACGCTTACGCACCGCCGGCACAACACGCCGAGCACGCCCGCCGTCGCGAAGCACTGCAGCGCGGTGTCGAGGAGCTTACGTCTGGTCTGCGAGGAGCTTGCGCAGCACGACGCTGGCCTCGGCCTCGAGTGTCTTGGGCTCTTGGGACGCCGACGCAAGCGCGGCACTGGGGCTCATACCCTCGGGTGTGGCATGCAAGGAGAGAATAGCACAGGACGTGTATGTCATGCAAGGAGAGAATAGCACAGGACGTGTATGTGCGAGGTGCCCGGAGCTTGTAGGACGGCGCCGTGCACGCGCCTCACCGCCGAGTCACTGAGAATGGTGTTTCGCATGATCGTGCGGTGGAGGGGTGAAACGTCGGATGCGCAAAGGCAAAAGTAGTGCCGTGCACCTATGGAAGTGAGAGCCGTCAGCCTCGCTCTGGCATTGTACCGCGCTGACAGCAACACACCTCAGGGACTAGAGCGGCCGCGGCTCGGTGCCACACCACCAGACAGAGTGCAGTGCGCTGCTCCACTGCTCCAACGTGAATGGCATTCAGCGCTAGCTGGAGGCCCTACCGGATGGTCGCTGCCCGCGCTGAGTATCCAGCGCGACTTCTTCGTGCCCTCGCTCGACATTGACACGGCGGTGCTCAAAGAGTCCAAGCTGGGGCGCGTAATTCTGTTCTACACCGAGCGCAAGCGCAGCGTGGTTGCGGACCTTCAGCACATGGCGAGCAACTTGGTGTCAACGTGGTTGCGGCTGATCATCAAGCGCTCCGCGTTGTACCGCGACCGCGCAATCCCGACTTGACGATGCGACTGCATTGGGTTGAGGACCATCTAATACCTCCGACCACGCATCTGCGCACCGACAAACCTAGATGTTAACAACACATGGGCATTGGGCTCCAGATGAAGTTGAAGGCAGGGCGATACATGGGAGCACAGGAGTACGTCAGTGGCTGCAGACAAAGGACCGGTGAACAGGAACGTACCATTGCGACCAGGCCGAGCATTCTTCGACACGCTTGCCGGTCAGCTGTAGGTCAAGTGCTAGCGCGCAGCACCGGGTGTTGGGGTGTTGACGCTCCTCCAAACAAACACGCCGCCCTATATAATCTGCGTCGTCTGCTGCATGCAACGCGCGCACGCGACGTTGTCCTTCAACGCTCCGCGCTGCGCGTTGCATCACTATTCACTATGCAGCCGACTCGAGCAGGCGTCTCCGGCTCCTGACCGGCGCTCCGGCCGCCGGAGCCGCCGAGTACTCCATGGCAATCGAACGGCGTACACGAGACTTGTCCCAACTCCGAGCTCTCAAGACAAGCACTCAAGGTAGGTATCGAGGGCAGTAATATGTTTTTCTATTCATGTCTGGGCCACAGATATACTGACATTATCCTACGCAAAAAGACAAGGTACCAAAAGAAAAAGAAAAGGTACGCCACCTCCGCAGCAAACCACCGTATATCAGCAGACAGAAGAAGAATAACGGGCGCGTTCGAGGACAGGCCAGGACACGGCCGCCTTGCACACCGCGTGCAAACGCTCAAAGGCGTTGTTGGCAGGAGGAGTGGTCCTGAAACGGCCAAGTGCCACGTCAACGGGGTACGCACGGAGGCGAGAGTGACTATGGACACTTACCGGCGCGCAGCGCAGCACTCTGTCAGATCGTACAAGTACAGGACAGGACAAGACAGCGAATCAGGCCGCGGCGTGCGAAGGCTCGAAGGCGTCGGTGGTCGGAGGAGTGGTCCTGAGACAGCCAAGCTGGGGATTCGAGAGGGCGGACTCAGCCTCTGATGGACGGACTGTTGTGCCGGTGCTGTTCGCTCAATGACGGCGACCAGAGGTGGCGGCGCGGTGGGACGAGCTAAGGAGCATGTGGCAGAGACGGAGGAGCAGCTACGAGCTAGCTAGAAATTAACGATACAGTGAGCACAGAGCAGGTCCATCACGGCGAATGCTCCTGGATGCTGCACCGGAACAGTGACGGAGGTGCATTCGGAAACCGCGGGACGCGCCTTCTCCGCATCTGACAGGCCTCAGAGTCGACAGGATCGCCTCGAAACGTAGACCGCGGCGGTAGGCGGTGTCGCAGTGTCCGCAATGTGTGCGCGCCAGCCATCGTTCTCCCTCGAGGAACAGCAATGCGAGTGTGAACCGACACGGCGCTGTGGCGGCGGTAGTCCGGCGCGGTGCTCTCCGCGAGCGGGCCCTCCTCCTCCAGGTCGAACAGCGTGATGTCCGACCCCGCAGACGGGAGCACGCTGAGCGGGCGCTCGAGCGCGTCGATGAGCACCGCGAGCGACGAGCGGGCGGTGTCGACGTTCTGTGGCATGTCCGACAGCTCGCTCGACATGGGCCGGTGTGTCGGTGCGAAGGGCGCGGCCGCGTGTAGGTACTCGGCGGTCTCATGGACGGTCTGAAGTGCGGAGGGGGAGACTTGGGCAGGCGTGGACTCGGCACCGCCCCACACGGTATTGCGGCGGGAGTCAAGGGTGGCGCCCTTGATGGCTGCCAACTGGCCGTCCGCGTGCTGTTCCGTTTCTGATGGATGGCAGCGTGGGCGGGAGCGGCAACGCGGGCGGTGGGCTCACGGGGAAGCGCGCGGATGCGGACGACGCAAAGCGCGTGCGCAGGTGCATCTGCTGGAACGTGGGAGCTGGAGACACGCCGGATGCGAGCGCGGCGTCGGCGTCGGCGGGCGAGAGGCTCGGGAAACGGTGCTCGGGAGACGTCGGGACGCGGGGAGCATGATGATGGTGGCCATTGTCGAATAGTGGCGCTGCGCGACCATGATATGCGCGTTGAACGCGAGCGACTTGTCCGTGCTCGAGAGGTACGCCGACGACTTAGAGTGGCGCGGCACGCGTGTGCGCGTACGACCCAGCTCCGCGCTGTCGAGTGAGCGCGGCGTCTGCGGCGGGCCCTCATCGTCCTGGATGGGGAGCGGCGGCGTGAGCGGCTCGAGGTTGTCCTGGTCTTCCATCGGCAATACAGACAGCTTCGGTGCAGGCGCAAGCATGCCGAGCGCACGACCGACGCGGTTCTTGCCTTCGACGGCGTCGCCCTTGGTGACCCATACGTCCGTGCTGCGGCGGCCATCGACAACGGTCATGCTCGTGCAGCGGTTGTATTCGCTCGAAAAGGCGGGCAGCGTGCTCGCCGGCGACGGCGCGCGGCTGACAGCAGAAGGTGGCTGCTTCGGTGTCTGGAAAAGGCCACTGGGGATCTGGATCGGGTGCCGGAAGATGACGTTGAGTGCGAGGACAGGCGACGAGATCGTGACGCTGACGGCCAGCAGGATGGAGATGATGTTGCTCGTGAGTCGTGGCAGGGTGGGAGGCCGTGGTCATGATGAAGTATGGAAAAGCAAGAGCCTAGTCACTATCGTCAGCGGTCAGTGAGAACGCAAGCATATATGCACGAATATACTCACAAAGGGAACCCAAATGCCCGCCATCCTGCCCAAAATCCGCGTGACGGAGATGTCGATGTCGGTCGACGCCGCAGCCAGCGCTGCAAGACCTATCAGCGCGCAGGATATCAACAGAAGGGCGAGGCAGACGCACGCGTATGCAGGCAGGCCGGGTCGGGGAGTCGGTCAAAACCAGCGTCCAGCGGGCCCAGAAGTGTCGCATGGGCCCGCGCTGTCCGCGTCCAGCGCTCGTTGGGCCGTTGCCGCACGTCCAGGTCGTGCGCATCGACCACTGCGCCGCGCGCGGGGACGACGCTGCCACAAGACGACGCTGCCACAAGAGTGTGCCACAAGCCAGGCTGTAAAGACAGAACAACAAAATCAGTGCACAGGAAATTGACAGAGGGGCAGGGGGGACATACACCGATCACAGTACATGCGAGCGGGCGGGCGGGCGGTATGGAATCTGTGCACAGTTTGTACAGACGCGATGTCAATTCAAGGTGTACAAGAAGAAGCGGTGAGACGTACCTGCGGCTTCTGCGCACAACCCCTCAATCTGATTTTGAACGCGCAGATTGTGCCGTACGCCCCATCGTGCATACCTGACCCACTATGATCTGCTGAGGTGAGTGGGCGGATCCAGTGGGCGGATCGAGGTAGCAGCTGGGAAGTCGGATGGTATAGTGCAGCGCGAGGCTGGAAGGACGCTTGGTAGCACAAAACCTAAACAAGGGAGCGTCATCAGGACAGCTCAGGCAAAAACGGGGCAGGAGACGCACCAGAGCACCGGTAACTTAACTGGAAGGGCGTCGCATGGAGGGGCATGTTGACGTCGCTGACAGACCGGGGTAGGTCGCTAGGGCAGATACCGTTGAGTCGAGTCAATGCGGCACTCGGGTAAGCACGGGGGCAGCGATATAACTACGGGAGAGACAGCATAGTCAGAGTGGGAGTGATTTTCACAGCATGGGCTATAAAGGAAAGGAATGTAGCCTATGGAGCGCGGTAAGAGATAAGACTACTGAAGACAACAGTACTTGCAACACTGGCGCGAGGTACTTACATAATCAGCATCCACATTGGACCCAGAATACTTAACGAATATCGTGCAGGTCCGCTGCTCTACCACTAAGCTTCGAAAACGTGCATAGCAGCAGAGAACATAATTATAAGCTCACATAATCTGTTTCATGACCCCAGCTCGCTTGTGAGGCTCGATTCTGCTCGCCGGCCTGCAGTCACTGGTGTGACAAATGTGACGCAACGCGACACGCGACGCGTCCGTTTACTGTTGACTACTGGCACTACCACCTCGACACGGTCTGCTCTGCTTGCCACCGTACTTGCATTCATGACGCTGCAAGTGCCTGGTACATACTTGTTTCACATTCTGTGTATGTTACGTATTGGCTTGCTGCGTTGGAGGCTGGTGGTACGGGTCAGATGAAGTTATCCCATATTTCCGCTCATAACAAAGGGTGCGGAGGCATCTGGATAGGCAGTGGCTATCCAGGCTTTTATGTGCTGTGCGCCCGCGGACCTCCTCGTTTGGCATCGGGAAAAACGTACCGCGAACTGCGCAGGAAGCGGCCCTTTACGTCTGCTGACGTGCGCGCGCACGCACAGTCCTAGCCCGCGATTGCACCCTTGTTCGCGCCACCGGCTCTCCTTCGACACCGGGGGACAACCGCATGTGCCCCGCGCGCTCGAACCCGGGTGACCATGCCATGCGGGTGGGGCAGTGCGCACAGAGGAAGTGGATCCACGCCTGTGAAGCAATGCAGCTCAGTGCGCAGGAAAACCATCAAAGAGCGGGGCGGACATACGCAACATGTCCAGGAGGTGGGCGTCCACTGCAGCCAGAAACGCTCATCCGGCCGTCGCTGCACGCACTAGGCACCTCCGCCTCCTCCACTGCTCCCCATGCCCCCATGTGGCCTGATTTCTGTGGCAGCCTGCGCACATACGTTCTTCGTCGATCTTGCTGTGCACAATTCTAATGGCGA
This sequence comes from Auriscalpium microsporum, assembly GCA_019914985.1. Classification (NCBI taxonomy): domain Eukaryota; kingdom Fungi; phylum Basidiomycota; class Agaricomycetes; order Russulales; family Auriscalpiaceae; genus Auriscalpium; species Auriscalpium microsporum. The sequence goes on from JAHLMG010000019.1 coordinate 240,673, forward strand.
GAACGTGCTGTCAGGCCCGTTCTCTTCAACTGTGGCGGCATCGTACGTTCATTTTCGCCTGCTTGCCGTCGCTCTGCTGTCTCTGACCTTTCATTTCCCAGCGCCGACAGCTGGAATTTCATACGGGTAGGTAGTGTCCCCTCGACGTTACTGGAGTTGCTGGTCATCGCGTCAAACTTGTCCTAGCAGCGGCGTCATCGTCATCACCGTGCTCTGGCAGCGGCCCATCTCCACGACGGACACCGTCAGTGATTCCATTCGATCTCGAGCAGCTTATTGCTCACCGACAATATTCAATCCTTCAAAACCAGGTCTACGCCGCGCACAGCCGCCACGACCCTTCGTCGGACGTGTCTAGGCGGCTACAACGGTGCACGACATCTACGGCCCTGGCCCTGGAGGTGCATGCTCACCCCTCCTGCATGCACCTTCCTCCAACACAGCGCAGCGTGCGCGTCAGGCGCTGGCGGTGACGGTGCGCTGCCACTGCATATGAGCTCCCTGTGCCCTGGCTGATGTCGCCAGCTGACCGTTGCCTTCGCCACAGCATATCTTGACAAGGCAGTCAGTTTGATTCCAATCACTCTCAAGCAGCCTGTCGCTCACCTGGCGATTTCCAGCTGTATCAACATCGCGTTGTCAGGACCTCGTCCATCCTGGTGCTAACAGCAAATTTGCTATGATGTATCAATTCCACTGACAGCGCGCTGTACGTGCCGTGCGGCAAGCTTGCAGCAGTAGAAGAATTGTGTTTCGCCAGGCGCACTGGACGGCACGGGGCGAGCGGACATCCTTTCGTCTTCCGGACGCCGTGTCATAGCACCTTCCAATGATTTGGCATTTATAGAGTATGTGTACAATGCCTCTGACATACAGCCGTCGCACGAGTGTACTACAGCGACTTAACAGAACACCATCAGAAGGAGACTGTATAGATATCGTAAATGGCATACTTACTCATGCTCGCCAGCCCCGTAAAGACGGTAAAGATGATGCGTCTGTGTGCGACTTGCACGCAGATTGCCAACACCGGCTAGGAACACATCGTGTGCCGAACCGCTTTCGCATCTGGGCACGGCGAGCACAGCAACCATAACAGGCACAAGCCACCGAGGCAATGGGCGAGCGCTCTGGCTGCTTGCTCGCAGTTGCGGCGCGGGGCAGTGGACAGTGTGAAGGGGTGGGTATCGCTCGGCGCTCGGGACCGAATAGTTTGGATTGGTGTTGTCACTGGCGGGTCCATGGCTTACTACCCGGCTCCTGCGACAGCTCAAACGCCCAGAGGACACTGCGTGCATATGACATTATTGTCAGCGCTCCCAGACGAGGAGGAGTCTAGGAAAGAACAGAACACGCTGCCCACCGATACATTCTCCGGGTTGCAATCGACGATGTCTTCGAGGATCGCATTGGCGCGGGCCAGTCGCCACGGGCAGACACAAGGAACGCGGCATTTAGGTCCTTGAGCAGCGACTGCAGCAAAGCGGCGCTCTGCTGCGGCCAGCTGTCCTGCTTGGAGGTATATGCCGCCCACCACGGAGCGCAGCTCGTGCGTAGGATTGGCTCTAGCAACTGTGTCATAGCGTTGAAGTCCTACAGAGGCTGGGTCACTGCTTCCAGCGCAAGGAAGAGAAGGAAGGAGGCGCACCTTCCTTCGTTTTGACGAATTGGGAGGCCGCGATCAGCATGACTCGGACGGTGTGCTGTATCCACATCTCCCTCTCGCCCTGCCTTGCCTTTTGCCGGCACTTGCACAGCAGCGCGCCCAGCACATTTGTATACCCGCGCGGGTCGTCGCCGAACCAGTAGCGCATGCGTGCCTGCAGGACCTCCAGCTCAAACGGAAGCAGCATGTCGAACACGTATGCGCGGGCGGCGGGCGTCCTGACGGCCGAGAGCACGCTGAAGAGGTTGGTCATCTCTGCGGTGGTCTGGTTAAGCAGGCGCATCCGTGAAGGGCACGAGAGGCGGAGGGACCACAGCTGAGGGGAGGGTCCGATCAGCAGGAAGAAGGCGGGGACGGTGGGAGGGACGAACTTTGAGAACAACTGGGAGGTCTTTGGCGTCGGCTTTGACGTTGTGATTGCGTGCCAACTGCGCGAGGGCACGCCAGCTGTTCGCTATCTGCGGGACATGAGAACTGTGCTAGATGGGAAGGGTAGGAATGCACGCACAACTAGAGTCTAGAAGTCCGAGCGCGTCCACTCTCCGGCGAGGTCGGACTTGGGACACTTTTCTGGGTTGGCTACGAGTTTCGTGAGCAGCGTTGTCAGAGGGTCTGTCTGTCGGCCGGCACACATGAGTGATGCTGTAATCGACAATAGTGACTGCGACGCACGCTGGGTATGGGAAGGAACATTGTTGGCTGCACAAGCTGCGACAAATAACACCGCCGGCGCATCCGTTTCTGTCTGTATCTGACGACGACGACGCTGGCGGAAATGCGGGCATGGCTTGTTGACATTCACTGAGGGTCGCTGACCGGAGTCGATAGGGTGATGCTGCTGCTGAGAGGAACATATCAATGGACGGACACCTGGGACGATGAGATGACGGGTGGACTGCCAGGTGCGGCGTGGGTGGTTCGGGAGAGAGTGGCTCCTGTGGGTCGTCAATAAGAAATGGGTTGGGCCCTGTGGAGGAGGGAGGAGATGAGACAACAGTACATGCGACACAACTGCGGCTGGGCTCAGGGCGCGAGGTGCTTACGTAATCCGCTTCCGCAGAATAACGGACATCGTGCAGGTCCGCTGCCCTACCGCTAAGGTTCAAAAACGTGCATAGCAGTAGAGAACAAAATTATAAGATGTCATAATTCTTTTCATGACCCAAGCTCGCCTGTGAGCCCCACTTCTGCCCGCCGGCCTGCAGTCACTGGTGTGACAAATGTGACGCAACGCGACATGCGCGACACGCGACGCGTCCGTTTACTGTTGACTACCACTACCACCTCGACACGCCCTGCCTGCCCTCTCCGCTTCCACTATGCCAGAGATCCGGGAGGGCTTTGCCACCGGTCTGTATGTTCAAAATTGCTTCAGTGCTTACCCTGATGCAAAGTGGCATGTTCGAGGACTCTGCTTCGACGCGTCTGAGCCCGAGGCCAAGATTCATAAGGCTCGCCACCCACGGCTCGGCCGAAAGCTGGTCGACACGCTGACATGGGATATGAAAATTCTTCGAGGGCAGACAAACAAACAGACTCCTTTGTGGCCCACTGGGATCACCGACCTGTCGACGCTTGAGCTTCGTGAGGTGAAGTACACTTCCCGGTCTCTTGTGCTGTCTTTTGGGATCCTGTGGATGCAGGTGCGCCGTTGGTTGGTTCATAGGTCGACACATATATATTTCTGATCGCTTCTTCGTATAGCTCCAGTACTACCTTCATACATCTGCGCAGGTCTACTCGCCGGAAATGTGGGACTATGTCTCACGTGTTCCCTATTCGGTGCGTATGCTCTCCTCTTTCTTGCATATCCCAACGATGCTAACCAAGACGCGGAAGCTCCGCACATTTCGTATTGGCCTTGCCATAGTGTTCGACCACTGCGTCATCGTTTTTCCGTCGCGCGACCAGGTGTTCCAGGTGCGTGTGTCTGTCTTTGATTCTGTGAAGTATTCAATTGCTGATCATATGTCGCTCATGTGTCAGGTTAAATGGGCTCCGACCGAGGCTCAGCTTCCGTACCGCGAGCTGAACGTAATCTCCCAGTGGGACGACTACCTAGTTTTCGTCGCCAACTGGCTGCGGGATAATTGGGGCAACATTTCGAAGACCGGTCGTACCGGCCTGTTCATCGACGCAATGCGCAGCAGCAAAGGCTTCCTGCCCGGAGTAGGTGTTTACACTTCGTCGGAGATTCTGTATCTGGCTGGTGCGCATACCTATGGCTATCGGAGCATTGCTTGCATTGCATTCAGCTGACGTATATTTGATAGGCGTGAGCCCATTCACAACCATCCGCGAGGTGCTCTTGACGCCATCGAGACTGGCCCGGGTACTCGAGGCGTATTTTACCTACGCCTCGACATCGCTTCGAATCTGGTAAGTCGCTGTTCTTAGTAGCTTGCACTCTTCTCTAACGTGTTCTTGTGTCGGCCAAGGGACGACCTTCTCAAGTACTCCGTGCGAAACGGCATACAGGCCCCAACACGCCGCGAGCGAGAGTCATACTCATTCTGGCTTCATGTATACGGAAAACGCAAGGTGTGGGTATCCGCGCGCGCACGGTCTCTCATCAAGGCGCACGAGGTTTGTCCTTTCTTACCATGTGGATGACTCCGTTGATATCCCCGGATTTCTAGCTTTCACCAGACTGTCCGGTCGATGCCTTCGAACCAACGCACCTGAAAATGGCACTCGGGCAAGATGACCACCTTGGCGCTCTTGTGTTCGGCGCGCAGAAGTGGGCCGAACTAACTGGCCACAGCATCCAGTTGATTGAAATAGCATTGGCGGGCAATCCCCTTGCGGCATTGTACAGCGAAAAAGGTCTGCTCTTCTCCTTGTGTTTGTGCCCGGTTGTAGCGCCAGGCAGCTGAATCACTGTCGTCTTCAGGGATTTCGCTCTCTGAGTCAGAAACGCATCTGCAACTGGATCTGTATGAGCTGTCAACGCTGTTCCTTGAGCAGTCTGCGATGCGGACGCACATGGTGTGCACGCGTCATGCCCGTGCAACTAAGCAAATATGGGGAGTCCTTCCTGTCCCTCCGGGGGCAATGGCGGGCAAAAAGTACGTCTTTCGGGCCTGGCGATACCACGTGCGCTCAATCTACCATTGTACAGGGAAGTTAAACCTGTCGTCGGGGTCGACTACTACCGTGCGCTGTTCCTCACCATCCTGTCGACTTCCAAGGATGTCGCTATCGGGCCGCTCGAGTATTGCGGACATGGCATTACGGTCAGGAGCACACATGGAGACATTCAGTACGCAGATCTTCTTCGCCTTTGCTGGTGTGTCTCTCTGAACCCGGTCTTTCATAGCGTCCTTCCGTGCCAAGGCGCCCCCGACCCACGTGTTCCCAAATTCTACGTCGAGCGTGCAATTCACACAAATGAACGCAAGTCTCTCCCCGGTCGCCAGGCCAATATTCGCGGCGTCACCGGGGAGAAGCGCAAGACAGCTGTCATGCGTATCACCCGCGAGATACGCAAACAAGCAGAGCAGAAGGTTGCCATCATGCGCGGCATTCAAAAAAGCGATTCACATGCTGTTGGAGCGGTCGTACACTGTTCGCCTTGCTCCTCTTCTTCCGCAGTCTCGCCTCTGTCATCCCCGTCGCCGTTGACCTCGGCCGCCTCATCTTTGCCATCTTTGCCGTCCTCTCCATCTTTGCCGCCAACGACACCATCATCGGAATCCAATCTACTCTCCTCTCCTCCCCTGTCACCAATTTCATCCGCTTCCGACATTTCGCGGCCCTGCTCCCCACTCATACTCGACCCATCGCCAGTGGTACCCAAGAAGCGCAAGTCAGCAGACAGTTTGGTCGGCGCTCAAGACGACAGAGTTTCTGGGAAGCGCGTGAGGGTTACTCGGGGCATTGGCACTGACAGGTCAGTGCATCCCATGGATGGCGATCTGAAGTCTCTGCCACGATACCGCAAACGCAAAAGCAAGAGCGCGTCTTCATAATGTTGTCATGTAGAAACATCTTTATGTATATATATTTGTCAAGTTCCTCCTTTCAACGTCCGAGTTCAGTGATCACTACAAGTGGTATGCGAGCAGCGCATACCGAGCGTCCCAAACTTGAAGGCCATTGTTATCTTCATTAGAGAGCCGCGAGGTTGCGGATTGATGGATTGGCAGGCATGCGAGTGCCAGCAAGACTCGAGAGTCGACTCGGCTCGAGTCGACTCTCGAGTCTAGATCGAGTACGAGTGCAGCTGCGCATACCGTCTGCGCAATCGCGCGGGCGGTGCCCATTCAACGAACCACCGCCAGACCCCTTGCGGGACCCCGCGAGTACGCATATTTTCACGGTATACTGCCGCCACCTCGTCCTCGTGCGCAGGCGCCATGCGCCAGGTCATGGTCGGACTGGAGGCGCATCTGGCCGTAGATTGCACGTCACCCTGGTTGGGGCCCATGCTATACAGCCCGCCCGCAAGCAATCAGCCATGGGCGCGCACATATGGCTGTAGAAATCGGCGTGGATGTACCCAGGGAACAACGTGCCTCGCACCTCGACGAAGAGCTGGGTTGTCAAATACGCCCAGTGTCGAGTCGAACGGCATGCCAGGGATCGTCGGTCCACATGGACATGGTCGCCAGCAGCAATCGTGTGTCTGCTAAGGAGAGAAAAACACGTCAACCTTCTGCCGGATTCGTGTGCGGTTGGAGACACATACGACGCGAGGAGGGCAAAGACCTCGGCGGCACTGCAGGCCCACGCCGCTGAAGCGGGCCAGGATGCTGGTGATCGTATCTTGTAGCATTCTATGAGCCCTTCACCATACATTACAAGCGCAAGGCAATATATCGAACGGCTCAGAAACAGTGAGGTCATGCGCGGGTGCCTTGGCAGTGGGCCGACCAAGCAGGAAGTTGAGTTGGGGAGCATTGGCACAGTTCGACATGCCGACAGCGCCTGCAAGCTGGATGCGAGGAGACGGTCGGTATAAGAAAGAATAAGGACGGCAGAGAGACACGTACAAATCGCCCGCGGTCATGTTGTGCGCGGCGACGAAGGGCGCCTGCTGATCTGTGATGTCGTCGCTGCCGTTGTTTGAATGGAAGCTCGTCTCAATGTCAGAAAATGTCGCAATGGCGCCATCAGCGCCTCCACCACTGTCAGTGTCAAAGTCAGACCACGAAAAAGTCAGCATCAGCGCTACTGCGACGCGAGCAGTCGGACAGGACGACTTACCCAGCAGCGCCGTTGGAAAGCGAGAAGCCAATGGCGTCGTGGAAAGTGAGACGCAGAGACTCGTGCGCCTCCTCTCCGCATTCTGCGCCGCCGAAGAGGTTTTCCTGGATATCAGCAACGACAGGGAAGAGCGCACAACATGCGGCATGAGCCGCAGTGTGCACGCCGTCGGGCAGGCGACACGCCGGGTAATGGCAGCTGCAAACACCCATGCCAAGTGTTATCTTTCTGTGCAGAGACAGCACAACGGGCTACATACCCGTTGGTGGCACCGATGTTCGTGACCGAGAGTGGCAAGGACCTTGAACGACATTGCGATAACTGGCTGAAGACCAAGAGGTTTTAGCACCGGGGTGCTCTGGAATTTGCTGTTATCCAAGCTGGCCTTCGTCCAGGTGCGTCGAGGAGTCAGGGCGCAAGTTGGTGCCTCGTCCTATAGGCAAGTCAAAGAAATTTGAGAGAAAGTCAGCAAGGTACCTACCTATGCCAGTGCGCGTCGCGCTCGCGCAGCAATGCTGCGAGCTGCGACGATGCGTGGAGGTTGCACAATATTGAATCATAACGTTTTCGAGCCCTGAGCAGTGCCGGGTGGCTGCACGGACGGCTCGCACGTTGGCGGTTTTCGGCTGGTCGACATAGTCTACAGAACTTTAGTGGGCGGCACGAGTCGGTATACACAAGGCCGGACTCCATGGCACACGGCGGACAGTCCAAGGGCGGAGTCAAGGATGACGGCAACAGGACTGGTGTGTGTGCCAAGTTTCACAGCTTAGTGGTAGGAGGGCGAGGCTGCACAAAGTCTGTTATGGGGGCAGCAGGCAACTGAGCGTGGGAACAGCCTGGTGCGTGCAGGCTCGGGGCGGCATTTTGAGCGAGCTTGGGATGGGGAGAAATTTCCAAATATCTTAGATATATAATCATAGTGTGCATGCCGAATTCGAGAGCTTAGTGGTAGGAGGGCGAGGCTGCACAAAGTCCGTTATGGGGGCAGCAGGCAGCGGAGCGTGGGAACAGCCTGGTGCGCGCAGGCTCGGGGCAGCAATTCAAGCGAGCTTGGGATGGGGAGAAATTTCCAAATATCTTAGATATATAATTAGAGTGTGCATGCCAAATTTGAGAGCTTAGCGGTAGGAGGGCGAGGCTGCACAAAGTCCGTTATGGGGCAGCAGGCAGCGGAGCGTGGGAACAGCCTGGTGCGCGCAGGCTCGGGGCAGCAATTCAAGCGAGCTTGGGATGGGGAGAAATTTCCAAATATCTTAGATATATAATTAGAGTATGCATGCCAAATTCAAGAGCTTAGTGGTAGGAGGGCGAGGCTGCACGAAGTCTGTTATGGGGGCAGCAGGCAACTGAGCGTGGGAACAGCCTGGTGCGTGCAGGCTCGGGGCGGCATTTTGAGCGAGCTTGGGATGGGGAGAAATTTCCAAATATCTTAGATATATAATCATAGTGTGCATGCCGAATTCGAGAGCTTAGTGGTAGGAGGGCGAGGCTGCACAAAGTCTGTTATGGGGGCAGCAGGCAGCGGAGCGTGGGAACTTCGACTTAAGAACCGCATCGGCAGGCTGGGATACAGGCGCACTGGGATACATCACATTGCGTGTCTTACTACTCTACTGGTAATATATGAAGCTCAAATGCTAGACCAGCCGGTCAGTCACGACCGGCCCTGTCGCTCGCCGTCATAGTTATCCAGCCGAGAGTCCGCCAAAATGAGCATGCCATGCATCCAAAGGTCAAAATAAGACACCTTCCCTTCATCCTCAATCGGCTCGTCCAGTAAATTGCGCACAGTGGCATCGATTTTGACTTCTGTGTCTGCAAGGCAAGCCATCCACACAATGGCAGCAGGCTAGGAGGCGTAATCAAACAAAGGTCAGTCACGTCGAGTCGAAATTTACGATAATCAAAGCAGCATACGCACCACCTTGTTCTTCAACTCTTCAGGAGTCAATTCTTTGTGAACGTGTTTGAACGAAAACTGCAGAGGGTCGGTCAGAACACCCTGGCCATGACATATATGGACAGGCTACTATTAGCTACGCACCGTGAGTTTGACATCGCGCGGCGGCAGGAGATCAACGCCGGTCATGACTCTCAACATCATGCGACTGCGATACGTCTTCTCGTCCCCTTCGACATCTTTCAGCGCAGGATGATGCACAAAAAAATTGGCCATTTGCTCATGGGCCGGATGCCCAGAGCCTTGAAGATACGACGTTATGCGTTTGGCGAAGTTAGTTTCATACTGAACGTCCACTTCTGCGACAGGACCAAGCTTGCGGCCAGGCCTAGACGTTTGCGTCTGCTCGTGAGCTGATCGAAATTCCAGAATGTCCAGTACATCGCTTGGCTGCTGGACTCGCCGATTGTACATGTGTAAGAGGTAGGGCTTGACCGAGCCTTCGAGGTTCTGGAACGGGCGCAGTCAAGGATTGTCAAGGCTGACAGATGGGGATACTGCGCACCTGCATGCCGCCAAACATATTGAAGCCCAGAGCGAAAGCACGCAGATCTCGGTGATTGGTAGGATCCAAAATTCCAAACAGGATATGAGACAGAAGGGATCGCTCGACCCCGGTCTGTGTGCCATCATCCAGCGCATTAACCTACGACAAGCAGGTTAGAATGCTCTGCGCGCATGCGTGCATCAGCATGGAGACGTACAGAGATATTGGCTTCGCCGAGCAGGACACCGAGCGCCGAGGTGGGAGCAATGGGATATACAGGGTTGCGGCGCCACGCCATCCAAGGCTCCAGAGTTTGCAAAATTTGAGGATCGACCAGTCTGATAAATTCGGCGTCGATATCGAATGCATCACGGCCGTCGACAATGTACTGGATGAGGAAGGGAGAGACTGGGTCTGGCCCAGACTCGGTCAAGACCATGTAGAAGAAGCACAAGAGGCCGAACTGTTGGAATGCGAGCTGCCGAGAGGGGTTGATGTCGGTGGAAGGGTGAAGGTCGGGTACCACAAACAACAAAGCGGTCGGCCGCCAGAACGACGGCCGTGTTGCACACTTTAACATGGCCGCGCGCAGAACAGAGTACTTTGGCGCTGTGCCTTTACCTTTACCGCTAAAGAGAGAGATTAATATGGTACTTCGAACGACATCCATATTACGAGGACGCACATTGACCACCAGGATGTGGAGCCAAAGAGACGGACTGGTGGCACATCTTCCAGCGTCACTCCAGGAGCCAAGGCCGAAACCTTATCTTGCATGGACAAATATCCGGCACGGTCGCCACAGTGCCAGCCAAGAAAGACCGTCAGAGCAATGGCTCCAGCGTCGATTGACGGTGCCACCATACGAAACTGAGTGGCGGTTCGAGGGCCACGCAGGGTATCAATAATATTGTGCGCCCAGCGCTGTGTGAGACTGCCAGATCTGAACCGAGCTGCGTTGACGTTGGGCGACACATGGACGTATGGTATTGGGTGTTGCAACCGGGATGTCAAGAGTGGAAGAGGCTGAAAGACTCTGCGTCAGTCACAGAATATAAAGGTGAGCAAACAGTGTCCACGCACCTCCAGATTTGACGCTGCAGGTATGACCTCCGCCGCATCATTCGTGAGGTCGATGACGTCCCATTGTGTGCTCCCAGACACTGAGGAGGTACCTGCATGCTACGATCAACAGAAATAAATGGGTGCCACCAAGAGGAAAGAGCATGCAACGTACAGAGCTGGCTGGTTCGTCCGCGGCGGCTTGCAAGGCCCTGGCGCGCACATTGCGAATGACAGCCAACTGCGACTGTCTCTGGGTCAACTAGGGGATAGAATAGCATCAATGTAGGTCTTCCTCTAGACACAGCTGCGCGACCAGCTCAATAGACGCACCTGTTCAGCTGGAGGAGAAGGTGATCGCGGACGGCGCGAAGGTACAACAGCCGGCGGAGCAGCTGCGCCTACTGCCGAAGCCCTACGATCGGCCGCAGCAGCAGCAGCAGACGCTGCGCTGGTGTTGACCGGCAGCGTAAGACGTTCCGGAAGCTGACAACAAAATTCAAAATAATGGATACGCACAAGGATGATACCCACTCACATCGATGTCCGATCTTGCTGGGCTGTGCAACTCCGGTTCTGGAGATGGCGAGGGAGGACTGGTGATCATCGTATGAGCAGCCTGAGGGACGCAGTCCGGCAAGCATTTAATAACAAGATCGCGGAATATAGTGCGACAGATGCGGGAAGCGAAGCAGCGATGAGGGAAGTTCATATGGTAACTGTTACCGGTTTCATCAAGGTATAGTCGACCCAACATAAGGTCAAAACGAATGGCCCCCCGGACATTGCCATATCGCGGCCCTGTACAGTGCGGTCAGATCTGCCCAGTCGAGAAACAGACAACGCACGCACCGAGAAACAGGACCTTGTCGTTTGGGTTCCCTCCGGTCAGCATGTTAGTGATTGCAGTGTAGCTCTTGCCGTAGCTGAACAGATTGGTGATGGTGAAGGCGGCCTCATTGTCAAAGTTGCCCGGACTAAGAGTGCGCACGGCGCGATTGTTGGGTTTGGACTGACTGAGAACCATCCAAGGGGAATTGTCCGGAAAACGCTGTACAGATGTGCCAGCACGTCGCGGCGCGGGCGGAAGAATGAAGCCATGGGTTTCACAATGGTCCTGCACCTGACTGTCGAAGGATCTCCAGATGAATCCCTCGGACAGCACGCGGATTGGGATGACGAGATTGTGCTGTTGAAGCTCACGTTGGACCGATCCCATAAGGTGGGTCTCCCACGCAAAAGTGGGGACTGCGATGTCGGGCTCGATGTGGGCGAGCTGAGGACACTGTACGTGTGATTAGCCATGGAAAGAACCGGGAAGAGGTGATGCTCGTACCATGAACGGAAAGAGCACCGCCAGGAAGTTGGTATACTCGGGGATAGTCGACGCTGTGGTGGTAGCAGTCGCAGGGGCGGCAGCTGCAGGTGTGGGTGCGGATGCCGACGCCGAAGATGCCGTGGATGTGCCAAAGAGCGACGACGTGGCTACAGCGGCGCTCTGCTGTGAAGCGCGACTAGCACGACCGGATGACGCACGGCGTGTGACGGGCTCGTTAGTGGCAGGAGCGGTACGAGGGGCGCGTCTGCCAGCATTCGGAAGTCCGAGCTGGGTGGCATGTTGATTTTCCTGGCCATAGTGCGCGACACGACGGTCGTTCGTGGAGCCGACGCTTGCAACGCTGCTAGTCACGGCTCCGGTGAACGCAGTGACGGGCGGCGGCTGAGAGAAGGTGAGGCCGGAGACAGCGGGCAGCGCTCCTCCAGTTGGGTTGACAGCCGGGGTAGACACGCTGAAAGTGAAGATGAGAAATGAGAAGGCAAGTCGCCAGTTGCACGGGCAAGACCGGAGCTCCGTACCCGGTCAAAGTTCCAACCGGCGTGGTAGGAATAATCACTGCATGCGCGGCCCACTTGGTTCCGCACACGCAGACCGTGTCCCTGTTCACCGCTGCGACTGCGTCCAGCTGAGTTACTGATCAGCTGATGCATGCTGGCAGTGAAAAGAGAACGTACCGAGAAGAACGCAGCACACCCAGAGGACCTGTATCCGCCTTTCCCGGTCGCGTTCATCGTGGGATCGGCTGGCTTGTGGGAGAACCACGGGTGGCCGCATCCACACGTCTCCGCGGCAGAAGTCGCGCTCTGAAAACGACAGTGAGCTTGGATGGGCTGTCTCAACGCAGAGTTCAACGCACATAGTCCGGGCGGCCGTTTCGGAAGACGGCAAATCCGCCGCACTCCTCTGGCATGCAGGCCACACACTCAGCGCGGACAGGAAGGCTGTTGTTTGACAAGGACATGGCGATGTTGAGCGCGAGTTTGAAAGAGTACGAGAGCAAGTTCAAATTTTCGAAAAGCAAAGTCCGAGCGGGCGTCAAGAGGGCGCAGCGGATGATGAGTGATCACGCATGATCCTGAGTGATCACGACAGGGACACTGAAGACACAGAGAGCGAGCAGCAGCAGAGCAGTGGTAGGAAGGAAACAGGATCATGCAGGATCACGCATGATCACGGATGATTGGAAACATGCAGATTCTTGAGGACTGCGCATTGGGACTACTGGATCATGCGTGATCATTCATGAACATGCATGAACACGCATGATCACGCATGATCACACGGAGGAGAGGCCAACGTCTCAGTGTCAAGGCTCACATAATTTTGTCCGATAGATGCCTTCATACGTGAAGCAGCTGCAGGCGGTGAGGCAGTGGGCTGCCCCCGGGATGGCGGCCTGGGGGCGGCCCGGGCCCCGTCAGGCCACGTGGCTTCTTTACTCTTGACTCTCGTCGAGCTCGATGGAACAGCGACGGACTCAACTCCACTCGCATCCGCCCGTCACATCCCTGGACCATCCACGCACTATACTTGGCGTCGCTCTGTTCACTGTCGTGTCGTACCCACGGCGCACCCACGGAGGACCGCTCGGTATCTCGAACATCCATGCGACTGGCGGGTAGGCCGATCTCGAGAAGAGCGACGATGAGACAGCACCTGCTGAGAATTGGCATGCGAGGGAGTTGAGAGATGTTCGGACTGTGCTGGCTGAGGGGTTTGAAAGGCTGTCTCGATAGCAGTGATGACGCTGCCGCCCACCGACCTTCTATGAGGGTGGCGGCCTCGAGGTGCGTCGAATGTTCTCCCGAACACTCACAACGCGCTAATCCATCGGCCCTGGTTCGGGCAGTGCTATTAGCTGGTGGCTCTCTGATGGAATACACGTATCGCATATCGAGCCAAGGCATCTGGTGTGTAGCTGTCCAGCTGTCCCATTCGCAAATACCACGTTCCAAATACACCAGCGTTTCTGTATTCAGCAAAGTGGACGAAGCTCGTACGATGAAAGATCCTTTTATTTGCTAATTGATCCAGGTCTCGGTCTACATCAGCAGTCGGCATGGATTTTGGGCCGTGTGGTACACAGACACCTGCGCTTATGCCTGTCCCCCCTTTCGGGCATTTCCATCCCTGCCCGCGCTAATTTCCCCGCTACGAACCGGTCCCTGCGGCAGTAGCTGCTTGACTGGTGTGTTTCCATTCTAAATGGCCATTTTTGCTCGTACGTCCTCCGTCGTTAGCGTCTATTATGTGGTGTTGTCGTAGGACGCACGGCCCTAGCGCCAAAATCTCAGACTCCAATTGCGTCTGTACGTGCGATCTTCTGTGTCGCTGTGAAACATCGATTTTGAATGGCCGACAGGGATGCACTATCCGCCTCTCACAGGCTGCTGATGAGTTCCCCTCTCGCACGATGTCATCCACGAGCCGCCAACGCGCTACCCTGCATCCAAGCGTCTATGCGACTGCTGATCACGGATCCGAGTCCGAGGAGCTATCTAGCTGTGGCCGGCGGCTCGCCACCTGCGACTCGCGCCGGATTCATCACAGCGCTCCGGGGGCTCGGGCCTGCAATCCTGGCGTTACACGGGGATCTCCCTGTCGATCTATGGCAGAGGTATGCTGCAAGGCTGTACATTATCCCGGAGAACGGTTCTCGCCGACAATGACTCCGCTAAGCATCTCACTGGGACATACTCCGCCGGTGTCAAAACCGGTCTGACTCGTTGGCTCCTAGGATGCGCACTTACTAGGACTAGTACCCGTTCATTGGCCCCTTCGCGTCAGCGGCACCCCGTATTACGGCAGGAATAAACGGGTTCTTTATGTGCGCCTCCAGCTGCCGCATTGCTGTATGGAAGCAGTTTCTCCGACGCATTCTGACGTCGTCTACTTGGTGGCCAATCGCGCTGTCTTTACTCCGCTCGAGTGTCATGGGTGTAGATACAGGCACAATGACGATGCAATTTTATCTAAGTACGCTTCCAAAGGCTCACTTTTTGTCTCTGGTCGACTAACGACGTCCCCGTGCATACAGAATTCAATTAGCGGCTATGTCAATTTGATGCCCATGTTCGGTGCGGATTGCGGTACACCGTGTCTTGGGCGCCTGTGTCTGGCGGCCGAGAAGCCTTTGTATCCCATTCGGCTTTGAAACCAAGGCCTTCAATTCTATTGCCATATCATGCTTCGGACGAGGCAGATCACAGCATTTCGACATAGGAATCTGACATACCCTATAAAGGCTTCGCATCCTGATGCTCCCACTCTCATCCTTTCATCGGTACGCGCTCTGCACGGCTTGCATGGAATTTCTCAATGCCCATTCAGTAGTCGTTGGAATAAACGGGGAGATTGAGGGGTCGCTATTTGGATGGGACGACGGCGAGTGTCCTTCCGTGCCGGAATGGACCCCGTCTAATGCCTTCACCACCAACCAGACCCTTCAATCATTTCCCCCGCTTCCATCCTTATTCGACTCCGTCGGCACTGTTTCTGCATCGCACAAGCACCCGCATCAGCATTCGTTGCCGCCTCTCGCGGAAGGCCTTCTCAACTTCTCGAAGGTGGAATCAAGCTCTCCGTGGTCTGTCGAAGCCGAGGACAGTCCACTTTCCACACCGTCGCTGTACCCAGTGCCTTTGCTTTTTGGTGCACCCGATCACCAGCAGATTGGCGCAGGATCCTCGTCCTCGTATGTCTTCACCATGATGTTTCAGCGGGTCTCGCTCATTGTCTGGAATCCAGCCTCGCGAATGCCCTGCAGCTCGATTTGTGTAGCCCCGCACCTTTCCCTCATTTACCCCCGGTCATTTCTCTTCCTCATGAAGATACGCTCCCTCACGATGAACCCGCCTCACCGTCTGTACCTCCAATAGTCCCGCACTCTGCGCCCCATCCGACCATCCATCTTCCCGCTCATGCGATACGTCCGCGCTCTCACACGGATGCTCGTCGCAGCTCTGCTCCACCCCAGATGGTCCCTGCGCGCGAAACGGATTGGCTGAACTCGGCCCTGTTGACGCCCTTCTCAGCGTCTCTTTCCAATTGGCCCGTACTCCCTCCAGTCGATACTACGGATACGTCCCCAGTCGGCTTGGGCGCGTCGACGACCGCTCTCCCCGTTCTGCAGTCGCGGCATGCCAATTCCCTGTCGAACACCTCACCTTCCACCTCACTTCCCTCTCCCGACAAACCGGCAAAGTACACACCGCGTAATAGTCCCCGTGGGCCGCGCCCGAGGAACGTTCAAGTCACGGCCGCACCCCTGCGGTTTGTCCCATATACCCACCAGCCGTCCTCTTCAGCGATGCCTTCACAGCTCCGCTGCCAGTACTGCGACTTTGTGCAGACTAACGGGCGCGTCGTGGACCTGGAACGCCATACGCGCACCCACTTCCAGGAGGTGACTCCGTCGCCGGTATGCGATCGAGGCTGTCGAGCAACCTTTAGTCGCCCAGACGCGCTGCTTCGGCATCAGGCGAACAAGAAGCTGCCGTGTTGGCGGGGGTAGGCGGCAGGTTGGGTAGTAGGATTCCGGTGCAAGCTAGTGCGCGGTCGCGCATAGCCATCACGGTGATCATTGACAGCGGTCCGAGTACAACGCTACGCACGGTATATTTTAAATGGACTAGCGGCATTATTAGCACCACTTTGTACTAATCCTTGTACTATCAGCAATTATGCCAACCTTTTGAAACATGCCTCTGATGATGCCTCGCAGTCCTGCACCTGCACTACCGTCTTGCTATTGTCGCTCGCCGCAAATTTGATCTGTGTGAAGCATTCCAGCCCTTTCGCGGGCTAATGCATGGCGCGAGACATCGATAAACTGGGTGAGGGAGATAAGGCACAGAGCAGACGGGTTTGGTGCACGGGCAATGACATTCCACAAAATTCTGATTGGATACATGAACACATACGTCGGGGCCAAGCGAGAGATAGGTATGAATGAAAGCATCTTCGACAGCCCCAGATAGCCCCCCACAGCAACTAATGAGACCCTGGCAGCACGTACGGACCGAAACCAAAGGCATCAGAAACAAAGGACCGGCGCGGAGATTTGCAGGGGAAATGGTGCTCGCACGCCAAAACAGACTTCGGTGAAGAGTCCCGGCTCTGTGCTGTTAGCGTGCCAGTTCTTTCCCATGGCGCGGTGTTCTGGAGATTTGTCAATAAGGGAGAACGTACCTCGCATTCTATGCGGAAACACAGATGGGACCTGGCGCTTGCCTGTCCAGAATGCAGCGTCAATCGACCTTGGAGCGAAGAAAAATTAGCAAATATAGCTATTATGTCACCAACTACCTGTGCTCTTGGGCAAACATCTAACGGCGGCACAGCCCGATCACCAACCACATTTAGCTGGTCCAGTCGATTAGCTTCATCATACACCCGAAGGCTCGCGCAGTCGCTCTCGAAAGATGGGTTCCGCCGATAGAATACGCACTCACATGCTCGTAAGCCGCGACGGTGGTATGCTGCTCATGTTCACGGTCCCCTATAAAATGTCCGAAGATGAGCTCTGTAATGCGAACGTTCCCTATGTCACTGGCATGCCGATCACAATCTCACGGGCTCGTCTCGCGCGTTAGTCCTGTTCGATCATATTTTTGTCTTCCCTCCGAGTGTCTGGATGATCGGGCTGCCACGCCAAGGGCGTTTAGATCTGCGGGAAGGGCGGGAATGACAACATGTCGGAATTGAACGACCCGCGTTGCAACAGCGTTGTCCCAGTAGCCCTGCGCATCGTCGCCCTAGTATGACTGCATATCACCACTCCAGTCGTCGCCCTTTCTATTGGATCATGGAGATGTGAACTCGATGGTAAAGAGATGAGTATACGCACCTAACCTCATCGTCTGTGGCCATCACGGTTGGTGGGGTCGCTCGTGAAGAGGATTGATAAGAGCGACGAGTCACAGAAGTCGTTGTCGGGAGGTGCGATGTCAACGGATCCCCTGCCTGTGTGAGAGATCAGGTGAGCGAGTCGCAGGAAGCAGCATGCCGCACGTCGACGACCTTCCTTCAAACGCCCAGCAGCACAACGGGCCGACCGGTCCACGTGCGTGACCATGTCGATATTCCTCCATAATCCAGCACATGCCCGCAATCAGATACATCGACCGGCAGCCGTATTGCGAGAAGCTGCACCAGGTGTCTGTGCCTGAACTCGAGGAGGATTTGACGGAGCGGTAGGGTCGTACGCTCAAGCTCACCGAACAGGGATCGATACTGTGAAGTGTGCGTGGAGTGTGGATTACTTGAGGTGTTCGAACAAAAGACCATGCCAAGCCGAAGGTCGCGTAAAATCACCGGGATTTCATTTCACTCGAGGACGAGCTACGGGCACGTTGTAACCTCCCAGTCTGTCACCAAATCTGCACCTACCGTCTGCAACGCGGGTTTTCCATGAAAATCCACAACGTACCTTCGTTCAGCGCATGCAGCTCCTGCATCTCCTCCTCACCTAACTCGAAACCGAACACATCCGCATTGCTAATGATACGCTTCCTCGACACGGACTTCGGGATTGCGACGTACCATCGCTGCAGAGAGTAGCGCAGCAGAATTTGTGCGGGCTGCTTGGCGTGTTTCGACGCGAGACGCTGGACGACAGGATGGTCGAAGCGCATGGCGCGAACGAGGGGTGCCCATGCCTGTGTCCGTGAGTCAGTCATATGAGCACGAGCGAGAGAGAATCGTTAAACGCACCTCGAGCGCGATGTCATGTGTCTTGCAGTACGACGTGATGTCGTCTCTTGTCATGAACGCTAGTCTAACCATCAATACACCCGGCCCGAAACGCAGAAAATAGTCAACACGCACGGTGCAGGTCCACCTGGTTCACGCTCGGCTTTACCCCGACCCATTCATCGTCGCCCACCACGCCGTCCTGCTCCCAGTTCACACGCATCTCCTCCAGATGCCCCACGCCGAAGTTGCTGACGCCGATGCTGCGCAGCAGGCCCTCCTTCTGTGCGCGCACGAGCTCTGCCCAGCTCTCGCGACGGCGAACTGGCCCGCCCGGCGGTCCGTGAATTAGGTAGAGGTCGATGTATTCGAGCCCGGAGGCGGCGAGGGAGCGTCGGATGGAGGTGAATGCGGAGGTGGCACCCAGGTTGTGCTTGAGCTTCGTCTGGGAAAAGTTCAGAGCGAGTGGATGGGAAAGAGAAAGAACGCACGGTGTAGTATATTTCAGAGCGCGGGACGCCCGATGTTGGATATATCACGTGAGCGAGCTCAACGCCGCGTCGGCAACTTCCGGGTACTGTACAGTTCGCACGAACCTTATTTCGTATACATGTAGCTAGCTCGTAGCCTACACTGTTCTCTACGCGATTGTAACCCAATCAACCTCATTCCTTCTTTCGTCGTCCTTCGAGTGCGTCGCACACTCTCGTCGTAGGTCATGCGGACCCGATTTCCCCAACACAATCGCGTGTCGCCTTCGTGGTGAGGCCAATCACCAGCACCCTCCTCCCGGTCGTACTGTCTCGGTCGTGCGCCGTGCGCGCGTAACTGGAACTCGCGTCGCAGCCGCCCTCGCGTAATGACTCGCGTTGTAATCAGCCCAGGTGGGCTACCGCCCCTTCTTCCTCCTTCTCCGCCATCCTCCGCCTTCGGGCTTCATCATCATCCGCCATCATCCGCGCCACGGGATACGGTCTCCGGACCACTGGGCACTGCAGGCTGCTCCAGCCTTTGACTCCGGTTGAACAGGAGAGGCTGTTCCCGAGCTGGCTCAGGCCGAACAGGGGAGCCTGTCTTACGGGGCTCTGAGGCTGCCACGCCCACTCGCGGGTAATGCGCCACTGGAGGGCTCACCGGCGCCATAGGTCGGGCAACTCGTGCGAGGTCGCCGAGGTTGCACTTCGGTCCAGGTGGACCATCTGCGTTTCAGGAAGCTGGTCAGGCAGGGAGTGCGTCCAGAGTCAGGGAGTGGCAGGATCGTTTGGGAGTTGGTCATGGCTAGGATCTCCTACTGTCTGGGGCTACTAGGCACGTCTTCATCTTCTTTTCTTATCCCTTTGCTTTATGATTCCCAACCCCATTCCGTCCCTATCCCCCATCTCTTCCTATTTCCTTTTCCTTTGCTTGTTTGGCGTTTTCGCTCGAGGGAGTGTGTTGGATATATCACGTGAGCGAGCTCAACGCCGCGTCGGCAACTTCCGGGTACTGTACAGTTCGCACGAACCTTATTTCGTATACATGTAGCTAGCTCGTAGCCTACACTGTTCTCTACGCGATTGTAACCCAATCAACCTCATTCCTTCTTTCGTCGTCCTTCGAGTGCGTCGCACACTCTCGTCGTAGGTCATGCGGACCCGATTTCCCCAACACCCGACTCGGCGCAGAAGTCGCGCAATGCCCTCCCGCACGCCGCCTCATTGTCGTACCTGTCCAACCAAAGCATCTGGAGAATCTCGACAAAAAATTGGGGAAGGAGCAGACGTACCAGTCGGCGGTGTCGATGAGTCGGTACCCTGCCTGTGCAAACGCGTTGACCACTGGTTCTATGACCCGTCTATCACTAGCTTACCTCCAGCGCCCACTTCGTGCTCTGGTATGCCTCGTCTTCAGTCATTTCGTAGACGCCGAGGCCGAATCGCGGGAGCTGCATCCCATCGTTGAGCTGCGCGTGCATGCATCAGCGTTGTCGTCTGGAGATGCGGTGTGGGGATATCTGACGGTGATTGTGGACTGGAGGTCGAGAGACATAGCGAGTGAGCGGGGTGAAGGTACCGGATGAGAGCGTGGTTCATGTCGCGAAAATCGCAAGATCTTATCAGCGTGGGAAAGAATCATATAGTGCTGCCAAACATCGCGCCAACTCCGGATTTTCTCCACTAGTAGACATACTACTAGCACTAGCAGCAATCCTGGCGCATTCAGGTCAGCCTGGAATATCTATCATAAGGTAGGTATTTCTAGTGGTCAACATGAGCGCGCTACTCGCCGCCACCGATGTCCATACCGCCGCCGAGACCGATACCCAACATTCAACATTCACGACGACCCAGTCGGCCGTGTCGAGATCATCACCATCTGCCGAATTCAAGGGCAAGACATATGCACGACGAATCTCACAAGAATCTACCTGTATCCTTAGAGGTACGCGTGCTTGCGTACGAATTCAAGAGCGACACTGATGATTCGTGCGTGTAGATTATTTCGACAACCACAATGACTATCCGACGCTACCAGAAAAAGAGTTCTTAGTGCAGAAAGTCGAAGCGATCGACGGCCCGGGCACATATGACCTTTTCAAACTCCAGAGTTGGTTCGCTTACCGGCGGCGTACCAAGTTTCCGCGCGGAGACAACAGGCTGGAAAAGAGGGATACCGCTGAGCTACGTGCGTATTTACTTTTCGTACGCGTTGTGATACTTACCTTGTCTTAGTTTACCCATCCTTGACGCAAGCCGACATGAAGGCCATCAATTTCTGCCTCGCAGAAACTCGCTTCCCCAACGATGCCCACCTCGACATATGGGCGAAGCGCCTCGATGTCGACCGCGAACACCTCTCCATGTACGTCAGAAAGTATTGCGCGGATCATGATATGTCCTCCAAAGCGAGGCGGCGGCGGTTGACGAAGTCAGCGGCCATCGCGGCCGCGATGGACGTCGACGACTCCACGCAGGACAGTCGCAACGCCGTGCCCATTCCCCCCACCCAGCCTCTGCGAAGCCCGTATGAACTTCTCTACCCCACCCCCATCTCAGCCACAATCCACGCTCTGGCGACATCAGCGGCAGTCCCTATGCTTGCGCCCGCCCGCTTCTTCTCCGGGCCACAGCGTCACGACTTACCTCAAGCCAGCCCCGCGCCTCCCACCGCATACCTGCTACCTGATCCCGCGCTACTCCCACCCGGACCTCCTCTCCGCACTTTTGCACTCCGCCCCGCCCTGCATGCGCCGCCCAAGGAAGTGCTCATCCATGCTGTGCGAGCGGCCCGGGAGGCAGAAAGCGCGATGCCGCCGGCGCCGGTCCCGATGACGCTGCAGGACTTGAAGCGCACGCTGGAGGCAGTCGATGACAGTGGCGAGCGGTTCCTCGCTGCTGTGCGGAGCGGCGGACTCGCGTCCTATGAGATACTTCCTGCGATGGTGCAGGGGTGTCGTGACGGAAGTTCGATACGTGGGAGCAGCGAGAATAGTGGCAGCAGGAATGAAGAAGAAAAGCGGGCGGGGCGCCCTCTTTGGGTCCCGCCGGATGCCAGGGGCATTTGCGTTGAATGATGGTGTGTATGTCCTTCCGCATTGACAGCTTGGACTCCAAGTAGAATTGACAGTGGTCTACGATATCGACTCAGCGGTCTCCTTCTGTACGATCGATCATACGACCTCTAGACTCGGACTGCATACTGTATCCATCCATCCATATAGTAATTATTCACGAGATGTGAATACTGCCGCGACGCTTTCGACATGCCGATAATTGTACATTAGAAGACTGTATGCCTGTGACTGCTACGTATCATATATATGACTGTAAGCACAATCCCGCGTGTAGACGAAGAGAGGGACAAGGGCTACGTACGTCACCGTCTCGGGTTTTGCATTGGAACTAGTACTGTCATATCCGGTACAGCCTGTTCCAGGAGCAACGCGCTTTTTGCGGTGATAGAGTCGCATTCCATTATGTCGAGGGTTCTAAGTCTTGTTCCCTTGTTGGCGCGGGCAGCGAGACATCTCTCAACCATTGACCACGGGTATTCTAGGCCGGAACTCCTGCTTGCAGCGTGGTTAATATCCTCCAATGTTGATGCGATGCCATACAACACGAGCGTTTGCAAGTGGGGCGCCAGAATGGTATGACCCACCGCGGGGACCAGAGCTGAGCATAGCCAGACAAGTCTACGTGCGGCGTGGATCTCCTGTACGCTGGTTGTCATATTGAGAATGGAGCGCCAAGTCACCTCATCGCAGTCTTCGATTAACATTCGGAGCTCTCGCAGGTCTGAAGGCGAGATCATACGAGTCGCTGCAGTGAAAAGCACTCCCAACATTGACATGACGCTTCCGCGCGGAAATTCCAGCAAGGTCCAAGGACAGTCACGAGCATCTGACTGTCGGAACATGGTAATGACAATTTTCCTCGGTAGAGGTTCCTCCATTTCGAACATTGACCGGGGGGGATCTGTGGAATATGAAATGTCCAACGACTTGACCGTCTCAGCGTACAATGAGTGCGACGAGGAGAGCGCATCAAAGAATGAGCCAATATCTTCAGGCGTTATTTCAAATGGCTCTGTAAACTTTTTGTCCATGATGCGCATTCGGAGTGTTGCGCCCGCCGGCAAGATGAATTCCTGCAGAAAGGGTACCGCGCAGTCCAGTGGGCCCTTCAGATCCACTTTCTTCAAACAAGGTAGAGCGACGCGCTTCTGGCCGTCTATCCGCTCCGGACGAAAGGCCAGACACAGCACGAGTTCCTCAAGTTTTACCATATATCCCAGGGCGTGTAGAACCTGGCCGACCGAGGCCAATCCAGCCTCCAGATGCCAAAAGTCGCTGCACGTTACCTCTAGGCTTACCAGCATGCACAACACTGGCGACGCCCACGGAAGCCACAAACCGTCGCCGCTCACCCGCAGGGTTTTGAGATTTGGCGCGACCCCGTCGAATAAATTGGCCGCGGTGAGCCTCTGCGTTGGGGGTGCTTTGAGTATAGCAACTTCGAGCGTCTCCAGCATGTGCACAGGCGCCTTAAATAGAGTGCAAATGCGCTCTGTCATGACCTGCGAGCCGATACGCAAGACACGCATCCGAGCCATGTGAGAGGTCACAAATCCTTCTACACGGGAGGATGTGTCATCATCAACTTCGACGTAAGCGTCGACATATAGAGGGATTTGTTTTGCGCGTGCGAGCATTTCTGTTACCCAGCAATCACTGAGCAGCGGTGTGGTGAACACAGACCATAGTAGAGAATGCGCGAGCGCGATGTCTCGCCACCTGCGGCATACATGTGTCGTACCACGGATCCAGCCGAGACGGGCATCCTTGGTGGGATTGGGCGGCTCGATTACAGAGAGTATGAAGAAGATACGCATGAGGAGCTCCGGGGGAAAGTGGGAGATGGGCTTAGTTGACCCTGGGGAGATTGTGGACGAGGAGGTGAATGATGCCGAGGAAGACGGGGACATGTCAGAGGGGAGTAATAGAGTTCCTGTTGGCTGGGTTGCGCTGGATGACAACAGTTCGTTGTTCAACAAGCTCGGGCTATTGATCACGTCGAATCAGATGTTCTCGTTGTCTTGGGCAAGCTCGATCACGTCTGTATGGGCGAAGACTGCGGCGGATGAGAAGCTGAAGAGTAAAGTGGCAAGCGGAAGGGGGCAGCCGCAAGCGTGAGCGCAGCCCATCTTATATCAGCCCATCTTATATCAAACACAAACACAATAGAGCACAGCAAGTGATCGAGTGGCCCAGAGCCACAATTTTATGCGCGGCACCTTGTATTCCTTGTGAATATATAACACGTTGGGAAAACAAGGACAATCCGCCACCGCGCCGCAATGGAGACGTGCTTGACCAATGTCACCCAGCCTGATGACGCTCGACGACCTCGGGAATGAGGCGGGCCATGAGGAGGAAGACGTCGCGGTTGGTGCGGCCCTACGAGCTAAGCACCAGTCCTCGTTTCGGTGCGGCGAGCTACGCAGAGCTCCGTGAGTGTGGCGAGCACCTCGTGGGGATCAGCCGCGCGCTAGTGATCGTGGCACAGACGGGGATCGCGCAGATGGAGTTGAACCACGTTCGTATGTCCGTGTGACCGCAGATGACACCATATTCCGCACGCGTCCGTCTTTCTTTCGTGTTTCGAACCCGTGAATCTCGTTCCCAGGATACGAAGTGCTTCTACATCGACAGTGTATAAGTGGAACGTCTCATGTTGAAGTGGTCTGGCCGGGCACACCTTGAAACTATCAGCTACAATCACTTGTCCGCGGCGTGCGCTGCGTGTTGTCTCCGAGCCCAATTTGATTTGCCAGTTTCTAGCCGCGGGTAGGGACAGACGGTCGCTCGCTGCGAGGTGCGCTACTCAGCGCTGTGCGAGACGTGTTAAACGCGCAGCGCACCTACCGATCTGCCACGTACCCTGCTCGGTACTCAGTCCTCGTCAGCACATGATGTCGTTCTGTCGAAGGCCCGGGGCAGGTCTAGAGAGTCGATTCGCCACTTGTTCGGGGAACAGCGTACGCGCTCGATGTTGGCATGTTGAAGCGCGATGTCGTGAAGGCATGTGTGTCTATCAGGGCTCAAGTCGCCTCCTACAGTCAGGAAATGCAATCCAAATGAAATGCGACGTACCAGAATCGCCATGTGTATGCGCCCGAGACCTTAAACGCTCCTGACTCCTGCTATGGCCCGCATCAAGGGCGGAACAGTCTTCCAGAGCGGGCGCGCCAGCAGACCAGTCGGTGATGACTACTCCGTGCTTCTCAGGCTCGTGCCCAGAGTCTATCTGGCGAATAAGTCAGGCGAATACGGCTCTACTCGTCACTGAAGCACCGCACCTGGAATATTTGCGCCCAGATGGCCGTCGGGCGGTTGGCCTCACTGCGGCACGATGCATTTGGCTTTGACGCAAATTCGAGCGGTGCATCGTATCGTATCAGTTGCCTGCTGGTAGATGGCGGCTTCAGCATTCCGAGCAGATAAATAATGCTAGGTTCTGGGAAGAGAGGCGTCGTCGTCGTCGGAGAAAGAGAGAGCAGGCAGGCAGGGCACAGGGCACAGGGCAAGAGGCACCGGGCCACACGTGATCTCAACGCGCGCGACGCGTTGGCACTGCTATTTGGCATCCTCCCTACGACCAAACACACCCTGCATATATATAAAGGGCACGATGCCGCTGAGCGTGCAGGTCCCATCTATTCCCGCTCCATCACCATGTGCCCGCCTACCGCGCTCACTAGTCGTCTCCTCATCATGGTCCTTTCAAGCATCGACCTGCAACACCATTCACTAACGCCTGGCCACCTGATGG
The DNA here is from genome assembly GCA_019914985.1 of Auriscalpium microsporum. Lineage (NCBI taxonomy): Eukaryota > Fungi > Basidiomycota > Agaricomycetes > Russulales > Auriscalpiaceae > Auriscalpium > Auriscalpium microsporum. The sequence goes on from JAHLMG010000019.1 coordinate 266,401, forward strand.
ATGTAAGTAGGAGTCCCTCGATTTCAGACTTTCGTCATGCTGACGATACAAAGTCTCCTGCGGCTGTGAGGTCCTTCAAGTCTGCCTGTCGAAATGTGTATGAAGAGAATAGATGATTTCGTCGCAGGCGACATGGTGAGTACCTTGCCCGTGCTCCTTTGCTTGATAAGAGGGCTTACTGGTGCATAATTGCGCGCGCAGATGGTGCCATCACCAAAGTGCTTTCGGCGGAGAACTCTGGGTCAATTGGGGTGGGACAGGAATATCATTCTCGCATCATCGGAGCGGCTCTCATGCAACCTGTATATATGTGTCGTTCTTTGTGTTGCTAGGTGCATGCCCGTTATCCCATCTGGAAGTACTTGAAATCAAGCTCTCCATTATTGAAGACGGGATTGACATTGTAGCCAAGCACTAAGTACAATATGCGTGGTGATGAAAGGATTAAGACGCGTATATGCACCAAGTCGTACAGCTGCAGCCTGAGCTAGGTAGACTACCCGCCTCTGCTCGACTCAATATCACTGCTCCCTGACTAGGGCTCCACCCGTACCGTGACGATTCTGCGCAGAAAATATGCGTCGACACACCGATACGTACGGCTACAGATCCGCGCGGAGGTAGTATCCACACGGGGGCTCAGAATGCTGCATCCGATCGAGGAGACCCGGGATCGTAGGACTGCGAGCTGTCCCGGAGCGATATTGTCTATCCATTACCGGTGCGCACCGTGTCTTGCAGAACGATCAGTGGACGGACATATGTGCATATAGGCTCCGTTTGGTTTCTGCGCGCATACACTCTGTCCGGATGGGAGGCGGGAGAGGGGACCATGACGCCGTACGTGAGCGGGGGACAGTGCTTCAATAAAACGACCGCGTCAAACGGGATACTGTACTGACCATCCAGATTTAGATCCAGCTGGCCGATGTCGTCGAGTCTAGTAAGTGCTCACCTCAACCACACCCGGCTATGCGCCGGGCGTATACCATCGTGAACGTCAGCAAGAACGTACAGAGACGAGAACACATACCTCAATTCCGTTCAACGATGCACCGGCCGGGAAACTATCCGAGCTGGAGCACATTAACCAGCCTATGAGAAGGTAGCCGGATGAGCTGCGGCGTGATCTCGCGCGACATGCACCTAGCATGCGTTCTATAGGGGGCGCGTGTCGGCAGAGGCACTCCCTGTGCGCCGGAGCCGTATACAACGTCGACTTCGGCGGTGAAGAACTGCCGAAAGACATTGATCAGTATGCATCCAAAAGAGGCTGCGGTGGGCATATATACGCGGGTGTATTAAGCAGCGTTGTTGTCATTTTATATTGAAGTAATATGTGAAATACAAAAGCAGACCCGAGGAGTTCAAGGCTCACGATGGCGTTCAAGTCCGCAGCTTCGACGAAAATGCTTCCAGTGCGCCAGCCACAAGCCGAGTTTCTCACAATCGTCCCTAGAAAACAGAGATGGGGTTTGGTTTTAGGGAAGCTGGCGCTGTGGGTATATGCGGGCAGATTCAGCAGCCCCGCTGACATAGCTTGCGAGATGTCGTTAGCTATGGGAATCAACGGCTGAAATAGAATGACTCACAGTACTCCGTATGCCTTCACCGTGTTATGAAGGCATCGACGTGGATGTTTCTGCGGCTTGGGCGCGACCTCTCTGCCCGACGCGTAGGTCGGGAGTCGAGCCGCTGATGCTCTTATGGGGCCACGAACCGCCTTGCTTCCGGCGAATCGAAGGGGCGCATCGTCACAAATCCTCGCGGTAGATGTCTCTTTGAACGCCATAGCCCGGCACTTGCGCCCGATGGGCTGCAATCATCTCATCAGCGGGATTCGTGCGCACTGAGCCAACAAGTGAGACGCACCTGGATACCCCACAGTACGCGCTGCTTCCTCTATCATCTTCTTCCCGCCTAGCTGGGAAGATTCGACCGCGAGTGAGCACTATCAGGCCCTGCAAGTCCGATATGTCGACATGGCCATCCTCTGCTGTGCTTGGTGAAGCCATTTGGCTGCGTGCTTGCCATGTATGGTTGCAGAGGAGACCGTCGATAGGAAGGAAAATTGGGGTTGTTGCGTAGAAGATACACGAAAGTGCGATGGCAGAATAGACGGGCAGGGGGTTGAAGGAAGAGGAGCAAACACTTCTGCCCTCGACTCTCGGCGCCGGAGTGGGTCGGCACCCACACGTGATACGGACGCGCTCGACGCGCCCCGCGGTGTGTGGCTCCCACTCTACAACCAAACACCCGCAGCATATATAACCTCGCGCAGGGAGTCGTCCAGCGCATCCGCCTCTCTCTTCCCCCCGTCAACATGCAGGCTACCGTGCGACCCAGCCGACCACTGCAGCCGCGATGCGCCTCCGAGTCTGCTCCTCATCATGGCCCTTTCCTCTGTTTCTCTATTGCGGTACACCGACACTGCGCTCCATATCGCACCAATCTGCGCCATCTGCTCGAGTAAATCTTCACTCCGTTCTGGTCGGTATGTGTATACATCCTGCTACGTCATCGACGACAGTTTGACATTACTTAGCATCGGCAGTGCGAAGCCTCACCCTACAGATACAGACGAGTGTTACGCCGTGCGTACGGAAGGAACGTCTCGAGAATTGTGAGTGTTAGCACAACTCTGCATCGTGCGGCGCATACCTCTGACTGGGTCACTGCGCTGCATTTAGGATGCCTCGTTGTCAATGTGGCGTCGGAGCAGTGAGGTGGCGTGATCAGAGAGGAACAGAATCAGTGATCTCGCATCATCCTTCCCGTAGGCTGTTACATGTATGCAATGTCCGCTGAATTGCAGTCTCGTATTTCGTTTGTCATATGCAAGCAATGGACTTCTGCCATCGACTACGGGCGGGCATGAACGAAAGTATTATCTTCAATTTACAGTAACGAGTATGGGAAACTAAGGTAGAGGCAAAAGCCCGCTAATGACTGTCATGAGTACGCCGGACAGCGTGAACATTAGAGCATTTTTCGAGGCGTGTCAAGCGATACATTAAGAATCACTTGCACGACTGCAGAGTATGCTCAGGCCGTCCGTGCTCTCACCCTGCATGCTTTGCGAGATCGCAGCCTCAGCAAAACGGGACCGCTCATACCTCACTGGCGCTCCATGAGATCCAACAGCTGCGGCAGAGAGAAAGCGGGCAGGGGAAGGGCAGTCTGCTGCCTTTGCAGACTTGTGATATAATTGCTACCCAGCTATTTATATTGAGAACAGCCGCGATGAGACACGGAGCCCCGGAGTCGCTGTATGGATGCGCTATGAATAAGAATCTCGCTCCCGAACTGGCAGGTTATCGTCTTCCGCAGGCTGTAGCCTGGTGCCGATTCGATTCCTGCAGCCTGGTGCCGATTCGATTCCTGCAGCCTGTGTTGCCATTGCTAGAGCACTCAGAGAGTACAGCACGCTGGGGAAGAAAGACAGTCAGTATGCCATGTGAAACTAAAATAGCTGGAAATGTGCATGATGCGGTCATGGGGTATCTTGCTGCTGTGCGCGAGGCCGCTACGATGCCGGTCCTTGACGTCCATGTTCGCCCTGTGCCCGTCGTGCCCACCTCGCGGCTAGATCACCCGCAGCGGATTCGTGCGTGCGGTCTGGGCAAATCATATGAGTCCGGCACGAGCAAACGGGGAGTGCAGGCGTACCAAACAACTCGTTTGGAGTTCCCCATGCGCAAATCTCCCTGATACAGGCTTCTAGACGCAGTAGACATGAAATTGACTCGGAGGAGTGCACCATCGTAGTCTATCAAGTGCTTTGCGGAGACATCGGGTGCGTGGAGGCGACAACACAGAGCGCGGACAGTGGCTGGGGAGCCTGCACGACCAGTTCCTGCAAGCAGATAACGCAGCCATCAATCAGCGGATCGCATTCAGAGACAGAGCACCATGGTGTGCCGTCTCTGACTACAGATGCGTCGGTGCAGACAGTTTGGAGGTGCTATCTGGGAACGCTGCGCTGGTGGTCAAAGCAGGCCTTGACGTGGCGTACTGGTTGAACACGCCCGGACTCGACGTGGTCGGCCATCTCGGTCCGTCGTCTGTATAAACTCAGCGACGTATCCTACGCTGTGTACAGGCTGTAGAGGAGGAGAGATGAACGTCGAGAGCAAGCAGCCTCGCTCTCACCGCTGACATCACGGAACACGCACGTGCCCTCAACGCGTCTCGCGCGGCCTCGCGCTCTATTTGGCTTCCTACCTACAGCCAAACACCGCTGCCTACATAAACCCAGCGACACGACGAATGCCTCTTTCAATGTCCCACCATGCCCATGCCCTCACCTGCGCTCACATCGTCTCCCGAGTCCTCACCATGGCCTTTTCCTCCCCTCACATGCTAGTATTCCGTCGCAAGGTATCGTTGCTGACTCGAATAAGCGTACGTATTTCTTTGACCTATGCGATGTCTAGGTAGCTGATGGGTTCGTATTGGCCTGGCCGCATCCTCATACGCAGGACGCATCACGGCATTCTCGTCCCGTCACCGTGTCTTCTCCCGGAGGACGACGACGGCCAGCCGTCCCTTGTGCCCGTCTCTCAGCCGCCACTGCTAGCTCTTTCGGCTGCGTCGAGCGACTCCTTCCGCTCCTTGTGCGCGGTGCTGAGCCGCTTCTCCCGGATGTCAAACAGAGTAAAGGTGCAGGTTACGCGCCATGGCACCGTCCGAGCCCCCATTCTGGTACGTCTGCATGAGTCTCTAAACAATATACAGTTGCTGACGAGTGCGAATGAACGATTGTAGCGCCGGGTATCTTCGAGATGCTCGCAGTGCAGTCGACATTGTACGTACACGCATATACTCTGGTCGTCATTGATGTTTGTGTTGCAATGCGCTCATATTATTGCCTGGCTACATAGGTCGCCTCTCTTTCGTTGCAGGGGCTGGGCACGGTGCGGACAGGTGATGGGGTCTGTTTGTACCATCCGTCTCGATACACTCCGCAAGAGGTATTCTCGTATATCATCTGTATCTGTATCGAATGTTTGGTCATAATGCGGAGGCCACGTACGCGTACTCGTCCCACACATGCCCATGCCTCTTTATTTCTGTCATGTCATGCGTAAGGAGGAATGCATACATTGTAACTGAGGAAGGGATATGGTACAGAAACGGGGTAAGGCATCTGCTTGCGCATTATCTCCACCTTGAATCTGGAACACTCTCAAAATGTGTCGCCCAAACTCCAGCGAGTGGGGCTTCCGTGTCTCCAGGTCCTGAGCTGATGCGCACACTCCGGGCCGCTCGCGTTGGGCATAATATGACCAGCTAGCCACGAAGGGCTGCTCTTCAAAGCGCGGACGAAAATGCCAGAAACGCACCGGCACGTCCACCCGCTCGAACAGGCTCCGATATCCGGCAGCACGAGTGTACGGTGGTCGATCGGAGGTGCTGCACTTGCATGTAGAGGAGCGTGCTGCTCAATCGACCTGCGAGCGATTATTGCTGGTCAACCACGCCGCCATATATGCGCATATACGGAGCCCCAGGCCCCAGATGCGCGGGTGCGTCGGGCGTTCGGGCTGGCTCGCGCTGCGCAGCGTGTGGGCGAATCGCTGGTCCGAAGTTTGAACCACAAAGGCAGCGTCCTCGATAGAAGCGTCGGTGTCTCGAAGATCCATCTTGCAGACAGCCACGCACCGGTCCGCGAAGATAATGGAATCCCGTGCATCGTAATGCAGCGAGCAATGCCAGTGGTTGATACGGCCGTGAATGCATGCCGGGGAATATACGTGCTGATCGGACCGCGGAGTGACTTACAGAAGAAGAATTGACGAGCACAGCGGGTATCGTACGACCGAACACAACGCACGTTGGTGGGCAGTTTCTATGAAGCATTGGAATGCCCACCCCGATGTCTTCCCCCACAGATATGCTGTCAAATATTGTCATCGGCGCGTGTAGAGTAAAGGAGAAGTACTGTCTCCATGGTAGGCGCATGTAAGGAGAGATAGTCAACGTACCTAGTATGTGAAGCACAGACCAACAAGGCGCAGTTGCAGCGCTTCGGGACTTGAAGAAAAGAAAGTGTAAGTTCCGCGATGCGGGCAATCACAATGGAATGCGGCGCACCGTTGGCCAATGCGTACATTCCAGAGGCATGGCGCATAGGCGAGAACGTCCGCTAGTGTCTTAATGACATATCGCCCCTGTATGCCCATGATCGGGGGCCTGGAGGTCTTTATGCGAGCCAAGGTGTCGCTGCGGCCTCCGAATCGATGTCGTGGGCGCGCCGATAACACTGTAGGCAGACTAGTTACCACACTGGATATCCATTTAGATAGGCAACCACGCTGATAAATTCCGATAGCACGCACCGAGACAGCCGTACCGCACACGAATGACCGTCAGTGTCTCCTCCGCACGATCTCCGCAGGCAATACCTGCTGGCCGGCCTCCAGGTGAGCGCATCGCGCTGTCTTCGACTTGACTGCGTGGTACCATCGTTCCGCGGCTTACAAATCAATCAGGCGGACACATATGATAAGAAACCGTAATCGGGCTGGATGGTGGCGAGGAGGAAAAGAGAGCGTTGAATTCGCAGCCATGACCGGCCCCGGAACTAATCTAATCTTTTCGCCGGCGCCGGCGCCTCACCTCTTCCACATGAACCACGTCTCTCTTTCGTCCCATCCTCGCTCATCTCAATTTCGAAAAGCTCTAATCAGCCCATTCATGAAGAACAATGACAAGAAGGATGCGATCTGCGTTCGATGGTGACTCAATCGGTCCCATCTGACGCGCCAACTTCTCTGGTATGTATCTTTTGGTGGCCACAACGATTCTACTACATTGTGCTCATTCATTTGATTCTGGATATATCGACACTCAGAAACAAGCGTTATAAAAACTATTGAGCCCGGCTGCGTCGACCAAACGAAGACAGTCCCAGACTGTCGATGAAGATTCACGCCAAGACGGCATCAATCATCACCTGCCCGCGCACGATGAGGCGATCGACCCTTCCATGCGTCTCTACGCTGTCAAGTGACCATATATTATCAGGCCAGGTGTGTATGCGTCCAGCTCTGGAGTCGGCCACTTGACCTCAAAATGACATTTCGCCGAAGATACGCCGGCACATATATGACCGCAACACTCGCGCTCGCAAATCACGAAGATGACGCACGATTTGCACGATGCCAACTCATTCGATGTCGAGGCCACGCTGGGGCGTTTGACAATGGGTCAGAAGGTGAAAATGCTGGCGGCTGTGGTGCGTATCCTGTTCCGTTTCGTCGCTGCCAGACCTGTCCTAACCGCGACTTTCAACATAGGATCGCTGGCATACCTACCCCATCCCCGAAGCAGGCGTCCCAGCAGTCAGGATGAGCGACGGCACGTTGCACGCAAACATCTTCTACGTCGAAACTAACTGACGTTGCTGGTGCAGGACCGAATGGCGTGCGCGGGACACGAGGTGCGCAAATCGTAATTCCCTTGCAAAACGCGTTATTCATCCGACACCAAACGCGCAGTGTTCAACGGCGTCCCCGCCAGCTGCTTCCCCTGCTCAACAGGGCTTGGATCCACATTCGATATCGACCTTGCGCGTGAAATCGGCGAAGCCCTCGCGGATGAATGCCGCGCAAAAAGTGCGTCATCAGTCACAGTTCGAGTCATTCTGCCTTTCAACTCGGCCCTCGTGTCCTCTGCTAGGCGCGCAAATCCTTCTCGGACCAACGGTCAACACACAGCGCTCGCCGCTGGGCGGGCGCAGCTTCGAATCGTTCTCCGAGGATCCGCACCTTAACGGAACGCTCGCGGCGGTGTACATCCAGGGCGTGCAGTCGAAAGGGGTGGCGGCGACCATCAAGCATTTGGTTGCAAATGATCAGGAGTATCATAGGTGCGAATGCCCCGAGTTGATTTCCATCGCAGACCAAGTTAACACAAATTGCTTTCCGCAAACTCGACAGGTACTCATCGAGCAGTATGTGCACGATGATTCTCGTAAACTGTTCGTTGTTATTGAACTGTGCGCAGGTGACGTCAGCCAAAGAGCCCTCCGTGAAATTTACCTCAAGCCTTTTCAAATCGCGATCAAACAGTCGGATCCATGGGCTCTCATGACCGCGTAGGTGTTCATGCCCGCCCGTCACGCCCAGGACTTTCACTAATGCGGGTCATTGTAGGTACAACCGCGTAAACGGTATCCACGCTTCTGAAGACCCGTGGCTCCTGGAGGATCTCCTTCGAAAGGTGTGCGCCTCAGACCGTTCGTTCATTTCAGCGCGCTGATAATGCGTAGGAGTGGGGCTACAAGGGCCTGATTATGAGCGACTGGAGCGGCACGTATAGTACCGTCGAGGCTATCAAAGCAGGACTGGATCTGGAAATGCCGTGTGTCTACATCATCTCGTATGAAAACGTCACTGATCTCTGGCAACAGTGGCCCCACTGTGATGCGCGGGAAGGCAGTCGAGCGCGCGCTCGTTGCCGAAAAGCTTCTCCCTGAGGACATAGACTCCCGCGTTCGCAAGGTGCGCCTTGTCGCCCATCCAAACAATTCCTATAATAATCGGAACCCCACAGATGCTTGAAATAATCTCCCGTGCACACGCCTCCGGCATCCCTTTCAACGGGCCGGAAGAAGGAATCGACACCCCCGAGCTGCGCGCCCTCCTCCGGCGCGCCGCCGCCGACTCCATCGTCCTCCTAAAGAACGCCTCCGCCCTCCTACCCCTCACCCAGCCTCTCAAAAAGATCGCAGTGATCGGCCCGAACGCCAAACAGGCGTTCATCTCGGGCGGCGGGTCCGCACACCTGCGCGAGACGTACCACGTCTCGCCGCTGGAGGGAATCCGCGCCGCAGCACGCGGGGCGGAGGTTGTGTATGCTGTCGGTGCGACATCGTACAAGTATCTGCCGGTACTGGACGACTATATGCGCGTTGACGGCCGGGATGGCGCATTGTTGGAGTTCTGGAATGAGGAGCCAGCAGCGGGGTGGTCGGAGAGTTTAACGGAAGCGGTAGCGAAGCCGGTGTGGAGCACGTTGACAAGAGCCAGCAACTGTTATTTCATGGACGGAGTGGTATGTACGCGCTCGTTTTCGTCGCTTTCTCCCATTGATGTCCGTGCCGTAGGACGACAAAGTGAATCTGGCGTGCTGGATCAGGTACACTACCACCTTCACCCCGGACGAATCCGGTGACTTCGTGTTTGGCCTCACCCTCGGCGGCACCGGCAGCCTCTTCATCGACGGCACACTTATCCTCGACCTCACACACGCACCGCCCTCACCCACCTCCCTTCTTGAAAACGGGACCGCAGACCTCCGTGCGGTCGTGCAGGGCCTAGCCACAGGTGTACCGGTCGCGCTCGAGGTGCGATGGGATACGACGGAATATGTTACGCGCAGCGCGCGGTATACGACTCGCGGGGGTCTGCGGGTGGGCGCGGCAAGGGTGGTGGAGGAGGATAGGGCTGTAGAAGAGGCGGTGGATGCGGCGCAGGCGGCGGACGGTGCGTGCGCGATAATGTTCATGTCTGCGACGACTGTTTGCTGAAGTGCGCGGGTAGTGGCGATTGTGGTTGTTGGGTTGAACCATGAGTGGGAGAGCGAAGGGTTTGACCGGCCAGACCTCAGGTACGCCGTTCTGCTTGCTTGTCTACTTCCTGTTTCCCCATGGCTTATGAATCTGGTTCGTAGCTTACCGGGCGCCACGAACAACCTCGTCGCGGCCGTCCTGCGCGCGAACCCAAACACCGTCGTGGTGAACCAGTCAGGCGCGCCTGTCTCTATGCCGTGGATCGACGGCGCGCACACCGTTGTCCAGGTACATCTCCTTCAATCAATGCGATCCCACGTATATCTAATTGCTGTGCTATGCAAGGCATTTTACGGCGGGAATGAGCTCGGGAATGGGCTCGCAGATGTGCTCTTTGGGGCGGTGAACCCATCTGGCAAGCTCTCGCTCACATTCCCGTACGTCTAGAGAATCTTTTATATGCATCGTGCGCAGGGGATGATTGAGTTCATGGACCGTAGGAAGCGCGAGGAGGATGTCCCGGCGTATCCTTCGTATGGCGACCAGACCGAGTCTGTCGGGCACGTCCTGTACAACGAGGTGTGAACGCTCTCCCTCCCTCTCGCCGCCTTCACCTGGGTGTATGAGCGAGAACGGAACTGACCTGCATTACTGTGTAGGGCATCTACGTCGGCTACCGTGGATACGACAAGCACGCCATCGCCCCGCTCTTCCCATTCGGCTACGGCCTCTCCTACACGACCTTCACCTACTCCGACCTCTCCACCACCCCCATCTCCTCTGCAGGCGACTTCTCCGTGTCCTTCACGATCCAAAATACGGGCAGCAGAGATGGGCGCGAGGTCGCGCAGGTGTACATCGCGGACCCGGTGGCAGCGCTGCCGCGTGCACCGAAGGAGCTGAAGGGGTTCGTGAAGGTTGCGCTGAGGGCGGGCGAGAGTAGGGTGGTTACGGTGCAGCTGGACCGCGAGGCGCTGTGTTACTATGATGAGCGGCGCGCGGCGTGGGTTGCTGAGGCGGGGACGTTTGAGGTTCTTGTCGGTGCGTCGTCGAGGGACATCCGGTTGAAGGGCGCGAGCGAGTTGAAGGAGACGTTCAGCTGGGTGGGGCTTTAGGATGTGCATACAGCTCGTGTGGGGTACTGTGCACTCCGCATCGCCAGTGTATCGACGCGAGAAGTCTGATTAAATTATGGTGTGCATGCTTAGTGATATGGCATCCCTACCCGTATAACAAGCTTCCAGACGCCTGACATGTACGTGCTGGCCTTCTGCACCGGCAATATCCTACAAACAATTGATTGCATGGTTCTGTCTAGCATCTACAGTAAATCAATCTCGTGAGGTAGTCAATCACCTCTCCTGCAGTGCGTCGTAGAAGTGAGCGTTCCATAGCTTTTCCCCGCCTGTTTTGGCCGTCTGACCCCCCTCACCGTTCGTTGCCGCGTTAGTATTCGGCACACCTTCGTGTGGTACTCACTCGTGAGTTTTTCTCTTGCACCTCAGCCTCTAAACAAATCCGGAACTTCACCTCTCGTTCACCGCGCCTTTTCGAGCAGCTTGGTAAGCCCGCTCACTGTCCACTCCTAGTGAATAGCTTTTCTTGCGGCAATTTCCATCGTTAGGATCGCCTCCAACGCCGTCAACGATTCGTATATGTGCCGCAAATCCTCGGGCACCTTATCCTTCGCAGCCCGTGCTGGCTTCACATTCCCGTACAATGACTTGAATTCGGGCCCGGGCGAAGGAAGCGCTTCGGTGGTGACCCGGGAAGTCGATGCGCCGGGTTGGAGCAGCCCCGCGATTTCCGCATCCGCCTGACGCCTCGATACGGCGAAGGCTTGCAGCAGCGCCTGCGCAATCGCATCTTCCCTGGATACATCCTCAAGCTCGTCCACCTCTTCAACTGGTGGGGTGGGTGTGCGCGCTGTGTATGCATACTCAGATTAGCGTGCGGGTTGCACCGTCGAAACCGCCGACGCACCTCTCGCCTTGCCTTTTCCTTTGTCCTTGGTCTTTTTCATGGCGTACTCATTCGCCATGCAAACCTCCTCCGCATCAAGCTCCCCGTCCGGTAGGTCGGAGAATCCATGCAGGGAGCGCTGTTGACCTGCGACCTGCGATGTCGATTTGCGGCCCCATGGTATCCGAGTCCTCGCGTCCGCTTCACGCGTCGATGTGGCCAAGCCTTGCAGTAACGCTAGACCCTCCTCAAACGCGTCTGACATGGACTCATCCTCTACGTCTTCCACCTCATCGACTGGCTGGGTGGGAGTGCGCGCTGGGCACGAATTAGCGAACGGCCGAGGAATTTGACATAAGTTACGCACCTTGCGCCTTCCGCTTCCACTTCCCCTGCCCGACGTCTTCCTCCGCCTGCATCTCACCCTCGCCAACAGTGCGCGCTTTTCCTGCGTCCGTACCCGCCGTCTCCGTGCCACCTTCGTCCGCCAATTTTACCTTGCGCCGGCCATTTGCTGTAGACCGCAGCTCCGACCCATCACTCTCTGGTGTCGGAGTCGGTTCTGCCTCCCGCGCATTGCGCAGCAACTACATATAGCATGAGTAGAATTTCAGAACATGCACTCACGCAAGCGACACTAATCAAACTCACCGCGCGCGCCCCTTCTTCAGCAAACACTCCCGAATGCACTTCGTCCAATATGTCCTCGGGCTCCGCTATCGTTTCCCGGTCGCCGGGCTTCCACACCTTCCTCGGCGCAGACTTTGGCCGCTTGTGAGGATGCGGCTCGTCGCCCTTCGCACCGTTCTTCGCTGTGTCTGTTTTCTCAACCCGCTTGCGCGTCGATTTGCGTTCGGGCGTGGGATCTCCTTCACTCGGCGCATCCTCGACTTGGGAGTCCTCTGTCGCCACCGCAGTCTGCGTCCTTGCCGTCCCAACACCGTGCTGATCCTTGTGCGGGGATATAATCTGACGAAGCGCGTCACTGCGTGCGGGAGGAGGCAGTTTCCTGTGCTCGCTGCGCGTCAAGGGAAGAAGTAAACCAGCAGCAGCGACCGCGTCGGCAAATTTCTGCTCAGTGAGCGCCACTGTTTATCGATGAATCAGCCTTTGCTCGTGGACATAAGATACGCTGACCTTTGCGTGGATTGCGGGGTAAATTCGTGATGTGTGGCTCCTTGCGCTGCGAGTCGTCGCTGGCAGGCTCCTCGACCGGGTCATCGCACGTCTTTGCGGGCGGTGTGTCGATGCCAGCAAGGATTTTGGTAGGTTCGCCGCGCGTCATTGGAGGACGCGCTTCTACAGCAGCACGCAGACCCGCCAGGTATTCGATCCTCGGCTCAAGCATCTTCACTGTTTAATGCTGTAAATATGCATTCGCAATGATCCGGATCTTCTACCTTTGCGTAAATTGCTGGGTGAAGATAGGCTGCGCTGCGAGTCGGCGGGATAGAGCACCCCGGCCCAGTTGCTGTTTGCATCGGCAGGCCAGTCCGTACGTTCATTTCGCGGCGTTGCGGGACAAGCATCATCAGAAGAATGCTCATCGTCCGACGAATTGATTGGGTGCGTCACTACGGCAGCATTTATTACAGCCCGCTCGCATACGAACAAAAAGCGCACCTTTGATGCGGTTCTGAGGCGTCAGAGACCGTGGCTGCTTGTTTCCTGCGAGAAATCTGAGCGTGTATATGTTTCGATGTATGTAAAAGATCCGCACGGGTCGCAGTGAGGCCAAGGGCCGAGTCCATGATGGTGGTTGGGACTTCAGTTGGGAGACACCGTGACTGGCACGCACTCGACGGGGTTCTTCGTGGGAAGCGGTCCTACGTCGGCGATCTCCGCGCGCCTCTTGTCATCGATCATCGTCCGCGTCCGTGTCCTACAGCTCTGGTCTCACAGCATACTCGTCTTTGACTGTTTGCTAGGCCGTCGTTGTTGCTCACTATGACATGCGCCACTCGACACCGCTCGACACCGTCTCCCTGCTAGCGATACTCGGGCAAAATTACCTCGCATCTCACGATCAGAGAGCCTCAAGACTCGGAGTATAAAGAACAACTTCCTTCACGGGTGTGGAGAGGCCTAGAGTCCGGCCATGGAGCTCTGGAGAATGAGACGGACTACCGTATTGCGGTGCGTTTGGTCGTGCTCTCAGTCGCCCGTGCCGAATCCAACTGATGCGCTCTTCTCTTAGCATACCCTCCATGCGTCGAGCTCATCAGTGAAGAGCACCCTGCTCATTTAAATTCAAACTTGATGGTGTTTGTCCCCAGTAGGCTCGCTCTCAAGTTTCAAGGAAGCAGACTCTAAACGCATGTGCGCCTGGTACGCATATATTTTTGACTGTCGCCCGCTCTCGCCGGACATATCGAACGAACCGCAGATGCTCTTCCCCTTTGCGCGCGTCCCAGCCAACATTCGTGCTATGATTTTGCGGCCCACCGCCTGCCGGCACACGCGCGCATCTTGCTGGCGAGATACCGGAAGGGAAGGATCGCAGCGACACGACTCGGATAGCAGGTAGGTCCAAACGCTTGCTTCGGCGCACCGCTTAGAATGCAGCTGATAAATGCGTCCCTAGCTCATCATATATGCGCCGCAACAGACGCTGAAACTGTACGCGCTTGCACTCTCGATGGACGTTGTTGCTGGCATCCCAAGCAGTGGCCCAATCGACTTCCCTGACAGACGGTAGCGGCCACCATCTGTCCCGTCACGCGAGCTGCGCAGACACCCGTCGCGTGCGTATTTCTACTCCCGTGTGTCCTCTTCAATGCACTGATCCTGGCATGCTCAACGTCACATATATACAGGGCGCTCGATAGTTTGCGGGTAGAGCTTGCATGTATGCGGTGCGAAGTGGGCGTATCAACTTCGTTGGATCGTTGCCGCCAACCAGGATATGGACCCGTTGTCTTGCCCCCACCATGCACGTGCACAGCCGCATCGACGCATACATGTGGCCCGTACTTCAACATCGTTTTTACAAGACACAATGCGATCCGTGTGGTTGTTGGGAGGGCATTGTGTACCGACTGTTGCCTGCTAGCGTCGCGGTCGCTGACGCCCCACGGGGCTGTCCTACGAGACGTATACTGGAGAGTAGCCTGCTGACGCGCGCACTGGTCATTTTTGTTGCTCGTTAGAGAACTTAGGGTGGATGATAGTAGAGGATGTTATTGACGGACTACGGACTGGAACGAATAAGAATACGACGCTACTAAGCAAGGACAAGTAGGCAGTACTTTGATGAAGCAAGAACGCGATGATGCGAGAGTACCCGGTGGCAGCCCTCTGCATCTGATCAGAGTAATATTACGTCGGTCAGATTGGCAAGGAGGCAACTGCAGGGGAAATACGTACATGAGCGCACTATAATGTTCACTTGTTTTGCCTTGCCGTCTTCTCAGCCTAAGGCTTCAACCTATTCAAGAGAGGCCCGTGATATGAGAGTCAGCAAATTGAGCGGAACATGTTCAATGCGTACAATAGATTCTCTACACCTGGTCCGAGTTCGGAGGCCGGTAGTAGGAGTTCTGTGCGGACGAGGCAGCATGTCCAGGGGAATATAGCAATGGCATTGCAAGGCAGTTGATATTAGGCGAAGCGGAGGAAAAGGCCATGATGAGGAGCGGGCTGATTCGAGAGAGGGCGGGCGCGTGCATGGTGGCGAGTGGGAAGAGAGGATGCGCGAGATATTTGGGGACATGCGCGACGCACTGGATCTTATAGGCCCTGGGATGTTTGGTTCGAGGAAGGAAGCCAAATAGCAGGCGGGTCGCGCACGCGTCGAGGGCACGTGCAATTGCGCCGCGTGTAAGCACGGTACATGCCTCAGCCCGTTACCACCGACATCCATGGCCGCCCACACCGAACTAGACTACGCAAGAGGTCTCTCTGTTGCTTCTACGAGCAACAGGGGATGTGCCTACATCTCCGGCCTTCGAGCGCGTCGCACCGGCGTGCGCAGCCCCATGTACCGCCTCCAAAAAGTTTGAAGACTGCTCGCATGTGCGATGGGCCGTCAGCTTGCATTATTGTTGGCGACTGAGTTCGTGTTTCTAGTAAGGTAGCTTAGGAAATATTTACTAGGCAGCGAACCCAGGAAAATTCACTTCAGTCTCAGTTTCGGTATCACCATCGTCGCCATCCTCTCATTATTACGAACTCTAATCCACATCTTCTTCATCGCTATCGTCTGAATGTTAATCCGAATTATCATCCAGATAGCCCAACCTGAAATTCGCCACATGTCAGCAAAGCAGGCACATATGCACGATGTTCTCATCACTCACATCGTCAACACCTCGCTCTCCTGCGGCTCGTATCGGTCATCTATGACCTCGAGCTCATCCAAAACCACGATCTCCTCCGACTCGTTATCTGCAGGCGGAAGCGCACATACCAACAGCATACCCCCACGCCGGCCTTCAATGATGCGCGTGTTTGCACTGTCGCCACTATTAGATGATCCCCACAGAAGGGCTAGCGCTGCGATGAGCACTTGAAGTGGTCAGACAACGACCAGCGCGTGTATGCTTGTATGTATACGCACGGCCCAGAGGATCTACAAACGGCTCGACAATGCGAACGTCTGGAAGTGCTGCGCAAAGCAGAGATAAATGGGTAGGGCTGACGGGGTTGCAGCATCGAAGGTCGAGGGTATGCAGGGGGTATTCAGCGCGTGCGCGAGCGGCAAGCATCTCCGGGAGGACGTCACCAACTCGCAGGCGCGGCGCGGCATTCTTGCGGTCCATAGCGCGTCGCGCATAGCGTGCGTTGAAGCTGACATCGCGCAGCTTCAGCGTTGCCAACTCAGGACTGACGATTCCTGGTAGAGAAGGCGATTATTGGGACCAACGGTGCAAATCGTATTGGCTGCGCTCACCTTGAGCTGGCGTGTAGGACATGGGCACGGACAAACACGAAGAGAGGACGCGGCACAGAGCAAACGCGGCGCCGACCGCCTCGATGCTCCGCACAGCGGGTGCAGCCTCTAGTGCCGTCGCCCATGTATCCTCGTCCCACGCGACATCGAACACGGCGAGCTCCCGCAGGTGTTCGGAGGCAAACGCACGCACAGCTGTGAGCGCCAGCGTGCCGCCACCCCACCGCCTGCTGCCCCGCGGTAGCTCCAGGAGGACGGGTGATGTGTAGGCCCTGTCGTCGCCGCGCCATGCGCATATATTGACACCCGTAGCGGCAGTGACAGGCGCAGACCAAGGACCTAGTGAGGTGATAACGAGCTTGACGATGGGCGCTTCGTCGGAGTTGTTGCTGTGGAGGAGCGGTCGCAATGCGGAGAAGAACGATGTGAGAATGTCCTTTTGCGGAGCCTCTACCGCGGTCGCCTTCGTTGTTCTCCTGGAGGGACAGGTGCAGGCTGGTGGAGAACGGTATCTTGATCCGCTCAAATAGCAACTGTGCGTCTCTGAAAGGAGTTATGAGGCTGAAGGTTCTAAGTTGGGGCAGATGGGCAGCGTCGACGTCTATTTGCGCATCTGCGTCCACAGCATCGTCATGGATATCGCTGTCGATAGGAGGGTCTCCAGGGCGGGCATCCTCCGGAGACAGGCCGCGATGTCATTTTTCTCCGGTGGAAGATAGCCTTTCCATGTGTTGATTAGCTTGAATGTGACGAGTGTTGTCAGGTGGGGATAATTCCAGCTGAATCCATACGAGAACCGGACGCAGAGCTCACGCAAAGCGGGCGTGTGAGGACCTAGGACTTCGGGTAGACAGCAGCTCTCAGTCTCATACCTCTCAAGCATATGACACGTCGAGTCAAATACGTCCAGGTAGTTGGTTCCTCGAATTGTGATGTCACTCGGAGGTTGCGAGTGCGAGGTAGGTTTTGCAAGATGAGCTTCCCCTCGTGGGCCGCGGTCCTATGTTCATGATTTATTGCCCGGTGATTATTCATGTATGAATCGCTGTAAAGGACACTCTCGCTGTCTGCGGTGCTTTCGGCGTCGGCGGATTCATATAGGGGCTCACGAGTCGTGATGGTGAGTGGATGGGTTCCGGATCGCGCAATCATTGTGGTGATCCAATCTCGGTTCCAAAGGGGACAGACGATGGTGGACCACAGGCGTGGGTATCCAAGAGCGACATGCCTCCATGCGCGGCAAACGTGCGGAGCCCTTCGGATCCAGCCCAGGTGCCTCATCTTGGGTGGGTCCTGAGCAACAAGCAGATCGAAAATCCGCTCGAGGACCTCAGCAGGTAGGCGATACATGGGGATGAGGGTGTTATGCTGGATCTTCGCAGCGTGTCGCGCGTCTTGAGCCGCCACGAAGCGCTCTTCGTAGCGGCGTTTGATTTCAGCGATTGCAGCCTGAAGTGCGCGTTCTTCCTCCCGGAAATCCTGAATAATAGTGGCTATAGTGGCGTCCAAGAACGCCTCGCGATCCTCTACGACGCGCAGGTTGTTCGCTAGTGGGATGGTGTATTGGGGCGTTGCTCCGAGCTGCGTGATTCGAACTGCGCATGCGTCGGCCCAGTATGACGTGCCATCTGGAATACTGCTGGGGTGCAATTGATCAGTCGGGCGCCGTAGGGCAAGATCCGCTCACTGTACGTACCTGCGAGAATCGGCGGACATTATCGGGCTGAAAGTCGGCGCTGCACCAGCGAGTGGAGATGGAGGAAAATTTTCTTTCAACACGTGACAGTGTTCAGCTGATGAGAATAGGAGACGCGAAAACTATTGAGGCGTCGACGTTCTCGGAGTTCGAGAAGAGCAAGCCAGAGGTGAAATTGGGGTGCTCGTGCGGGGCAATTGGGTGTCCTACCCCGCAGACGCAGCGAGTCAGTCAGCTGCGCAAGCATCTGATGAAGCTGCTAGGAGCCATCGAGGGCAACAGCGATGTTATCCCTTCTTGCTACAGATTATATCTGTTCACCAATCCGTAGGACGTTTTACTAAATCACATAAATACGCACAATACAAGACCTGTTCCATCTTGGCTCCCCCAGACACAATCAGACCATCCATTATTCCTGTTCCAATATAATTGGTATGCGCACGAATTTTGCTGGGGCCAACAAGACTGATATGTCCGGGAAAGCATGTCGCAGATAATATTTTTCAGCCTCGTCTGCAGGGACGAGTGAGCTAGAGAGGTGCCGGGCGAGAGTTGTAACGCACGGTGTGAGATATATTTCGAGCGTACAGTTCCTTCCCTTCCGCAAGTTCCACCACCTTCCGCCACTCTGCCTATCATTCCAATTCGACGAACATGCACGCTGGGTGCGGCCAAATGGACGCAGGAGTTGGTTCGTGCCGCAGAGATCGTGGACGCAGGCGGAGAGACTCTGTCCGCGGCCGTAGTTGAGCAGCGTGAGAAAACTCCCCGGCTCCCGCCGGAACTCAATCGCTCACTTCCACCTCTCGTCATCTCCCAGCACTCCCATCGCCGCGCATATCTGCCTGCACAAGGGTCTATTAATCACGACTATGACCACCGGTGTCTGACAATATGCATGGATGGGCCGGGTACGTCTTGCGCGGCCTATCTCAATTGCTCGGCGCTGACTCTAGACGTCATTGCCCATCGCAGCATCCGTCTCTGCACCCATATGGTTCGATTCGCCCTCGACGCTAACCATCCATTCAAATCCCAGCTCTTCTCACGATATACTAGCACGCGTAGAAGCCAGTCATCTACTACATCCAGACGCAGCATCCATGTCCGGCCCAGCTACTCTTCCAACCGCGACCATTATGTAGCATCCGCAGACACGATGACGACATGTGCGTATAAAATCCTCTTAGGTTCGCCGTGCTAATTGAGAATCCGTCATTTGATTGGCAAAGGACTTGTTTCGGAGGTGGACCATCGAGATCGTTTCCTCCTGCCGCTCGTCATCATCGCTGCTCAATAATATCGACAGGAATTTAGCTGGTCAGTTCTATCTATATGTCTCAGAGCACCTGTACATCCCGCCAATTCAGCCTGGAAACAGGACACGCTCTGCTAACCGGCGGTGTCAATCGGGCATAATTCACGCCGGCCACGTCTTTGGGACGAATCTGGCTGCTCAAGAACCATATCTCGCGCACATCGTCCAAGTTTGAGAGACGCGAGCCATCCATTCCTGTTGCCCTCCACTAGCACACATCAACATAAATCATCCACGATGCTCCGATGCTCGATCCACGTACGGCCCAGCTCCTCCCGGGTACAGTCATTGTCCGTTCAGCGTTCGCATTGACAATCATCCATTTAATTGACAAGACAATTGCTCATAGGTCGATCATGGATGGTATTTCTCAGACTGTTTCCTGCTGACGCTCGTTGCTGATCACAGAATCGCAGTCACAAATCCCGGACATATCACGTTCACAGCAGACAGTATGATTCACCGGCAGGTCAGTCCTATTTGTGTGCCTCATCGCACCCGCGCATCCCGCTAATGCGTCCTCAGGACATGCTCTGAGCCTGCGCACCGTCGTCCATCGCGCGCAGAGCACACCGGCCACGGCGTTGGGACACGTCTGGCTCCTCATGTGCTATCTCGTCCGCACGCAGTACAAGATATGAGGCAGCAAACACACAGCAGGATGAACATAGAAAAATGCGTGAAGCGCATGGTGTGACAACTCGGTGCGATGAGCCACATAGTACCTACGCACCCCCCTTATCCGACCCCAGGACAGTCCTCGCACGTGCGCAGCATGCGCGGGATATGTTTCTGGGACGCCGGCCCATTTTCTCCGCGCTATTGACGCGCATATAATCTGGCGGTGCGCATATACGTTCGACGCGGCCTCGTTTATTCGCTGCCGAACAGCTCTACAAATACATACTCATGGCAAGAGGTAGTTCGTTTCCGAGTGCATCGCTTGTGCTTCGATGTATGCGGCGTGCATCAGGTGGTGCTTTCCCGACGCGGGGACGTCTGCTCTGTACGACCATTTCCTGTCCATGGACTTGGCTGCAGCATTGCGAGAGTCACTGCACGGTCAACCGGTGAATGGTGTAGCCTGTGCACCTATGCGCGAGTAGACACGTACGCTGCATACCATAGAAATAGAAACGACGGTAAATACATACATACACGTATGGGTACTAGGGTACTAGAATACCCAGGCAAGCAATAATTAGACGAAATGCAGATGATGCGAGAATACATTCTTCCGATCACTCTCATCGCCTGTCGTATGCCCGTGAGGCGTAAAAATCGTAGATGGACGAATCTATAATAAAAGACAAACACACAGGTATTTAGCTAGGAAGATATACTCGCAATCGAGAGACATACCGTCGGCCATACGGCCCGTAAACCGCCGGCCACCATCTTCCGGACACGAGGACTTCTAAGTGGCACTGTCAGCAGGAAGATGGAAGCGAGCGAGAATAGGCGTACCAAGTTCAAGCAAGAAAAGGCGTACCGAGTTTGGCCATCGACAGAGTAGCCTCGCACTCAGCTAGAGCGGCCTCACTATGTGTGTCGCGCTGGGCAAGCAGGCCCGTGGCGAGAAAACCCTTACAGTTATCCTCCAAGGCAGCGACGTGGGCAATGTGGACTAAGGCATCCGCTATCTCGAGTTCCGCATCATTCCGTGGAGAAATGGGCATGCCTTAAAAGGAGTGTCGATGCAATGAGAGATATGGAACAGAATATGCGCCTACCGATGTATGTCTTTACGATCCTGAGGCAGCTCGGAAGTGTCCATGGAGCGATATGAGCAGGAGGGAGAAAAGACCATGATGAGCAGCAAGAGCGATGAGAGCGGCTGGCGAGGCATAAGTAGCGGGGAGAAAAGCGTTGGCGATGAGATGACGGAGCAGCCAGTTCTTATAGGCGACAGGATGTTTGTTGGTAGGGAGAGCGCCAAACAGAGCGGGAGCGCGTCCGCGTCGGCATCACGTGCAGGTCGGCCTTCGCTGACGCGTCGCGCTCGCTGTGAGCTTTGCTCCTCTCTGTCATGGCTAGGCAGCCGATAGCAACTCCTTGTACTACGGCGGCGGCGAACGAGGCGGCCTCACAAGATTCTGGCCATGGATAGCAGGAGCGCGGCACAAGCAGCGACGCGGAAGCACAAGACATTGCCCGGACAGCAATCGAGGAACTCCGTGCATCCCGCTCTTGTATCGATGGTGTCACAGACGAGGATATAATTTATGAGGTGCGTCACTGTGATTCTCTGTGGGGACTTCGGCGACTAACTTTTTGCTTTGTCACTAGAGACAATATGCGTGGAAATAGGAGGCCAGGAAGCACCCGCCGGCTAACCTCCCTTGCAAGACATCCATCCGTTATCCTATCCCGCCACTTCGCCGGCGATCCCCTGATTTACCCTTCCTCCTCGCGACCATCTTCAGTCTTACACGCCTACTCTATCCAACTCCCCTTCGAAATGTCCGAAGAACACGACGGCAACAATGAGAAACCGCCACCAATCCAGCCCCACGGTCCTGTACACCCATGGATGACGCTGTTCGGCGGGTGCGTTCCATGCGCTTTCCCCCGCCGACTCTGCTGAGAACGCTCGAATTTACATAGCTGGCTGGCTATCGCCGCGACGTTCGGTTACACATTCACGTTCGGATTCTACCAGGAGGTATACACGCACGCGCACGTCGCATCCGCGACCGGCATCCGCTGGATCGGCGCAACGCAGCTCTCCCTCCTCCTCCTGACGAGCCTCCCCGCCGGCTTTCTACGCGGTATGGGCCAATTCCGCAGCGCCATTACTCTTGGCTCCTCCCTGTTCACGCTCTCGTACGTGCGCTCGCTCGCCACGGTCTATGTACTATTCTGACCGTCCGCGGACCACTAAAGGCTATTCATGCTCTCAAAATCCGAGCCCGCTGAACACTACTTCAAGATCATCTGTACACAGGGCATCGCTATGGGCGTTGGAGCCGGCTTGGTGTTCGTTCCGTCCCTGCTGGTTCTGGCGGACCAATGGGATACACAGAGCACGCTGGCGATGGGAATTGCGTCCAGCGGTGAGTGACTGACTCCTATTATGCTGCGAGTTGACGGGCTGACCCGGCGCGGAAAGGGCTGTTCGTCGGAGGGACGTTTTTCCCGATCATGCTAACCCAGCTTCTGCACGATGGCGCATCGTTCGCGTCGACCGTGCGCGCGTCGTCGTACGTCGTGCTCGTCATGCTGCTCGTGGCCAATACCTGCATGCGGTGGGCTTGTCCACGCACCTCGCCGCTCACGGTGGATAAGCGGACAAGTGTGAGGGAGCTCGTGACGGATGCCCCGTACATGTGCGCTGTGACAGGGTGAGTCCTGTTTTCAGCTTGCGCCATTTGTCTCACCACGCATGCAGAGGCTTTTTAATGAGCTGGGGGATCTATTTTGTATGTGAGTGACCACGCTGCAAACGGGGCTTATGACATCTAATCGATTTCATCACAGACTTCTATTTTCAACAGTACTTCAATGACAGAGGCATAGACCGCACGTTCGCCCTCTACATCGTGAGGTCTCGTACCTTTCTGCCACGGATCGCAATTCTGACGTCCCTCCTCGCTCCCAGCCCGCCATCCTGTGCAGTGCCGCAGCAACCGGAGGCATACTCGCCAATCTGGCCGCGACAAAGTGCGGCACGATCAACGTGTTCACATCTATGGCTGTGTTTTGTGGCATCTTGGTCATTTTGCCGTTTATCCCGTCATCCATCGCCGGCGTTACCTTGTGTGCATCCATCTTCGGGTTATTTTCGGGAGCGTGTAAGGCCGATTTCATCTGTTTACTATTTCTTGCTTCTGCTGATGCTTTCGTGTTTGGTTGTAGGGTTCTCTCTCCTCCCGCCCGTCATCCGCACACTGAGCACGAACACGCGGGACTTCGGGTCCGTAACAGTCTCATCACAATGTGTATACCTAACATGCGACTGTGAATGCGTTATAGCATACGCCTGGGGTTCGCCTTTGCCGTGAGCGCTGTCGCAGTGCTCGTAGGCACTGCAATCAACGGTATGATCCTCGCGGTACCGGCGTCCCGGCAGTACTGGGTTATGGCTGGCAAGCTCAGCTCAGTAAGCCACGCTCCTCCCCGCACAGTTGTGACTGACTAATGGTATGGCACTGTGGTAGGGGATGATGACAGCGAGTGTGTTTGTGTGCACGGCAGTGCGGCACCTGATTATGGGCCGACTACAACGCTCTCTCGGCAGGAAGAGATTTAGCCAGGTTTTTTAATGTCGCTTATATATCATTGGGGGCAAACTCGTGACATGGCATTCTAAATAATTCTCGGCGTTCCGGCTGACATGTTCATAACAATCGCATCCAAAAAAAACGAATCGAGAGCAAGAGCCGGGTGTCTCTATGTACGCTGAGCATGCATCACCGTCTCCGAAAAGTACAGAAGAAATGAGATTATCGGCGGGCGTCCGCACAGTAGGGTAGATGAGGCGCATATCTCGCGGCGGGCACGGTATACGAGATTCGGACAGCTCTACTCTGCCACCCACCATGCCAGCTGGCCCGCATTGTCGGCGACGCACCCCCGCTCTGCCGGCTCCTCATCACAGCCTTTCATCCTCTTCCCACATCTGCATGGACATAGGTCCGTGCGTTCGTGGCCGAAGGCTAGTTGTAGGCATGCGCATATATCCTCTATGTCGGCGAGCGAGCTGACATGTCACAGCAAGTACCTCCCACATTCCTATCTCGTCGACGCACTGGGCATGTGCGCAGGTGAGCGATCTTTCTGCTACTTCCTGCTTTCACGAGTAGCCAACTTCTGATATGAAGAGGAGGAGGAATATGCGGTTAACATGGAGCCCATCTCCAGTATACAAATCATGGAGTGGTGTTATCCTCGCATCATCAAATACACCATCCTATCCATGCCTTTTTACTTAGTCGCCCCGTGTGTATGACTTCGTTGCATGTTCCGAATGGCATGATGCATATCCATATTCTCTCCAGACATAGTCTGAGCGCATACATGCAGCCGGCCTATCTGAGACTGTATCAGAAGTAGGCGTGATCGTAATGTCACGGAGCACAGGGATAGGACTCAAAGAGCATAACATACACGACTAAAGCAGGCACGAAGCATCCCGGCGAGGTCGCCACGTACACCGTCTACACGATCATCCAGCGAACCGTCGTCCTTCAGCACAATCGCGCCCGGCCTCTCGTCGAATACCCCGGGCACATCCGTATGGCACAACATGGTGGTATCGCCCTCGCGCGACCACCCTGGAAGCTCTCGATTTCTTGGCGGGAGACGGAAGAGGCACATACAATAGAAATCGGGGCCATGACGCGCTGCATGGGCGTGTCCAGATACCATCGACGGACAGCCCGGTACCTTCTCATGAAGAAGGTTTAGACCCGGCCAGTTTATCGATTAATAGAATGGCGCGCATTTTGTCTTGCCCTTGCCGAAATTCGTGAACCGGAGTATGCACAATATATGCTCTGTTTGTCTCCTGCGCGCGTACAGTCTGTCAGAATGAGAGACACCAAAGAGGGGACTATGACGCTCACTGGAACGCGGGCCAGTGCTTGCATCACCGTTTGACCAGTGCATATCGAACATCCGCACGTCGAGTCCATGGTACAGGAAGGCTGCAAGCAGATTCCAGCCGGTAGACCCGAATGCCGGCAAGCCCAGACACTCGCCTCGATCGCACCGTATGCGCGGGGCATCTTCGCAGACCCGAATAAATTCTGGTCATGCGTATGTGGTGGCAAGCTGTTTCATACGAGCT
Source organism: Auriscalpium microsporum (assembly GCA_019914985.1). Lineage (NCBI taxonomy): Eukaryota > Fungi > Basidiomycota > Agaricomycetes > Russulales > Auriscalpiaceae > Auriscalpium > Auriscalpium microsporum. The sequence continues at coordinate 291,579 of JAHLMG010000019.1, forward strand.
GTCAACCACCCTGAGCGTCACCCAGACCGTATCGCAGAGAGAATGACACGTACCTCGACTGCGGCCAATCGATATACTCGTCCCGCAACGACTCTTACGTACCCGAGCCAATGCATTAGCCTGCCACGGCGCAGCAAAGCATCAGCATATATAAGCTCTCCACAAAAATGCGACAACATACCTTGGGCGTTCGCGATCTCAACATCTTATACACGCCAATGTCTTCATGGAAATGACGTTGGGTGGCCGATAGAACTCTCAGCGCGTGCTGCAGGTAGTCAGCGTGCCCCGTTGCTCGAGGTGAGCCCTTCACTTTCTGCCCTCGATTCACGCTGCCTTACTCACAGCGTCCTGCGATCTGGCTTAACGGCAAAGCTGCTGCGTCCGCCCTCATATGTCTAAAGCGCCAGCTGCTCTCCAATGCGTCACCATCACTGTTTTTAGCGACGAATGTGAGTAACTCAAAACTCGGCCGACGCACCAGGAGCGTTTTTCCAACGCAACGCCCTTCATTGAACGTTATCGTAAGCCATCTTCTCCTCAGTCTATTTTCATAGCTAACACAATCTTTCAATTTAGATTGGCGACAGTGCTTCTAGATCCAGACGCGTCACGCGTATGTATGCAGCCGTAACCGCCTTCGAGCCAATCCTCATCGAATTCTTCTAGCAGTTCTTCAACGAGATGTCGAGGTTGGATGCGGCTCCTGCGAAACGCTAAAGCTTCTTTACTCAACAGGAGACGCCGTCAACCTCCTTCGCGCGCTTGACGAATGTCGCTCCAGCCGCGCGCCGGACACGCTCCTTCCTGTGGCGCGTCGCTGCGACCTCAGCCCGACGCGGAAGTCGGAAGTCCACACTCTGAAGCTCTTCTGGCGACAAAAGCTGCGTTGATTCAGGAAAATCGAGAAGGCGCACCCATCTGAGCTGCTTGATATAGTATTACTCTGAGCACCGCGGCGCGGAACTCGCGCCAGATGTGCTGCGATCGTCTGATCAGCGGGACTCATGCGCGCTGCGCTAGGTCAAGACGCACCTCGATACCCCGCAGCACTCCGCTACTTCCTCTATCATCGCAGTTCTACCTGCCGAGGGATAGGCCGCTTTGCGTGCGTTTTATGGTCCTTGAAGTTGGATATGTCGAGCTGACCGTCTCCTCCGCTGTGCTCGGTGAAGCCAGTGGGTCGTTCGTTTGTTTGTCGTGCGTGGTCGAAGAGGAGGTCGTCGACAGAGGTCTAGATTCAAACTGTCGTGTAGAAGTGACCTTATCCGAATAGCCTGAGTGCAGTAGTACGAAGGAGAGAGAGAGCCCGAGCCCGCTGCCAGCGTTGCCAGCGAGCACGTGATAGCGGCGCGATCGACGCGTCCTTCGCACTATTTGGCACCCACCTTACAGCCAAACACCGCGTTGCTTATAAGACGCACCAGGGCTCGGCCAACCTCCGACGCATGCTTTCTTCCCCCACCATGTCCCCCAATATCAGTCCTCGCTCCTCATCACGGTCTTTTCCTTCTGTCCGAACATGACCCAGAACTGGATCCGTACGTTCACTTCGCTCTCGACATTCTTTGTTTAAATGTGGTAGGCTGTATGCCCATGCCCGTTGCGCGACACGGAGCTTGTCCATTGTATGGACATATTACGTGGTAATGGTAAGTCTTAGACTTTATTACCTGGCTACAACTTGAGGCTTACTGGATTGTTGCCAGGTGGGCTACCCTTCGCGGGTCGCCACCCCACCACACGGCATGGATCGTCTGTGAAGGTTAGTAAGTGACAAAGAGGGTGTTCTCGAATCATCGCAGCTCTGTGATAGGGAGCATGCATTATGTTGCGCAGTCCGAGAGAGCTCGAGTTGTTTCCTCGCAGATATATGCACCAGTGCAGTTCTCAATATCATATACGCTCACTTTATGTATCAATTGAACCATGCGAGATGTTACAGTGCTACGTAAGGAGACAGCAGCACCATCGTGATCTCTGAGAGTGCCCTTCGTTGTGCATCAAAGAGCATGCATCTGCGCGAATGCGAGAGTAGCAAATTGCAATCAGCTCTCCCCAAATAACGACGACGCTCCTGCTCTTCCTCGTATAGGAGAACGAGAGGGCGGAGGTGAGTGCTGCAGGTGCATGTATCAATCGCAGAAGGAACATGGAAAGCCTTAATGTCGAGGTCAGTCGCACAGCAAGACATCAGAAAGAACGCAACGCAGCGTACCCAGCGTATTTCTCATACGAGCCGCAGACTCTTTCCGGGGAAGTCAAGAAATATGGGCGTCCTGGCTAGGAGGCTTCGGCGTTGTGGCCGCGCGACTCGAAAATACCTGCGATATACTATAAAAAATTCGTCCTGGGATTTTCTCAAAGGGTCTGTTGCTCTGAAAAACGCCCGAGATGATGAACCGGTAACGCGCTGCGGATCCGGGCTGACGAAGACGTCCTCCAGCTAGCAGGCGGGTCGTCAGGGTGTACAGCTGCTGCCATGAGGTACTGCGGCGCAGCGGGGCGTCTCCACAGCAATGCTCGTGCAGAAAGCACGCGCCGCAGAGAAAAAAGCAACTGCGATGCGGAATTTAGATGAAGAAAGTACTGGATGCGTTCCGAGCCGTTAGCTCGAGGCGAGCAGGCGAATGTGGACAATGCGCACCGTCCAACGTTCATCCTTTCTCTGCTCGCCGCCTATCATGCCACAGTACTCTCGTACCGTGCTCGTGAGTAGTTGAGAGCTCGATCTTTGTCTTGGATTGGAGCTCGGTTGGCGCAGGACTCCCAGCATGGCTGCTGAATGCTGTCTGCGTACGATGTATGTCTGACTGCGATGAACACGAGCCCAGGGGATTCGTGTCAGGAATGTTTTGACGCATATAAGGGAGGGAGGAAGACGAGGAGGGAGATCGACCCAGCGCAAACTCGCTTGCCCTTGCCCTTGACCTCGGCGTGGGACTCGGAGCAACCACACGTGATGCCGCCGCGCTCGACTCTACCGCCAAACACCCGCAGCACATATAAGCTCGCGCGGGCGTCGCTGCAGCGCATCTGCCCCTCTCTTCCCCCCGTCGACATGCAGGCAGCCGACGACCGCAGCCGCGCCTCCGAGTCGCCTCTGCTCCTCATCATACCGAGAAATATTTGACGAGGCGGCGAACTAAGGAAAATCTCTTTCAGTCCTCATTTTCAGTATCATCACCCAGGAAGTTGCCTCATCTTCTTCATGCGAACCCTAGCCCCCACCGTATGCATAAGAACCCTCACCGCTCTTCTTCGTATCCATTGTCCAGTTCTAACCCGACTTACTGACCGGATAGCCCAACCTGCGAATCGCAAAATTGTCAGCAGGCACCTATGCACGCTGTCATTATCACTCACATCCTCAACACCTCGCTTTCCTCTGGCTCGTATTGATCATCTATGACCGCGACCTCGTCCAATACCACGATCTCCTCCGACTCGCTGTCCGCAGGTGGAAGCGCGCAGATGAGCAATGTACCCCCACGCCGTCCTTCAACGATGCGCTTGTTTCCGCTGTCGCCTGTATTCGATGATCCCCACAGAACGGCTCGCGCTGCGATGAGAAGGCATCAGAAAACGATCATTGCGCGTATGCGTGGATGTGTACGCACGACCTGAAGGATCTCCACAGGGCTCCACAATCCGAACGTCTGGAAGTGCTGCGCGAAGTTGAAATAAATGGTTGGTGCTGACGGGGTTACAGCGTCGAAGGTCCAGGGTACGCAAGGGGTATCCTGCGCGTGCACGACTGGCAAGCATCTCCGGGAGCAAGTCTCCAACTCGCAGGCGCGGATCGACATTCCTGCGGTACAGAGAACGCGGAGAATAGCGCGCGTTGAAGCTCACATCGCGCAGCTTCAGCGATGCGAGCTCTGGAAGGACGACTGCTGGACACACAAAGCGCAATTAGTGTTGTGCGAGATGTGGATCGCATTGGCTGCGCTCACCTTGAACTGGTGTGTCGGACATGGGCGGAGACAAGCAGCCAGAAAGAACGCGGCAAAGAGCAAACGCAGCGCCGCCGACCGCCTCGATGCTCTGCACGGCGGGTGCGGCCTCCAGTGCCATCGCCCATGTAGCTTCGTCCCAGGAGACATCGAGCACGGCGAGCTCGCGCAAGTGTTCCGAGGCAAACGCCCGCACGGCGGCGAGCGCCAGCGTGCCGCCTCCCCACCGCCTGCTGCCCTGGGGAATCTCCAGTAGGATAGGCGGAGTGTAAGCCCTATCGTCTCCACGCCATGCGTATATCTTGACGTCTGTGGTGGCAGTGACAGGTGCAGACCAAGGGCCTACTGAGGTAATAACGAGCTTGACGATCGGCGCGTTGTCGGAGTTGTTGCAGTGGAGGAGCGGACGCAATGCCGAGAAGAACACCTTGGGATCCTCGCGTTGTGGAACCTCTACATCGCTGCGATACTCGGTATTTTCCTGGAGTGAGAGGTGCAAGCACGTAGAGAACGGTATTGATATCTGCTCGAATAGCAACTGCGCGTCTCTGAAACGAGTTGTGAGGCTGAAGTTTCTGAGTCGGGGCAGATGAGCAACGGCTGTTTGCGCAGCTGCGTCCACAGCATCGTCTTTGATATCGCTGTCAATTCGGAGGGTCTCCAGGGCGGGCATCCTCCGGAGACGGTCGGCAATTTCGTTTCTCCCCAGTGAACTATATCCCCCCCATGAGGTGTTGATTAGCTTGAAGGTGAGGAGGGAAATCAGGTGGGGATAGTTCCAGCCGAATCCATACGAGGACCGGATGCAGAGCTCATGCAGAGCGGGCGTGTGAGGACCGAGGACGTCAGGCAGATAGCAACTCTCACTCTCATACACCTCAAGAATAGGACACGTCGAGCCAAATACATCCAGGTAATTGGGTCTTCCGAATAGCGGTGTGACTCGGAGATTTCGAGTGCGAGGTAGGTTTTGCAGGATGAGCTTCCTCTCGTGGGCCGCGGTCCTACCGGCGTCCTTCTCCTTTTTGTCCGCTGCCCGGTAGGCGGCTTCGGATCCGCTGTCAAGAACGCTGCTCTCACTGTCAGAGGTGCTCTCGGTGTCGGCGTCTTCTTCGGGCAGCCAACCGACCGTGATGGTGAGTGGGTAGGTTCCAGATCGCCCAAACATTGTGGTGGTCCAGTCTCGGTTCCGAAGGGGGAAAACGATGGTGGACCACACACGTGGGTATCCAAGAGCAACCTGCCTCCATGCGAGACAAACGTGCGTAGCCCTTCGGATCCAGCCCAGGTGCCTCATCTTGGGTGGGTCCTGAGCAACAAGCAGAACGAAGATCCGCTCGAGGACCTCAGCAGGTAGGCGACCCATGGGAATGAGAGTGTTATGCTGAATCATCGCAGTGCGTAGCGCGTCTTTAGACGCCACGAGGCGCTCCACGTAGCGGTGTTTGATCGCAGCGATTGCAGCCTGAAGTGCACGTTCTTCCTCCCGGAAATCTTGAATAATAGTGGCTATAGTGGCGTCCAAGAACGTCTCGCGATCCTCTACGACGCGCAGGTCGCTGGGTAGTGGGATGGTGTATTGAGGCGTGGATCCGAGCTGCGTGATTCTGAGTGCGCATGCGTCGGCCCAGTACGACGTGCCATCTGAAATACTGCTGCAGTGCGATGGGTTCAGTAGGACGCCGTAAGGTGGGATCAGCTCACTCTACGCACTTGCTAGCATCATCGAGCATGATCGGGGCTGAACTTCGTTCAGAGGATCGTAGCGGCCGTCGCTGGACCAGTGAATGGGAGAGGCAGAAATTTTTGCGCGCCCCCACGTGGGACCAACGAGGCGTGTGTCGATCAGCGCCGGTCGCACACGATAGGTCAAACAGACGCGCAGAAGATTAAAGTGTCAACATGCTCGCAGTTCGACATGAGCAGAAGGAGGGGAAGCCGGTGTGATCGAGAAGCATGGGCGCCTGGGAGCTCTACAGTCGCAGAGCAGTCAGCTACGTGAGCGCGTGTTTAATCGCAATGACGTACGCACGATGAGATATCTGGTTCCCGCTGTTCATCATACCGCACAATCAATGGATATTTTTGTATGCGCAGAACGTCTGTAGGTGTTTCTGCGCTGGAGCCGGCAAGGTGGAGGCGTGCGCGGAGGTGTGGTGCGGAAGGTATTTGTCGACCTCGTCTGCAAAGAGAAGTGAGCTAGAAACGTACGGGGCGAAAGAGATAACGCACGGCATGGAAGAAATGTCGAGCGTGGCTTGTCCCAGAGTTTCCTGTCTTCCATGAGTCGCGCCATGCGGTTCATACTTACTCGACGCCGATGTGCGGACGCGTGGCGCCAAACATTTGTTTATTTTCATCTCAGGCTGCGGAGGCGTCTGAGAGAGAACTTGCAAGCCGGAAGCATAACTCACGGCATAGTAGCTGGAATCTTTGAATGCAGCTCGCAGCTCGGCGTTACCTCCAGCGCAGGATACGTCTTTCACCTTCCCAAAACCGCCCACCTGCAAGCATCAGCATCATTACTCAACAATAAATTATGTGAGCAGCAGACGCACCCGTTGAACGGGCCTGCGGCGTGCCAGTAAGATTCATTCGCGCTGCACATCTCGGCGTTCAATTTAGCGCAGAAGACGTCTGATAAACGGCTCACCCGCGCACATGAGCATCAATGCTCGACAATAGCTCGGGTGAGTAGCAGACGCACCGATTGAATGACCCTGCATACCGGTGCCACTGGGCCTTCATAATGATACGAGAAGGGCCGTCTCGCACCTCCGACTTATCCGAGTATGTACTGACTTTTCGTAGAGGCCCAAGTTCGTGTACGTTGGATCCATATTTGAGATGCGCATGTAGTAGGAGATGCGTTAGCTGTGCGGTCGCTAAGATCGTGGATGCTCGCTTCGAGAAGGTGAAAGAAGAGCAGCGGGCCGGGCCGCGTGCCAGTGTGAGAAACGTCCCTGGCTCCCGCCGGGACAGTCAACTCGACCGCGCTCTTGCTTCTTCACGCTCGTCATCTTACAGCACTCCCATCGCAGCTCGTACCTACCTACACATCCATATATCAAGCACTTTGATGAAGACGGGGAGTTGGAGCTGAACATAGATGGGTATCGAGGTGCGTATGTGCAGTCCATCTCTCAACGGCAAAGCTGGGCGCTGATTACGACGACGCAGCATCGTTCTCCGCACCCATAGTCTACCATTCGTGCTCGTTGCGAGCCATCCACGCACCTTGCTTTTACTATCACAATCTGCTCTCGCCCATATACAGCCGTTGTCCACGACATCCGTGCGAAGGAATCAACTCCGGCCGCGCTACTGCCTGCCGCGTCAGCACGACATCCCGGCCATCCACAGACGCGATCGCAGACCGCCTGCATATCATGCTCTCGTAAACTCAGCGTTCTTGCGGACTGATGAATAGCAGTTGAATTGACCAATAGATCTCTTGTGATTGAACAGACGACGTCCTGCCTCGAACGCTTTTTCTATCCGCTCGACATCATCCCTGCTCAATATACCGCGGTCACAAATCGCGGCAGCAAGAGTAAGCTCGCAAGAGACGGTCCATGGAAAGTAGTATAGTATCTATTGGGCAGGTGCGTCTGATGTGTCTGCTTCAGCGCGCCGGCGCACTCGCTGATGCAGCCTCAGGACATGCTCCGCGCATCGTGCCCAGCGCACGCCGGCCATATCTCTCTAGCGTCTCATGTGCCAGCTCCAGCGACACCATTCAAGCCGGAAGCAATGTAAATATCGGAGGGTGGATATTGAGAAATGCTTGACGGGCAGGGACCGATAGCTTGGTGCCGTCTGTCGCTTCTTCTGCCCCGGCGTGCATCTACATCCCACTCATACCACTCCAGGACACGATCCTCGCACCACTCAGCACGCAAGAATACGTCTGTGCTACTCCGGCATATTCTTCGCTATGTTCATGGTGCGCGTATGTTCGACAGCCTCGTTGCAGGACTCCCAACGGCGGCTAGTACGTGGAGGCAGCGCATGCGCTGTCATGTGCTTGTCGTTTTCGACGGTCATCCCGATGCGCTTGCATGCAGGTCTTTTATTTGATCTGATGGCAGGTGCGCTTCCTCGATTACGCTCATTTTGATATTGACTGAAGACAATTTGCAAGCCATCATCTGGTAGCCCCGGTTTGTGCATGATATCCGTCTCCGGCTATCCTTCAATGCAGGCCCACTGTTCCGTCTACTTCTGTGGTCCGGGACTTCGATCTAGTGGCAGACAACTCTGCGCCGGCACTGCCCAACATCCTGGCGAGTGCGGACCCCCGGTGAAGGTACGCGCGTATTGCTGAAATGCGTGTGCACATCTGCTGATCTGCGACGACATTCTGGAGAGCGGTCTCTCCGACGAATCACACGCAACTCTCTCGCTGCAGCCAAATTGAATACCGTATGTTTTGCAAGCTAGTGGCGGGCGTGCGAATGCGGAAGTCCGGGGGGCTTCTCGGCTCCGGCCAACTTTTCCGGAACTGCCATCACGATGGACGCCGCCAGTGCATCCGTCGTCGCCCAGCCAGCACCGTCCACCATCGAGTCCATCGCCACGCATACAGCCACCGTCATTCTCATTCACGTTTGTATGCAACCCATATCTGCGCGGAGGAGAGACCGATCGACGAGCAGGGCCTCGGCGGCAGCCCGTCCAATTGGGAGCCCATTGTCAAGAACTTTCAAGGGGATCCAGCATTGCAACACGTCAAATGGGTGCTACCCCAAGCGTATGTCTACCGCCCATGCATAACATATGCAGCCCTTGTGCCCACAACGTCGTCGACCACTCAGCCCCCTTCTCCGGGTCACAGGCAACGGTGGCGCTGTCATGCCGGCGTGGTGCGTCCACCATGCGTCTCCCCACTTATCCACCTTCATCAATCGACTCCAGGTTTGACATCCTGTCCTTTGACCACCCCACCGAAGATGACGAGGCGGGCATGCTGCGCAGCCTGCGCTCCATCGACGCGCTCGCGGCCGCAGAAGTCGCCGCGGGCATACCATCCGAGCGCATTGTCCTCGCGGGCTTCAGCCAGGGCGGCGGGATGAGCATCCTCGCGGGAATGACGAGCGCGCGCAGGTATGCGGGCGTCGCGGGGCTCAGCGCGCGTGCGCTGCTGCGGGCCAGGCTGCCGCAGGTGCGTCCACCCGCGTCAGTCTCTTCATCCACTTACTGTCGACACGTAGATGCGCTCCGAGCACGCGACGACGCTGCCTGTATTCTGGGGCCACGGTACGCGCGACCCGCTCATACCGTTCGAGCTCGGCGTGAGCTCCGCCGCGTTCCTGCGGGATGAGCTTGGTGTGCCGATGACGACGCTGCAGAGCGCCGACCTGCGGGGCATCGCGTTCAACGAGTACCCCAGGCTCGTGCACGCCGTGAATGATCGCGAGCTGGACTATTTGCGGGGATGGATGAAGCGGGTCATCCCACAAATAACAACACCCGGGTCGTGAATTTTCTGATAGAAAACGCGATTAAAATATATGGTATGTAAATATGTGCGACATACAATACCACATGCTGATTCGGCGCTGCTGCAGGCAGGCTAGATCCACTACGATGTGATACCTATGAGACCATATCCCATAATGCCAGCGCACCTGCCAACTGTATCGAATTTCTGACCGCAAAGACCACATGGGCATCGCTCGTTACTATGTGTTACCACACCGCGGGCGGGCAGAAGAGCCTGGGGCCGCGTCACGACAACGCCGCAAAGTTGTGCTGCCATGTAGGCCACGGACGTACGCTGCTCACGCCACGTAGCTCCGCCGCCGCGGTGGCGCAATTACGAAACGACAAGACTATAATAAGGGCATCAAAACGGAATGAGAGCGCTTGATCCCCATCATCCTATCTCGGAACATTGCTCTCGCAAGATCCATAGGAGATCTTATGTTCTCTTCGCGGTACAATACACACTTGTGGTGGCGTAGGGCCCGGCACAGGATATAAAGCAAGACGCCCTTTACTCAGGTCGGTCTTGACCAATATCTTCTCCCTCCCGCTAACATCTAATTCGTTGTGCTTCAGGAGCCGCGCGCAGGTCAATGTCTTTGAAACACGCCGACGACTTGTGCGTGTATTTTCTGCATACCATACCCCGACTAATCTTCGCTTGCATCAGACTAGGCAGTTCTAGTGATGGTGAAACATACTGGGCGAACGTAGCGAGCTCACGGGTACAGCAACTCCCTAATGTCCCTCCACGCGTTCACGAAGAAGGCCCATCCGACCTGCACGACGCAGAGGAGCGCGTGAACATCTTACAGAAGACCATGGATACCATTGTTCGCGAAAAGGACGCACTGCATTGCGCCACGCGCGCTATCGAGAAACACATCGACCCCTACCAAGATGTCATCCACATTGCGTTGCAGAACGCCAACGCCCAGCGCAATCACTTTATACCGGCCGTCCGGCTTCCTCCAGAGACGCTCCAGATGATATTCAAGTGTGTTGCTGCCCTATTGCCGTTGGAAATCGGCGACCTGGGCTGGATACCGGCAGTCACGCATGTGTGCCGCGTGTGGAGGCGAGTCGCACTCGGATGCTCTTCCCTTTGGTCGACACTCGTCATTCCACTTAACTACGACTTGATGTCCGCCATGATCACGCGTTCCAAGCCCACACCTCTCGACGTTATCGCAGAGATCTACTCAGATAGCGGCAATACGGGCGACAGGGATGGCTTGACGATAATACGCAGAAATCTCTATCGCACCAGAAGCCTTCACATAATTGCTCGGTATCAAAGCGATGACTTGACGCTTTCTGGAGCCTGTCCCATTTTGACCAGGCTTGACCTCGAATTACCACGCAACATGCGCAACACGCCCCGTATCCTTGACAACAATTATACTCCCGTCCTTAAGGAACTGCGCGTCACTGTGACGGAAAAATTCACCAACTTTCCTTGGGACGCCCCGTGCTTGGCGCAACTCACCAGCCTGGAGATTGTGGGTAAACACTATGGTACTCCCATTGGCTCCCCAGGCCGATTAGAAGATGTTCTCAATGCATTACGGAAGATGACATCCCTCGAGAAGCTCACGCTGGCGATTGGAGCACGCGGAACGACGGATGACGGCACTCTTGATATCGTCCAGCTTCCCCTGGTCACCTGCATCAATCTCAACCTCGACATCGGTGCCGCTCCGCGCTTCCTGGAGCATGTACAAATTTTACCATCAACAACTTCGGTGTATATCAAGTTGAATCAAAAGTCGCGGGGCTACGCCACGTCGTCTACCGAGGTTTTTGCAGCCCTACAGTCGTTCTTCCACAGTACCAATGGTAGCAACACAGTCATCACAAAGCTGATCTTCAGTCGCATCGTGTGCTCGTCTATGGCGTTAGATGTGACCATGGAAGTGCTTGCCTGGAGAGGAGCACCGCGGAGCGACAGTCCTCAAGTGACGCTAATATTTACGAATTGGGTGAGGAATCCATGCAGCGACGGAGAGCTAATGAAGAAGATGCTGCGGGTGTTTCCATCGGTTCACTTGCACGAGCTCGCTCTGCTCAATATGAATTACGATGAGAGCACATGTGAGGCGATACTGGCGCTCACACCATTGTTAGAGACACTCGAGATCGCCGGAGCCCTCTCCACAGTTACGCTGTGCACTGCACTCGGTCCACTAAACTCAGCAATCACGACACACGGTATGTCTGCCACTTGACAAAGAGGTTGTCGCACACTTATACCGGACTCGTAATCCAGCCGCTTTCTCTGTCCCGGCGTTAGCAGCGCTTAAGTTGCGGGAAGTCGACTTTGACGGAAAACTCTCTTTACGAAGTGGTGTAGTCGTGAACAGCTGCGGGATCCGGTTGGGTGACACCCTGTCCCAGTGGCTCCTGCCACGCACGCTGGCGGAGCGGCCAATACGGGAGCTGAACCTCGAGAACTGCAGCAATGTCAGCCTCGAAGATCTCAATTGCCTGCGCACTGCGTTTCCCGAAATCAACATCATAGAGCCTTGAGAGGATCTCAGTCCCGGAGAACGTGCGTACACCGTACACCGTATCGCTCTTGTGCGGAAGTTGTCATGCTAAATCTTGTCCGCATCGCAGCACGAATCATATGATGGGGATCCTTCGTCAGCGCGTCAGCAGTGATAGCGTGAGCAAGCGGGTTCTAGGAGGATCTTGTGGTAGTACAGTGGCCGCTGCTTTTATGTACACAGAGCTCGTGCTGTGTTGACAAAGTCCACCGCGAGGCCGCGGCGTTTTTTTCGAATGAATGCTCGACTGACGGTCGCTAACTGAATTTTCCGTATGTCGGTCACATCAAGACAACCTGAGGTGAACGGATCCCAACTGCCGGAAGCCACTCGAGCTCTTGCATAGGGCACTGAATTGCAGGAAGAGGAATCAGTCCTCACCATCATCACCCTCATCTTCTTCGTACGAGCCCTCGCCCTCCTCTTCTTCGTACGAACCCTCGCTCTCATCTTCTTTGTGGGAGCCCGAGCCCTCGTCGTCTTCATCTCCATCGTCCGAGTCTGAATCTGACTTATAGATCCGATGGCCCAACCTGAAAATCGCAACCCAAGTCAGCAATCACATATGCGCGATGTCCTTATCACTCACATCGTCAGCACCTCGGTCTCCTGTGGCTCATATTGATTTTCTCTGACCTCGAGCTCGTCCAATACCACGAGCTCCTCCGACTCGCTGTCTGCAGTGTGTCGCACGCAGACGAGCAGCGTGCCCCCGCGGCGTCCCGAAAGGATGCGCTTCCTCGCGCTGTCACTTGCATTAGGTGATCCCCACAGAAGGGTTCGCGCTGCGATGAGAAATAGGTCAGACAACGACCAGGGCGTGTATGCGTGTATGTGTACGCACGGCCCGGAGGATCTCCACACGGCTCTACGATGCGAACGTCTGGAAGTGCTGCGTGAAGCAGAGATAAATGGGTATGGCTGACGGGGTTGCAGCGTTGAAGGTCCAGGGTCTGTAGAGAGGGTATCCAGCGTGTGCGCGAGCGAAAACATCTCCGGGAGGACGTCACCAACTCGCAGGCGCGGCGCCGCATTCTTGCGGTCCGGAGGACGTCGCGCATAGCGTGCGTTGAAGCTGAAATTGCGCAGCTTCAGCAATGCGAGCTGTGGAAGGACGATTCCTATGTGAAGAGAGCGCATTTAGTGTTGAACAACGGCGCAGATCGCATTTGCTGCGCTCACCTCGGGGTGATGTGTCGGACATTGGCGCGGAAAAGCAGCCAGTGAGGACCCGCCACAGAGCAAAGGCTGCGCTGCCGACCGCCTCGATGCTCCGCACGGGGGGTGCGACCTCCAGTGCCGTTGCCCATGTAGCCTCGTCCCATGCAACAATGATCACGGCGAGCTCGCGCAGGTGTTCAGAGGCGAACGCGCGCACAGCTGCGAGCACCAACGTGCCACCACCCCACCGCCTGCTGCCCGGCAAAGGCTCCAAGAGGACCGGTGATGTAAGTATACGCCCTGTCATTTCCGCGCCATGCGCATATCGTGACGCGTGTAGCAGCAGTGACAGGTACAGACCACGGACCTGTTGATGTAATAACGAGCTTGACGATGGGGTTGTCGTGCGTCGGAGCTGTGGAGGTGCGGTCAAAGTGCCAAAAAGAACGCTCCTGGATCCTTTCTTCTTGGAGCCTCGTCCTTAAAATGTTTCTCGTCGTTGTTTTTCTGGAGTGAGATCTGCAAGCCGGTAGAGAACGGGATCGTCATCCGCGATAATAACAGCTGTGAATCCCTGAAACGAGTGATAAGGCACATGGTTACAATTCGAGGGAGATTAACGGTGGCTGCTTGAGAATCTGCGTCCACTGAATGGTTACGTATATCGGTGTCGATGAGGAGGGTCTCCAGCGCCGGCATCCTCTCAGAAGAAAACAGAAGTCGAAGTCGTCCTCGACGCACCTGGGCACCCTATAGTCTTTTAAATAGTCTGTCACTGCTGCTCAAGATGTTCGTTCCCGATGTCAGCTGTCTACTCCTTGCAAGTTGTGATCAGTTGCCCCGCGTTGAAAGATACATGAAAGCGTTGGATGCACTGTGGGGATAGGTAAGGACAGCTGGTGGTTCAACAGAGCGACAGTAGCCACTGACACGTGTGAGTCACGATACCTCGATTCGCCGACGTCGCCCCGAACGTTTCGCCCGTCTATCATACTGCTCGCCTCATCACCGCTGCATCGATGGCTCACTGTTGCCCTACCTCGTCACGGCTGCAAGGGGGCGCTGGGAACAGCACATCCGCGCCTCCAGCGCTCCACATCATCTACTCGAGCGTGTAACTCCTATACTCGAGGTGAGTACGTTCGTCGCTTCCGAATATAAATGGCGCTCATGAAACCCCAGTTCTCTCTTTCATGGCTTAGACTCGCCACGAGTTCCTCTCCGCGACACGCTGTTCTTTACGTCCCTTGTCCAGCTGAGTGCGACAGAATGCCTTCAACGTGTTCATACTCCGTTTCCGAGTTTCTCTTGCCACCTGCCCTGCTGCGGCGCGCGCTACGCATGTGCACATGCCGATTGCATTTCGACGGCATGGGCCCGAGATTCCGAGATTGATGGTGAAAAGTGCTTGGAGCGTTTCGTGCGTATACAGGATGGGCATACCAGGTGCGTCGTCTTACTCGGTCCCTGTATCATGCCTCCCTGACGCGCCCTTGATTGTTTTCTGCTGCATTTCGCGATTGTCTGCCAATGCTCAAGCCATCGTGATCGTGACCTCTCTATACCTGTTCGTCCCCAGCAGCCTTCGGCTCTCCTTCAACGCACAATCCGTCTATCTCTGTAGACCTGCGCCCCGCGCGATGCTGATTGAGCGGCAGCGGTGTACCCTGCGCTGACCACACTGCGCCTGCGGGGAAACGAGCTCGCGCGAGAGATACGGCCCCATCCGCAGCACGTTGGACAATGGACACGGTCTTCAACGCAGCGCGGGCATCGGGATTCGGTAACAAGGCTAGAGTTGTGGCATTGCCCGCGCATCTGCGCCGCGTACTCCATGCCGGCGCTGCCCAAGATCCTGCCGAGTGCAGACCCCAGTGGACGTACGCTCTTCCTTTCTGGTGAGCGTGTGTACGTCTGCGTATCCGAGTCTGTGTCTAGGAAGCTAGCAATATTGCGCTGGGACGCGCGGACGAGGTCTGTGGCAGATATACATCCGGGGTACCATACTTAAATGTTGCGCCTGCCCTTCGTTACATTCAGATACTCAGTCGAAATTCAACTTCAAATCTGCCTTTCGTTCCAGGCCCATCCCATTGACGGTTTACACAAACATTAACTAGGTGGGAGACGTGTCTCGATGGTGGCGGTGGCGGCGGCGGCGCGCGCTGTCAGGCCCCTTCCTTGCTTCTTGCCCTCCCAACATGTCGATGCAGATACACCGGCGGACGCCCCGAGGGCAGTCTGATACATCTACCGATGTTAATTTCTTCGCAGCCCTCGCCACTCTTGCTGATCAAGATCACCGGCATCCGCTTGCTCAACACGATTCTTATCACCGCCCTCGGTATCGGGAAAGCCGTGCTCTCGTACCAGGGCCAGAGCACGGCGCCTACTACGCTTGAATGGGTTTCTGGCGTTCTCTGCGCTTGCTTGTGAGTTACCCTTTGTTGTCGACCGGAAATCCTCGGTGATAATGGGCTCGGGCAGGCTGTACTGGCTCAGTCTGTTCGAGGCCGTGGAGCCTCCCGTGCTCAAATGGCTCCTTCACGATGACTACGCCTTTGTTCTTGTGCTCTTTGCACGGTTCATGCTTGAAAGTACGTTTCGTTTCGTTCCAAGGCTTTCTGTATCTCACTGTATCTGCAGCTGCAATAGTCACAGTCAAGTACAGCGGAATGGGTTACGCGTACGCTCGTTCCACGCGATCCCTGGTTCGCCTCGTCGTAGACCTCTACATAGGCCCGCTGTCCTTCCTCGATGAGCCAGATGCGAGTATGGGTCAGAAGTTGGGTTCTATTTGTTCCCCGTCGTTCTTATTTTGCTGAGCTCTATTGCCAAAAATGCGGTATGTGCTTCCTGTCATGTTGTCTTGAGATGCCGTCTCATGTCGCCCTCGTTTCCAGCTTGGTGCCGTGATGAAACGAGCACGCCGGGGAATGTGGAGACGTCGTGCGTGGGTCTTCATGTTTGCCACGCCCGCTACTCACGCCATGCAGTTTTCATGCTTCCGACTGCCGGTCCAGAGTATTCTTCGGTAGAGGATAGCATCGGAATGGCAGCAGATTTGATAGCCACGTATGGGGGTGTAGGTATTTATTTCTGGTACACAATATGGTTGTCAGTTACAAGGGGATACTCGATATTATGATCCCGTTTCGTATCTCAGGTGATTCGGTCGGTGAAATGCGCCAACGAGTCTTACACCGGACAACAAGTTCGCTGCCCCGGCCCGGCCCGGAGGTGCCGGTATGCACATCCCATCCGCGGATATACTGGCTGGGGCATGTACGGCTAAGCTACAAAAAGCGGCGAGCATATATGAGGATGCAAGAAACCTCTTTTCGCGTGAAGAAACCTTCCCAAAAGCCCGTCCTCTGTCATGCAAGTTGAGACGAGAACCGCACGTGATGGGCCGGACGGACTCTCTACGAGCCTCAAAACACTTCAGTTCGCCGTCAAAGTACTCTTCATATGCTCAGAATGGTTTATTTATTCTACAGATGGCTTTTACGCAGCAAAGAATTACCAGAGAACAAGAATTATGTGCATTTGCTGCTGAGATACAGTGCAGTCTCGTAGTTATCGTGTAGCCCGAGCTATAGTACAGGAGGCATCTGCGTCCACGTCCGTGGGGGTGAGCAGCGTGCGAAGGGGTGCGGTAGGGCGCGGAGCTTCGTAAAGAAAGTGCGGATGGGCGCGAGGGACAGGGACGACGACGACGACGGCGGTGCAGGTGGGTGACGTGGCGGTTCGGGCTGCGGGCAACGCGAAGGAAGAGAGGCATTCGAGAAGGTGGAGAGCGTGTGCACGGCATGCGAGTAAGGTGTGCTAGGACGTGCAGAGCGTCGGCATAGGCGGGCAGGGTGTGAGGAGCTGGGTGCGAGAGGCCGCGGGCGTGACGTTTGGCGCATAGACGGCGCGATGGAGCGCATATACAGCATGCGATGAAGGGCAGGCGTGCAAGGAACGACAGCTACGTGTTGGGTGTCGGTTCGGCGCACGAGGGCGAGGGCGAGGGCGAGGACGGAGCGACGGCGAGGGATGGGGCGGGGCGGGGCGAGAGAGGCATAGCGGAGGACTCACCTGTTCTTTCCCCCTCTCCTTCCTCGCTCTGCTTTTCTACAACCTACTCCGTCGTATCGCATCGTCCTTGAGCATGCGCAGATCGCGTGGTGCCGGTGTCGTGAGTGTAACTTGGTGCGCGGGTGATTTGGCGCGTAGCTCGGTGGTTGGGGCCGTCGTCATGGCGACGCGTGTGGACTGGCTGTGGGTGCCAGCGGCGAGCTGGGGGTAACGTGGCGGCGGCGACGCTGCTCTGGGTGTGACGAGGCGGGTTGGATGGGAGGCGTGAGGACGAGTGGGGAGGGAAAACACAGACGTGTCGTCAAAGGGACTGTGAAGTCGTCCAGAATCTGTGCAGCGAGCGACGTGGTGGGCAGGCGTCGACGGCGGCGGCTGGCCGAGGACGAGGACGACAACGACGACGCCGTGTTGGCGGACGCATGAGTTGGATGGGACAGAGTCGGAGTCGGACTGGGACAAGTGAGCACGGATCTTTATCGGGGAAAGGTTGGCGAGCTTCGTACCTCGGGACGCTTTCTTTTTCCCCTTCCCCCACAACCTGTCGATGCTCGTCCAAGAAGACCATGCGCCCGAATTCCAAGCAAATTACGCAGTCTCTTCGACACCGGATCCATCGCCTGCCTTTCCTAGTCGCCCGCTCTTACTGGTCAAGATGACTGGCATCCGAGTACTCAGCAGTGCGCTCTTCGCCGCCTTTGGAATCTCTAAAGCGGTGCTCTCTTACCAGGGCCGAAATGCAGCCCCAATGACGTTCGAACTGATCTCAGGAGTTCTGTCTGCTTCATTGTGAGTTCGATTTGTGGCTTTTCTGGAGCAGTCGCTGACGACATTGCTCGCGTTTAGGCTGTACTGGCTCAGTCTCTTCGCGGCCGTCGAGCATGCATCCCGTGCTCAGGTGGCTGCTTCACTACGACTATGCCACGATTCTTGTGTACTCCGTGCGTCTCGTGCTTGAAAGTACGTTCTGTTTTGTTCTCACCGCAGGGCTTTCTCGACTGAACTGTTTTTGTAGCTGCCGCGATTGCGGTCAATTACATCGGATTGGTCTACATGTATGCTCGTTTGGTGCGATCCCTGATGCGCCTTTTCGCAGCCCCGTCGTCGCATATTGAGGAGCCAGATGCGAGCGTCGGTCAGAAAGGGATGTTCTTTTTGTTCCCCGTCGCTCTTATCTATCTGAGCTCTATCTTTAAACCTGCGGTACGTTGTTGTTGCATCTTTTGTCTTCGGAAATAACTCATGTCTCCGTCTTTTTCAGCTTCAAGCCGTGATAAAAGAGCACGCCACGGAAGCTGGAAACATCGTGCGTATCTCCGTCACGTCTGCACCGGCAACCACTACTTACGCCATGCAGTTTTCGTCCTTCCGACTGCAGGTTCACAGTATGCTGTTCTGGGGAATAGCATTGAAGTCGTAGCGAACCTAATAGCCCCGTTCGTGGTTACAGTGCTTTATTACCGGTACACAACATCGATCGTACCCTGAAGTGGGTACTCACTATCTTAATCTCATTTCGTCTTGCAGGCGTATTGGCACATGAGAAGCGCGCGCTAACAAGGTATATGAGTTGCAAACCTCGCAGCATGCTTGTGCTTGTCTTGCTACTCGCCGCAAAGCAAGACCGGTGCGTTTTGCAGTCCTAGGTTCTGCCTGGCAGTCAGTATGCGTATCATAGACGTGCCTTGTCGAGAATAACCACACGGACGGTCGAGCAGTCCGTTGCGACGACCGATCGAGCTAGCAGACCTGATGGACCTGCGCGCCGGCGGCCGGCCCGCGCTCGACCCGAAATTTTCACCTCAGGGGGGACGCGTAGCTCATCCCCTGCGGACATGCCTATCGCACCATCCTCTAGAAAAGTGTTGTTATGAGGTGAGTGCGGGTTTACTTATCTCTGGTGAACGAGGCACTGAAGAACAGTGTATAAATATCCGTACGTGGCCGCACCTTTTTGCCATGCGATGAGTATTGATGCTCAGGGAACGGCGCGGTCATCTATTACTACCGCAGGTATCAATCGGAATTTAAGCCCTCGTGTATACCACACCTGTGGTTGAAAAAGGCGCTCGTAGACTCGTGTCAAGACCCACCTGATCTTCCGCATCGTCCATACATATCGTTCGGCACAGGCAACGCGCAGGAAATCAGCAACTGTATAAACGCCGCGACTCCTCTCTTCTCTTCCATCCCGGTTCTCGAGCTTGGGATTGCACCTTTTGATTGCTAGTAGGCTTGTTGACGATGGAGGCCGATCTCGACAAGTGCGTGGTATTCTATCTTACACTCGCGATGGCTGAGATCGACGCTCTGCAGACACGATGATAAAACTTCCACCACGCGCACTGCCCCATTCTGGGTGGAGGCGGCCGAAACCCGCCTCACGCAACTCGGCGCCATCCCTCAGTACAACCTCAATCTCAATTCCACCACCCTTCAAACCCTCACCGAGAGTGAGGCGTCACTGAAACATGCCATGGAAGCCATCAACGAACAACGTCTTGAGGAAGAAGCCACTCTAGATCGAGCCAAGGCAGCTGTCCGGTGTCACTACCACGAGCACGAATACGCTATCCGCACTGCGATCCGAGTTGTGCGGGCTCGACGCAACGAACTTCTCCCGGTATCCCGCCTTCCGCTAGAGGTGATCGAGACGGTGTTCGTGTGGTTGTGTCTCCTGGAACCGTTGACCACCACCTCGCTTGGCTGGATCCCGGGCGCCACGCATGTCTGCCAAGCGTGGCGGGCTACCGCGCTCGGTTATCCTTGTCTGTGGGCCTCGATTTTACTTCCATCTCCGAGCGAACGTTGGGCTCGCGAGATGCTGGACCGGTGCCAGCAGTATCCCCTTTCCATTTCCGCCGTTTTCGGGTCAGAGGAGACCTTTGACTGGTCCCACACAGATTATGTCATCCGATACAACCTCAAACGCACGAAGAACCTTCGCATAGTTCACCGTGACAGGGAATGCGACCATCGTATAGTTCCCGACATGCCGTGTCCAATACTGGAGACGCTCGACTTGAAGATCGACAGTAGCTTGACGCCAGGACTTCCCGGAATGTTCACCATTCACGCTCCCGCCCTTCGTGATATTCGCCTTGAAACTCCCTCCGCATTCAACTGGGGATCCCCATGTCTGACAACCCTGACTAGCTTAGAGGTGAAGTCGCCAGCTATCACCAGGCAGAATATGCCTCGCCTCCAGGACGTCGTCGAAGCATTACGGCGAATGGTCGCTCTCGAATATTTCACTCTTTCCATTGTCTTCGCCTCCTCTGTGCCGCAGGGTTACATGGACAAGTCCGGTGACGTGCTCAAGCTACCGCGGATAGCCATGTTCAAGCTGACCTCCTCCATCATCGACGCGCGGGGCCTCCTTCAACGAATTGAGCTCCCGACTACGTCACAGCTCTTCATAACGCTCTCAGGAAGCCCCGCAACGCTTCCAGAAGACGAAGACCCCGCACCCTTCTTGTCTACTCTCCAATCCTTCCTCCATGGCCCTGGCGAACCAATCACGAAGCTCGTTGTCTCGTCCCGCGACCCGTGGTCCGCGCTTATCACGTCCAGCAGCAAGATCGACGTACTCGCCTGGCGGGGCACGCACCGTACCGACAAGCCACCTATTGCGCTTCGTTTTCCGTCTCGCAGCCTATATTGGGGCCGCAGAATGCTCACGCTATCGGCGGTACAGATGTTCGCGCCGGAGCACCTGATCGAATTCGCCATGCTCGACACCGCGTGGCAGGAGAGTACATGGGCGATGGTTCTTCCGACTATGCCCGCCGTTCGGAACGTCGAGGCCGCGCAGAGCTCTGCCGCCGCGCTATGTCGCCTTCTGGACTCAGGGACATCTCCGGCTGGTGGCGCGACGACAACAGGTACGCCCGCGACCACATCTTAGTGCCAGACAATGCTGATTGAATTGTAGTGGTGCTCCCGGCGCTGACTACGCTCCGCCTACGCGACGTGAGCTTGCGCGCGAGCTACGCTCCAGGCGCGCAGCGCGCCGGCGACGCACTGTTGGCTTACCTTACAGCGCGGGCCGCTGCAGGGAATGCGCTGAAAAGGCTGGAGCTGCGGCGCTGCCCCCGCATCCGCCCCGCGTACCAAGCACAACTGCATGCCTTACTACCCAAATATAAACGCATCCTGCTCAATTGCGAATACTGCGGTATGTTTTTTCTGGATCTCTTCCCTTCAACAGAATCCACCTCATGCCTCCGCCGTTTTCAGCTGCACGCCGTGATGAAACGAGCACGCCGGGGAAGGGAGCCACACCGTTCGTTTGTCCCTCATTTCTGCACAAGTCACTACTAACCGTCATGCAGTCCTCATAATTCATACTGCCGAACCTCAATGTTCTTTCGTAAGGGACGGCATTAAACAATAGCACACATATCAGCCACGTCTGCGGGTATAGGTGTTTATTTCTTGTACACAATACACGTACTTGGAAGTTGATACTCACTATTATGATACCGTTTCGTATCACAGGCGGACTGGCCGATGCCCATGCGCTCACAAGTCGCACACGACACGGTAGACGAGGCGCAAATCTTGCAGCGGTCATTTTCTGCCTCTTCCCATTTGTGCTCGTCTTGCTAATTGCTACAAAACAAGCTCAACAACACGGTTTGCAGTCCTGAGTTTTCCCTGCCAGTAAGTGTGGGTATCGTTAGCGAATCCTGCATGCTCCTAATACTTCTCGAATCGTCTAGTAGCATGATGGCATCGTCCTGGGACGCACCGTCGTCGACCCCCTGATTTTTTGTTTGCACAAAGGCCCCCTTCT
This sequence comes from Auriscalpium microsporum, assembly GCA_019914985.1. Classification (NCBI taxonomy): domain Eukaryota; kingdom Fungi; phylum Basidiomycota; class Agaricomycetes; order Russulales; family Auriscalpiaceae; genus Auriscalpium; species Auriscalpium microsporum. Next base: position 313,610 of record JAHLMG010000019.1, read on the forward strand.
ATCCGATCGATGAGATGCCGGCAAACACGGTGCATTCCTCGGCCGCCACAGAGCGACTTTTCGATCCTGGTCTCCTGAGACTGCCCCAATCTCAACAGGCATACACGAAGATGAGGAACCCACCTTCTTCTTTTCTACCCTCAAATCTTCCTCCACATCCCTGGCAAACCCATCACGAAACTCGCCGTCTCGTCCTGCGAGCAGTGGTCCGCGCCCATCACCTTCGGCACCAAAATCGCTGTGTTGTCGCAGCAGGCGCCGCACGGACCTGGCGCCCAACGCAATCTTTTCCTGCCGGGTAGCCTAGGATGGGGCTGTGGAATATTGGCGTCAACGGCGGTACGCATCGTCGCGTCGGAGCACCTGCTCGAACTCGCCATGCTCGACTTCGCGTGGAACGAGAGCACATGGGCGATGGTATTTCCAAACATCCCCACCGTTCGGAGCGTCGAGGCCGCCCGGTACGCTGCCCCCACACTATGTCACCTTGTAGACCAGGGAGCATCTCTGACGGATGGCGCGCCGACAGCAGGTACGCCTCCGACCATATCATAGTGCTAGACGATGCTGATTGATTGGTATTGGTGCTCCCGGCGCTGAGTCCCTGCGAATGTCAAACTCATCCTACCCTGCGCGGGCCCCGTGAGGGTAAGCGCTCTCTCTTCGCTTGTCGGATATATACTGATAAGGCGTTTAGCTACCCCCTTCTTAAGGATAACTGAGATACGCTTCTCAGCGAATTCCCTCGCATACACTGCGTGGCGCTATACCAGGTTCCTCGCGATGTTCATTGTGGGAGGCGAATTTCATTCCATCGTGATATGTAGAAGAAAAAAATATGGGGGCAACGTGAGTGCGCAATTTGGATAAGCGTACACGCGTGGACTGTTATTTTTCGCTGACTCTGCGTACACCGGGCTCTGCGTACACCGGGTATGCCACCCATAGGCAGCTTTTTGCCGAATGGTTGAAGGCGCCATGACTCCTGGGATGCTGTCACCCAGCGTTTGATCATACATCAGTCAGCGTCGGCTACCGGTGGCGGTGGTGCCTGCTCGACATCGAGGCGCGCACCCACACGTGCTCGGTTTCTTCTCCTTTCCCAACAACCTCTCGATGCCCATCCAAGAACATACCCTCGACTTCCACCTAGATCTTTCCAAGGAGAAACACGCAGACCCTTCGACATCGGATCCATTGCCCGCCTTTCCTAGTCGCCCGCTCTTACTGATCAAGATCACCGGCATCCGAGTACTCAGCACCGCGCTCATCGCCGCCTGCGGAGTCTCGAAAGCGGTACTCTTCTACCAGGGACAAAGCACCGCACCGACGGCGTTTGAGCTAGTCTCGGGTGTGCTGTCTGCTGCGTTGTGAGTTCTATTTGTCGCCCTCCTGGAGTACTAAGTGACGCATTTTCTCGTGTGTAGGCTGTACTGGCTCAGTCTATTTGAGGCCGTGGAGCCTCACGTGCTCCGATGGCTGCTTCACGACGACTACACCTTTGTTATTGTGTACTGTGCGCGGTTCGTGCTTAAAAGTGCGTTTTGTTATGTTTCCGCCGCAAGGCTCTCTGGATTAATGTACTGTGTTTTTAGTTGCCATCGACATGGTCAAGTCCAGCGGAATGGCTTACACGTACGCTCGTACTGTGCGATCCCTGATTCGACTTGTCGCACGCCCGTTCTCGTACCTCGATGAGCCGGAGGCGAGTACGGGTCAGAAAGTTATGTTCTATCTGTTTCCCGTCGCTATTATCTTCATGGGCTCTATTGTCATAACTGTGGTATGTGCTTTCTGTACCTGTAGTCTTCGAAAGACACCGCTTCACATCTTCGTTATTTTCAGTTGGACGCCGTGATGAAACTTGCACGTCGGGGAAGGTTGCGGCATCGTGCGTTTATTTCTCCTGTCTGCACCGGCCGCTACTAACGCCATTCAGTCTTCGTTCTTCCTACTGCCGGTCCAGAGTATTCTTCCGTGGAGAATGGCACTGATGTTATAGCGGAGATTTTAGCCATGTTTGCAGCTATATGTGTCTATTTCTGGTACACAGTGTGGCACGTACTTGGGAGTGGATACTCACTTCTATGATCCCGTTTCGTATCATAGGCGGACTGGTCGATGCGGCGCTGTTCTCGCAGCGGCGTTTTTGTTCGTCTTTTGTTCACCACTAAACAAGGTTTTCAGTTCGGAGTTCTGTCTGCCAGTAAGTGTGCGTATTATAAGCGAATCCTGCGTTTCTCGAATCGTTCACTAGCATAACGGAAGAGTCCTGGGACACGCCATGGTCGATCTTCGAATTTTCGCGCACAAGGCCCTTCTATGTGATCGATAAGATGCCAGTGAACCCGGCGTGTTCCTTGGCCGCCACTTCGACTAAATACTAACGAGGCGTATACGTAGCCACGGATCGGGTTCTTGATCCTGATATCCTACGATCGTCGGCGTGCGTGACTCAAGACTCGTCACTCCATCTCCTTCGAAGCCCTTGTCCTTTCCGCCTGTATCTCAGCATATAATCGCTCAGCTCTACACTACTGAGCCACTCGGGCTCGCATATGATGCATACTACCTCGGTCCACCGCTCTACAACCTTTCCAATAACAAGGCTACCCTCGTATCCACACCAGGTCAGCGGTCAGTAGACTCTACATCTTGGCCTCCACCCTCCAAATCGACATTCTACACAAATCCTTCAACGGCTATGCGTATAGAGACAAACATGACGTCGCTCGCAAACACGCTTGGGCGGGTCACGGGTGCTGATGTGCGTCGCCATCTGTCTTCTAGTTTGCATGTGCTGATTCTTCACTTCACACGACTCAGCATTCGAAGCATCAGTTCACAGCTGATAGTGGAAGTACGCGACTATATTCCTTCTCATTTGTGCGGGATATGGGCCACTAGGCACTGAAACACTTGGTGAAACGATCCGAACGCCTCACCGACAGTATCACTCTTCAATGCCGGCGCGCAGTGGCTGCTCAAACGCGACTCGTTGACATCAGCTAGGGTAATCCAGGGAGCATGGCGGTCTTACTTAGGACGACATATGTGCCATCGGATGAACGCACGGCATCCATCTTCGCGGTCTGCAGTTACTCGCTCAGATCCCGACTATGCGATTGGACTCACAGAGGTGGTCCGTATGTCCCAGAACGTTTAGTACAGGTCCCCATGCGGACTCTGAGATATTGCTTCCGATCGCGTTGGGAGCGTCGCCTGGCCTATAGCCGCGTTCCTCGCACCATCCACGGTGCTGCATGCACTGCGGGCCGCGAAAAACGAATGAGACGGGCACATACCCTTCCTCGGAGCTATCGAGTTAGAAGTAATGTAAGACCGCCACTTCGATTATCTGGAGGATGTGGAGGCTCGGAACTGAGAAACAGATGAGAGTCGCGATTGAACTGACCGTCAACCAGGGCATAGCACCGCCACAGGTCTCGATTTTTCTTCGATCAACAGCGTGGGTGCTTAGTCGTGGGTGTACTTTCGCTCTCGCAGGTTGTGGTGCACACATTCAGACGGGAACAAGGAAATGGGTTGACAGGCGGAGGAGACCCAGTCACCGCGCGCCAGTAAGTAGCAGTGAGAGCGTAAGTATACGCGTCGGCATCTGCCGAGCGATACGTGTTGCCTTCGTACTGCCATCTCCTCCATCTCCCTTCGAAGTTCGTGTCAATTTCCTTCCCGCCGACATCGCATTATACTCTCTCGCTGAACTTGCCGCGACTGAGCAGCTCGGACCCGGACATGCTACCTCGTACACAGTCGCAGCTCGCAAACCAAGCTTGCGCGTGCTGATGTGCGTCGCCATTTATCTTCGAGCTTTCATAACCTGATTCTTTTTAGGAACTTGCTCCTTGAACTATCGTTGCATTGTGGACATACACGACTAGGTCCCATGTCATTAGCGAAGGAGGTGGACTACTAGGCAGTACGGTACGTCATATCGTCTACTATCCAATGTGTTCTACTGATCCTCACATGCACCAAATCACCATCCCAGCTCGTATCGGCGACGATCTGAGCTCATCTGAGGCAAAATCCAATGAGGAGGCCGCGTCATTCCCTTCCTTCACATCTACCAATCAGCCCAACTTTACGCCTCGACCGTCCGCTCGCGATGATTATATCCAGCAAGCTCCAGTGCACATGGCTTCCCGCTGCGTGAATGCCGTCAGAGTAAGAGCGTTGATTCCGAGGTGTCCGGAAGGAAAAATTCGTCGACCGCGATATTGGAGAACCTGGCCGTGTCCAGTCGTAGCAACTAGCAAGCCCGTTTTTGTCTTCGAATGTAAGATCGGAACTGTCAGCGCGCGCCAGCAGATGCTGAATTATCATTTTCAGACTTACCTCTTTCCATCGCTGCAGCGATCTTCGTAACGTCCTCGACTGAAAACCTCGCCTTACCCCTTTGGTTGCCACAATTCACCTCCTTCTCCCGGAGAACATACCAACTGCGCGGGCGTTGACTGCGTCATTTCTGCATAGGTTATATAGCCCGCGAGCGCGCTGGCGTGTTCACGACGTAGGATGAGGCCAGTTGGAGCACCAACGGACGCTAAATATCTACTTCCAGATCTAGCGATAGCGACTTCTTTTTGTCTACTAGCCCCGGCGCGTCTCCAAGTTTGCATCACTTGGCTGATACCCGCTCCAGCCGGAGCTCATCGCCAGCACCAGCCTCTCATCGCGATATAGCCACCGAAAATCGCGAGTTTCGAGCCGAACTCGACGTGAAGTAAGGACGTTGTGGCGGCGGGTTACACGTTTTGCACTTCCGCGTTGAAGGCGCAAAGGGTTGCAGAGCTGGTCTGTTTGAGGCATGGCGTCATAACAAGGCGAGTACCGTTATCTATCGCATCCAGCGCTGTCTCCTTACATTCGCTTCCGCGTCTTCCAGGGATAAATATCCAAGCTCTCGGCAAGGACCATGAATGCGTTCTGAATGGCTGTCAAGACTCGCGTCAAAGAACACACAAAGAGCCGCCCAAGTCACCGACCGGACCAGAGGGACGAGATGAGTGAGAGTGCTGTGATCAACAGCGCAGGCAATAGATTGCGTACGGTGTAGACGAAGTGAACAGTCTGAAGAATAGAGAGCGAAATGCGAGTCCTTATATACTAAGTAAAGCCAAACAAGGGTAAACAAGAGAATAATAGATAGCGGAACAATAAGGGAGGAACCATGACAATGGAGAACAATCAGAAGTGAGAACAATAGTGTGCATAGCCTCGCCATAGACCATCATGGAAGGGTCCGGAAAGACCTGGATCAAGGAGAAGTCTGGATCATGGTCCGTGATCGATGATGGGTGTGAATAGCAGTCAAGAGAGTCGAAAGAAATGGAGTGATTCGTGACATCACCCCCTCTCTAAGACGCGCTTTCTCCTGGAGCGCATGATCAGCTTGTAGTGCATCAAAATAGATGAGTCCACGTAGCGCAGGAGGGCGAACAGCCCGCGGATGGTCCTTGTAGAACTTGGTTATTGCTCCGGTGGCATTGGTCATAGCTGTCCGAGGGAGCCATTGATTCTCGGAGTCAGGATAACCAACCCACTTGACAAGGTATTGAATGCCACGCTTGTTGGGTGTGAGTCTTGCGTCTAGGACCGCTTCTACCTCGTACTCCTCTTCAGCATTGACTATTTCGGGCGGTGGTGCAAGGAAGTTGGGTCCGTGAGCCGAGGTTTCGACGTAAGGAGTCAAAAGGGATGCATGGAATACAGGGTGGATTCGCCAAGTGGGGGGAAGCTTCAATCGATAGTTCACTGGCCCGATGATTTCAGTGACTGCGAAAGGTCCTACACGTCGCGGTGACAGCTTAGCTTTTGGTTGTGTCGTCTTGATGTGTTTCCCATCTAACCATACCCGATCTCCCACCTTGAAGCGTACACTGTCTTTGATATGGTCGGCATTGTTGCGTTTCATAACCTCCGCTGCAGAGCGTAAACTGGCTTCGACCTCCGCACGTACTTGCTCCATGTGTTGAAGGCGTTCTTCTACTGTAGGAATGGTCGACGTAGAGTGAATGGGGGGTATGGCATGAGGCGTATATCCAAGGAGCATCTCGAAGGGTGACCGATTCGTGGCGCTATGAACCCGATGGTTATGCGAGAATTCAGCGAAGGTTAACCACTTCACCCAATCATCCTGTCGATAGTTGCAGAACACTCGTAGGAACTGCTCCATCTCCTGGTTGACGCGTTCGGACTCGCCATCTGTCTGCGGGTGGTAGGCTGTACTGAGGGCCGACTTGATGCCTAACTTGTCGAGTACGCCGCGCATAACTTTTCCTGCGTACTGAGGTCCGCGGTCGGAGATAAGTCGATCCCAAAGGCCGTAATGACGGTAGATTTTGTCGAAGAGAATGTCCACCGTGCCATCGCTTGTGATTGTCTTGTTGCAGGGTGTGAACGTGACATGTTTAGTGAACCTGTCGACTATGACACAGATTGAATCGAATCCGTCGCAGGGTGGGAGTTCAACTACAAAGTCCGAGGTGATGACTTGGAATGGTCGACTGGGGATGGCGTTCGGGATGGTCTCAACATGTGTTCGATGATTCTGCACCTTTGTTGCTTGGCAAGTAGCGCAACCGTCGACGTAGTCACGTATGAAGACTGACATACCGGGCCACCAATATTCGCGTCCAACTAGTTCATGTGTCTTGTGGCGTCCTGGGTGTCCTGCTGAAGGGTTGTCGTGATGCATCCGAACAATGTCACGTCGCAGTTGATCGTCCGCAGGGATGTAGACTTTTCCCCGAAACAGGACCAGTCCATCTTCGGTGTTCCATTCTTCTAGGTTCTTTGTTAATGATCGAGGCCCATTGCCGAGTATGACGTCGAGAGCCTTGACAACTTCTATGTCCTTGGTCTTTGCTTCTCGGATGCGACGTCGGAGGTCGTGATTGCCAAGGGAGGTGACAGCGCCAGGACGAGTAGCGCGGACGCGGAAAAATTGAGGGTCCAGTAGTACTCGTTCCGCGTTATCGTCCTCCACCCCCTCTCTATGGTCAGGTCGCCTCGACATGGGATCCGCACGTTGAGAGATTCCTGGTTTGTGGATCAGTTCGAAGTCGAAACGTGTAAGGAATAACGCCCATCGAGCTTGTCGACGACTCAGCTTCTGGGCAGAGCGAAAGTATTCCAAATTCTTGTGATCCGTCCAGATTTCTATGCGATCTGGAGCGCCTTCGAGGTAGTGGCGCCAAGCTTCGAGGGCGCGAATGATGGCCAGGAGTTCTTTGTCATAAATGTCGTAGTTGCGTTCTGGGTTGGAGAGCGACTTGGACAGATATGCGACTGGATGCCAGAGGTTGTCGTCACCACGCTGCGAGAGTATGCCTCCTGTTGCGTAGTCTGAGGCGTCGACTTCCACCAAATACGGTTTGGTAGGGTCAGGCATGACAAGGACGGGAGATGAGGTGAACGCAGCTTTGAGGTTATCAAAGGCCTCTTGGCATTCGGTTGTCCAGTTCCAGGCGTAATCCTTCTTGGTTAGGGCAAACAGTGGGTGCGCAATCTTGGAGAAGTCACGGATGAAACGCCGGTAGAAATTCCCAAATCCTAAAAAGGATTGGACGTCTTTCACCGTTCGTGGCGCTGGCCAGTCAGCAATTCCAGCGACCTTGACTGGATCCATAGCTAAATGATCATGGGAAATGATCAGACCAAGGTACTCAACTGAGGATTGTTCGAAGGTGCATTTCTCGGGTTTCAAGAACAAGTCGTGTTCGCGAAGTCGTTGCAAGACTTGTCGTACCAGGCGGCGATGTTCTTCAAGGGTGTCGGTGAAGATAAGAATGTCGTCCATGTAGATGATGACTTTGCCGAGGTCGATGAGGTCCTTAAAGAGTTCATTCATCATTGCTTGGAACGTGGCGGGTGAATTCATGAGGCCAAAGAACATCACCAATGGTTCGAAGAGTCCGCGGTTAGTTTTGAACGCCGCTTTCCATTCGTCGCCTTCCTTGATGCGTACGTTGTTGTAACCCCAGCGGACGTCCATCTTGGTGAAGACCTTGGCACCCTTGAGCTTGTCGACGATTTCAGAGATAAGCGGCAGCGGGTATTCATTCTTGACCGTCCCCTTGTTCAGTGCGCGATAGTCCTGAACTGGTCGTAGCTTGCCATCCTTTTTCTTAACAAAGAAGAATGGACTCGCCATGGGAGACTTGGATGGGCGTATGTAGCCCTTCTCCAGGTGTTCATTGAGAAAGGTGTCCAGTTCCACTTGCTCAGCTGGCGACAACGGGTAAACCTTACTTGGTCGTGGTTCAAAACCGTCCTTGAGGTCAATGGCGTGATCCCATGAACGGCGTTCCGGAAGACGTTCAGAAGAGGTTTTGTCAAAGACATCGCGAAAGTCTTGGTACGGGGGCGGAACTAATTCCTCAAATTCTTTCTGCACTGAAGGTCCGGCAGCTTTTTCGGCGAGCTTCTGTGCGTTCGTGAAAGCTGCTCGTACGTGCACCGGTCCTGGTTCGACAGGCGGGGGAGTGAACGGAATATTGAAGGCGGGTAACACACCAGCGAGCTGCAATCCGTGCATCATCCATGCATGTTCCATGGTGAATCGTTCTTCATCGTCTTCCGTGAACAGGGCGCCGAGCGTTGGGGATCGCGTAGTGCGAAGACGTACTCCATGGACACGACGAGCTGGAACAACGTACTTTGGCATCGTTGGTGGAGGTGGTGGAACTTCACGGCGCGGCCTGGTAGTAGGCTGTGGGGCTGCAAGCGGTTTGGAAGTCTGCCGTTCTGTGCGTGTTGATAAATTCTTGACCGGTGGTGCGTGCAACTTGCAGGATGGTGGGCAACGAGTCATGTCGACGCGCTTTTTTCGCCAGTCAACTGCCGGATTGTGAAATTCCAGCCAGTCTGTGCCAAGAATCATGTCGTAGTCGCCGATGTCGGTGAGGAAAAACTCAGCTTCTTCCTCGTGATAGGATGTTGAGTCCTTGGCATAGATGCGAATTGTCTGAGTCGTCGAGTAGCGTACCCAGCCCATGATGTTTTCGGTGTTATCGACATTGCGAACGGGGAATGGCCGGGGTAAGGGTTTCAAGGGAAGTCTGTGTTCAGTGGCAAACTTGGGATGAAGGATGATTCCTTCTGCTCCGCTATCGAGCAGAGCATCGGCGTCGATGAGTTTTCGTGGTTCGTTGAGTCGTAGCTGAACTTGAAGGGCGATCGAGGGTGATTGCCTGTTGCGTGTGACAGCGGACATGTAGATCGCAGAGGGGTACGATTGCTCACAAATGTCCGATGAAGAGAGTACAGCATAACGATTCGATGAACTTAACGAAAACCTTGAGCCACCCGCGGACGACGCGACCGGGGGGCGCTTCAAAAACCCTCTACCATGTCCTTCAGGAAGGCCTTTGCTTCCTCTGCTTCATCTCCTTCGAGTCCCTTGATCTGCGCAGTCAAGTCTGAGATGGCACGGGTGACCGGTGGGATCTCTGCTTGAGTGGTCGTGGGAGCTACTCCCGGCGCCGGGCCGGTTTCTATCGCTCGGACCGTGGTAGCATTGCGCGGGTTCAGTGGGCAATTGAACGCAATGTGCCCAGCCTGACGGCACCTGAAGCAACCACCTTTCAGTCGCAATTGCTCGCGCTCCTGATCGGTGAGCTTCGTGAGAGTCTGGGGGGAAGTGGAAGCTGCTGCCACACGTGCGCGAGTCCTTGGCGTGGTGGGTGGGGAAAATGAAGTCCTGGCAGGGCGCTTGGTGGCTGCCATCGTGCGGACGCGCTCGATGTAGGCAGCGTTCCTGTCCATTGCCTTCTTCTTCCACTGCTCCAATGTCACTGGGACGGGGTCTGCGCGAAGACAGTCGTCAAGGAGTCCTGAGTTCAGTCCCTTTTTGAAGAAGTAAACGAGGGACTCCCCGGTATACTGGGTCCTAGGGACCAACGCTTCGAAGTCCGTGATGTACTCCGTGACAGTTCGCGTGCTCATCCTGAGGTGATCAAGTTCGGCGCGGGCGGAGTTCGTCTCATCGAGAGGCGCGAAGTCGATGTCAAAACGAGCGAGGAGTTTGGCGAATGTGTCGTATTTACGCTGGTACGTGCTGCTCTTCGCATATGCCTCGTCGTCGTCGAGGATCTCGTTACTGCGCGCCTCAGCCCACTTGCCTGCATTGTCTCCTTGGCAAAGATCAAGGAACAACGTGATCTTGTCATCATCCGTCACGTACTTGGCGGCGTTGCCTCGCAAGAACATGCGGATGCGCGTTTTGAAGTGCTTGGACATGGTACGATCGCCAGTGAACGGCGTCGGCTTGACACCAATCTCGCCTTTGGCAGGGGCCGAAATTGTCGTAGTCTGGTTACCGGGAGGGGGAGTAGGAGGGCCTGCCATGATGGTGGACACAAGTGGGATGGGAGTAGTGATGGGGGTAGGGACGCGAGTCGGTGGTTGCGTGGGTACAGGAGTCTGGGTAGCGGATCGGAGGGTATTCGAGCGAAGGGCGTGCTGAGCGGTAATGTCGCGGGAAACTATGGCACAGGTGGCGAGTTCTTGGACTGAAAGTAGGCGATTGTTACTCACCCAGAACCACCAATCCTGTGTGGGATCACCAACTCGTGGCTGCCAACATGTTGCTCGACGAGAGTGGTTGCGTAGCCAAGCGTACCACCTGTTGGTGCGTTGATCAAAGTGGATGCCTTCCGGGACAACTGCGGGTGTGGTGCGGGGAGCAGGTGGGGGTTCAGGGGACTCGGGACTCGGAGTGCGTGACGGGAGTGGTGTGAGCGATGGTGTACGATTACGGGTGTCTTGGCGATGTTCTCGGTCTGCGCGGATGTTCCGAAGATAGCGGCGAGCCTTCGCAAAATCAGCTTCTTCGACGTCTGGGAAATCTTCCCTATCTATGAACCACCAGAAGTGACCGTGCTTGTCACGATCAACGTCAACGGCGCGTGGTTGGGACTCTGTGACAATGAAGTAGGTCCCAGGTTTGCGTCCTTCGAAGATACCTTCTGGGAGTACAAGCGATGGTGGATCAATGGTGCAGATCTAGAAGAAATCCGCCGCAACGGGGCGACGGGGGCGAGGCTGGGGAATCGAGGGTGGGGAAGGGCGTGTGAGGCGACGGAGTCGTTGAGCGAGGGAGATCGTGGGTTCAGGGCTTGGAGCGGGTGTGGGTCGTCCGCCAACAACAAAGTGCACTGGGTTGGAGCGAGGGTCAATGTACTGATCGATGGGGGATAGCTGGAATGGTTGATGGTAGGCGTGCTCCGTGATGTCGAAGTTGTACCGATTTAGATCAACGTCAAAGACTACCTTGATGCGGACGTATAAGAAAACGCTGACCGCACTGTGGTTCCAATGCCACTCTGCTATTAGAGCCCACTTTCCGTGTATTGCCCAGAGGTCCTGTTCGCAACGGTCGCGGACGTTGAGGATGTAGTTTGAAGCGTTGGCAAGATCGATTGGTTGCGGGAGATGTGGCTGGTGATCAAGGTGATAAGGGCTAAGGTACCTCTGCTGATATATGAGCCAGCAAGCGTGGGAGGCCGTGGTGTCGATGGGGTTTTACGTCGCGTGGACGGCGGAGATGAGAGTGATAAGAGAGATGAAGAGGTGAGGTGGGCGTAGGAGAGACTGTTCAAGTGTCAAGACTCGCGTCAAAGAACACACAAAGAGCCGCCCAAGTCACCGACCGGACCAGAGGGACGAGATGAGTGAGAGTGCTGTGATCAACAGCGCAGGCAATAGATTGCGTACGGTGTAGACGAAGTGAACAGTCTGAAGAATAGAGAGCGAAATGCGAGTCCTTATATACTAAGTAAAGCCAAACAAGGGTAAACAAGAGAATAATAGATAGCGGAACAATAAGGGAGGAACCATGACAATGGAGAACAATCAGAAGTGAGAACAATAGTGTGCATAGCCTCGCCATAGACCATCATGGAAGGGTCCGGAAAGACCTGGATCAAGGAGAAGTCTGGATCATGGTCCGTGATCGATGATGGGTGTGAATAGCAGTCAAGAGAGTCGAAAGAAATGGAGCGATTCGTGACAATGGCTCGTTCAGGTTCAGCTGCGAGATCAACGTCCAATGGGAGCTCCGGGACGTTTGGAGAGGATGATGTTCCGGTTCGTTCACTGCCCGCATGCACTGGAAGACGCTAACTAGAGCGCTTTTACAGAGCATTACAATGTCCGATTGCTGCCACATCGTGCTGACACTTTGATTTCATCCCATATCCACCCAATTCCTCGCGCGCGGAATCCCGTCGTCTGGCTACACGCCTCACTTTCCGCAAGGGGCCATAGAAGGTTTTCTGGGTCGCTATCTGCGCGGTTCCGCTGGGCACCGACCCCATGGTATTTCCCAGGCAAAGCGCGCACCTGGATCCTGACCGAGCAGTCATTCGCTGCTCCTGGCGCGCGGCTCGGCGCTTCAAGATAACTGGCTCCCGGTTAGCGCGCTGACATGGGAGACGGCTCTTCATGCGGGGTCGCGGCGCCCCTGGCATTGCGATTCTGGCTCTGACATCCTCGGAGATACGCCTTTGGCTTTCCTGTCCTGTTAATCACCTCTTACCTGTATGAAACAATGGAGGTGTAGTGTTTGGATTCGCGATATGCATGTGTACCATCCACACTTATACGCAGGAATAATATATTCGGTGCGCCGGAAGCCAACGAGAAAATTTGAGCAAGAGACATCTTTCGAGTACAGTTGGACGTCTGAGTCATGTCTGACTCGTGTACTCAATTCGATAGCTTCGTCTGCGCGGTGAATCTTCCAGCGCTTGCCCCAGGTGACGATAGACGCCGTACTCCATGCTTCCCATCCGCTCCGCGGATTGGCTTCAAGTGACTCTGAGTACCTCAGGTATCGTTTCCTTAAGGTCGTCTCACCGCGCAAGGCAGCTACTGAGCTCTTATGAGGTGAAGTAGCCGACGCGGCACGTGGCCGTTCGGTCGGCATCGGCAGGCGTCGGGACTCGGCAACTGGCCCGGCCCCTTGCCTTTGTCCAGCTGTCGACTTTCCTCCATCACGACCACCCTCTCTCTCATCATGCCCGCGACAGACAACTATGGCCTCATTGTTACGCCTCGTATGCGGGCGCTGCTGGCCACCGAAGGATTCCTGAGCACAGATGACGGCGGGCAGGAGCTGCGAGACCTGTATGGCGCGCGTACGCTCATCTTATTCTGCCACCCACGCGATCTGACACCGCACAGAATCTGCGGGGTTTGATCCCACCCGACTGGAGCCTTTTGCGCTGGCGTGCTTCATGGGCGTGGTCGCCAAGGTGGTTGAGGTGCGTCGGCCAATATGCTCGCCAATATCGCCTCCTCAATCCCAGCAGTACATCCAAAACGGCACCGCGCCACCCCTCGATGGCACAGTGACGCCCTACAAATTCTCGTACGCCACTCTTGTCGTCTCAGGGGGCCCGCGCCTCCTGGAGGGGCCGCGCGGGTCCGGCCACCACGTCGAGACGCTCGCATACCTGCTCACACACGGCTGCCCCCCTGACGTCGAGGACATCTGCCGCTACACCGCCCTCGAGCACGCCTGCATGATGCCCACCACCAACCCGACGCTCATCCGCACTCTCCTCGCGCATGGCGCCGCGCCGAACCACCAGAACATCTACGGCATGACCGCCATCGCCGGCGCGATCATGTCCGGGTTCGTCAAGGCCGTGGATGTGCTCATGGAGTTCGGCGCGGATCTGGACATCCCGGACGCGGACGGGTCGCGGTTCTCCGAGATGTATGTGTCGGGCGGGCCGGAGATCGCGGCGGTCGTGCGCAAGTGGCTGCGCGCGAGGGCGGGCGAGACGGCGCCCCGCGAGACGAGGGAGTGCGCGGCATGCGGAAAGACGCAGGGATCGCTGAAGCAGTGCTCGCGCTGCCATTCAGTCCTATATTGCTCGTCGGAATGCCAGAGTGCGTGCCAATCTCGACGATATTCGCACTGCTCCTGACGCGCTTGCTGGCAGAATCGCATTGGAAAACGCACAAGCCTTCGTGCCATGCCTTCTCAGCTGACAACACGGTGACGCTGACCCCTATATACCTCAAGAACGCGTCCCTCTTGCCCACCGCATCGATGACCCGCGTGCTCACCGGCCACCAGGCCAACGCGCCCTCCGCCCGTGAGATGCTTGGTTCGAACCAGCTGGACTCGTATCCGAAGAGCGTAGTCGTGAAGATACAGGTGCCCAAGGGCAACGGCCCGTTCCTCATCTACACGAAGCGGCGCGATTTTGTGTGCCACACCGCGCGCCAGGCCAATCCCGCGGCGTACGACCGAGTGGCGGATGTGGTGAAGGCGAAGGGCGCGGGGGGTTTGGCAGGCTGGAAGGGCTATTTCGCGGCGGAGCTGAAGAGCGCGGATCAGCTCGTCGTGAAGGTGAGCGAGCTGCTCGCCGACCAGCCATTTTAGATACCATGCGATGCTCTTTGGTTGGTTTCTCCGCGATGTGTAACTCTGTAAGCTTGTATAATGCAACAAAGTGTATTTAATATCTGACATTGGAGGATACAAAGTGAGCAGCTATCAGTATGGGTGCGTAGAGGAAGCACGACATATGATGAAAAATGCGGGTATCGCTCGGTGGCGGTATAACAGCAAGCATCAGGAAGCATAGCGAAAAAGCGGAAACACGAAGACCAAATCAGAAGGGCTGGTCAGCAAGCAGCTCGCTGACCTTTACGACGAGCTTGTCCGCGCTTTTCAGCTCCGCCGCAAAATACCCCTTCGATCCGCCCTTGCCCACGCCGGCCACAGCGCCCTTCGCACGCACCACCTCCGCGACGCGGTCATACGCCGCCGCGCCGCCCTCCCGCGTGACGTAGCACAAAAATTCGCGCTTCTTGCTGTAGATAAGCAGGTCTCCCGTGCCGTCGGGCACCTGGACCTTCACCACCAGGCTCTTCGGGTACCGCTTCGGCTGCCCGCACTGTCCGCGCGTGTCGTTCTCGGTGGGCGGCTCGCGCCAGCCAGTGACCGCGCGGATGACGGGAGCAGAGGGCACGATGCTCGCGCTGTCGATGTACATGGGCTTGAAGACCACAACATTCTCTGTCGAGAAAGACTGGCAGGACGGCTTGTGCGTCCTCCAGTGTGTTTCTATCCCACTTATGAGTCGTCGCGCGTACGGTGAAAAAGGGACCGGGACATACTTTGGCAGGAGGCCGTACAGTAAAGCACGGAATGGCAGGCTCCGCACTGTTTGAGCGAGCCCTGGGTCTTGCCGCACGCAGCGCACGCCTTGCTCTCGCGCGGGGCCGTCTCTCCCGCCCGCGCGCGCAGCCACTTGCGCACCGCAGCAGCGATCTCCGGCCCGCTCGACACGTATATGCTCGCGAGCTTCATCCCGTCCGCGTCCGGGAGCTCCAGGTCCGCGCCGAACTGCATGAGCAGATCGACGGCGGCTGCGAACCCCGAGAGGATTGCGCCCGCGAGGGGCGTCATGCCGTAGATGTTTTGGTGGTTGGGTGCGGCGCCGTGCTCGAGCAGCGTGCGCAGGATGGCGGGGTTGGTGTAGTGAAGCATGGTGGCGTGGTCGAGGGCGGTGTAGCGGCAGATGTCCTCGACGTCCGGGGGGCAACCGTGAGTGAGCAAGTACTTGAGGCACTCGACATGGTGGCAGGAGGATGGGTGCACCGGGATGGTGCGCTGGCTGCCTACAACGACGAGGGCCGCATAGCCGAACTTGAATGGTGTTTCGGTCCCGTCGAGCGGAGGCGCGGTGCCGTTTTCAACAGCCTGATCCATTCGCGTCCTGATCAAATACCTGATAGGCTAGTAGTACCACGCACCTGTTTGACATTGTCCAAGGCTCCAACATAGCAGCTCAGCGCAAAATCGTCCAAGAGCTGGGCTCGGAAATAGTATCCTTCTGAGGGACAAACCGCTGAAAACTTGCGCATACATGACAAAAACTGCAACTTACGAGTCCTATAAATATCCTTAAGCTCCTGACCGCCGCCTTTTGTGGTGAGAAAGCCGGTGCTTGCCCCGTATTCGACGAGTTGTCGCATCCTAGGCGTCAGCGCAAAGCCTCCGTCGCCCATGACTGTCGACATGTTTCGGTCTCGTTTCCAGGAATGCTGGAGAAGCAGTGTTTTAGATATGAGCTCGAGCAGCCACAGAGATCAAAGGAGATGTAGCGAGGCAGCAGAATGCTCGAGTTCAAGTGGGAGACAAGCCGTTCTGCAAAATCGAGAAGGCGCCGCGCACGGCAGTTGCCGGCGGTACCCCGGCCTCCAACGTTTTGTCGATTACTCTCCTCGATTTCTCGTCGATGAACAAACTCATCCCGATGTCCCATCCGCAGCGCAGCCTCGCAGCAAATGCCATATGAGCGATCACGACTACATTAGATACAAATTCAACAAAAGCCAGGCTGAGGTGGAACGTCTCGGTGCGGAGTCCGCAGTTGAGTAGCAACGGAGATCTACGCTTTCAGCCGCCCCCAAGCGCACCAGTTTGTATCCAGAGGGAAAAACCACAGCAACAAGCACCATGGACTGCCGCTTTTGTCAGGACGACAGACGGACAGCTATGTACGGGAATGGCCAGCAAGAATTTAGGAGGTTTGCCCGGCGCCCGCCCGCGCTCTACGAGAGACCAGCAGCACGCGGGTCATCGACGCACAGTGCGTGGGTCATAGCGTGCATACTGGCCGTCCGTTGCGCAGGCGGAGTGGGCGGCCCCGAAAGCGCTTTATCGCCGTGTCATCCATAGTCAGGCCACACAGGACAGCGCGGCTTCGACGAGGACCGCGACTGGCACGTTGGCAAGCACTATCTCCCACGCGCCCTCGTCCCGCCGAACGGCCAATGGAGAGGTCAGGCAGACGATCCGCCGCGAACGCGCGCACCGCGTCATCTCCCCGCAGCTCCCTGCTGCCTGCCCTCCGGGAACCCGAGCGCAATGGGCGCCGTGCACTTGCGGGAAGACTTGCGTGCTGGGAGCGACGGGCGAGGACCACGGCTCGCGGACGATCGTCGAGCGTCGTGACGGTTGTCGGCTCCGTGGAGGAAGGGCTGCAGTGCGGATAAGAAGGCGGCGGACGGGAGGACAGAGGAAACTGCACATCCGGAAGCAGAACAGAACCTCGCAGCAAGCAATCGCCGAAAGAATGGAGCAAGTGCGGCGGGCGAGAACTACACGCTGCAGGAGAAGAAACTGAGAAGAATCACTCACCCCGCGCACACATGCGAGCCGATTCTCCTACATCATTGCCCTTATAGACCACACGGGCATCGTTCCTTCGCGCTTCCACGAGTGCATTGCCAAGTTCGTTGTTGACAGCATGGTTGCTACCAATGTGGACGGTTCGTCAGTGCCCTCTACCGACCATACCCACGCTCACCTCGAGGTTCCTGGTGTTGATTTTGACCGTTCGTCGGCGCGGTGAGTGTGTAGTCGTAGCAGAAGGAGTGGTCAGTTGCGCAGCTCAAGCTCGTGGACGTTGCGAGGTGAAAATTGAAGTAGCGGTGTTGCCGGGCCGATGTGACCGTCACCCACGCGCCCGACGAGCCCGGTGCGTGACGACTCGGACGCTGGAACCTTGCTACGCTCCCCACTACCCGCTCCCCTGCCCCGCCCGCCTCGCCTCGCGTCTATCGTACCGTATATATGCACGAGTGCACCCCGGCGAGGTAAGCCTAAGCTCTTGTGCGCCTGCACGCGCTGATCAGCGACCCGACACAGCACGCTCCTTCATTTCATTGAACACGATTGCTCCTCGCAAGCGACGAGTCACGGCGCTGCCGCTGGATCAGGGCTCGCGGTGTGTCTCATGCTGACGAGGAGATGAAGGTGAAGAATGACCTGATTACTGTGCGACGAGATGAGTTTCACTGCAGACGACGCCAAGGCTTGACTTTTCCGAGGCGACTCGGCTTCAAATCGAGACCATACATTCACGATATCTTAGTACATTCGTACGTGGACCCGTCGAATAATACATGGCGCTTCAATTTCGAAGGGCTACTTAGCGCACTCATGGGGACCCGTACACGGAGTCGCCGAAGATTGTACTGAGGAGGGTGTTTGCGTAGACATGTTGCCGTCAGTGCGCTATCGCTCTAGAAGCTCAACTGCGCGGGTTGGTGACAGGACTGTATTATCGCGAGCTGCGCATGATAGCATCGGCTGCGTTATAAGTAAAAATGTGCATCGGCCATCGGCAGTAGCGTCCTCGAGGTTCCAAATACACACGTGGCGCGTGCATGATGGCGTCTCTCACTCCTAGCGTACCCGGATGAGCAGGAGACCGCGAAAAGAGAGTCATCAGCACACTGTCAAACGTTCCGCAGAGCAGAACTTGTCGATCTTGATGAACGATGTGTGCAGGTTGGCGTCGTCTGCGCTGCTGAACGCCAGTTTCTTATCGAATATGAGAGTGAGCTCCGCATCGTCAATCTGCGCCTGGTCGGCCGAATTGAGCTTCTCGCGGATACTCAGCGGCGTAGAGAGGTCTTCCGGGGTTAGATCGTAGCGCCTGACAAGCAAATCACGCGCATTCTGGAGTAAATGTCGACGAATGGCAGTCAAGGCAGCTGTGGTCTGTTTTCGGAGGCGATGTTGGTCAGAAAGCGATGAGGGAGAGCAATTGCTACAGTACGTACGTCTTTCGCGGTATCGGTTATCGTAGCCAACTCTTCACTGCCGCTGTCGTCGTGTGAATTCATTTTTGTATCAGATGCCGCAGGCGGGGACAGGTGAAAAACGTGCCTCCGATTCGATCTCGGCGATGTCTTCGTGAAGCTGCAGGTAATTTGAACGGGCCAATCTGGACGTGGTATTCTGATTTGAGATACATACCTGGGAGTACTCCCTGTTCAAGTTCATCTAACAGGCGAGACGTTAGCCTAGGTATTCACACCGAACGAAGCACTTGCCTGCTCTAAATTGGACTGCAGCAGCTTCTTCTTCTCGGCTTCCAGCCGCGCAATCTCTCTGTTAATCGTGGCCTCCAGCTCCTTGTGTGTGAGCTCCTGCAGCTGACGGAGTTTAACGACCTGCGCCTCAAGGCGACGACCATTCTCCTCAACGATGTTTGCACACTTATCGCCGTTACTCTTGAGCTTCATTGAAACTGTATCAACTGGCAGTCGACGGATCAACAGGGAGTGCACAACATACCTCGGCCAACAACAGATGTAGTTGTTTCGCCGTCTCGCGTGCCGCGGCGGCTTTCCTGAAAATATCGTCTGATCTGACAGAAGATTTCTTCGCTGACCATGGTCATGAGCTACATCCGGCTGGGAAGAAATAAGGCGCACCCTTTTGACTTGCAGTGCGCGCCTCGATAACATTGGCACTCTCCGGCGCGGACGGACGCACAAGGTGCACGGGAAAGCGATTCGAGCCTTCATGCACATGACCAGGCATTGGGGGTAAAACCTCCGACGGTGCCCCAGCTAAGACTAAGATGTCAGCTGATTTACTCATGGAGAATTGTATGGGCTTTACTTGGCTACAATGGTGCAGGCGTCGTCGTCGAGGCCAGGGTGGTAGTAGTCGGAAGCAAGAGACATGACGCGGCTCCCGGGAGCGGCCCGGTCCGGCTGATAGCGTAATGTAGAGTCGCAGCAGCCAACTCCTGTCGAGACCGGCTTTATCTTTGCTTCTACCATCAGTACGTCCAGCACTTCCGTTTCACCCCGTCTTTCAATACGAGCTGAGGTGTTGCGTACATCTAGGTATGCCTGCCCCAGATTCGGACCCGCACGACGCTGTCGTGCAGCAGTGTCACGCCAACCCGGAGCCCTCCATCGAACGCATCCCCCCCGAGATCCTCAGCAAAATCTTCACCATTCTCACAACAATCGACCAGCCAGCGAAGCATCGCTCTCAAATTACCTGCAGAAGAAAACCGCTTGGCTGGCTTTCCGTCACTCATGTCTGCCAACGGTGGCGCAACGCAGCGCTGGAGGACCCTATCCTCTGGGCTGCAAACATCCTCATCCCCTGTCCGCTCGGCGACCGCTGGACCGCGGCATTCTTCGCTCGCTCCAAAACTGCGCCTCTCGTAATCAACAGAGATCAGTCTAGGCTTCTGACTGTCACGCCCTTCGAGCTCGCATATGTTGGCGAGAACCTCGCGCGCACGCGCTTCCTCGGCATCAACATGACCGAATACGGGCTTCCTTCCCTCTGTCAGCCCGCGCCGATATTAGAAAGTCTCAATATGACCAACAGCTTAGGCCAGGAGGACGGCTTGCCAGCCGACTTGCTCGGCGGAGTAGCTGGAGCGCCAGCTCTGCAGCACCTGCGTCTGCACGGATTTCGACCGTGGTCATCACCCTTCCCCGAGAAGCTTGTCAGTCTGGATACCTCAGACTGTGAAATGATGCTTGTGGATCTCCTCGCACGCTTGAAGCCCTTGCAATCCCTGGAGGAGCTCGTGCTGAGGCTAGGAAGGGCAGGCGGGGTGGCGGATTGGGACAACGTCGTCGAGCTAGCAAGCCTCCGGAAGCTTCACGTGTGCGGTACGACCATGGCTGCGCGGCGGCTCCTCGACCATCTTACACTCCCTGCCAATGTCAGCATTCACTGTGAAGTGCCATGGGAAGAGACCTGGACGATCACAGAGCTGATCCCGTTGGTCAGAAGATGCACCGGCGGACGAGCCATCTCGCATATCTGCATAGCCGGGAATACGTGGTCCGATCTGCAGAACAGACGCGATGTCGAGGTCGCCGCAGTGCTCTCTGGCAACGCCGAGCCGACGTTGACTTTGGCAATCGACCGAGCTTCGGGGAATACCTCCTACAGGCCCCACATCATACCATATGTGTTCAAGGCGATGGTTTCGAAGAACCTGCAGCAACTTAAAATGCACAGCGACTTGTTCGTATCCGACTGGGTGGACGCTCTGCGGGGCGCGAGCCGGTTGTCCCGGGTCACGCTCCAGGGCCAATCGTTGCGGGATTTCTGCACCGCGCTGGCTGGCTCCGAGGACTTGCTGCCCGCGCTCGCGGTGCTCACCATCCACAGCGTGGACTTCTCCCCTGAGGACTCGTACCAGTGCAATACGGTCGATGGCATTCTTTCGCGGACTTTCGCTGAACGGGCTCGGGCGGGGCACGCGCTCAAGGAGCTCCGCATGGTAGAATGTCGTGTGCCTCATTGGGCACTGCGCGCAGTGCAGATGGAGCTGCCGGAGACGAAGGTCTGTTCGCGAGCGTGTTATGAGGCGTGATGGCAGCTTGCTCTGTAGGATCGCGCACGCGGCGGATCTCAGTCTACCATGTTGATATTTATTTTGTCTCGGTACTACGAGGATGTATTCCGCCAGATGCATACAAATATAGCCGTGATCGTTTCATTACCCGGGCCAGCGCGCACGCTCGAGCGCTGACACCCAGAACGGCTGCGCGAGTGGGTGTGGACGCGTCACAAATTGAAGGGGCGGTCACGTTGCCGGCCCGCCGTGACTGCGGCAATGCCATGACTTCCACCCAAGTGCGCCGGTCCGTCTCGCAGGTTCTTGTATCCTTATGTTGTGAGTCGCCACTCTCCGATTCCACTCTGTCTCCCAAGATGCAGTCGCTCTCTTGGCTATGGCTGCGTCCAATTAACGGGTAGGGAAAGAGGCGAGGATCGTCACGGTCAATCAGTAGGCAGATGCAGCAGGGCGACACACGGTGCGGTGCGACGACTCCGCTCATCTACTTCAACTACACCGTTCTCGGCGATGGTGATAGATCTCTACAGGTGCGTGTAGCCACTCCTCATTCTCGCAATAGCTGAGTGACCCTTGTATACTTACATAGACATGATGCGGACGATTTATCTGGGCGCACCGCATCCTTCTGGGCCGACGCCGCACGCAATCGCCTCACACAGCTTGGCACCGTCCCCCAATACCACATAGACCTCCACAACGCTACCCCACAGTCCGTCTCCGAGAGCGAGGTCTCTCTGCAAGACGCCATAGAAGTCGCTACACAAGAACGCCTCCACGAGGAAATAAGCATGAAAAAAGCCATGGAGGCTGTCAAAGGCCACTACCGCACACGCGAGTCTGCACTCCACGGCGCGCTGCAGGCTGTACGAGCGCGACACTTCCTCCCTATCTTCCGCCTTCCGCCGGAGACTTTCGAGAGGGATTTTGTATGTCGGTCCCTTCTGGATTTGCCTTCCTACAGATCACTTGGATACATCCCCGGTGCTACGCACGTATGCCAGGCGTGGCGGACTATCGCGCTTGGGTACCCGCGCCTGTCAGCTGTGGTTGTATTTCCGCTTCCCGGCCGTGAATTGGCTTCTGAGGTCTTGTCGTGATCCGGATTGCATCCATTGAACTTCACCACCGTCTTCAGCGTAAGCTCGAAAGCGGCCAACACGGTTCACCACATCCTTTCCAACCTCCATCGGACGAGGAGCCTTGCCATAGTCCATGACGAGCAGTACAATCGACCACTTCTCTTCAACCACGTCGCGGCGTGCCCCATGATCGAGTAGCTCATTATTGAGATCCCAGACATGCTCACGCCTGGGCTCCCCGGAAATTTTCTCACTAGTCCCACCCCCCGCTCTTCGTGAGCTCCGCATCGTCACGCCCTCGGGATTCAGCTCGGCATCCCCATGCCAGATTGGAGCTGCAGACCCGGGCCTTCGTCAACAGGAGCAAACCGCGTGTCGAGGATGTTGTGGCAGCCCTACGGAGGATGGTCACATTCGAACGCCTCGTCATTTCTGTTGCCTTCCTGCCACCGGAGGAGACTGATTTTGTCGGCAAAGTCGTCCAGCTGCCGCGAATGGACCTCCTGGCCCTCACTGCTTCCGAGTCGATTGAAGATGCGCAGCGCCTCCTGGAACGAATCAAGCTCCCGCCTACTACGCAGATCCGCATTACCCTCTCGAAAAGCCAAATGCGACCTGAGGACTAAGAAATCTGTGCCTTCTTCGACGCCCTTCAACCCTCTCTCCACGGCGCCGGCGGCGAGCCCATAAAGGAACTCGTCATATCAGCCGTGACGCCTTGGTCCATGGCCATAGCCTCCAGAACCAAAGTCATGGTGCTCGCCTGGCGCGGCACCCATCACGCTCAAATTTCCGCAGGGCAGCCGGCGTTGGGGTGGCGGCATGCTGACTCACACTGCGGTGGATGTTTTTGCGACCGAGCACCTGCACAACCTCGCAATGCTGGACGTCGCATGGGACGAGGATGATTGGGTGCGTGCGCTCGAAGACACGCCTGCTCTGACGAGACTCGAAGCAACGGGCAGCGCTGCCACCGCGCTGTGCCGTGTCATAGCCCCTCTGCTTGGCAATGCGCACGATGCAGGTACTACTTCCACCACCACATTATGTCGTGCTTGCTGATGCTAATCGAGCATCAGTAATACTCCCGACGCTGGCGACGTTGCACCTGCGCGGCGTCAGCACTTGCGTGTGCTACGCGCCCGACTGGCCCAGCCTCAGCGACACACTGCAGGTCTGCCTAGCAGCGCGTGCGCGCGTCGGGTGTCCGCTGACGATGCTGGACCTGCTGCGCTCCCCGTTCGTCCGGCCCGCTGACCTTGCGGAGCGCTGCCCCTCGTGCACATCATCGCGCCGCGAGAGAACCCCGGGGGAAGTAAGTCTGTTCGTGGTGTAGGCCTGCGCATGCTGATCAGTGACCTGGCTCAGTGCACTTTTTGAAATGGTGGTTTCTCCTTTCTGAAGAGGGGACGTTGGAGGGCACCCGCCGCGCAATACTGCTGTGTGCGGCCCTACCGGGATCGGATCCAGGCTCTAGCTTGCAGTGTGTCTTGCTGGACCAAGTTGAGCTGTATGATGATGATAACTTAGGATGTCAGTTACGGATGAGCAAATTACGCCCGGGCGAATTCGGTAGAGTGTATTCGCCAATCGCCAATATTCCGCTCGATCTCACAAGGCGCAGTTGCTCCCTTGGTCGAGTCAACTGATCGGCGAGTAAAGCGGCAGGTATATCGATCAGCTGCAGATTTGATCGATTGGTCTCTCCTGGCCTGGGCCGTGCGTGCAAATTAGACGCTGTGTTGTCGCCTGCACGACTCTGCTTTTGCCCTTGTCCCATTCGCGTTCGTTGTCCTTGGCTGCGGCAACATCGTCGGCGATGGTGAACGATCTCCCCAGGTGTGTGTATATGCTCTCTACTCTACTCATGGCTTACTGACCATCGGGCATACGCAGACACGATGTGGATGATTCGGCTGCACGCACTTCATCATTCTGGGTAGACACGGCCCACAATCGTCTCTCCCAGATCGGTGCCATCCCCCAATACCACGTCGACCTCTATGACGCTACCCCACAGTCCGTATCCGAACGCGAGGCCTCTCTTCTGGACGCCATAGAAACCGCCAGGCAAGAACGTCTCCACGAAGAGATCAGCATGAAGACTGCCACGGAGGCCGTTCAAGGCCACTACCGCACACGCGAGTGTGCCCTCCACAGTGCGCTGCAGGCTGTGAGAGCGCGACAAAACGCCTTCCTCCCCATCTTCCGCCTGCCGCCGGAGGTTTTCGAGAGGGTGTTTGTCTGGATGTCCCTCCTGGACCGGTCGTCCTCTACGTCACTCGGCTGGATCCCCGGCGCTACGCACATCTGCCGAGCGTGGCGGATGATCGCGCTCGGCTATCCCCGCCTGTGGGCTTTGGTTACGCTTCCACTTCCCGGCCGCGAATGGGCTCCTGTGGTGCTGTCGCGGTCCGGATCTCAGCCACTGGACCTGTCCGCTGTCGTCAACTTAGGCTCGGACGGTGACAGCACCGTAGACCAAATCATTTCGAGCCTCCATCGCACGAGGGTCCTTTCCATAACCCATGGCGAGGGGTACAATCAATCCCTTCCGTTCAACCTGGTCGCACCGTGTTCCATGCTGGAGGTGCTCAATATAGAGGTCCCAAGTATGCTAACTCCAGGGCTCCCCGGACAGTTTCGCCTTGGTGACACCCCAGCTCTTCGTGAGCTCCGCGTCGTCACGCCCTCAGCATTCAACTGGGCCTCCCCATGTTTGACGAACCTCGTCAGCTTGGAGGTGCAGATGCAGATGTCGCCTTTCATCAACACGGTCAAGCAGCGCGTCGAGGATGTCGTCGGAGCCTTACGGAGGCTGGTCACTCTCGTACGCCTCACCCTATCTGTTGCTTTCGTACCATCAGAGGAGGAGACCAATTCCACCACCGATGTCCTCCTGTTGCCGCGTATGGACGTTCTGGTCCTTAAAGCTTCGATCGGAGATGCGCAGCGACTCCTAGACAGAATCAAGCTTCCACCTACAGCACAGATCAACATGACCCTCTCAAAGAATCAGGCCCGTGTCCAGGACCCGTACATACTCAACCTTACCCGTGGCCAGGACCCGTACGCATTCTTCGAAGCTCTCCAGCCCTCCATTCACGGCGGTGGCGAGCCCATCACAAAACTCGTCATCTCGGCCGTAACACCTTGGTCCGTGGCCGTCACCTCCAGCACCAAAGTCATGGTGCTCGCCTGGCGCGGCACCCGGCGCACATACACGGCGCCAGTCACGCTGGAGTTCCCTAAAGGCAGCCGGCGCTGGGATAGCGCTGCCGGCATGATGACACGCGCTGCGGTGGACGCCTTTGCATCCGAGCACCTGCGCGACCTCGCAATACTGGACGTCGCGTGGGACGAGGAAGATTGGGTGCGTGCGCTTGAGGCCGCGCCGGCTGTGACGAAACTCGAAGCCTCGGGCGGCGCTGCTCCCGCGCTGTGCCGCGTGCTGTCCCCGGGTGGTCATGCGCAAGGCAATCCAGGTACCACTTCCGCACCCACATCATGTCATACAGGGCGTTGCTGATCGAGGACCAGTCATACTCCCGGGACTGTCGACGCTGCGACTGCGTGGCGTCAGCACGGCAGCACGCTATGCGCCCGCTTGCGACGAGCGGCGCTTCAGCGATGCGTTGCGCATCTGCCTTGCATCGCGCGAGCAGCGCGGGTTCCCGCTGGCGACGCTCGATCTGCTGCGCTCCCCACTCGTTCGCCCCGCCCACCTCGCCGCACTGCGCGCCGCGCTGCCACTCGTACACATCGTCGCACCGTGCGCGGACCCTGGGGGAGGTAAGCCTCTGTGCTACTCATCGTGTGCTTGCGCGTGCTGACCAGCGACTCGACTCGGACTAGTGCGCTGCCTCAAGAGGAGATCTTTCCCGGCGGGCGAGGGGACTCCAGAGACCACGGGCAGCGTGCTGCTCCTGTGTGCGGACGTGCTGGGCTCGGACCCGAACCCGCAGTGTATTGTGCTGGATCACGTAGAGCTGGATGACGACGAGTGTATGAAGGTGATGGATGGCCGGATTAGGGCGCGGCAATTTCTGTCACGGATTCCTGTGTAAGGAAGGACTCGTGAGCCCATCCCGTAGAACTTCGTTTGCGGATTTTGTTGACACCTATATGGCGACGACGCTAAGCCCTGACCTGTCCGAGTGAACTAGGTTTTAAATCGAGCATATGATGACACTGCCCAAGGATCTTAGTACACCCATACATCAAATGATGCATGGCGCTTCAATTCGCAGGGTCCACTAGGGCGGATGTAAATACAATGGAGAATTAGTGAGTGAGCTCACAAATACTGTCGAGGACGGTTTTGTGCGCGGACGTGTTCCCGTCAAGGCGAGCACACAGGCTTCCGGCGTGTGGTGAACTAGTCCGCCTGTAGAAAGTGGTGGCGAGTGCATGATGGCGCCTCTCACTCCTACCGTGGACTTTGTTGACGTGACGTGGCGGCGGAAAAACCAAAAGTACACACCGATTTCAAAGGTTCTCAACAGCAGAGCCTGATAATTTTCTGGGCGAAGTAGCCAGGCTGCCGTTGCGTCCTGCGCTGCTGATCGCCATTTCCGGACGGTCGAATATGACAGTGAGCTCCGCTTCATCAAGCTGTCCTCGTCAGCAGGGTGAAAGTGATTTTCTAGGACACACCCGGCGTATACGGACACCGGAGAAGAGACGTCGCACGATGATGGAGCGTAGCGCTTGAAGAGCAAAAGACGCGCATCGTTGAGCAGGCGATCGCAGGAGGCTACAGTGGTAAGACGTGACGAAGGAACAGGAGCTTGAGTACGTGCATGCTTCGCGGTCTACTCATGGCATCCGTGGTTGTCCTGTGCATTCATTTATGAGTCAGATGTCGCAGCCCGGGGATACATGATGCGATACCTGCCTCGATAGTAGAAAGACATGGCGAGGTGGAAATGCGACCCGATGCTCAGAACGGCTGATCGGCGAGCAGCTCGCTCACCTTCACCACGAGCTGCTCCGCACTCTTAATCTCTGCCGCAAAGTAACCCTTCCACGTGCCTCCTGGCCCTGACACGCCCTTCGCCTTCATGACCGCAACAATCCGTTCGTATGCTGCGGGATCATCTTCCCGCCCTGCGTAGCACAGAAAGTCACGTTTCTTGGTGTAAATCAGGAAAGGGCTGTCCACGGCAGAGATCTGAATCTTCACTATGACGCTCTTCGGGTACGTGATAGTGTGCGCTTCGGTAGGCACCCGTAGGGGAGGAGTCAAATTGTGAGCGATTATGCTGGCCACTGGTGCGCCGGAGTATATCGGGGTGAGCGTTACAGTATTATCAGACGAGAACGCCTGGCACAGTGGCTTGTGCATCTGCCAGTGCCATCCTATCAATGGTTCGTCAGGAAGACAGCAGACGTAGTGAAAAGTGTCTCGCACTCTGGCATTCCGACGAGCAATACAGGACGGAATGGCAGCGGGCGCACTGCTTCAGTGATCCCTGCGTCTTGCTGCACACCGCGCACTCCTTCCTCTCGCGGGGCGCCGTCTCGCCCGCCCTCGCGCGCAGCCACTTGCGCACGACCGCAGCGATCTCTGGCCCATACGTCACATAGATCTCCGAGAAGTGTCGCCCATCTGCATCGCGAATGGCCAAATCCGCGCCGTACTCCATGAGCATGTCCACGGTCTTGGCAGAGTGGCACATCATCGCGCCCCACATCGCAGTCCTGCCATAGATGTCCTGATGGTTGGGTGCAGCGCCGTGCGCGAGGAGGGCGCTGATGAGAGCGGGTTTGGTGGATAAAATCATGGAGGCGTGTTCGAGCGCGGTGCAGCGACAGATGTCCGGGACGTCGGGCGGGCAGCCGTGTGAGAGGAGGAATTTGAGTGTCTCGACGTGATATCCGGATCCGGGCGGGCCCTCCACAAGACGCTGGCTGCCTGCCACCACGAGCGTCGCATAGCCAAATTCGAAGGGCGTCGCTGTGCCATCGAGGCGTGGGGCAGAGTCGTTTCTGACTGCCTGCCGGGAGTTAGGGCGAGATCGAGGAACAGCAAGCGGTGGACGCACCTTGGACACCTCAGAGACCATGCCAGTGTAGCACAACAGCGCAAAAAGGTCCAGTTTGTTTGGATTGAACAGCATGGTTTCTGCACAGTGGAAATGGTCAGATCGCGTATTTCGGAATCAGGTGGACATACGCGCGTTATACAGGTCCCGCAGTTCGTACCCGCCATTATCCGTACTCAAGAAGCCTTCAGTAGACAGTAATGATTGCATGCGAGGTGTTACCTGGAGGCCTGCATCGTGTGCCATCGACATGATGAGAGTCAGGATGATAGCGGTGACCGGCCGGTGACCGCGGAAGAGACAGCCACGTGGGCCTGAGCGTCGGATATGACGTCACTACACCTCTCACGCCGATTCAAAGTCGCACTGGCGCTATAAGCTGTCTTCGTCTAGTAGCAGACATGAGCGCAGGAATTTATTTCACAGTATGTCTTACGCGGTCACGGTCATCGCTTCCATCTCCTCACAGTCGATGTCGTCCTGTAAATTCATCTCTGTATCAGATTCCGCAGCAGGGGAAAGGAGTCACGAAGGTTGTGCTGAGGAGGGTACATGCGCAGACATGTCGCCATCAGGCGCTATCGCTCTAGGCTCAACTGCGCGGCTTGGTGACAGACTCGGTGCGTTATGAGTAGAATGTGCATCGCAGCATTGGCCATCGGCAGTAACGTCTCCGCGAGATTCCTGATACACAAGCTGCGCGTAAGTACATGATGGCGCCTCTCACTCCTAGCGTACCCGGATGAGAATGAGACCGCGGCAAAAGAGTCATTAGCACACACCAGCTCCAAAATTTTCCTGGAGAAGAACTTCTCGATCTTGCTGAACGATGTGTGCAGGTTGGCGTTGTCTGTGCTGCCAAACGCCAGTTTCTCATCGAATATGAGAGGGAGCTCCGCGTGAGCTTCTCGCGGATACTCCGCGGCTTAGAGAGGTCTTCCGGGGTTAGACCGTAGCGCATGACAAGCAAATCACGCGCATTCCGGAGTAAATGTCGACGAAGGAGTCGACGGGCAGCGCACGACATACCTTGGCCAACAGCAGAAGTAGTTGTTTCGCCGTCTCGCGTGCCGCGGACATCTGCATCATTGTCGGGGTGAGGGTGGTGGTCGGAAGCAAGAGGCGAATTACGCGAGGGCGTGCGAACAGAGTCCTAGCTGCTCTACTGAAGCCGCGTCCTAGCCATTGGCCACTGCAACACTCGCCAGTTACATTCTGAGATATCACAAGCAGCAGTCGTCTCCTGGCCATGGTCGCATTGGATTGAGAGCGAAGATGCGAGGATCGTCGCGGTCGATCGGTGATCACGCGGATGCATGCGACACGTGTGCTGAGTGCGGTTTCCTCTTTACCCCCATCCCGTTCGTCGTCCGTGGCCCAGCGATGGCGAACGATCTATACGGGTGCGTGTATCCGCTCTTTCTTCTCGCAACTTCTAAGTGAGCCTGGTGTATGCGCAGACACAATGCAGAAGATTCAACTACTCGTACTGCATCATTCTGGTCCGACGCGGCCCGCAATCGTCTCGCCCAGCTCGACTCCATCCCCCAATACCACGTCGATCTCCATAACACTTCCCCACAGTCCATCTCCGAGCGCGTGGCCTCCCTGCAAGACGCCATAGACGCCGCTACGCAAGAACGCATCGATGAAGAGATCAGCATGAAAAACGCCATGGAGGCCGTTCGAGGCCACTACCGCACACGCGATCGTGCCCTCCGCAGTGCGCTGCAGGCTGTGAGAGCGCGACAAAACGCCTTCCTCCCCATCTTCCGCCTGCCGCCGGAGGTTTTCGAGAGGGTGTTTGTCTGGATGTCCCTCCTGGACTGGTCGTCCTCTACGTCACTCGGCTGGATCCCCAGCGCTACGCACGTCTGTCGTGCGTGGCGGATGATCGCGCTCGGATACCCGCGCCTGTGGGCTGTGGTTACGCTTCCACTTCCCGGCCGCGATTGGGCTCCTGTGGTGTTGTCGCGATCCGGATCGCATCCACTGGACTTCGCTGCTGTCTTCAGAGAAGACGATGACGATGTCAGGATGGTGGACCAGATCGTTTCCAACCTCCATCGCACGAGAGTCCTTGCCATAATCCATGACGAGGCGTACAATAAAGCCCTCCTCCTCAACTGCGTCGCGCCGTGCCCCATGCTTGAGGCGCTCAATATTGAGATCCCAGACACTGTGTTCACGTCTGGGCTCCCCGGACGGTTTCTAACTAGTCCCACTCCTGCTCTTCGTGAGCTCCGCATCGTCTCGCCGTCGGCATTCACCTGGACATCCCCATGTCTGAAGACCCTTGTCAGCTTGGAGCTGCAGACCTCAATCCATACTCAAAGGAGCAAGTCACACATCGACGATGTCGTGGCAGCCCTACGGAGAATGGTCGCACTCGAACGCCTCGTCATGTCCGTTGCCTTCCTGCCACCGGAGGAGACTGATTCTGTCGGCGATGTCGTCCATCTGCCGCGCATGGGCTTCCTGGTTCTCACTGCGTCAATCGGAGATTCACAGCGCCTCATGGAACGAATAAAGCTCCCGCCTACTACGCAGATCAGCATGACACTCTCGAAAAGCCGGAGGCATCCCCAGGACGAAACCCCCTCCACCTTCTTCAAGGCCCTCCAGCCCTCTCTCCACGGCGCCGGCGGCGACCCCATCACAAAACTCGTCATATCGGCCGTGACGCCTTGGTCCACGGCTGTCACCTCCAGCACCAAAGTCATGGTGCTCGCCTGGCGCGGCGCCCACCGCACATACACGGCGCCCATCACGCTCGAGTTCCCGCAGGGCAGCCGGCGCTGGGGCAGCGGCGCGCTGACACTCTGTGCGGTGGACTCCTTTGGGTCCGAGAGCCTGCGCGACCTCGCTGTGCTGGACGTCGCGTGGGACGAAGAGGATTGGGTGGATGCACTCGATGGCACGCCGGCTGTGACGACACTCGAAGCCACGGGCAGCGCTGCCGCCGCGCTGTGCCGCGTGCTAGCCCCGGGTGGTTATGCTCACGACTATCCAGGTACTACCTCTGCCCTCAAATCATGTCACACAGCCCGTTGCTGATCGAGCGCAGTGATACTCCCGGCGCTGGCGACGCTGCGCCTGCGCGGCGTCAGCACGCGAGGGCACTACGCGCCAGACGAGCCCCGCCTCTGTGACGCGCTGCAGATCTGCCTGGCAGCGCGCGCGCATGCCGGGTGCCCGCTGACGACGCTGGACCTCCTGCGCTCCCCGCTCATCCGCCCCGCGCACCTCGCGGAGCTGCGCACTGCACTGCCGCTCGTGCACATCGTCGCGCCGCGCGTGGACCCCGGAGGAGGTACGTACGCCTCAGCGCTGCCCATCATGTGCGTGTGTGCTGATTTCCGGCCGACGCAGAGCGCTCCTTTAAATGGGCTTTACGCCTCACGGGAGAGGGGATGGAGATAACGGAGAGCGTGCTGCTGCTGTGTGCGGAAGTGCCGGGCTCGGACCCGGGCTCGAGCTCGCAGTGCGTCGTGCTGGACCGATTAGAGCTGAATGACGACGACGGTATGACGATGACGGAGATGATGGCGTGGTGAATTCGGTAGAATGTGTGCGGTTCAAAATCAAATAAAGCATATATTACTGATAATAAGTTAGCCTTCATGGATGCGCTAGGTTCACCATAGCTGTGGATGGGCTAGTCCTGTAGGATAGGGAAATATGACGGCTCTCATTCCTACAGCGTACTTCAATAAGCCTGAAGCGCAGGGAGAAAGAATCATTAGCACACACCGGTGTCAAGGGTCCGGATAGGAGAACTTGGAGAACTTGCTGGGCGAGGTATGCAGGTTGACGTCGTGTTCTGCGCTGTCGAACGCCGGTGCCGAACGGTCGAATATGGCAGTGAGGTCTGCTTCGTCGAGCTGCGCCCGGTCGTCAAAGTTGAGCTTCTCGTGGATACGCAGCGGCGTATAGACGTCTTGCGGAGATAGATCGTACCGCGCGATGAGCCAATCACGCGCATCCTTGAACATCAAATATTGGGCCAGGTCATTCAAGCCAGCCGTGGTCTGTGTTTTCAAAGGCGAAAGTGGTCAGAAAGCGACGACAGAGCCAAAGTTCGAGTACGTGCGTCTTCCATGATCTTTGCGATCACAGCCAACTTATAAGTGTCGATAACACTCTGTGCATTTATCAATGAATCAGTTGCCGCAGGCCGGGGAAATATTTAACACGTGCCTTGGCGGCAGCCGCTTCGAATATTTCCAAAGCTGCTTGAAGCGTCAGAGAATTAAATAAACGGGTGAACCTGGACTGTGCATTCCAATTTCGAAACATACGTCGGAGTCATCATTCTGCGCCTAACAGCAAGACGTTAGCACAAAGATTCCGATCAAACGGAGCACTTGCTTGTTCAATATCCTTATACTGCCGCTGCATCTTGGATTCCAGCAGGTCAATATCACTGTCCAGCTGCTGGGTGTCGTCGGCGAGCATGTCACCCAGCTGCTGGATCATGACGCCCTGCTTCTGGATCTCGTCAGATTGCTTATTGATTTCGTCTTGATACTCTGCGATAATTGCGCCATGCGCAGCAAGCCGACGGCCGTTCTCGCGATCGATCTTGCTGGCCTCATCCAACTCACTCTTGGCCTTGGCCAAAATTGGATCAACTGGCGTGACTGATTAGCAGGCAGTGCGACATACCTTGTCCAACCGACGTATGAGTTCCTCCGCTGCATCGAATGCAGCGTCGAATTCACTCAACGCATTGTCTGCTTGGACAGACGATGTCCGAGTCTTCGCTGGACATGATGGTGATCAGCCGCAGCTGGCGAGTCGGAGGAAAGGAGACGCACCATTTCGACTCGCCGCTGCCGTCGCCATCGCGCTTTCCTGCATATCAAAAATGATGTGAAATATACGCGTGTGTTTGTCTAGAATGTCTGGTAGTGGTGAAGTACGCAAGTTGAGAGGCGAAAGGTGAAGAGGAGGCGGTCACGGTGCCGCCGGCCCGATGTGACTCAGCCACCGGCCAGCGCCGACCGTCGTCCGAGTCGCGTCACCGGCTCTCTTGCAGCCATCTCCCCTCCTCGCTCTCGTCTGAAAAAATACAATATGAAGCGCGCAACTGCAAACGAACGTCATCAGCCAGCGACTTTTCGCGCACTCTGAACTCCTCCAAGCAAGACGTGGCGTCTCTTTCTCTGCCGTCCCGACTGCCATGATGATTTCTACGCTCAACCCGTCGCCATCTCGACATTATGCTCATCGGACCGCTGCCTACATATCCCTATCCACCGCTGTCGTCCTGGTGAGCGTGCCGATCGTTGGCCGCGCCTCGCAGCAACTCCGGCTTCACACCCGAGCATGTACCATCAGGCGCCATTCTCTGCCGTGTGCCGGATAGCAGAATATGATTGGTGCTGCGCTTTGGCCGCAGCGCATGGTTCATAGGTAAGGTGGCCCGCGCGGCGCTGTGTCGCCTGATACCGGTGAGCACACTCGTTTTGATCTGATTTGTCCTACGCGCCGACACCTTCTCCAAGGCGTTTGCGCCTGTCTGTCACATCGAGTGTCCTGTGTCCACGACCGACGGAACCGTCAGCGAGACGCAGGGGTGAGAACATGATGAGCAGACGACCTTGGTAAACGTCAAGGAGGTAGGTGCTGGATTAGCGACTCAGAAGGGACGGAATCGCGAGCGTTACTAATTCCCCGCCAGGTACGATATCGAGCAGCATCCAAGTACGCGTCCGGACTCACGAGGGGCTGCGTCGTCGATGCGCTGTCGCCAGCGCGCCTCAAGAGCACCATGCGCGGAGCCGCTCCTGCCAGAAGAAGAGTGGCAGGGCGGTCCGTCGAACGCGATCGTTTGCGTCAGAAGGTGTCGTACCGTTGGACCTTCCGATACGCGGAGGCGACAAGACCGTCCCAGAGCACGATACCAAGACGGAACGCTGCAATCTGTTCCCTGTCGACGTGTATTACCTCGGCAACAACCTCATCCAACTGTGCGTGTGTTCGGCACTCTGATCCACATTTGCAGAAATACTACGGGTTTGAGTTCCTGTATCGTTTGGTATTAGACATGGTCGCCGTCGATCCAGCCAGGTGGCTGACGATTGATGAGGTCGTTGCTCGGTTCAAGATCATACGGGAGTCGGTCAGCTCGTGGAAATTGCGCTCGCGTTTGGTGCGGAGGAAGGATGTCAGCATGTATACGTCGGTTGGTCGTTGGTATAGGCGGTTGGGCTACATCATCTCGAGGAAACCTGCTATTCCCGATGCATAGATTGGCGCCCTCTTGCTGTCCATATTCACATAACACCTACTGTAGATGTGTTCGTGCCAATGACCAGGTTCCATTCGTCCCGAACAGCTGAAATAATACTTGCTGGGCATTGCCTCGCTGATGAAGTACACATGGCTGGATTCTACTTAGGCGGGCGAACTATGTACAGTAGTCGACTAGACACTGGGACTTCACGTACAATCGGCCGTGGAAGTTCTGTCATACGAGTTCCCAAGTATCCATTCACCATCACCGGCGCACCTTCCCAGCCATTATTCAAGCCAACCTGATCAATCACGAAATCTCCTTCATCGGTGTGTATACAGAGGATCAGCAAGCCATTGAATTCAACTGTCATCGACGTATCATGCAGCGCGGTCGGAGAGAAATGGATCATCCACATCATGTAGTGCGCTGTGTGTCTGATTAACAAATGCACAACTGACAATGAGAGACAAAGAGCGTACTGTCACCGGGATCTGCGATCGGTAAGAGAAGGTGAGAACTGGGCTGTTCACAAGCGCGGAGTTTTTCGAGGTGTGCGGCGCGGGCGGGCGGGCAGCGCCGCAGGTCCAGCATCATATCATGCCCAGAGAGCGCACGCTTTGAGAGGAAGTCCGGAAGCATGAGGTAAATGCGCTGCGCTCCAGGGGCGTAGCGCGCATGCAAATGGACGTCGCGCAATTGCAATGCTGCCAGCACCGGGAACACCTCTGCCATTCTGTCCGGTCAGTATGTGTGACAATAGAATGACGAGAAGCGCACCATCTGTTGGCGTGCCATCAGTAGGTATTCCGTGAGCCAGGACGCGGCACAGCGCGGCAGCGCCGCTGTCTGCGGCACCAATGCTTACAACGGAGGGCAATTTTGCCACCGCCGCCCACGCTCCTTCATCCCATGCAACATCCAGCACGGCGAGTTCCAACAGGTGCTCCGACGCGAACACGCGAACCGCCTCCCGCGTCAGGGCCCCGCGGCCCCATCTCCGGCTACCCTGAGGAAATTCGAGTACGATGGGTGCTGTGTATGACCGTACCGAGCCGCGCCAGGCGAGGACCAGGACTTCAGTGCTCGCCGTGACCGTGGATAACCAAGACTCGGTAGCGGATATTGATAACTTTGTGATGGGTTTGCCGGAGCCATGGAGAGACGGTAGGAGAGCGGTAAAGAAAGCGGCGGGGTCCTCGTCTTGGGGACGTAGGTGGCTCTTTGAGATGTACATACGGAACCGCGCCGTTGTCGGAAGTTGGATTTGCAGTAAGAGTCGCTGGGCATCGTATATGGAAGCCGTGAGGATCATATCGGTCAATCGCGGTATCTGCACCACGTCGGCTACGGCATTGGGCTCCTCCTGTGGCACGGCATTGGTGAAAGCAATGGCAAGTACTAGTTTTTCGAGAGCGGTCATCCTCCGAAACGCTTCGACGACATCTTGAAGGCGTGGCTTATTCGATTCATTAATTTGCGATGACTGCAGCTCCAATTTGACGAGATTGGTAAGGCATGGGGATGCCCAGTCAAACGCAGAGGGCGTGACGAGACGCAGGGCGCGAAGAGCGGGAGGAAGAACAGTAAGGAACCGTCCAGGCAGTCCCAGCGTTCTGTCGCTGCTAATCTCCATATCGAGGTCCTCTAGCATTGGGCATGCTGTAAGGCAATCGAAAAGAACAGGTTGGTCGTACCGGCTCCCATGGACTATACGAAGGCTCTCCGTGCGATAGAGGTTGTCGAGGATGAAGTCCGCTGTTCCGGCGTCGTCCGACAACCTGTCGAAGACGGCGGAAATGGAGAGGGGATGTGGTTCGGATCGGGTCAACATCAGAGAGACCCATTTGTGGGAGGGAGGCGGAAGTACAACCGTGGTCCACAAGCGCGGGTATCCCAACGCGATTGTCCTCCATGAGCGGCAGACATGCGTGGCGCCTCGAATCCAGCCGAGCGATATCGATGTCGTTGATTCTAAGAGAGACAGCCAAATAAATGTCCTTTCGAGTGTCTCGGGCGGGAGGCGGGATATAGGGATGAGGGCGTTGTGCCGGGACCGCACAGCCTGCAACGCACTGCGGACAGCATTTTTGTGAGTGTCGTAGTGGTTTCGCACAGCTTCCAGAATGTCTTTCAGGCTGGCCACTTCGTCACGTCGTTCAATGTTAATCGCCTTTAACGTCTTCAACAGCGGAGCTTCATGCTCGTCGACGGCGTGCAGTGTACTGGCGCTGCTGAGGTCGACGTTGTAGGTAGGGACGACTCCAAGCTGTCTGAGGCGAGTTTCTTTGGTGTCGGTCCAGTATGATGCACTTCTCGCAGCTGTTTCCTCCGTGCGACGTCTATGGATCGGTGTGATAAGTGCGAGGAGCGATACTGAATAGTAACACGCACGTGGGAAGAGTATGGTCCATCGCGGACGACTCTAACGCCTATCGATTGAGGATCAAGATGCTTTGAGAGTAGAGAGAGGCTAGAGATGTTCAGAGCAGCTCGAGCTCGAACGATGGTGGTTGCGGGGAGCAAAGAGAGATTCCAAGCGCCAGTGAGTGTCGGTCTGCACTTGATCGATGGTGGGTCTGCACTTGATCGATGGTGAACGAGGAGATAATTCACGGAGGTGGGAAGATTGACATTTGAGGGAGCGGCATGAACGCGGTCAGCACGATGCTGGCTTCTCACACGGCATACGCAACGCACCTTCAAGTTCCGGACCACCAAACATGGCCAGCAGCCTGCCGTGACAGTGACCGGCCGCAGCACTGAGCGCAATAGACCGGACTGGGTTGCGCAGGACCAGCCTGAATGGCCATCGTCGCCGACGTTGTGGCCTTACATTACCTGCTCGAGACTGGAGAGTACAAACCAACTATTCGCAGCGAAGAGATGCAGCCACGAATTGTTACGATAAGACAAATACAACGAGCCTCTAATGCGCGCGGGGGTGGGCGTCTATTGTATGAGTAGTAAGCGAAGAAAATTTCCACGGCTTGAAGTCAGTCAAGAGGTTCTCCCTGACTGGTACTACCACGACAATATATCTTGTCTACACTCCCAGCTTCTTTCGACACAGATCAAGTATTGTGGTACCAACGCAGGTTGTCAGAAGCCGCCTGATGGGACGGCCAGTAGACAGATTGGCTGGGGAGGAGATGTCGTCGACAGTGCGCCTCACCGTTTCTATTCTCTCCCTCAGCGCTCCCTTCATTTACTTTCTTGTCTTAGAAAATATAACTTGGGTTAAAACACGCAAGCCACACAGTGCGATGACGCATGCCCATCGCGACCAGTCTTTGCGCTGAGCGAGGACGTCTGGTGCTGCTCACCCGGCGCTGCCGCCTTCCCGGTTCTACTCCCGCTCTTCGTACACTCCGCCTCGTCACGCCCTCCGCGTTTGATTGGGCATCCCAGTGCCTGACCACCCTCGTCAGTTTGGAGCTGCAGTCAGCAGACATCGTCGACGGAAATAAGCCGCGTCTCAAAGACGTCATCGCAGCCTTGCGGCGGATGGTCAATCTCAAGATTCTCACTCTGGCGATCGCCGACGCCGACGCCGTACCGCAGGAGGAGACATCTAACGTGGTCGAGCTGAGGCTGTGGCTGCCGCAGATGACCCGACTCACCCTCATTGCTTCCATCAATAACGCGAAGCGCTTTTTCCAAAAAGTCATGCTCCCGACAACGGCACAGCTCCGCATCACGATCTCAAGTGGCAGCCCCGAAGATGAGGAATCCCTCTCTTTATTCAAAGCCATCGAGCCATCAATCCATGGCGTCGGCCAGCCCATCATCAAGCTCGTAATCTCATCCCTCGAGCCTTCGTCATCTCCGGTCACCGCCAGTACCAAGGTCCTCGTGCTCGCGCGGCGAGGCATGCAGCGCACTTACAGCGCACCCATCTCGCTCGAGTTCCCCCAGGGAAGCCGGCGGTAGAACCGTGGCTTGCTGACCGTACTGGCGGTTGTTTACTTTGGATCGGATGACCTGTGTAATCTCACGGTGCTCGACATCGCGTGGAGAGATATGGCTTGGGGGAAGGTGCTTATCCACCTTCCCGACATTGAAATCATCGAGGCCGCGCAGAGCACTGCCGTCTCGCTCTGCCGCGTTCTTACCCCGCAGGTAGCCACGGGCGGCGCGCCATCCGATGGTACGCCCGCACACCACTTTTTGATGCGAAACAGTGCTGACAGAGTGACAGTCTTACTGCCGGCGCTGAAAACGCTATGCCTGTGCGACGTCCGCTTGCACGCGCGCTATGCGCCTCGTGCGCAACGTGTCGGCGACGCACTACAGGATTGTCTCACAGAGCGGACGCGCGCCCGGTACGCTTTGAAGACGCTGGACCTGCGCCATTGTCTGTGCGTTCACCTCAAATACCTTGCCAAGCTCCACGACGCTGTAAGACGTGTCCTGCAGCCGAGCGCGGATCCCGGTGGATGTATGTGCTACCCCGCTGCTTGTCGTGCGGACATTCACTAATAAGCGCCACAGCGCGATTTTTTAAATGGAGCTTGTCTCTCGTGCGCGACCCAAATAGTGGCAAGGGTAAGTTGACGGGCGGTGCGCTGCTGCGTTGTGCAGCAGGAGGGACGTCGGACAGAGAGCTTGTCGTTTTGGACCAGATGGAGATCAATGACACGCAGGGCTTGGAGGCTTCTGTTGGATATGTTCGGAAGATGATAACGGCGGAATGCGTTCTTGATATTGAGGGTGACCATCTTGTTCTGCGTTCTGCGGACAACCTCGACTGAGCACGTCCGCCAAATATTCTCGGAACTCAATGCTGCTTTCTGTTCCCCTATAACATTTGTGAACAGTCAAGACGAGCGAGGCAGCTACGTCTATTTACAAACGAAAAATGAAAGAGGCATGGGTCAAGAGAGTAAGTAGCAGGCGTCATGGCGACAACAACGTAGCCGAACGTACGATACCAGCGACCAACGACTTGTACAACCCGACGACAAAGCGTACTTTTATGGGCGGTATACTGTAAAAGTATTCCTGATTTGCACAGGTCGACCAATATTCTATATTTCCTACACAAGTAGGCTGTTACTCTAGTAAAATATGCACAAGTTCATGCAAAAAAGCACTTGACAAGCGCAAGTTGCACCAGCATGCTGAGATATATGCACAGGAGCTACGACATGCAAAATATACACACAAGTCCCAGAAATATGAGATATGCACAGGTTATCTGGATCTATCAAAATACGCACATGTACCAGAACAGGCAAATCATACACATGTTCCAATGGTTCATTGAAAATACACAAGTAAGTATGAGCATGAGAATATGCACAAGTATATACAAGCATGAGAATATACGCATGCTCACAAGAATCCAATATATGCACAAGCTTGAATGAGTGAAATTTCTCCTCATCGACCGATGACCAGAGTCAGAGAACTGGTCTGTTCGACCCCCTCCAGGTCCTTGCGCCGCAAATTCTCGTGCGCCGTCCCCACGACTATGTTGT
This sequence comes from Auriscalpium microsporum, assembly GCA_019914985.1. Lineage (NCBI taxonomy): Eukaryota > Fungi > Basidiomycota > Agaricomycetes > Russulales > Auriscalpiaceae > Auriscalpium > Auriscalpium microsporum. The sequence goes on from JAHLMG010000019.1 coordinate 353,651, forward strand.
TGACCCAGCCCCGTGCTTCCGTCCGTCATTGTCGCCACGCACCCTTGCCTTTGTCACACTATGTCTATGTAGTCTGTCGTCTTCACCACGACCGCATAGACCCAGCCCCGCGTGCACGTGCGTCCGACCTGCTGCTCCTCGAGGATGGTTGCATCACCTGTGACATGCCAACAGCGCGCAACTCGCAGGCCTTGCAGGCCTCTCAGGTGGTTTACAGCGTAGCATTGAGGGATGCAAGGCGCAACCATGACACTGCTTGTAGACGCGCTGACAAGCCCTGTCCCACGCTGGGAGGGGATAGCGACTGTATTTTCGCATTTTCGACCAAGTCCTCGGTCACGTGACCTCAGCCTTGTCGCGCTGTAGTCAGAACACGTCCGCAACTCCCACGCTGGTCGCACTAGGCGCCCGACCCCGCGCTTACGACTTAGAGCATTACGCCACACCCGCGAGCACAGCATTTCCCACGTCGTCATGACTCCATCTGATTTCCATCAGACTCGCACAGCCCACTCGCACAACAGCCACACCAGGCGCTACAACCCTCCGATGCTCCGACGCCATTCCGAGTACCTCCCCAGTCGCCTATTGTCCTTGCGACCATTGTCTCTGACCATTGCCCCGTCGTACACATACCGTCAGTCTAGTGGGCCATCGTACTACTCCTTCTACCGTTTCGCCCACCGTGTTCGCCTAAGTAGGGTCAACTTGGTGACTTTTCGCTGGGACGTCCGCTTCTTCCGCTACCGTCAATTCACTGCTCCTCTAGGGCATGCTACGGATTGGTCTTGTGGTTCGCCGAACGCTCGTTAGTGTTGCGCCTCTCGTTTTGAGCTGTGAAGTCTCGGGTGTCGTCTCCCAAGGGTAGATTGATTTGTCATTACTGGTACAAGTACACTCTATGCTCTCTGTCCCACCGTTCCCACGCTCTCGGCCCATCCCGCTTTCCATTCGCCCAGCTCACCCCCGGCCCCTCCATCATTCGTGAGCATGACTACGTCTTCGTTCGCTGGGCTTCGCTGATCTTCGCTGAGCTTCACCGAGCGACCGGTGTGGGTGTGAGGGTTTGAGGTGTGCGGCCCGGTCTACGTGCCTGTAGCACGTGGGGTCCCATCAGCGCACACTCAGCACCAGAACACTGTCACCTTCATCACCGCCACGGCAGACACAACATGCCCCACACCATGTTTGCCATGTATTGGCATATTGGTCAGAGAACGGGTTCCTGTGTACCTGCACGCGGCGCTGGGTGGCTGTTCGCGGACCTGGATGACAGCCACAACACAAGCTCGAGCAGCTGCACGGCGCGGTGGACACTCCGGCCGGGAAGGGATGCACAGTTGCATCCCCGACCGGCGGTCTCAGAGGCAACTGAAAAGGTCCCCATCTGGGACCTGTCCCAATGGGGAAAGCATAGGTGCCTTCAACTCGCGACTTCAGCACTTTTGCTGATGACAGCCGCTTATACCTGAGGCTTCTGTTTAGTGCTTCGTCCATTTTTTTTATCTACACATGAATTGCCTCCTAACTCTGGTCCGAGTCTGACTCTGGTCTGACACTCTGATCCAAGTCTGATCCCAGTCCAACTCTGGTCCGATGCTCCGATTCGAGTCCAACTCTGGTCCGACACTCTGGTCTGACACTCCGATCCGAGTCTGACTCTGGTTTGACGATCCAATCCGAACCTGACTCTGGTCCGATGCTCCGATCCGAGTCCAACTCCAAATCCGGTCCAACTCGGACTCCAACTCTAACTCGGACTTTTCCTCTACTGCCCGCAGCATGATACTGCGAACTTTGTCCATTGTCAGTCCCGATACATGTCTGTTTCACCTCACACTTGATCTCTACCATTGTTCTTCTGTCATTTGATCCTCCAATCCTTGTTCTGTGTTTTATTCTAAACACCTGGAATTGCCTCTGGCCCGAATCTGACTTTGGTCTGACAGTCTGGTCCGAATCCGACTTTGGTCCGACTCAGACTCATTAAGTCTGACTATGTCAATTCTGCCCCAAAGTTTGGTCTGCTTCTTTTACCCTCCTTCACCACATTCACTATATGTATCCTGTGTATTCTTTACTATCTACTGTCCCGTTATCTTTGGCTACGGGTGATCATCACTGGATATTGATCGATCATTATATATTATCTAACTAATACAGGTAGGAGTTTCGGGGTACAGGTGGAGCCGAGCGTACCACGACCTCCCAATCGAGGCTGATCACTTAGAGCCTCCATACTGAGCAGCCGTCCCTGAGAAGCAAAGAAGCAAGCGATACTTTAGAGCTGGGCCCAAAGTGGCAGTTCCGACAGGATGTCTCATACGCGACTTCGGCGCCGCGCCGCCTGTGCTCACCTAGGGGCATCAATTAATGGACCGGTGTCAATGTGTGAGGCGGGCACGGGACACGTGAGAACGGAGGATAGCTACTGTACAGGTGGCTGATACGTGGGAAACCACGGTAGCTACTCGTGCGCGGGGCGCGCGAGTAGGAGGCATCTTTTATTCACTACGCTGTAACATCCTCAGAACAATATATCTGAGTCTGGTGTAGCAGCCGCGTGAGTGAGGACTTACACTTTTTTACACCTTCAGTCAGCGTCGGATCGACCTGAGAATTACAGCATAGTCATGCCTACTAGGACTGTAGCACAAACCCGTAGGGGCCGAACCGGCACCCAACAGGTTCCAGCAGCCACTGAACCACACATCGTGCATGACTCCCCACTCTCGAGCATCGAGAATGCCGAGAGTGATCACGCCCCTGACGACGACACGGCCGTACAGACGACGGCCGGCGCAGGCGGCGGCCCTCCGGATGACGAACCAGATGGACACGACGAGCCGAGAGAAGAGTCACCGTCGGACTCAGACGACACGTCGACCAAGTCCCAGTCGAATCGACCTGGCTCGAGAAGCCAGAGACAGACGACGACCCCGCCGGAGCTGCACGTGTGGGACGAGCTCGACGAGATGTGGCACGGAGAGCAAGCACAGATCGATGATCTGCGCGAGGCTGGGAGAGCAGTCATGGCGCGGGCCAGTGCGGCAGAGGAACGCATGCAACGGTCCCGAGAGAAGTATGGCAAGCTACTCGCAAGCATCGGACTTCAGCGACCAGGGGGAGCGACTCCGGCGAAGCGGGAGAGCGAGGACAGGGTACTCGCCCGCGCAACGAAGAACCTGGCCGCCCCGAGAGGCGAGGACGAGGACTCGTCGCAGTACAGACGGCGTCGAGCGGCGGCCCGGCGTATGAGCGTAGACGACGCACGCTCTACAGGTCGGACTACTCCCCGGGACTCGACGTCAGCTGAGGCTTCGGCGTTGGGTCCCCCATTTTCCCCCCGTTCGCGGAACGTACTACGTACGTGGCGCGCACACGACCTGCGGGAGAATGGGTATTCCAACATACCGAACATGTCCCCGAATGCGTCCCAGCGCGACAGCACCACCCAGCGCAATCGCAGCAGCCGATCTCGACAGGGCGACAGGCGGAATGAGACACGGGCAACAGGAGGACACGGAGGTGGCGGCGCGCCGACTCCGTCGTCGTCCGGTGACGACTCCAGCGGCGAATCTTCAGGGGAGGACGAAGGCAGCGACGGACCGTCTCAGCACGAAGGGCCACCAACGCGCCAGACACTACCCAATAGAAGGCGTCGAGATACCCCCAGGCAGAACGACGTCTCATCCGGAGACGGAGAGGTGGACTGGGACAGGGAATACGAAAGACGAGGCGAGTCCAGTCGACCGAGTGTCCCCAGGACCTCGCGTAGTAACTCGTCAGCACCGAGGGGCGGCGACAGATCGCGATTGCACACGCACGATGCGCTGCACGCCTACCGAGTGCTCATAGAGGACAAGGTGGGAAAGGATCTTTCCCACCTGCCTGACATCAAAGGAATTAAGCCGACACCCGTCGACCCTTACGGTGGCGAGGACAACATCGGTATATTCGATGTATGGAGCATGTCCCTCCTCCGCTCAATGAATATGTCACGGGTATGCGGGCCTCAGCGGAACCAGGACCAGATCACGATCCTGGGCAACAGCTTGAAGGGTCCCGCAGCAGTTTGGTTCAACACTGAAGTGGAGCACCCAAAGCGGGCGATACGTGACTGGCAATTTGCGGACGTCATCTGCGCGTTGTACCGCCAATTTATTCATGAGGCTACCGCGCAGAACGCGTCGGAGCTGTTCGACGCCGCCCGTTTCTCGAGAACGAAGGGGGTGATAGCATTCTTCAATGAATTGATAAGCTACGCCGCTCGCATGATCGAGCGTCCTAGTAAATACACATTCAAACAGCGAATTTTGAAGGGCCTACCGCATGAGTTCGTCGAGAAGCTGATGATCAACTATCGGATATCGGCAGAGTTCTCCACGCTTAACGAGATTATGCGTGCAGCACGGGAGCTTGAGAACGCCGAGTTATTCCTGAAGCGCCACTCGACGAAGTCGGACGCACAGGACGCGGCGAAATCCACCGCAAACCCATCGTGGAACAAACAGCGTACACGGACTGCTGAACGCTCTGATGGGAATAAACAGTCCCGCTCACATGCATCAGTGGCCCGAACACCCGCGGCGCCAGCCTGGCCGAGTACTGCACGCAAGGACGTACCAGACAATCGACCAGCCTCCATCCCAGCAACACGGGATAACACGGGACGTAGGCGGGACGCCTCAAGAGTGACCTGTTTTAAATGCGGTCAACTCGGTCATTACTCTACGGACCCAAGCTGCCCAAAGTATGAAGGCCAGGGACCGCAGGTATTCGCCACGCAAGTAGTGGACGACCGTTCGGACAGTGACACGGCCCCTCCTGAGGCAACCAACGAGGGTGGCAACCACGGGGAACGGACAAAGGGGTACGCCCCTCTTCACAAGAGTCACCGGACGTGTGGCGACAGTGGATGGTAGGACATCCGGACGCGACGCACCTGCGACAGCACACGCGCGGTGTAGGCACCAGCGATGAGTTCCCGATACGCAACGTACGGGGATACGTCGCGACGATGCGACTAGCACCTCCACGGGGCAAGGCGCGGAGTGCGTACATGCTATCCGCAGCCACACTATTTGGAGTACCGCAGGCCTATAAGGAGGCGCTCGAAGGGGCGGGCGAAGCGGTGGCAACGGAGCGACATGATACACCCATGATGATCGACTACGACCCGACAATCGAGGAGGTGGCCGTGCACTTTGCACGCAATGGTCTCACGCTCGCGGAGGCGGACGACTACTGGGCGTGGGGCCAAGAGTTCATTGCAACCTTCATCATGGATGTTGACCCATCTCCCAAGCACCCAGCGCGTATTGCGTACAACAGCATGAACTCCACGCCCCATCTGCCCCCGACTCTCGATGGCTTCCCCGATGACCACGAGACCACATTCCAAAGTGCCCGTCCGCCACTTGTCATCGCAGACGCACTCAATGTGCCGCCCATGCATGACGAGGAGGCGGTCGATGCTCCGTCCCCCCGGTTCTAACATTATTACTATCTAGGCTTCGCGCGGGTCGCGAGTTCGCCATGCCACTCCATTCACTCGACAATTCTCGTTCTCGTTCACAGGTGTGTGGCCTCGCTGGTGGGTGAGGGTGTGAGGCGGGCACGGGACACGTGAGAACGGAGGATAGCTACTGTACAGGTGGCTGATACGTGGGAAACCACGGTAGCTACTCGTGCGCGGGGCGCGCGAGTAGGAGGCATCTTTTATTCACTACGCTGTAACATCCTCAGAACAATATATCTGAGTCTGGTGTAGCAGCCGCGTGAGTGAGGACTTACACAATGTCCCCTTGTGTAATTTCCCTGCATATAGAACCTGTGTTAATTGTGATCGCTTATTTGAACCTGTGTGCGTCTTTGCCGCGTCGAACACCTGCGTCAATTGCTAGGTTTATATGAGATGTGTAAAATAAATCTGTCAGACATTGCTTGTGTGTATCAAATCCATATCCGACAGCCTGTGTCTATCTTGCCGCATTTCAAACATGTGCAGATCTGAGTCGATATTCTGGAATACTTTTACAGTATACTTGCCATATACTTTCTCGAAACCATGTGCAATCGAGCGTAACTTCCAGGAGCTCAGAGCCTGATAGTCCCGTGTTGTCGCGGAGCGGGCAACGACCTCGTCTGTCAGCAGACTCTCTGATGGATCTCGCGCGACCGACCGTCTACCAGAGGCTCCATGAAAATAATTCCAACATAAGTCAGCAACAAACATATCACGAATAGTGAAAGTACTTGTCCCGCGCGATAAAGCGCTCGCGGGTGAGGTTGCCCAGGTAAGACATGGACAGGAAAGGGGTTGCAGCTGTACGGGCCTCCGAGTCCTCGAAACGGCAGGTTCAAGAAGGAACCTGTGCGCGCGTGATCCTGGCCCGTCAGATTAGAGGCACGGGTAAAAGAACAAAATTTACCCATCTCTAATGTGTCGCTCGTACATAAACTGTATCGCGCTGCGGATACGCGTCAGACAGAGAACGCAGCTTGCAAGTCAGATATTATTCCGCGCCTGAGATGTATGGGTGGATCATGCGATAGCGTCTCTGAACGTGTCGAGCGCGGGGTCTGCAGATGGTCTCAGCGAGGGCATGACCATACGACTTAGACCAGAATGATCTGAGACTAAATGGAACGTCAAGCAGAGGGGAGGGCTTGGCTACGGGCATCAGCAGAAAGCGGTTGAGAGATCAGACGCAGATATACCTACAGCTAATTCATCGGACGCATTGTTGACCGGGAGCTTTGTAGCGATATAAAACCGGTTTAAAGAGTGAGTACCTTCCCTGACCCGGTTGTCAGGTAAAAGATTGAGTGAGAAAGAAAAAACGCACCGATGCCTGGCCATTTTCAAGGAAGGGTAGCCTGAGCTGAAGCCACCTGGCTTCCAATTGCAAGACGACGTCCAATTCGCTTGATGACAATCTCAGAGTATAACCGGAGTCCTGGAGCCAACCCCACCTCTTGATTCATCTTTCCAATGTCCTTTCCCATCCACCAGGAAAATCCGCACCCGAGTTGCGTCGTCACCGGCCCATCATCGCGACTTTTGAACCAAAAGAGTGGGAGCTCGTTGGTGGTGACCACATCATTGCTAAATAATGCCATCGATGTCGTTCTGATGGGCACAAGGGAAGAGATGGCAAGAGAGCGGAGGAGACCGTGCTCGATGATGAAAGAACGGTATGATCGGCATTTGCCGAGACGTCCGTATGCGCGATCCCGTATCGGTGCGCCTTTGATTTACGACTTCACTCTGCCTCCCCACCGACACTATACTGCTCTGACAAGCAGAAAAAGGCCTCATCGAACGCTCATGGCAGCAAGTGATCAGCCTGGACCCAGGCCTGCTGCCCCCTCGATGACGCAACACAAGCGACTTGATGTCATGGAGGTTCGTATCAACAATCTCGTATCACTCTTAGCTTTCTGATATCTGTGCCAGGCTCTACTTCGCTCCCAGTGACCTTCATGAGGTTTGTGCACTGTGCATAGAGCCACATATGAGCGCCATACTCTCGCTGCATAGGCAGGACGTAGACGTGCGTCGCAATATTTTTTTCTTACCACACAGTCTCCTGATGCATCTACAGGATCCGGTCTTTCTGCCTTGTGGCATATTTTTTCCAACGTGGGTGCGATCATGATTGGTCGAGCGGTCTACGCCTCCCGTCGCACGGGAGTACAGTACGTCACATGCTATAATTCCCCCTCATCAACACGTCACCTCCCTACAACCATCCTCGTCGTCTGTATCTCACAAAGCTTTACCAGACTCTCACTCCCAAGCGTATCGTCCCCTCTTTACCTCTCCTTCATGCAGCGTCACATCTCCTCGATCTCCAGGCATGCGTTCGAGGTGACATACGCGCTTGCTGGGTGTTGTATAGGACGATGATGTGCCGCGAATGCGCTCAAAGGTCAGCTCCAGAACGGTCGGACACGCGAGCGCACGCTCAAACTTATATTTCAGACATTTTCTGTTCCCAGGCGTGCAAGCAAACTTCCCCATCTCCTCCTCGACACGTCTGAAGACGCCGTTAAGCACTGTCTGAAGCTCACGGCAAGAGCGCTACCAACTACCCGCCCGTGTCGACTCACTGCTGCTCCCCAGCGATCGGAATATACGGCAAAGCCATCGCAGACCCGTGGAAATACGCCATCGCCGCAAGCTGACGCAGAGCTTCTTTGAGGACAAAGTGGTGAGGCAACCTTGCGAAAATGCATCTTGTATCCGCATTTGAACGCATTACAGAATGTCTTGCCCTTGGAATTCCACCAAATCGGACCACACGCACAGCCGGAGCCTCGTCCTCAAATCCAACACGATGTACTGCAGCCCTTGAACACATCAACCCACAGCAACCCGTCGACTCTGAGCGTGCACGATCTGGCCGGTCGCCAGTGGGCCTGTGCTCGTTCGAAGTAAACCCAGCACGAGCTATTTTAGGGCGGTTCTCCGACGAGGGCAACTGTCTGCTAGTCCTCGAAGCATAGGTCAAGATGGTCGCTGAATGTTGCGCTCAGCGACAAAAGGCTGTAGTAGTCCTAGAGTCGTGATCGGGTAGCTAGTGTCGCCATATCAAATAATCCGTTTTTCTTTTTCATGAATAGGGGAAATGGGCGGCTGCCGATAGTGTTGCCGCGGCTCAGCTCCGCTCAGCGCAGCTCGGCTCCCTCCGGCTTTCCTGATATGGACGCTCCGGAGCCAAGCGGAGCCATGCCGCCATCACGGCTAGCGGCTTCTACGGCCCGGCTTGTGGCTAAGCCAACGGCTCCACCAGCACTGGTAAGTAGCCCGGTCCCAACCCCCCAGGCCCCTTGGGCCCTTGCTCCTGGGGCACGCATGCCTCACGCATGCACATGGCGCGAGCTGCAGGCGGCCTATCATGTCAATTGACATGTCAACATTGTGCATGTTCATAAAGCAAGTAATTGGTCAGCTATGCCGTTGTCAGGTAGGAGTCGACGGCTTGCAGTGTAGCGGGGGCAGACGTGGGTCAGGGAGGGAGCAAGCAAGAGAGTATGGACAACAATGATGGACAACAACGACTATGGAGCATGCTCCCGGCTGCGACACATGCCAGTCGATTCGAGGCTCTCATTGCAAGGTGCGCTACCCTGCCTGCCGTCGAAGCGGATAGGGTCCGTTACAGGCTGAACCTGCCTGCCGACACAGCCCGCCGAGACAGTCTGCCGCACTGCCCAAGCCCCACCGCTTGACGCGTAGGCCGTGCATATTTAATATCATCGTGGTACGTTGCGTTGCTGCCCCACATTGGCTTTGCGTGCCTGTGTAAATGCACTTCTCATACCACAGGCTCCTCCTGGTACACTCGCCGCCTGCCTTGTGCAGGCACGAGAACGGTCTGACGCATGCTGCACAGCGCCGTGTCACTGTCAACGTCGGATGGAGGCCGGCAAGCACACTGGCTGGGCATGAGTCTCTTCACGCACGTCCGTGTGGAGCTCACCCCTGGCGGGCGGGGGCGGGATGTGGGACTGGCTCGGCGCAAGCAGCGGGCCTGTGGATGGATAGGATGGGATGCAAAACTTGGCGCCCTCGTCCCGCAGGCTCCGTCGGAATCCGTCCTGGCCGACTTGAGCCCATCCTTCATACCCCGTCCTCTTTCATCAATCACAGTCTTGCAGAAGAGCTGCGCTGAACCATCAAGACAACTGAGAACGGTCGCTGACTCTTGGGTATAAAAAAGTTGTACAGTTCAGTAGTCTCTCAGTTTCACAACGTCCTCACACAGTTTTCATCCAGGTCGTCTAACTCCACAGCTGAAAGTATCCCCGTCGATGGGCGCTGCCCCGCAACAATTCAAGGTGTCGCCCTTCCGTCCACGACAAACCACAGGCACTGCAAGTATTTGCATTCCGTGCGTGCTCACACAGGACCGTGCCCACGGACAGGGTGCGGCTGATAGCTGATAACCAATGCAGTGTGTACGTCGCTCACAGCACAGGACCCGCCACATTGCTGGGGCTGGCAAGATAAGCGGCTGGGCTCACAGCAGGAGCGTGTAATTTTACGCCGATACGACACAGCAGTCCCACCAAACATCAAGCCCAACGCAGCAGGTGAGTACATTCCATTGACTAGTTGACATCTGGCTCACTCTCTGTGGCATCAACAGGGCAGCGGCATTGTCAGGATGGACCACAGACTACACAGACTACGACACTGGCAGGCACCTGCTGCGCCACGTGCGTGCTCTCAACGTCCGTAGTTGATCCTCACTAGCTTCAGTCATTACTCTCAGGTTCCGTTGGTGCTCCGTTGGTACCGCCTGCTCGTAATATATGCGCTCATTATGCTCAGCTACGATAGGCTGTCTGAGGAAGCAAAGATGCACCAACTAATCATCTTTAATGACATTGCGAGGCGGCGTGCTCGAGGTTGTTGGAGAGTAAGCGATGGGGTGGCGAGCCGAGCAGCAACTGAGCGTACCGGAGTGCGGTCCAGAAGCGTGACACAAGCGCGGGAGGCATCTCAATATCTCACCGTAACAGCGTCGCGCACTGCACTGCTTGACCGCACTTGCACTCTTGATGTGACTTCAGGCAGGGGCCGAATTTCTCAATGCGTGCCGAGAAGGTGTTACATTAATACATCGTGCGCATATCCTACAATCATACAAAACACAAAGCATGGGCCTGTGGGCCGCTCACTGCTGCCGGACGTGGACGTGCCCCTCTCGTAAAGCCATCTCGTACGAGTCATCCGCGGCCTTCTTTGTCGGAAACTTGCAATGGACGTTGAGGGACACGCCGCTGACGAGCGGGGATACCACTGCCCTGCATGGGCGTTATATTTGGAGGGGTGGTGTGGAAGAGGGGCAGACGCACCAGCTAGCGAACACCCCCGTTCTCAGACCAGCATACACTACGTACCAATGCCGGCGGTGCCGTTTACAGCTATGTGGGCAGGCCCCTGCCTCTGGACCGGCTGCCTCCCGCTCACGGCGTGCGGCTGCCTCCTGCTCACGGCGTGCGGCCAGGCGTCCCAGTACGACAGTTATAATTAAGACCAGTCAGTACTGTGAAGTGCATTACAATTAGCCAGTAAGCACAGGGCCAGGCCTTACAGGGCGCATTATAATGCCCTGCGCTCACTGGGATCCATTGTCATTCATCACCTGCTATATATGATGAGGCACACCAAGTCACATGACTTATAAAAATTGTAAATGATGTCATAATAGTACTGGATGCGGAAACATCGGCAAAAATCGGCAAAAATGGTGAATAAATTTAGTGAGCATTGGTTCCCACGGAAATAGACAAACTACATATAGCTTCCTGTAGGGCTCACAAAAATGCGGGAAAATAGGGGAAAATCGGAATATATTCGGGGGCACCGATTGCCAGCTGATATCCATTCCCACGCATCGGAATATTCCCACGATCCGAATAAAATGTCGTTTTGAATCATTTGCACTGGTATAATATGATCCTTCTCGTCGGCCTAAAAATAAGATCGGCAGCAGCGATGCGCAAGTCACATGACTTATGAAAATATGTCCAAATGTTATTAGGTCCAGACAATTCGGCTAAAATCAGCAAAAATGGTGAAGAAATTAGTCGATGTCAGTTCCCACGAGTACAGGACATTTGAAATGCTTACCCACTACTGCAAATAGCCACTTATAGGGCTTAAAGAGATAGGAATAAATGAGGAGAAATCGGAATATATTCGGAGGCACTGATTGCCAGTCGATATCAGTTGCCATGCATGACAATATTCCCACGGTCCCAAAAAATTCTATTTTTGATTATTCGCACTGGTATATAATCCTTTCTGTAGGCCTTGGAAAAATAGTTTAAAATGAGGAAAAATCAGAATATACTTGGGGGCACTGATTTCCAGTTGAAATCCATTCCTATGTGTCTACATATTCCCATAGCTGCAGAAAAGAATCATTTTTAATTATTTGTGCTGGTATGCTCGTATATAATCTTTTTCATAGACCCTGTGAAAGCCCATTGACAACAATAGAGTATATGTATGATGTAGAATTACATATAGACCATATGCACTGACTGTCCTAAGCCGAGTCTATTGGACTGCAAGCTGTTCAGGAATCAAGAGTACTAGTATCTGAGAAGGAATATCCTGCAGCCATGATCTTCTTTACCTAAGCTACCAGAGTTTGTACATAGATAGCTCTGAGGACTATCAGACTTATAGTATTTAATCCATGACCCAAGCCTACCCTCAATTCTTCTTGAACATAATTTCTTTACCCAAAACTCTGAAACCCTAAACCCTAAACCCTACCTATTTATGCTGTTGAAATAGTATTGATCTCCACAGTTTTACTACTTTTGTATACATTTAGTTTGATCTGACTGTGGCCAGTGAAAGTGCAACCAGTCTCTATCATTACGATCTATATTTACCATATTGAAGTCATTGGTATGCTACATATATTTCATCTAAAAGAATGGAGTATGCCTAATAGCTCTCCAGGATTTAGTCAATAAAATCTTCAAATATTTGGAAGGACTCATAGACCCTGCCCCACGGACCCCTGAAAGTAGACAAATCCTACAACAATTTGGTAGGCAATACAGTACTTCCACTCTGACATACCCTTTAAGATGTGGAATGGTCCCAGGCTTGTATATGTATATATGAATGACCTTATTCTCAGTTAGCATAGGCTGATACTCAACTAGGCCTATACCATAACTCATGGTTCAGTGCAAAACGAAAAGACCATTTGCCATTGCACATGCATCTGGGACAAGGACAGTAGTAGAGGCTGTATCAGAGTGAAAGTACAGAACCATGTACAAAGTATTTGTAGAATTTCAATACTTCCAGATGTTGGTGGGGCATAGTCTGCGAGTGCTCTGAAATATCTGGGGATTTTATTGACAAATTCCTGGGGGGCTATTCAGCATACTCCATTCTTTTGGCCAAAACATATATATAATCAATATATATGCATTAAATTCAGTCTACGAAAGCTTCAAGAAATAACATGGTAAATATGAAGAGTAATGGTAAATACTACGTGCAATCTGACTAGGCACCTACAGCAATCAGACCGTGGTATATATATACAAAAGTAGTCAAAATTTATAATTCAATACTACTTAAAGAGTATGAATACTGGTGAAATGGTGTGTAAGAAGAATTAAGGGTGGGCTTGGGTCATGGAGTAAATACTATAAGTCTGAAAGTCCTCAGAGCTATCTATGTACAAACTCTGGTAGCTTAGGTAAAGAAGATCATGGCTGCAGGATATTCCTTCTCAGATACTAGTACTCTTGATTCCTGAACAGCTTGCAGTCCAATAGACTCGGCTTAGGACAGTCAGTGCATATGGTCTATATGTAATTCTACATCATACATATACTCTATTGTTGTCAATGGGCTTTCACAGGGTCTATGAAAAAGATTATATACGAGCATACCAGCACAAATAATTAAAAATGATTCTTTTCTGCAGCTATGGGAATATGTAGACACATAGGAATGGATTTCAACTGGAAATCAGTGCCCCCAAGTATATTCTGATTTTTCCTCATTTTAAACTATTTTTCCAAGGCCTACAGAAAGGATTATATACCAGTGCGAATAATCAAAAATAGAATTTTTTGGGACCGTGGGAATATTGTCATGCATGGCAACTGATATCGACTGGCAATCAGTGCCTCCGAATATATTCCGATTTCTCCTCATTTATTCCTATCTCTTTAAGCCCTATAAGTGGCTATTTGCAGTAGTGGGTAAGCATTTCAAATGTCCTGTACTCGTGGGAACTGACATCGACTAATTTTTTCACCATTTTTGCTGATTTTAGCCGAATTGTCTGGACCTAATAACATTTGGCCATATTTTCATAAGTCATGTGACTTGCGCATCGCTGCTGCCGATCTTATTTTTAGGCCGACGAGAAGGATCATATTATACCAGTGCAAATGATTCAAAACGACATTTTATTCGGATCGTGGGAATATTCCGATGCGTGGGAATGGATATCAGCTGGCAATCGGTGCCCCCGAATATATTCCGATTTTCCCCCATTTTCCCGCATTTTTGTGAGCCCTACAGGAAGCTATATGTAGTTTGTCTATTTCCGTGGGAACCAATGCTCACTAAATTTATTCACCATTTTTGCCGATTTTTGCCGATGTTTCCGCATCCAGTACTATTATGACATCATTTACAATTTTTATAAGTCATGTGACTTGGTGAGGTAAGCACAGGCAAGCATGAGGCCGGCAACACCCGGGAGTGCAGGTGTACATGTAGCATTATAATGCACCCTGTATGGCAGGCGCCAGGCCTCACTGGCTCATTGTAATACACTGTGCAGTACCTACTGGACCACATTGTAATGCCCCTACTGGGACTGGTGGTGCGGCTGCCTCCTGCTCACGGCGTGTGGCTCCCTCCTGCTCACGGAGCGCGGCTGCCTCCTGCTCACGGCGTGCAGCTGCCTGCTGCTCACGGCGCGCGGCTGCCTCCTCCTGCTCACGGCGCGCGGCTTCCTCCTCCTGCTCACGGCGCGCTGCCACCAGTCCATGTAGTCTAATAAGTATTAGTACCGGTAATTACCGGTCCATGCATTTTTATTACAGACCGGTAACAAATGGATTATGTAAGCGACATATAAAATGAGTCGGGAGGTAAAAAATGTCGCGATGCTATTGGATACGGAAAAATCGGCTAAAATCGGATAAAACAGCGAAAAAATTCAGTCTGCGTTGGTTCCCACGGGTACGGGACCGAAACGAATCATTTTAAATGCTTTCCAGCACTACGAATAGCTACCCGTAGGGCTTGAACAAATAGGGATAAATATGGAGAAATCGGAATATATTCGGGGGCACCGATTGCTGGCCGATATCCCTTCCCACGCATCGATATGTTCCCACGGTCCCAACAAATGTCATTTTTGATCATTCGCGCTGGTATATAATCCTTCCCGTAGGGCTTAAATAAATAGGGTAAAATCGGAAGAGATCGGAATATACTCGGGGACATCCATTCCCAGCCACAATGTATGCCCACGCGTCGAAATACTCTCATCGTCCCAAGAAATGTCATTTTTAATCATTTGTGCTGGTATATAATCCTTTCCGTAGGCCCTGGGAAAACCCATTGATAACATTATAGTACATGTATGATGTAGACTTAGAGGTTGATAGTATATAGAGACTGTTCTAAGCTCAGTTCATCCAGCTGTGAGCTGGACGGAACCACAAACCGAGAGAGTATCTGATAAGGAATATCCTGCAGGCATGATCTTCTTTACCTAAGCTATCAGAATTTGTACATAGATAGCTCTCAATACTTTAATACTTATAGTATTTTTTCCATGACCCAAGCCCCCCTTCAATTCTTCTCAAACACAAATTCTTTAGTATTTATGCTGTTGAAGTAGTATTGATGCATACATTTTGACTACTTATGTACACATTTGGCATGGTCTGACTGCTGTAGACACCCATTCAGAGTGCACCTAGTATCTAGCATTACTTTCTATATTTACCATGTTATTCCTTGAAGCCATTGGTAGGCTGCATTCAACAGATATATATTCATTATTTATATGTTTTAGCCCAAAAGAATGGAGTTTGCTGAATAGCCCCCCAGGACTTTGTCAATAAAATCCCCAGATACTTTAGAGCACTCACAGACTATGCCCCACCAACTGGTATAAGTATTGAAATGCTACAAGGACTTGGTAGATGGTACTGTACTTCCAATCTGATACAGCCTCTACAACTGTCCTTGTCCCAGATGCATGTGCAATGGCACATGGGTCCTTTCTTTTTCCACTGAACTATGACATGTGATATAAGCTTAGATGAGAATAAGCCTGGGCTTACTGAGCACAAGGCCATTCATATGTACTTGTACAAGCCTGGGACCATTCTATATATTGGATTAGAGGGCATGTCAGAGTGAAAGTACAGTATTACCTACCACATTGTTGTACAATTTTGATACTTTCTGGAGCCTGTGGGGCATAGCTTATGAGTCGTCTGGAATATCTGGGGATTTTATTGACAACATCTGGATGAGCTATTCAGCAAACTCCATTCTTTTGGGCTAAAACATATAAATAATGAATATATATCTGTTGAATGCAGCCTACCAATGGCTTCAAGGAATAACATGGTAAATATAGAAAGTAATGCTGGATACTAGGTGCACTCTGAATGGGTGTCTACAGCACTCAGACCATGCCAAATATATACAAAAGTAGTCAAAATATACTGCTTCAACAGCATAAATACTAAAGAATTTGTGTTTGAGAGGAATTGAAGGGGGGCTTGGGTCATGAAAAAAATACTATAAGTCTTAAAGTATTGTGAGCTATCTATGTACAAATTCTGGTAGCTTAGGTAAAGAAGATCATGCCTGCAGGATATTCCTTATCAGATACTCTCTCGGTTTGTGGTTCCGTCCAGCTCACAGCTGGATGAACTGAGCTTAGAACAGTCTCTATATTCTATCAACCTCTAAGTCTACATCATACATGTACTATAATGTTATCAATGGGTTTTCCCAGGGCCTACGGAAAGGATTATATACCAGCACAAATGATTAAAAATGACATTTCTTGGGACGATGAGAGTATTTCGACGCGTGGGCATACATTGTGGCTGGGAATGGATGTCCCCGAGTATATTCCAATCTCTTCCGATTTTACCCTATTTATTTAAGCCCTACGGGAAGGATTATATACCAGCGCGAATGATCAAAAATGACATTTGTTGGGACCGTGGGAACATATCGATGCGTGGGAAGGGATATCGGCCAGCAATCGGTGCCCCCGAATATATTTCGATTTCTCCATATTTATCCCTATTTGTTCAAGCCCTACGGGTAGCTATTCGTAGTGCTGGAAAGCATTTAAAATGATTCGTTTCGGTCCCGTACCCGTGGGAACCAACGCAGACTGAATTTTTTCGCTATTTTATCCGATTTTAGCCGATTTATCCGTATCCAATAGCATCGCGACATTTTTTACCTCCCGACTCATTTTATATGTCGCTTACATAATCCATTTGTTACCGGTCTGTAATAAAAATGCATGGACCGGTAATTACCGGTACTAATACTTATTGACCTACAGGGACGCCTGGCGCTGCTGCCTCCTGCCGCTCACGGCGCGCTGCTGCCTCCTGGGCCTGGGCCTCTTGCTCACGGCGCGCAGCCGCCTGCCGCTCATGATGCTCGGCCGCCTGCCTCTCTTGTCGGCGGCGTTCTGCGTTAGCATAGCACTGTTCGACCCGCTGCCGTCGCTGTGCAGACCGTCAGTTGCGCAACGCCGTGTGATGGGAGCCCCTACCTCGGCGGGTGTTGCCTTGCTGATGGCCTGGACTTTGCCAGCGTTCAGAGCGCGGCGCCAGTCGACGAGAGCCGCATCCTCCGATCGGAATCGCTTGTACTTCACCCGCTCCGGTGGATACCCCACAACTTGTTGGGCGCATCCCTGCCACAGGCCCGGCGCGTATCCTATGTAGACCACAAACTCTCGGGGCCTGGCGCCTTCCAAATCCGAAGTCGGAGGAGCTGCTGATTCTGTGGACACCGTGGTGGAGAGCGCGGATGGCAGGGGAGATGGGGATGCTGCAGAGTCAGTCAACTCAAATGCGCGGACCCTTCCACCTGGGATGCCCTGCGTAGCCTCTGCCGCCCGGAACCTAGACATATTATGCAGGGACTCGGACGCCCTATAGAGCCAATGGATACTCACCAGGACTCCATGACGGCCGTCCCTGCCGTGCCCTGGACATGGTAGTGATGGCGATTGCTCTGCACCGGAGGGTGCGCCTGCCCGACGTCCAGGCTGCCGAGGTCGAGGGTGGACATAATCAAGCTCAAATCGTCTTCGGGGGGGATCAAGGCCTCAATCTCCGGATCCTCGAGGTCGTTGTGGGACGGGGACGACTGCTGAGCCATGGATGCCAGGATGAAAGCGGGGAAGGGGGACTGTGGGAACGTGTTGGATTTGATTAAATCGTATAATCAACGCAGGAATAGCAATTGCCCGATCGAAAAAAGCATGTTCCATTGAGCAGACATCCAGAAGACGCAAGCCCCGCTGAACCAGCGCACAGGAGGGCCCAGCGGCCCATGGAATCCATTTAGAAGCATACCAGTCGCGGGGGTCCTGCGCTGCATCGAGGACGTAGGGATGGGGTATTCGACATTCGAGGCCATCGATAGGGCTCATGAAGCTTGAGGGGGAACGGTGCAAACAAACTGGGGACGTCACTGACTCACCGTTGGAGTAGATATTCAGTTCGCGCGATGCATATCGCGTGTCAATTGACACGCGTATATTACATCGCGCCTGTGTGTGAGTTAAGTGAGCAAACATCTCAGCAATACCCATGCAAGATTGCGACCGATGCATCGCGCTGGCAAATGCAACGCCGATCGGAGAACTTCAGTGACCAGACGCGATTAGAACGGGCAAGGTGCAGGTGGTACACAGTGCACACCCATCTCCGAGGGAGCAGAGTCACCCGCCGCTTCATGCTCAGCATTTGCGGCAGCAAATTGACTGGACGGTGGTGCGCCGCCTTCCTTACACATTCGAAAAGCGCCTACGCCTTGTGCAGAAGAAATTTATCAAATAGGAGATCAAGTACGCGCCCATCTGAAAAATGTGGTCAGGAGGGCAGGTGCAGGCGCATGGACTTGAACGCACTGACCATGCACGAGCTGCGCCTGTTGGCTCACCTGTTGGCTCACCTGTTGGCTCACCTGCCTCTCCCTCCTGTCAGGGAAATGAATCTGGCAGCAGAAATCAAGAGGGGAGAATGTACTTACTAGCCCCGCATGGCGCACTGTGGTCGCACACCGGTCGATGAGCTGTTCATTGCGGCCGCACTCCCGCAACAGGCGATCTACCAGCGCACATAAACCGCCTCCAGGCATTCGCCCTGTCATCATGTATGTCATCAAGAGTGCACAGAAGAGACAATTTGATCCGACCGGGCGCTGCACTCCAGCAGCAGGCGACCTCCAAGCGTATCTGTCACCTACAAGCGGTCACCCTGTGATCCTGTATGCTGTGTACGGAGAGACAATATGTCCTGACCGAGCCACAACCTAAGTGAATGATGTCGCTATTAAATGCAGATGCGGTAGACTGTACCCACCGGACCCCGGTACCGCTACTTGGGCGGAGGGGAAGCTGCGGCTGGAAGCGAACGAAGATGGGAGCTATCGGGTATGTTCACATTCGAAAACTGGTGAGCCTTTTTTGAAGGCCTTGAGGACATGGCGTGGCAATGTGTTGGGGCCCTCAAACCCTGCAACGAAATGGGAAAGCAAAGTGCCAAGGAAATCACCTAGGACACGGCAACTGCCGAGGGCATCTCCGAGGGTTCCGTATACTCGGTGAAGAGGCTGACCAACTGGTCCAACGACCCAAAGGCGTGGCTACTGCGAGCCAGACGTCAGTACTTGAACCGCCACAATTACTTAAGTCCCTGCGAGTTGCGACTTCCTCCTCCACTGCCATCGTCAGCCCGTCTGCCACTTTGCTCGCACTCGCACCAGCACCCGCCGCCCTCACTACTTTCCCAATGACGTCCGATATCCCTCTCTACGGCTATTCTACTGCGGTCGTCCCGGGTACCATGTTATTTGCGACGGTTCCCGCCAGCACCACATACAGAGACGCTACCAACATCATGCTCGCCAGACTAGCACAGAAAGCGAACAACTTGCCCTTCGTCTACCCTCCGGGCACGGTATTCAAGAAGGATGGCTCCCACCTTTGCTCGAACGATGAGCTGTCTCCTGACTGTGAGTGACAACGCTTGTTTTCTAATGCATGGGATACTCAGGTATATCGGCTTCAGATACTAAGGGCGAATCTGCCAATCCAGCCGGCGACACCCCCTTGTCTGAAGTCTGCGGCGAAGATAAGGGCATGGTTTTCCCATGCTCCCCGGAGGCGCCTACCAACGAGCCACCCGTCGATGTGTTTGCTGAGCTCCTGAAGACGCAGAAGCTGTTCTTAGATGGTGAGTACAAGTTTCCATGTCTACCTCCGCCCGCTGACCGTTGCGTTCGTATACAGAGCAGGAGCGCTTGCTGGAGAGAGTCTCGGAGCTTGAAAAATACAACGCCGTGCAGGACTCCAATGCTGCCGTCTTCGTCGCTGAGGTCTCCGGACTGCGCAAGACAATCGAGGGCCTTCTGGAGAGTGTAAAGAGGGTAAGCGATGAACCTTTTCTGGGAGCTCGAGGGCTGACGACTCCACTGCTCAGCTCCAGGCCGTAGGCAAGCAGAAGTGAGACCTGCGTCGCTCACCTCATCTGGATACGTGGTGGTGTTGTGCGCGCATCCATTCATGCTATCCCAAGTCCTATCCCAAGCTCGTCGTTCTCTACTGTCCCTAGCTGTCCATCGCATCGCTGTCCCGTCATGGCCTTCCGTATCTCTAGCACTGTCTTCATGTATTCTGTAGTGTCAATACACGGTCTCGTGGCCTCTGGTCTCATTGTTGTGCGCTTAAGATACATCCTGCCGGTCAGCCCTCCTGGCATGTCCCTGAGCAGGCTTTCCACTGGCACGGGCGCCTCAGGACAGCGACGCGCCCTGCCCTGAGGCGCCCTCCCAAAATGCCGCCACGTCCCGACCCCTCGCACCCCGCAACTGCCACCATCCTGACGTGCCGCCGACAATCGCTCCACCCCCCACCTCACCACGCCGCCCTAGCCGATGGCTGCTAGCGCGCATGCCCATTTTGGAACGCGCCTGCCCGATTCGTCTGCGACGCACCTCTCATAAATGTTCGCGCCGACGAGTGGACCAACGTAGCGATGCTGTCTTCATCGACCCCTTCTCCACTACGTCGCCCACCAGCCACACCCAGAGTCACCAGAGCGCTGACTAGTGGACCAGCGGCGACGCAATTTTCATCGACCCCTTCTCCACTATGTCACCCACTAGCCACACCCGGAGTTGCCCAACCCACCTCTGGCGCGTTGCAAGCTCATCGGGCAACGCGCATGACAACGCACATGATGAGCATGACCCGCAGGACCTGCAGGCTGTGCCGGGACAAAGAGCAGGACCGGACGACCGCGCAAGATGCCGCCACCCCGCCCTGCACACCCACACTTATCCCTGCGTGCCCACCCACTTTCGCAGGTCTGCTGCTCGCCGACGCCAGAGCCCGGCTCCCGCTTGTCGATGCCCTCTGGCACCTTGTCATAGGCAGCATGCCTGACGTCCGCTACAGCAGCGAGAACAATGCTTCCCATCCGGCTCAGGCGGGGCTCTCTAGATAAGACTGGAGATTGTCATGGTTTTGTAGAGATCACGGCGTGCAAGACGGGCAGACTGCGAGTGCGCTATGGGTGCCGTAGCAGTAATGGTTCATGGATAGACAGTCTTCTTCACTAGATTCCGTCCTACATGGGCTTACTGTTCTATAGGTAGGAAAAGCATAGTATGCATCAGTGCCACGCTGACTTCAGTTTGATAGGCTGTGATCTCCGCCTGCTCAATATCATTATTCTCTTTCTCTCTTTCTCCAGCTCCCTGAGCGTTGCAGCGAAATGACCGGGCACGTTTTGGCACGTTCACCGTGAAAGACATCGCCGGCCCCTACCATGGTTGACAGGGTTCGCTTTTTCAACCCCATCATCCCATTCCTGCTCATTTATGGAGTCATTGTCTCGCAACGACTCGCTCCCCAGCTGTACAATAAACGAGGCCGCCAAGGCCTGTCAGTCTTTATCAGATGAAGATCTGAAGATGCACCCGTAAGTGGAGACCAGCTCTCCAGTTGCAGTACTGAGGAGTACTTTCCCGACGGTCGTACGATTTTATTTTCCCATGCTGTCTCTCCGACCGAGTCCTGCGCCATCGCCCTCAATTATCACCTTCACCTGTATCCACCGAGGGCTGTCCTTGCGTACGCAACCCCCACTGTCTTCCCCTGAGCGTGAGTCCATTTCCTCGTCCCTGACTCCCTGTAGGTTATTCCCGTCACAAGTCACCCTGCTCCCGTCTTGCTCTCAAAGAGCTACAATAAATTGTCTTAGCTGCCTGGCTGCGCTTTTGCTACGGTGGTGCTGACACTTTTCTGTGCAGACATCCCAGCCCTCCAGGTCGGAGACTCGGATCCTTGCGCCGGCTTCTTGCCCTCGTCCCTCTCGGTTGCTTTGTACCTACCGACCGCCGCAGACCTCACTTTCAACTTCGTAAGCCCTATGCCGTCAGAATATCGTCCCTTGTGCTCACTAGTGATTGCCAGTGCTGCACACACTTGAGGAGAGGAGCACAAAACCATGGTAGGCAAAAGAACGGGTGCACCACGTACACCGCGTACACCACGTGTGACGCGCTCTACGAAGCGCAGCAATGTTCAGGTGGAGTTGCCCGGCGGCTCTCTGCAAACTACCTTCCGCCTGGAGGGTATGCCATTCGGTTCTATGAGCAGAGCACTGCTGACGCCCTGACAGATCCTTCTGAGCCCCGTTTTGTGCGCACCCCTAGAAGCTCCAGGCGTCGCCAACCGGACCCTGTGCCTCTACTGGGAGGGTATGCACCGGCGTACGACGATCCCTTCCTGCCTCCGCCTGTGGCACAGCCCAGCCCGGTCCCTGCTGTCCCCGCTGGGCAGCCAAGGCATGGCCTGTCGCCAGTCCAGGAGCTTATGACCCCATCACGTCATCGGCCTCCCCTCCACGGGGGTGCTTATCCTAGACTTCATCGAAACCCTCAGCCAGGGCTTCCTTCCTGGCGCTCACCATTGCCTTCGCCGGAGATTCCTGGGCCGTCATCTTTTCAATCCCCCGACCCTCATGTCCCAGACGCTGAAGTCCCTTTTCCGCTCTCCACCTCGTACGATTTGCTCCGCCTTCCGCCGGGCATGGGAAGGCCCATCACCCCACCGTCCTCTCTTTCCGTTCCGCATTCCAACTCCCCGGAGAACTTTGATCTCAACGATCACAGCCCCACATCTGAGCTCAGCAGTCCTGAGAGCTCACCATTGCACCGACTAAATCGACGCCCTGGTGCCGGGGCTCTACACGCCCCAAGTACTGCCCAGCAGGACTCTGCTACGCATCGACCCGCCCCGTATCAGCCCGCCTTGCAGCGCCCCACTGCTGCGCACCGATATGCGCAGGGGTATCAACTCCCTGGGGGCCTATATCAGCAGCCGTACCAGCAGCCACAGCCCGCTGCGGAGCGTTGGTACGGCGAGCCCCCTGTGTACCCTCAGCCCGCTCAGCCATGCCAGCCTGCTCACCAGCTCGCCGCACCATATCAATACCAACAGCAACAGCGTCAGCCACAGCCCCGCCTGCCAGCAGCTGCTCAACCGCCTGCCGCTCAGCCACAGCTCCAACCGCAGCACGTCGAGCACCAGCGCCAGCCTGCTGCGCGACAGCCCCCTCCACCTCAGAACTACCAGCCCCCACGGACCCAGCACACGAGGCCCGCCGCGCCGGCGGCTCAGTCCCAACTCGCCCATCCACACCAGCCCGTGCGCGGACTGCACCCGGCCCAGCCAGCACAACACCCAGCCCAGCACACGATTGACACTCTTAATACACGGCCAGATCCTGCGGCGGTAGAAGAACGAAGGCGAGATGGGCCGGCAGGCAATAAGAAGCGCCACGCCGCGAATGATTGTTGGCTGTTCTTCCATGAAGTTGATGGCCACAGGTACTGCAAGTTCTGCAAGTGAGTACAGGCAGCCTCTCTATCCGTAGCCAGCAGTGAATGAGATCTTCTCCTAGGCAGCTGAGTGAGAAGAATGCAGGCCATAAGGTGGCGGCCTTCAGCTGCGGAACCGGCACGGGAACTTTGCGCCGACATCTATATACAGAACATCTTCCTGAATGGGTTCGTTCCTGCGATGAGGGTAAGATCAAGATCACTGCAAAGGAGGCGCAGCCCTACGTTACCTCCTACCGAGACTCCATGCAGCCGGGCAGGCTTCAAGAGGCAAGCGGAAGACTCCCTCGGAGACGGTTCACGCCGGAGGCGTTTGCAGATGCCGTGGTGCAGTTCATAGTTGCAGACGATCAGGTCTGTGTGTCAATCCATCAACCCTGTCCAAATTTCTAAAGCAGCCACGGCCCTCAGTCCATCAATGTCATTGAATCTAAGCACCTACGCAATATTTTCTTGATGCTCAGAGAGGAGCTGAGGGAGTGCGACATCCCAGGCCGGACGACTATTCGAAATCGAATACGTGAGCTTCTGGAGGATCACTTCTTGGAGCTGCACCGCGCCATGACGGTTAGTGACCCTTCGGTTCCATTCGCCTGCCAGTTGCTGATGTTTCTCAAGAGGAATTCCATCGGATCTATATCGTTCACCAGCGACCTATGGACGGATAGCAGCATGGTCCCGTACATGGCAGTGACCGCCCACTGGGTGGAAGCACTGCCCCAAGCGACGTCCATGGGGCGGCAGTACAAACTTACAATGCGCTCGGACTTGATCGGCTTTCTTCGAGTCCCAGGGCATCACGACGGAGAGCATCTCGCTCAGGCTTTCATTTTCATCCTGGACCGGTTGGATATACTCCATAAAGTACATTCATCCCCTGCACCTCCTGGCCTCAGAGCACATTACTGATTTACCTGGATCTAGATTGGTTGGATCACCTTGGACAATGCCACGAATAATGATACGTTCATGGTGGCGTTGGCCAGGGAGCTGAGGGATAGGGGCATCGAATTCGATGCCCTTGAGAGGCGAATACGGTAGGCAATTGCATGGTATTAAAACCCCTCCATGACACTCAGCGCTATTCAGATGCTTTCCTCACGTCGTCAACCTCGGGTGTAAGGCCGTACTGGCTGCGGTGACCGAGTTAGACTACGCGAAGGAGACGGCGGGGGAATACGAACGCCCCGCTGCCATGCTATCGGCCACGGTTGGGCCATACTCGCTCGCAGCTGATCTGAGGGATGATCCGATCGCACTTTTGCGATCGTTGGTGAATGCTGTGGGTACTACACCCTGTCTTTATATTCAGTCTGATCTAATACAGCCCAGATTCGAGCATCCCCCCTTCGTCGCCAGCATTTTTCCGAGATTTTGAAAGTAATGGGCTTACAAGACCTCCAACTGTTGCGCGATGTTGCAACACGATGGTCCTCTACCCTGCTCATGATTGATCGAGCTTTATTGCTAGTGGAAGTGAGTGCCTAAGCCTCACCCCCTGATCTCTTACACTAACTGCGTGACAATCCAATTAGCCAATCAAATGATTCCTTGCTAATCCCGAGTTCGCGGATATCCAGAGAAAATTTAAAATCACAGACTCGGAGTGGGAGGGCTTGCGGAAATTAAAAAGGATTCTGGAGGTGTTTATCCTTCTGCATTGATTTGTGGCAATGCATCTAACCCGTGGCTTGAGGTGCCCCACGCCTTTCAACAGCGACTGTCGTATGAGAAAACCCCAACTCTGTCGTACGCCCTGCCCGCCTACGAGGCAATGATCAGCAAATGGTCCCAGCAGGCCCAGGATCATCCAGAAACTGCGGAACTTATCAACGACGGCATCGACAAGCTGCTGGTCTATAGTGATCGTGCGCGTCTTGTCCCCGCCTACGTCTTCGCAATGGGTAAGCCGCAGCTCCCATCTACGCTCCCATCTCTGATCACACTTCCAGGCGTGGATCCGTCCCAAAAGTTCGACTGGTTTCATTATTACATGCCGGACCAGGAGGACAGGGCGCGGGATTTGTTCCTTGAGGAGGTAAGGGCGTTTTTGACCATCTATACTACCAATGGCTCACACTATTGCAGCTTCGGAGACATTTTGTCCCCCAGGCAGCCGCGCAGGGTCTCGACGACGGGGCAGCCCAAGGCTCGCAGGCCTGGTTCGATGAAGTTCTGGGCATGCGGCGCCACTATGAGCGCCCACGGCGAGACCTCGAGGCGGAGGTCGAAAGTTACTTGAGCGACACTAACGAGGGCACTAGCATTCTCAGCTTCTGGCAGGTACGTACCGGGCGGTATAGCTTGCCTCATGCCCTGATCTCATAATTCACAGGAAAACCAGCTGAGATATCCAACGATCTTCAAGCTGGCCATGTCGATTCTGCCAATACAGGCCTCTTCAGTGCCTTGTGAGCGTGTATTTTCATCCAGCAAACAAACCGACACTGCACGACGCAGTCCCATCAATTCGGACATGATGGAGGCCCTTCAAATATTGAAGTTCTCCGTACGACAGGGGAGGGGTCTCGATTTCACAGACGGCCTGAGGGTGGACGATGAGCTCAAATACATGGAGGACAGGGAGCGGAGAGATGGGGATGTGCCAGAGGACCTAACAGCGTATATGGCTAGCCTGCTGTCTGAAGCGTAGACATCTCAGTACAAGTCCTGTATTTCTGCCCTCTTCACCATGTCGGAGACAGGCGGCTCACAGGTGCACTTCCGGAGAACAAGCTAATGGGCTTGCAGACCTGCTGTGTAAACAGGGGAGCCAGCCGATGGCTGCGACGTCCAGTGCCTCCATTCCATTGCATCTAGGCCAGGCCGCACAGTCTTGGCCCACCTTTCAGGCCGCTCAGATCACTCAGGTTCTCAGAGAACAACAAGTGCAGGGTGGCTGTGAACTCAGCACAGTACACATCGCGCTGGGCCACTGTCATGCTCCTCCACCCTGCCCTAGCGCAGAAACGGGCACGCCGTGAGGGTTCAAGGCGGGCAGCGCCTCATCAGCTCAGTATCAATAGGCGCTTATGCATGCATATGAAGTGCGGTTTGGATAGCGTATAGAAGGACTACACACAACGAACACATGCACGGCTGACTGCGTGGAGCGCTGTACGCATAATCACAAATACATGCGAGACGGTGGAGGCCGCCAGCGAATTTGCAGCGGACGGTGCAAGCGCAGGGGGTGGGAGGATGCAGCACAGGAGGAGGCGCTGCGACAGCCCAGACAGGAGCAGCGAGTGGGCAGGCATGCCAGCGAAGCATGTGGAGGTAGATGGGAAGGGGCGGATGGATGAAGTCAGTAGATGGGTGAGGAGAGATAAGCTCGGGACGTACGGGGAAGTGGGGCAGCAGTGCCACCACGGCACTCGGCCATCGCAGAGACGCCCTAGCCCACATCACGGACAGACTGCAAGCCAACGGCGTGAAGGAGTTGATCTGGGGCCCGTGGGGCAGCGTCATTGGCCGATCGTTTGCGAAACGCTGCGTGAATGCATGAGTGATACAAATGTCTTTCCATACACGCCCTTCTGCGACTGCGTGAAGGGAGACTGCATGCGCAGATTGGGGCCTGATAGCACGCGGCATAATTGAACAGGCACAGCCGGTATTAATCACCAGATGGCATGGATGGAAAGGGAGGGGACGCGAGGATCTGGCTTGGTCGGCGTCGTCCGTAAGTATCCCGCGGTCCCGTGATGGTGTTGACTTCATTCAACTTCGAGCATACTAGGCCGTCTGCCCCACCGCCTCACTCGCCCCTCACTAGGTCTCTAATCCGCTCATTGCCGTTTGTCATTGCTCACCAATGCGCACACCTAGCGTGCGGCGTTTGTTCAAGGCAGGGCGCCGCGCCTGAGACGACGCGCGCAAGGCTGTACGACTGACAGTGCCCTCATTTTTCGCATCCGGTACGGAATGAACTGTCCTCACTGCGCACACCCCTCTCTTACACTAGCCCTCTCGATGTCATCAGGATTCTGCAAAGAGGGTTGACGCGGCGAAGCTCGCCCTCATCGGTGGCGCCACCGCTCCCGTGGACACGCCGACAATGCGGCGCTCACCACCGGACTCACTGGGGCACTGGTTGTCATCTCGACGCTGCTCGTCGGCGGCAGAACCTCGCCGCGCGGGCAGCTGTTCGCGCCGTCCAAGTTTTACAACCGCACGGCCCGGCGCCCGTCAAGGCGCAGGCCATCGCCCTCCGGCCCCCGTGCGCGCTGTTTTACATGGGCCCGCCCTCCAGCTTCATGCGGATCTGTACGTCTACCGTGTGACCCTGTGGGTGTGTGCGGTGACTGAGCCTGCGCAGGCCCTCAGCCTGGATGTCGCAAGCGGGAGGGCAATGGGCTGAACACAATGCGTAGACAGCCCCGTCCCTCATAAGCGGAGCACTCGATGCTGATGCATGCCTGTGGACCTCCACAGCCGCAAAACACCACTCCTCCCTCGTAGCCTCAGCTGGGGATATACTGCCTTAATATTACATGCGCATTTGCACCCGCACGCTCCGCGTGGCGACCATTGACCGCCCGGATCTGCGAACTCACCGATCTCTGACAGCCCAGCCTTGGCTTGCCCTCTCAGGCCAGCCATTATTTGGCATCTGCGGGATCTGCGCCTGCAGCAGTTTGTCTCCCGTGCTGCTCTTATCCACCCACCCCCATCGGACGGCGGGCGACTGCACTCAACGCACAGAGCTGAGCAGCCTGTAGGCCATGCAACAAGCTGAGGGCTTAGTTATCGTGCTGATGAGGATGGGGATGGGCCCACGCTGGTGCTGGGATACCTCGCACGTCGCCCCTGCTTGAACTCGGACCCGGTGGTCGACCGAGCGCTCCTCCATAGCTCGCTGCGAAAACACACTCCGGCTGCAAGGCCTCTGTGCAGGGGCTGTGCGCCACTGAGACAGGGGCTGTAAAATATTTTCATTATAAGGCGCCCGCCGAGCCTACCAGGGCCGCCGTCCCTCTTACCCCCAGCCCCCCACGGACGCCTCACGGCTGGGACTCTCCAGCCCCAGCCCATTGCCCGCTTTCATGCATAGCCCGGGTCAGTAGTTCTCTGCCATCTTACCTACCGCCATCGTATCCGCCCCTCCCCGTCGCCATACCCTCTGCCCCCGCGGCAAGCTTCGCCCCCCATGGTCGGGCGCCCGCTGCGCTGGACCACGCCCTGCGCGGTGCTCGGCCGAGACGGCTGCGCAATGGGTCGCCTGCGGCTCGAAGATTGCATAGGCGGTAGGGGCTGGGGGGCCTTCCATCGCCCATGGCCCAGGGCCCCCGTTTGACCGAGTCGGTCGCGCGGGGCTGGCCGTTGGCTCGCTCAGCTGAGGCGGCCACACATAGGCCGGCGGGGTGGGCACAGGCCGGGGCCCCTGGCTTGACCGAGTCGGTCGCGTGGGGTCGGTCGCGTGGGGCTGATGGGCTTGCGCTCGCTGGACGACGCTGCGCTCCGCGCAGCCATAGCGGTCGCGGGGGGCGCCCCCCATCCCCCTCGCTGGACCGAGTCGGTCGCGCAGCGGTGGATGGGGCAGGGGCGTGGCACCCGGGGGGTACGACGACCGTCGGGCCTGGGCTTTGGCTTCTTGGTATCCTTCCCTTCCCTCCCTGCTGACCTCTCCGCTGCTCAGATATGCCAACCCATCTGGTACTGCGCTCAAGCTCTCGACTGACGGATGGGCTACGCTATCCATCCGTTGCGGTCGACGAGACCGACGAAGGCGATGACCCTGCTCATTGGGGAGGGGGAGAAGACATCGAATCAGCAGTCCTCCAGGCCATCGCTCGGCTGGAAGCAGAACGCAGCCGCGTTTGCCACCGGCTTGGCGATCCGTTCATCAAGGACGTCCTACCAGCCGGTAGGGCAGTCAAGCATGCGCAGGCCCCGGATCGCACGGTGGCTTCCAAGCGGGCCCTCCGACATAGGGTCTACCAACAGGCCAGGATGAAGCGCTACCTTGAGGAGCGCATAGGCGAACGCCATGCTCTACAGTCCGCTATCTCGTCATCCACCCTGCTGCGCCGCAGTCCATACGTCGGATTCAAGACGGTCGGTAAGGGGCCAGACCGT
Organism: Auriscalpium microsporum; assembly: GCA_019914985.1. Classification (NCBI taxonomy): domain Eukaryota; kingdom Fungi; phylum Basidiomycota; class Agaricomycetes; order Russulales; family Auriscalpiaceae; genus Auriscalpium; species Auriscalpium microsporum. Next base: position 383,442 of record JAHLMG010000019.1, read on the forward strand.
CGACGGATTGTACCCATGGGGAGGGGGCGAGCTTTAGCTTCTGCATGAAAGGCCTGATCTAACAGAGCGCGACAGGGAAGGCGCTGAGGCGTACGATGCAGATGGACGCCTGGTCGTGCTGCGCGCCTGGAGCCCCCAGGGGCCGACCTGGAAGACGATGAACAATGCACTGAAGACGGCCGCCAACAGTCTTAAAGACACCGTGCCGACCTTTCAAGGAGGGAAACGAGGAGAATTTCAAGCCTACTACTTCGGACTTCATCGTGGATCCCAGCGCGTGCGTTATACATTCCCTGCGATAGACTCTTTGGCTCTATTTAATGAACGCTCTCTGCCTAGAACCCCATGATGTCCGCGTACACGCGCAAGCACATGGATCTTTACGAAGGCATCCAGACAACAATCGAGCCAGTACGCGGCGTGGTCCAAGGTCTGCAAGGAATCCATACCATCATGCGACTCAGCTGACAAAATGTGTAGCTATCTTTGAGGCAAACTTCCCCGACATCTACCGGCGCTACGTTACGGCCATAGATTTTGTTGAAGATGCTGTCCCTGACGCCCGCGCCGCTTTCTACCCGTTTGCCTGCTTTGCATTTAATGTCGGAACCGTCGTCTGCAACCCGCACAAGGACTTCCTCAACTTCATCACCGGACTCTGCCTTATCATCCCCTTCGGCCACTTTGACCACACGTCCTGCTGCCGCCTGGTGGTCCGTGAGCTTGGTTTGGAATTTGAAGTTGGCGCCGGCGTCCCCATCCTTATCCCCTCCGCCATGTACACGCATTATAACACCCTCCTCACGAAGGCAGGTGTTCGTCAATTGTTCACTTGCTGGGAGTGGGCCGACGCGTAGCGCGGCAGTACGATTCCACTCTGAGGGGGTTTCTGGTTACATAATTAAATATATACTCAAATAATAGTCTTGAAACACTACTGGACACTAAAACGCAACTGGGAGTGGCCCTGGTACCAAATTCAAGTGATGGAGGGCAATACAATTTACATAAGTTGGGTGTGCAGCTGCAGCTGAGGTGGTTGTTGTGATATCAAGAGCGATGACTGACATCATTGTATTTCTGCCTGTGTTGTCTGGTACGACTCAGTTGTCACAACATCACTGTTCTGCAACTTCTGTATATGTTGCATGGCCTAGTAATCAGTGTATTTAGGCAATCATTTGTGTATACTTATTGTGTGGAGCAAATGATGAGGTGTAAAGTCATGAGTTGACATAGCGTGGGAGTGGATTTCCAAAAAAGGCAACACAGATGATCATTGCATGGGGTCGAAAAAGCACTGTATATGGATGACATAAGCAACAATTTATAGGAATTGTAACCGTTGCATGACTCCCGCCCATTGTACGTGCCATATGCTACAACACCGCTATCTTTCCCTTTGTCCTTCGACCACAGAGCACTGTTCTGATCGGACTTGTACTACTGTACCATTTCAATCGGTTCGCCGGTCACGCGTCATAGCGTGTCCGGCGTGGTGAAATATAAGTGCTGTCACAGGTCACACGGCGGGGTGGCGAACCCGTCTGAATGATTTTACAAGGGCGTCAAAAATGACACCGGGAGGGCAGCAAAGCAACATGGAATTGCAGAGCTCTAGCCTGCATAGCACAGTCGCATGACAGCAACAAAATCACACAGTGGTGCATTGTACCTACCCAATGAATATGAATTGACAGTGAATGATTCAGGATGGAGGACTTGCAGACTGACAGCTCATGTTATGGACCTAAGTCCGGTCGCGTTGACCAGCCTGCAGCTCACTCTCTTCTGATGCAGTGAACTTCTTCATGAGGCGAAATGCCACTGAGGTCACGGTCACACCCCATGAGTGGCGAATCTGAAATTTTGCCAGTTGTTTCATGGTCACACCAGGGCGGTGAACCAATCGGAATGGTACAGTATACTCATTGGAATATATGAATGGTTGTGGCGTACTCACTGCAATGCAAGTTTTGTTCCCCCCTGATTGCTCCGAGTACAATTCATGTGCTACATTCATCCTCATATTGTATAAGAGTCAACATCGGTTGACTTCTCTCATGCCTTAGCCTTAGCGTTTGCCGTTGCCTTTGCCTTCCAATCTTGCTTCTTCTCTTATCGCTCTCATCTTGACCCATTGGCGACTTATCTTCTGATCGGTCGGAGCACTCATGCTAGTCGTGAATGCCTTTATGACTGTGTGCTCTTGATCGGAGCACTTTACGTTTGATCAGAGACGGTCTACGCCTGTTCCAGGACCCCTGACGCTTGCTTGCACACTGACTCACAAAACCCCTGCAGCCATTTAGGGTTGTGTCTATTCTACTACGTACCACCCTATTATCTTGTTGTGTCCATCACCAATTTCCCCAACAACATTGTGCATTGGTCCGTAAAACATAGATACAACCATGCCCAAATCAATACCTGGTCGGCCTCGCTCGCAAGCTCGCGCAGGCCACCAGGTATTGATTGAGGGCACGGTCTGCAGTTCAACCTCTGATGCAAACACTTTTGAACATATAAGTATCTCAGTCCGAGCAGTACTTTGCCTGGAGCATTTCCAGATGCATGAATGGCAACTTGGTGAGAGACTTGAGAGGCTGTGAAAAATGTCCACAGACAGTGTATATGGTATAAATTGATATATATAGTATCAATGGCTCTGTAGTCTAGTGGTAACTATGCTATATTCTTTGTGACTCAGAGACGGAGCGGAGAGACATGACGTCAGTCACGGATGCACTGTGCAGTGCATCCGAGACTGACGTGGTTCCTCTGGGCCAAGCGTGAGAATTATTTACCGAAAATAGCAACTATGGATAATTTTCTTCTGACCTTAGAGCAGCTGAAATTATATGCATATCTATCCTGGTTAGCTTACAAAATGCGAAATACTGTCTGAAACGGATGTCTTTGGAAGACCGAAGAGGGGGAACCAAACTCCATCTCATTTTCCTGATGCATTTTGAATGCATGCGTAGTCTAGTGGTAATAATGCTCCGTGCCTTTCGAGATCTAGAGGCTTAAAGTTCAAATCTTGGTAAAGACACTTTTCCAATTATAAGTATTTTCCGGCTATGTTAGCCGGAGTAGGAGAAGCATGATGTAGTTTTCCGGGAGCACCTGCTATAAACTACGTCATGCTTCACATTGACCGTGGGAACTTTTTGCCGAAAAGGGAAATTACAGAGCATTTTCTTCTGACTTCAGAGTGACAGAAATTATATGCAAATCTATCCTAGTTAGCTTACAAAATGCAAAATACTGTCTGAAACGGGAGTCTTTTGATCAGCGAAGAGGGGAAAATGTGTTTGCTGGTGAGATTGGACCGTGTGAACAAATCTCTATATATATTATACAAAGGAAACTGCCGCGAGAAGCGTGGGAACAAATCTCTATATATAGGGACAAAGATGAAAGTTACAGGGGGGGTCAAAAACCGCGACTGGTGCTTACATAAGAAACGATTCAAGGGAATCGTAACGGCATGGACCGGAGGTCCGGTAGTACAGTGGTCGGATTTAAAAGGTCAACCAGTGAGCCAGCTTAGCCGGCAGGTCTATCAAGAGTACGTATCCACCCTTCCCCTCCGAGTGGCTGAGGGATTGGCTCTGTTCCCGAACCGAAAGGACGTGTAGTTTTCATTCACGATCCGGTCTTGTTATTATTTTATCCGCTACATGATCACTATGTAAATGTTTAGCTACAATCTAAGACAGTAGCCAACATCCTGAGAAGGGCCTCCCGGCGCGGGTGGCGGTAGAAAATAAATGCAGCTGTTCGAATTGTTCTAACGCCAGCGTGCGAACACCGCGCACATGCGTGCGCGCTTCCTCTCCGCGAGGACAGCCTCGGGTTGGGGCGGCGATGTGCGGGGTGGTGGCGTGTGTACGGCCGCGACGTGGCGGCTGGCTGGGGCTGCCAGTGCGGGACACGGGCGTGGAGGAAAAGGAGGGGCCGCCAGGGCGCGGGCAGGCGCTTGCCGGCGCTCACCGCTCACGCCGACGGCGCTTAGCCGTGGCCTAGACCGGCTCTGGCGCCGTGTATAGCCGCCGTTTAGCTGATTCATTTTAATTTAGCCGGGAGCTGAGGCAACGGCCCAGCTCGGCTAATCATCGGTGCGGCTTGGTGGCTAGCTGAAAGCCAGCCAAGCCGCGGCAACACTAGCTGCCGACAGACCGATAGGCGCTCGTCCTGCAAGCGCTAGCGCTTCGCGTTGCAGCCCTTCCTGACTACGTTTGCCACGAAAGAATACTGGTATACCAGTACGCAGCTCATTGTGATCGGACGACTCGAGGAGGTTCGGGATAACTGCGAGTCCCATGTGGCTGTCTCTTCCGCGGTCGAGTCAGTCACCGCTATCATCCTGACTCTCATCATGTCGACGGCAGACGATGCAGGCCTCCAGGTCACACCTCTCATGAAAAAACTGCTGGCTACTGAAGGCTTTTTGAGGACGGATAATGGCGGGTACGAACTGCGGGCCTTGTATAACGAGCGTATGTCCGCCTCACTTCTTCCAAGATACGCGATCTGACCATCGTGCAGAAACCCTACATATCAATCTCAGCAGAATGGAGCCTTTTTCGTTAGCGTGTTACACTGGCTTGGTATCAGAGGTGTCCAAAGTGCGTCCATCACTGCCTCTCCATCGACCTCGCCCTAACACTCCTAGCAGGCAATTGGAAACGGCTCTGCCCCACGCCTCGATAACACAGCAACGCCCTTCAAACTAGGCTACGCCGCACTTGTGGTTTTGGGAAGCCAGCGCTTCGAGGAAGGTCCACCCGGATCCGGCTATCACGTCGAGACACTCAAATGCCTCCTCACGCACGGCTGCCCGCCCGACGTCCCGGATATCTGCCGCTGCACCGCGCTCCAACACGCCTGCATGATCACCTTCACCAACCCAGCGCTCATCAGCACCCTCCTCGCACACGGCGCCGCGCCGAACCACCAGGACATCTACGGCAGGACCGCAGTATGGGGCGCGATGATGTGCTTCTCTGGCAAGACCGTTGATGACCAAACTCGTCGGACAGGCGGTCAGATGACAAAACCAAATCCTGCTCGTCGAGTAGTACTGTTTTAGTTGGGGGGGCGTGTCCCAGGTCTACCAGAGGGCTCGGAGAGTCGCAGCTGTCACTGGGGGAGTGTAGCGAGCGACGGCGGAGAAGGAGGAAGGTCGGCGAAGGTGTGAGAGGTGCTGCGAGTCTCGGGGTGGCGTAGCGAGACTCGGCGACGAGGGGCGAAGGTCGGGGACGATGGGCGACGGCTGGGGGCGATGGGCGACGATATGACGAAGGTTCTCAATATGCAAGTGCGTAAACGATGCGCTGCGAAGGTGAAGGCGATGTCGATGTCGATAAAAGGGCTAAACGATGCGCTGCGAAGGTGAAAGACGATAGTTCTCGAGGTTTGAGGTGCTGTCTCTGGGGGGAGAAGTTCCTATTGCATGCAGACGTCGCTAGCTACACTTATACATGGGAAAATGCGTCGGAGTAGCTACGCGAATCGTGCGATGCGGTCAGCGAAGCTGTGCGAAGCTTCGGCGAATTATAGCGAATGAGAGAAGAGGAATATCGAAGGCCTAGACACCAAAGCTGTGCTACCCTCGGCGAAGTCTCCGGGACACTCGGGGAACGATAGCGACGCATCAAAAGCGGTCATTGATCCGGATCGCTGATGGTTCGGGCTCGGGGATCGTCTCCGATGCTGCAGGGCAATAGCTCGATATTCTGCGACTGTGTGGTGCGTCTCTTGGTCGCTGGAAGGTCGGACATGCGTGACTGTGGTCGCTGAGTACAGGCGAACTTCGGCGAACGGCTGCGACATTGCGGAAGGGGTCGCTATCGGGCTTCGGCGAAATGGGCTAATCGTCATGACACAAGGCCGAGATCCGAGGAGTTATAGGTTCGGTGGGCTGCTCTAGATGCTCGGGCGAGTCGTGCGACCTCGGCGATGACGTAGTTGGCTCGGGCGAACGGTGCGAGCGTGTAGAAATGCTCGGGCGAAGCTGCGACATCGAGTGCGAGTGTGTGCGAGTCGTGCGAGTATGCCTGGATGCATAGCGAGTCGGTGCGACCTTGGGCGAACGTTGGCGAACAGCTGGCAAGTGCCTAGGGTGTGGGGAAGCATGTCGAGACTTCGGCGAACGTCGTATAACGGTGGGCGAGTGCGAGCGAACGTTGGCGAACAGCTACAGAGCTAGCTATCGTGCGAGCGAACGGGCGAGAACGATAGAGTCGGGGATGTCTGGCGATGGTCGGAGCAGTTATGCGAGTGTTGTAGTGCATCGAAAATGCGCAAACTGTAGCCATACGCGTAGGAGGCGTATCATCTCCTCCTCACTGAAGTCTTGACCGTCCTCGGTCATTGCGTACGTCGTCGGTGAATGTGTCCTGGGTCTCGGGGGGCTGCGGCGATGAAACGGAGGCAAAATGGAAGGCATAGAAGACGTAATCTTGTAGGTAAAATGTCCCTTCTTGGTCTCTGGAATAGTGCGATAAACAAAAGGAAGCTGAAAAGGAATGAAATGCATGAAGGGAAACAAAAGGAAAGGACCAGCGAACGAAAGGGGTATCCTGGCGACGTTTAACTGGTGGCTAGTCTTCAACTTGTGCATCATCGGGCTCGATGTCTTCGGCGAATGGTAGTGTTTCAAGATTGTCATCGTCTCCTTGGGACTGCGAGGCCTCGAGATCGCGAAGTCGGGCTGTGTCTATGTCAATAGCGTCGAGACTGAGCTCAATATTCTTGCGTGCAAAGAATGGGATGACTCGAAATGCTGCTATAGGGCGATCGAACACAGAACCGTCGAGTTCGGCGACAAGATAGGCACCTCCACGGTTCCTCGATATGACTACGAGCGGGCCAAGATAGCGAGCGCGCATCTTGCGATTCAGCGACTTTTCGATTGCTGTGTGGCGAATAAGCACTAGATCTCCTCGCTTGAAGTTGAAATCTCGTATGGTAGCGGCGTGTTCTTGCTCGAAACGTTTCGCGCCGGCGACCCGATGTTCATAGACCTTTGAGCGAAGTTCTGCGACGTGTTCGTGCCGTTTCTGGAGCGCTATAGCGCGCCGCGCGATGAGGTCGGTGGTCGAGAGGATTGATGTTGGCGCAGGAAGAAGGTACGTCGCTTCCGAAATGTCGAGTGGAATCAGTGGGTGGCAGCCTGTAACAGCGAAGTAGGGCGAGCAGCCCATGCGACGACGAGTCGTCAGGCGCTCGGACCAAAACACAGTGTGCGCAGCTGTCGACCAGCGATTCTGTTCTCCGTCGCAGGACTTGTATAGGGCTTGTCGTACGTCGAAGTGTGCGCGTTCTACGATTCCATTTGCTCGAGAGTTGTAGCCACTGATGCGAATATGTCGGACGTTGTACTTCTTCGATAGGTAGTCGAGAGCTTTGACAAATGGACCGCCGTTGTCTGTAACGATCTCGCTGAGCGAACCCCAGCGACATAGGATATCTTCGAAGACCCAATCTGCGATGGCTTTGGCTGTCTCACATCGTAATAGGCGAAACTCGGGGTACTGCGTGAGCGAACAGCGACCTTGAACGATGTAGCGAAAACCATTCGATGGTGGCATATGCATAGTGTCAATGTAAATCTTGGCGAAGAGTGCAGCAGGTGGTGCGACGGTCGGACGCATAAGAACTTGTCGCTTTTGACGTTGCTGGCAGATGAGGCAGCTGCGAACATACCACATGGTGTCGGCCTCGGACGCCGGCCACCAGAAGCGTTCCTGTATGAGCGATTTCGTCGCAAAGACTCCGCGATGTCCAGTTCGATCGTGACATTCTGCGAGTACTCGGAGTCGGTTGGCTGGCTGAATTACAAGCTTGTGTGCACCGTCGGGACTGCGGCGCCATAGGCGAGTGTTGTTGATGAAAAAGCGGGTCGCATAGCGGATGAAAGTTGCTAATTCTGCGTCGGACATATGAGCTGGTCGTTCTGGGCTCTTGTGCCAATCGTGGACTGCTTGTACGCGTTCGTCGTGGGATTTCGCCGAATCGGAGCGAGGGACGTCGTCGTAGCTGAGCTCGGGCACCTCCTCCTCACTGATTTCGAGACCGTCCTCGGTCTGCGAGAACGTAGCGAGTATCGGCGAAGGGTGGGTGGGTGGGGCGAGTATGCGCGATCGGAATGCTGAAGGCGAAGGATAAATTATATGAAGGAAGCCGTGTACATTGTCTAGCCAATCGTCGAAGTCGTCGTCGTCGTCGGACTGCTTGGGCGATTCATCGCGATGTCTCGAGAGACCGTCGGGGCCATGGCTAATACCTGGTACGTGGCGAAGAGCGAAGTGGAATATAAGAATGCCTAGAATCCATCGGTTGACACTAGCACTTGGAACGAGGTCGGGATTCTTGAGCATTCCTTTGATCGCAGTGGCGTCTACTTCAACAATGAGGTTGCGAACACCTAGCAAATAAATGCGAAGCATGCGCAGCGAGCGAAATAGGCCATATATCTCGAGTTTCGGCTGAGAGAACCGACGCTCTCGGTCGTTCAACGTGATAGAACCGAATCGATTGACATAGCGAATCTTCCTTTTGGGTGTCTGGACGTCTTGAGCTAATATGTAGCCTATAGCGATGTAGGACGAGTCGACAGCGAGAATGACAGGATCGGGCGACTCATAGTTGATAGCGCGAAGTGCTGGCGATGCTAACAAAGCTGCTTTGAGGTCCTCTTGAGCTGCGATGTGCTGTGGGCCAAACTCGAACGGAACACCTTTCCGAGTGAGCTGAGTTAAGACGTGTGCTCGCTTTGCGAATGAGTCGATGAATATGCGACAAACTCCGATGGTTCCTAGGAATGCGCGAACATCTGAGAGGTCTTTACACGGGCCCCAGTTGCGGATCACTGAGACGGTCGAGTCGTCGGGCCGACGGCCCTCAGGCGTACATCGATGTCCTAGGACGGTAAACTCGAGGCTGATGAGGATCGACTTGGTTCCAGAGAACGTTCCTCCAGAGTACTTCATGCGCTGCAATATGCGATTGACATTCTGGAAGTGCTCCCAGACGAATCGGCGAATCCCTGCGTTCTCAGGGATAGTTTCTGCGATGCCATTTTCGTCGGGGTACTCGGTCGGAGGTCCTTTGAGCGGTACATCGTCGATGTAGGGGACTGTAATCGCAGGAATCTCGGGCTGCAAAATATGCGTGACGTCGTCGTGGAAGACAGGCACTGAGTTCGTCCAACCCATCGGAAGGGTGACGAGTCGCTGGGCTCCAAAGGGCGTCTGAAATGTAGTGAGATCTCGAGAGCGTTCGTCGATAAGTCGCTCGTCGTAGCCAACATATAAATCGAGGATTCCTCCGCATGCGCGACCACCAAACTGTTCGGCGAGATGCTCCGGCGTCGGGGGTACTCCAGAGTGTGCGATTGTGACGGCGTTGAGAGGCTCGAGGCTGTGTACGATTCGCAGCGACTTTCCGTCTTTCTTTGCGACACTAAACCAGCGAGAGCGATACGACGAGTTCGACGGCTCATAGGTGCCCGCGTCCATCTTGCGACGGATGAGTGCACAGACTTCTTTGTAAATGCCAGGCGGAATCGGGATATTTCGCTGCACCCAGGGTGTATGCGGGACGACAGGGATCTGTACTGGTGGAAAGAACTCTCGCTTGAAGCTGCCTCGCTCGGAGTCATCCCAGGCGAATGCGTCGTTGTGCACCGAGATGACATGGTGCAGGAGGTCGCGTTCAGCTGGCTGTAGAAACGCATAGCACTCTTGGCAATCGACGGCATCTTTGCGTTCTTGTGTGTAGCGTCCTGTGGGAGCGAAAGGCGTCGGGTGCGTCGGGAGATAAGGTAGTGATGCGAGTGGGTCTCCTCGGATGTCTCGAACGATGCGAAACTCTTCTGCGACTGAGCCTAGAATCGGCTTAACCTTCTGCGAGACGGGTTTGTACTTGCGCTTGGCGAATGTGGAGCGAGTGGGAAGGTCGGGGGTATCGAGCGATAACTTAGGCGAACTGGGCGAACAAATATCGAGCTTAGAATTGGAAGGAAACGTTGGTTTTCTCGAGGCGATAGTCGGAGCGAAATTGGACGACAATAGAGTGAAAGAGGAAGGAGCAGCATGATTGGGGAGTAAAGAGCGAGCGTCGGAAGCGGTCAAATAGGCGAATTGAAGCGAAGACTCGTCCGCTGAGTCGAGCGAGGTATATGCGATAGCGCGGACATTTTGGTCGTCTCCTTCTAGGATGAGGGCGACTTCTTCTCCATCGGCGAGATGTTCAAGCAGCGAATGTTGTCTCAGGTGGGTCTCGAAATCGATGTTTCCCTCGCGCGAACGTAGGCACTGTAGTAACACTCGTCGAGTTCGGGCAACGCAAGGTAATCGTCTGATCTTCATTCTTGAAGTTGCGCACGATGCTCTCTGTCAGCGCGTCGAATGGGCGACCAAGTAGGATGTCATAGGCGACGTTGCGGATGACATGTATCTGCAAATAGACAGTGATGTTCCAGGCGTCCCTGTAGCTTAATAGCTATACATACCGATGGTCGTCGGTCAATGCATTACAATGTATGACCGATAAGGTATATATTATAATGGGTACCCGACAAATGCCAAATATGTTTGATCATGTGACTAGGTCGGAAAAAGTCTGGAAAAATCGGAACAAATAGTGAAAATATTCTCCAGCGAAACATTCCCACGGTTTTGGCAAAAGAGTGGCATTCATTATATTGCCTAAGAATAACATAATTGGCTGCCTGCAAGGCCTATAAAATCGCAAAAATAGCTAGAAATATGGAGAAATCATGATATATCTGGGGGCACCGGTTGCCAGTCTATATCTGTTCCCACGCATCGAAATATTCCCACGGTCCCAAAAGATGTCCTGTTTAATCATTTGCGCTGATATATAATTCTTTCCGTAGGCCTTGATAAAATAGAAACAAATGAAGAAAAATCGGACTATATATAGAGGCACTGTTTGCTAGCTGATATCTACTCCCACGCCTTGGAATATTCTCATGGTCCCAAACAATTTCATTTGTCATCATTCATGCTGGTACATAATCCTTTCTGTAGGCCCTGGGAAAACCCATTGATAAAGATTCAGTAAATGCATTTATGATGTAAAGTTACATGTTCATCATATATAGAAAGTTTTCTGAGCCCAGTCCATTAGACTGTGAGCTGGATGGAAGCACAAACCAAGAGAGTATCTACTAAGAAATATCCTGCAGGCATGATCTTCTTCACCTAAGCTACCAAAATTTGTACATGGATAGCTCTGGGTACTTGAAGAGTTATAGCATTTTTTTCATGACATAAGTCCCCCCTCAATTCTTCTCAAACACAATGTATTTAGTATTTATGCTGTTGAAATAGTATTGATGCCCACATTTTGACCCCTTTTGTGTACATTGGGTATGTTCTGACTGCTGTGGATGCCCAGTTGGAGTGGACCTAGTATCTACCATTAATTCCTATATATACCATGTTATTCTTTGAAGCCATTGGTAGGCTGTACTCAACATATATATTCAATATTTATATGTTTTGGCCAAAAAGAATGGAGTGTGCTCAATAGCTCTTCAGGATGTCATCAATAAAATCCCCAGATATTTCAGAGGACTCATAGGCCATGCCCCACCAACCCCAGAAATTATCGAAATCCTGCAACAATGTGGTAGGTAATACTGTACTTTCACTCTGACATGCCCTCTAATATATAGAATGGTCCCAGGCTTGTACAAGTACACATGGATGGCCTTGTGATCAATTAGCATAGGCTTATTCTCATCTAAACTTCTATCATATGTCATAGTTCAGTGGAAAAAGAAAGGACCATGTGCCATTGCACATGCACCCAGGACAAGGACAGTGGTAGAGGCGGTATCAGAGTGGAAGTACAGTACCATCCATCAAGTTTTTGTAGGATTTCAATACTTATACCAGTTGGTGGGGCATGGTCTGTAAGTACTCTGAAATATCTTGGGATTTTATTGACAACCTCTGGAAGAGCTATTCAGCATACTCCATTCTTTTGGGCTAAAAGATATAAATAATGAATATATATATGTTGAATGCAGCCTACCAATGGCTTCAAGGAATAACATGGTAAATATGAAACATATTGGTAGATACTAGGTCCAATCCAACTGGGCATCCACAGCAGTCAGACCATGCCAAATGTATACAAAAGGGGTTAAAATATGGGTATCAATACTATTTCAACAGCATAAATACTAAATACATTGTGTTTGAGAAGAATTGAGGGGGGCTTATGTCATGGAGGAAATGCTATGACTCCTAAAGTACTCAGAGCTATCCATGTGCAAATTTTGGTAGCTTAGGTAAAGAAGATCATGCCTGTAGGATATTTCTTAGTAGATACTCTCTTGGTTTGTGCTTCCATCCAGCTCACAGTCTAATGGACTGGGCTCAGAAAACTTTCTATATATATGATGAACATGTAACTTTACATCATAAATGCATTTACTGAATCTTTATCAATGGGTTTTCCCAGGGCCTACAGAAAGGATTATGTACCAGCATGAATGATGACAAATGAAATTGTTTGGGACCATGAGAATATTCCAAGGCGTGGGAGTAGATATCAGCTAGCAAACAGTGCCTCTATATATAGTCCGATTTTTCTTCATTTGTTTCTATTTTATCAAGGCCTACGGAAAGAATTATATATCAGCGCAAATGATTAAACAGGACATCTTTTGGGACCGTGGGAATATTTCGATGCGTGGGAACAGATATAGACTGGCAACCGGTGCCCCCAGATATATCATGATTTCTCCATATTTCTAGCTATTTTTGCGATTTTATAGGCCTTGCAGGCAGCCAATTATGTTATTCTTAGGCAATATAATGAATGCCACTCTTTTGCCAAAACCGTGGGAATGTTTCGCTGGAGAATATTTTCACTATTTGTTCCGAATTTTCCAGACTTTTTCCGACCTAGTCACATGATCAAACATATGTGGCATTTGTCGGGTACCCATTATAATATATACCTTATCGGTCATACATTGTAATGCATTGACCGACGACCATCGGTATGTATAGCTACTAAGCTACAGCGTCTGGTGGATGTTCGCTATCTTCATGGGGACGTTGCGAGCTAAACCGAGCGAGCTGTCGAAATGTGTGTTTGCACTTTGAACGCGAATGCGAATCGAGGGATCGTAGGCGAGGCCGAGATGATGGCAAATTTCCTCAGACATGGATATGATCTGTGAGCCTGGGTCCAATAGACATTCGACTGTATCCTTGTTGTCGACGATCGCGTCAATCGAGCGAAGTGCTGCTGATTCTCGAGCGACTGTGAGGACTTTGGGCTCTTCGCCGGGTGCGAGATCCATTAGGTACGACACATATGGATCGTCGACGACTAAAACACCAGGCGGAGGGTTGCTGCGATCGGGTGCGATGACGCGAGGAGCGGGGACGAAGTTGGCGAAGGTTCTGGCTTCTGCTTCTGCGATAGCTGCCTCAGGCGAGACGACAGCTTCTGCGACTTCGTCGACGGTGGTCGTAGTGTACGTGACTTGCTCGTTTGCTGATCGGCGAGGCGTTACGACGTCGCGATACTTAGCGCGAACCTCTGGCGAAAGCGATAGGAGTTCCTCAGGCGTGAGCGTGATTGAGTTCGCTTTCATCGAGCGAGCGAAGACTTGGTCTGCGATCTCTGTCTTGTGCACAGGTGCGTTCGTCTTATAGGCACCATCGCGTGTGTTCGCCGATGGTCTAGGTGGGTCGGCTGGGACGAAACGAGGCTTGACTGGAGCTGTAGTAGCGTCGCGCGCTTCGGCGAAAGGGTGCACTGGTGCTCGGGGAACTTGCGGCATATTTCTCGGAGCTGGAGCGCGAACATCTCGGGGAGCAGCTGCTGGGACTTGCGCAGGCTTGGCGGCCGCAGGTCGACGAGAGGGCACTTCAACGCCGTCGAAGACCAGCTTGTACGACTCGCGCGCGCCTCGCAGTTCAGACAGTTCAGCTTCGAGAGCAGCGATGCGATCGTCCTTGGAGAGCGTGTACGTCGATAGCGGTTCGACTGCGATCATCATCTGCGCTTGGGCTCGCTGACCTGGGTTTCGCTTGTGCCATTCCATAACGCGTTCGCGGAGATAGTTGCCGACGATCGAGCTCGGAACGAAGGCGCCACTGGCTAAGATAACACGTCCTTCATGATTTCGCTTGACGTATCCTGTGCGAATGTCTTCGTCGACGGTGGGGCATTGCATTATACGGTGCTCAGCGATGCCACAGTAATGGCAGCGATTGTCTCGACGAGGAGCGTCGGCTGTCGCGGGCGAATTCGCAGTAGACGTCGCTGGAGTGATAGCGTTCGCTTGAACTACTTGTGTGAGCGATCGGACGAGGGTAGCGAGTAGGTCTTCGGTCTTAACAGCTGGAGCGGATGCTAGCGACGAGCTGGCGATGCTGGTCGAGTCGGTGCGAACGGACGATGCTGCTGTGCCATGGAGAACGTAGTTGGCGGCGTCCTTGACGTCTGCGACGAGATACGGGTCCTCAGGCTCTTGGTCTGGTTTCTTGATCTGCAAGCGAGCATGGACGCGCTGCCAGAGCTCGGCTGGGAACGCACGAACGAACTCGCGCTGCTGCTGCAGGTCTGAGAGTCGGCGGTGACGAATTAGGTAGCTGGAGATCGCTAGGAAGTCGCGGTGGAACGTAGCAAACTCCTCGATCGTCGCGATGCCTCTCCGATGACGTTCGGCGACTAAGTGCTCGAGATCGGCGACGGAGTACGCCTTGTCTTCACTAGCACCTGGATAGAGCTTTGCGACGGCTTCCTTGAAGTCCTTGTACGTCTTGGTCGCGTCGGTGAACTCTGGCATTGCGTCGAAAAGGTCGGCGACTTCGATAGGGACATAGCTCTGCGCCCATTGCTTCTTTACTTCACCATCGACGATGGCGCAACGCAGGAATAGGATTTCTAGGTCGGCGAAAAAGCGTCGTATCGATCGGGGCTGCTCGGGCGTAAACGTCGGAGCGGTGCGATCACCACGAGCAGGCATAGAGGGAGTAGCCATGATGCGACGAGGTTGGGGATTGATTGGAGTGAATGGGGCTGTGGTAGCGAGTGGATTAACGATGGACGATGTCGGAGGTGATGCAAGACGGTCGGTGAGATCACGCGGTGGTGATAACGGCTGTGGCGAAGGCGACGGGGGTGTGCGATCGGGTGTGCGACGCGATTGCGAGCGATGCAACGGCGACGGTGTAGCGGATCCAGGGAACGGTGAAAAGTCTCCTAAAATTCGCTGAACCTCGGGGTCGCTGTCTGAGGCGTCGGGAAGGTTGTTGTGTGTTGCAAAAGGACTGGGAACGGAAGAGAAGAGCTCTCCTGGACTGGGAGGCCAAACGACGAAGTTTTGACGTAGTTCTTCTGCGAGTGACGTGACTCTGGTCGGATAACGATGCCGACGAGAGGGGGGAGTCGAGGATGAGCGTTCTGGAAGAATTCTGGCAGTGCCCCTCGCGGTGGGCTCCACAAATGATGACCAAACTCGTCGGACAGGCGGTCAGATGACAAAACCAAATCCTGCTCGTCGAGTAGTACTGTTTTAGTTGGGGGGGCGTGTCCCAGGTCTACCAGAGGGCTCGGAGAGTCGCAGCTGTCACTGGGGGAGTGTAGCGAGCGACGGCGGAGAAGGAGGAAGGTCGGCGAAGGTGTGAGAGGTGCTGCGAGTCTCGGGTTGGCGTAGCGAGACTCGGCGACGAGGGGCGAAGGTCGGGGACGATGGGCGACGGCTGGGGGCGATGGGCGACGATATGACGAAGGTTCTCAATATGCAAGTGCGTAAACGATGCGCTGCGAAGGTGAAGGCGATGTCGATGTCGATAAAAGGGCTAAACGATGCGCTGCGAAGGTGAAAGACGATAGTTCTCGAGGTTTGAGGTGCTGTCTCTGGGGGGAGAAGTTCCTATTGCATGCAGACGTCGCTAGCTACACTTATACATGGGAAAATGCGTCGGAGTAGCTACGCGAATCGTGCGATGCGGTCAGCGAAGCTGTGCGAAGCTTCGGCGAATTATAGCGAATGAGAGAAGAGGAATATCGAAGGCCTAGACACCAAAGCTGTGCTACCCTCGGCGAAGTCTCCGGGACACTCGGGGAACGATAGCGACGCATCAAAAGCGGTCATTGATCCGGATCGCTGATGGTTCGGGCTCGGGGATCGTCTCCGATGCTGCAGGGCAATAGCTCGATATTCTGCGACTGTGTGGTGCGTCTCTTGGTCGCTGGAAGGTCGGACATGCGTGACTGTGGTCGCTGAGTACAGGCGAACTTCGGCGAACGGCTGCGACATTGCGGAAGGGGTCGCTATCGGGCTTCGGCGAAATGGGCTAATCGTCATGACACAAGGCCGAGATCCGAGGAGTTATAGGTTCGGTGGGCTGCTCTAGATGCTCGGGCGAGTCGTGCGACCTCGGCGATGACGTAGTTGGCTCGGGCGAACGGTGCGAGCGTGTAGAAATGCTCGGGCGAAGCTGCGACATCGAGTGCGAGTGTGTGCGAGTCGTGCGAGTGTGTGCGAGTCGTGCGAGTATGCCTGGATGCATAGCGAGTCGGTGCGACCTTGGGCGAACGTTGGCGAACAGCTGGCAAGTGCCTAGGGTGTGGGGAAGCATGTCGAGACTTCGGCGAACGTCGTATAACGGTGGGCGAGTGCGAGCGAACGTTGGCGAACAGCTACAGAGCTAGCTATCGTGCGAGCGAACGGGCGAGAACGATAGAGTCGGGGATGTCTGGCGATGGTCGGAGCAGTTATGCGAGTGTTGTAGTGCATCGAAAATGCGCAAACTGTAGCCATACGCGTAGGAGGCGTATCACCGTGGACATGCTCATGGCGTCCGGCGCAGATCTGGCCATTCGCACTGCCGATGGGGTAGAATTCTCGGAAATCTATACGTTCTATGGGCCTGAGATCGCTGCGGTTGTGCCCAAGTGGCTGCGCGCGAGGCGGGCGAGACAGCGCCCCGCGAGACGAGGGAGTGCGCGGCGTGTAGCAAGACGCCGGGATCCATGAAGCAGTGCTCGCGCTGCCATTCTGTCCTGTATTGCTCGTCGGAATGCCAAAGTGCATGTCAATATATGCTATATCTCTGCTCCTTTTCTGACACAAACTAATCAATAGGGTTGCACTGGAAGACACACAAGTCGCTGTGCCAGGAGTTCTAGTCCGATAACACCGTGACCCTCACCCGGATGTGCTCCGTCGCACCAGTGGCCAGCATACTTCTCGACAGTGTCGACACCCGACTCCGACCGCACGTTTACCCTCTGAGCCACGCGCTATGACATACCCAAAGAGCGTCATTGTGAAGATCCAGGTCTCTTCCGCGGACACCTCTTTCCTCGTTTACACCAAGGAACGCGACTTGGTGTGCTACGCCGTGTGGGAAGCAGCGACGTACACGAAAGGGTTGCCGCGGTTGTGAAGGCAAAGGGCGTGTCAGTGCCGGGAGGGTGGAAGGGGCACTTTGTGGGGACACCGCTCGTGGTGAATGTGAGACAGCTGCTCGCCGAGCAGCCGCTGAGCATCGTCGGCCACGCCTCCTTAACTCATGATAATACACCACTACCTCATTACCTCACTAGATTTTGTACTATTAGTTCTGCATCTCCCGGACCGCACTCGAGCCACTTTCCCCCACAACCACGCCTTCGTCAAACTCGCCGAGGCCCACCGATGACTAGGAGTCACGTTACCACGCTCGGAGCCGCAGTCATCGCCCTTGCTTCCGACCACCACCCCTCTCCTCGACGGCGATGTTGTAGCCACGGACCACTCATCAAACCTCCACAAAGATGTCAGCTTTCATCCTGGCTGGTGAGCCTGAGAGTGCTGCGGCTGTCGACGCGCCGACGGCAGGACAGAATGGTTGCGCCTTCTTTCCTCCCAGCCAGTCGTTGCTCATGTCCATGTCCAGCGAATAAATCATCTGTCCAATCAGACCGACCTTTGAGTGAAGTCGACGCTGCATGCGATGCGGTGGAGCAACTCATACTTCGGTTGGACAAGGTATGTCGCACTGCCTGCTGATCAGTCTCTCCAGTTGATCCACTTTTGGCCAAGGCCAAGAGTAAGCTCGATGAGTCCGCCAAGATCGATCAGGAGAACGGCCGTCGGCTTGCTGCGAACGGCGCAATTCTCGCAGAGCATACAGACGCGATCAATAAGCTGTCCGACAAGTTCCATTAGCAGGCGGATGACACGCTTCAGAAGCTCGCCGATGACGCCCAGGAGCAGGAAAATAAGAGTGCGCTGCTGGACTGAAGCTGGAGTGGCAGGCGCAGGAGATAGAAAAAGTAAGTGCATCGTTTGGTTTGAATTACTGTACTAACGCCTTGCCTGTCAGGTGAAGAAGCATACCTCCGATGTATGTATCTGAAATTGGAATTCAAACTCACCCGTTTACATTCCATGCAGCTTGAAGCAACTTGTGAAAGGCTCGAAGCGGAGATAGAAGCGCAGCTTGATAGCCAGAATGATAAGTTGGCTGCGATCGCAGAGGACATGAAAGACGCACGTACTCGATCTTTGGGTCTGTCATCGCTTTCTGACCACTGTCGCCTTCGAAACACAGGCTAGGGCTAATTTGAATGGCTTGTGCCAACATCTCATGCTCAAGGATGCGCGTGATCTGCTTATCGCGCGCTACAACCCTTCCCACTCCCAAGACGTCTCCATGCCGCTGCAGGTCGGCGAGAAGCTCAATTCTGTCGATCGGGCGCTGCTTGACGATGCAGACCTCAAAGTCATATTCGACCGCTCAGCACTCGCGTTATCTGGCGCAGAAAGTGACGTTGACCTGCGGACCTCGCTTGGCAAGATCTTCAAGTTCTTCAGTGCGGACTCTTCGACACTGGTGTGTGCTGCTTGTTTTTTCTCATCGGTGTCATGCTCATCCAGGTGCGCGGTAGGAGCGAGAGGTGCCATCATCATAAACGCGCCACTTGTGTATCGGGAGCTGGATGTGACCGCCGAAGGCCGATGTCCATCTGTACTCAGAATGCAGCCGATGTTATCATACGTACTGTGGACCGGGTGAAATCTCAATCATGCTACGAACACGCGCAGTTGAGCCCCCCAGATAGTTGGCCCACATAAAAGACTCTTTCTTATATTGCCGTGCTGGCGTCATAAATGTGCACTGGCACCTTGATGCATATGCTGACGCGTCCGCACATATACCCTCGGCCTATCTGGGAGCCGCTCGCAGTTCATGTCATTAAATAGCCTTGTACGAATTTACTGAGGTATTTGGTATATCATGAGTAAGTATGCTCTCTATTTCAAGCCGACTCGACTTCGAAAGTTCAATTCTTCGTCGTTGCTATATACGGGTAGCATAGAATTCCGCAGCTGGCCTGATACCCAACTCGCCACATACCCTCGTTATCTTTCACCTCTGCTTAGTCCAGCGCGATACACTGCGAACCCGGATCAGAGCCCGGCATGTCCGCACAAGTCACCTGCAGCAGCGCCAAAATCTCAGGTGTCACGTCGCTCGCGAGGAACAATCCAGCGTGCTGTTTCCGGCCGGTCATCAAGCAGACAGGACAAGCAGCAGCGCTGAGGCTTACCGCCCGCGGGTCCACTTGGGCTCGGACGAGCGGAGCGCAGCATGTACAGCGCGTCGTCATAAGGCTCCAAATACACGCATGTAATCCAAGGTACTGTACTTTTTCGACCATAAGTTTGTCACGCGTCCCCTTGGCCCCCGTCGTGAACTTACGGGCTCCTCGGGTCACGCACACACGCAGTAGGGAGAACTTGAATCCGTGACATATTGTACAGACTAGTTTAAAGTGTATGAACCACTCCTTATGAGCCTCGTACGCTTGGTACCGTGTGTTTGCAACCTTCTGCCACTTCCCGCGCCCGAGGGCTTCAGGATCATAAATGTCGAGCTCACCTGGGTCAAGCTCTTCTGCCTGAGCAGGCACTGGCACGTCCGACATTTTAGATACGAGCCAGGCCAACAAGTCGACCGGATTCTTCGTCGTCGTCCTCCACCATTCCACCCTCCTGGGCCTCCTCAAACGGTGCTTCATCCTCCGAGTCCGAGTCGTCAGTGAAAGTGACGGAAAGTCGAGCTATAGCAGCAGAAAATATTATGTCTTATTAGAGTACAGAGAACAATGCAGACAGCAAATGATGGCCGCCATGGCTGCATGCGCGCGACGGCACCCGCTCGGAACTCCGGTCACGCGTCCGAACCCAATTGGAACCGTGACCCCGGCGAACTTCCAGACTGGTCACGGGTCACGCAAATTTCATTTGAACTTATGGTCGAAAAAGTACAGTAGACCGGAAGCACGTCGCTGCAGCTGAGAAGTACCGTCGGGCACATAGCCAGCCATTACCCGGATCTGATGGTAGAATTGTTGCAGAATATTGAGTTCCCGTCTTTGGGGAAGAAAATAAAACGCTAGACATCTACAAATCGAGATTACTGGAAGTCACCTTGCTTCCGAGACGGAGTCCGCAACGCTGAGGTCGCGATCGCCACCAACGACGTGCCCTCCCTATTGCTTCAAAAGTCGCGACCTTTCTGACAGCGTCGGGGTGTGGAATTCCCTATTGGATAGGACTGGTCAGCGTCGCTATCTGCCGAATTTCACAAAATGATACTTAGTTCACTCCGATGGGTACAAGAGATAGAGCTGGCAAGAGAGTGGGGAGATGGACAAACACTCTCGGGATTTGCCGAGACGTACGTATGCGCGATTCGGAGTCGGCGCGCCTTTGATTTACGACCTCACTCTCCCTTCCCACCCACACTCCTGCTCTTACAAGCAACAACAGGCCTCGTCAAACACACACACGCTCATGGCAGCAAGCTATCAGCCGGACCCCGGGCTTGCTGCCCCATTGATGACACATAGCCATGCCACAACAAGCGAGTTACCAACGACTTGCTGTCACAGAGGGTGCGTATCAAGAAACTGATACCAAGATCACTTTTCTAATCTCTGTACCAAAATCTACATTGCTCGCAGTGGACATCCTGTCGTTTGAACACCGTTCCCATGGCCACATATGAGTGCCAGACGTTCGCTGCATGAGCGCAGGGCGTAGACGTGCGCCGCACTTTGTTTTCTTACCACACTAGTACTGTGTCCTGATGTCCTTAAGTGATCAAGTCCTTGCCATCGTATGGTCTTATATGTTTGCCAACATAGGCGCGATCATGATCGATCTAGCGGCCGTGTACGGTGCCTGCCGGACAGGTACGTCACAACACAGCTCCCCGCCCCATCGCTATTCTTACGCACTATGATTTTGGCATCTTTTATACAGCGAGCATCGTCGCCTGTGTCTCACAAATCCGCACCAGACCATGACGCATCGGCGTGCCCTCCTTGACCTCTGCGCTGTCTCGTGTCTATCACTTTCAACACGGCCTTATCTGGTCGCTGCACGAGTTGCAGCATGCGTTTTCGGGGACATACGCGCTTTCTGGGCGTTGTGGAGGATGATGCTGGTGTGCAAAAGCTCGCAAAGGTCAGATCAAGAGCAGTCGGACACGCGAGCGAGCGCTCATACATATTATCTACAGACTTTTCCTGCTCCTAGGAGTGGCAAAAATCTCCTCCATTTCCTCCGCACCGCACCTGCCCTGATTTCCGAACGCTATAAAATACTCGGTGAAGTTCCAGAGTGCCACCAGCTGCCCGCGCGTCGACGAACTGGTGCTCACAAAGCGATGGAACCGGATACGGCGAATTCATCGCGGACCTGGCGACCATTTCTGGCCCACGCTCGACGGGTGCTCTGCAGAATCGGCCGTCGTCACGCCATCGCTGGAAGTCAGTGCGGAGCTTGTTCGAGGCCCGGCAGAAAATATGAGTGAGACTGCCTTGCGATCATGCACCTCATATTCTCTTTTTTTTTTTTGGACAAGCAATGTGATTTTGCGGTTCCGGACTAGCTAGGCTACATGTAACCTAGGGCTGAGAGCACCTCATATTCTCATCTGAACACATTTCAGGTGCCCACAGTGTCGCAGAACGTCACTACGCTACCGTTCAAAAGTGTCGAAGTCTGGCGTTCGTATAGGTCATAGTGAGTCGTCAATCGGTCGAGGGTAGACGGTCAACGCTGAATGTATCCCTTCGTAACCTCAGTTCAAGTTCAGAGAACTCCGAGGGAATAATGGGCGCTGAAAGTAACGCTTGCCGACAAAATACTGTATCAGTACTAGAGTAGAGTGTCGTTGAATCAAACAGTACAAGTTGTCTGTCTTGTTGACGAACAATCGCGTAGGGACATTAGGCGGCTGGTGATAGACGCTGGTCCTGCAAGCGCTTCCACGGTGTTGCAGCTCTTCCTGACTTGCACAAAACTCGGTAGGCCAGTGCATTGATTGTGACTTTCAATCAAGAGCTCGAGGTGATCGGACGAGTCGGGAATGTTCGGGATAACGGTCAGTCTCACGTGGCCCCGTCTCTTCCGCTGTAACTCGGTCACCGCCATCACCCTGACCCTCACCATGTCGACGGCAGACGATGCAGGCCTCCAGGTCACACCTCGCATGCGAACACTGCTATCTACTGAAGGCGTTTTGAACACCGATCATGGCGGCTCCAAATTGCGGGACTTGTATAACGCTCGTACGTCCGTCTACTGCTAAAATACTACGCTACCTGACGATATGCACTGTGCAGAAGCAGCACGGTTAAATCCAAACAGGATGGCGCTTTTTGCGTTGGCGTGCTACATGGGATTAGTCTCTGAGGTCACCAAAGTGCGTCGACCATTGTCTGGCTCCTCGCCCCTTTCTCACACGTTCCCAACAGGCTGTCGAAAACGGCTCTGCGCCACGCCTCGATGGATCTATGACGCCCTTCCAGCTTGGATACGCGACGCTCGTAGTTATAGGCAGCCAGAGGATTGCGGAGGGCCCGCCGGGATCCAGATACCACGTCGAGACACTCAAATACCTCCTCACGCACGGCTGCCCATCTGGAAAAACCGCCTGCTACCTTGATCCAGCCTTCATCAGTGCATCCTACTGAGGTAGCCTGCTTCGTGATGTAGGGCTGCCCTGCCAATGGCACCTATGCAGTGTCCCAAGCTTGGTATGTTGCTCTACATTGAGTCCCTGGTTGGCCTATGTCTCCTATAGACATCCAGGTGTGCACTACCTCTGCTACAGTGGTATGGGAGCTTGCTACAGGAGCTACAGGGACTACACATAGTAGAACATCAGCTACACAAGCTACATCACCCAGGTCCTCTGGTATCATGAATCACTCTGATATTGCACTAGCAGAAGAACAGCATATATTATGGGATGATGTACATTACTGTACTAATATATAGACTGATAGGCATGCTGATCAGAGAAATTATTAAGAAGAAACTCAGAACAACGATCAAGGACATTCCACGTCTTCCATGCCCGGTCTGATCGGGCCCCGAACCTAGGAATTAATTGACAACCATGACGTATCGTCTCAAGCTCAACGACGGAAGCCTGCATACCACTGGTCCTGCCATCGGGCCCAGACTTCTGGCTCTTATTGATGATGAACATTCGTGATGCGGGGTCCTTTCGCAAGGGCCGAGAGAACCACTCAATGTATGCTAGATGGCCAGGAACATCGAGACCTTTTGATAGGAACAGAGGCTGGTCATGTGATGCGGGCAGCTTGAAGATCACGCGAAGCCGTCCGACTCGCTGACCTGAAGACCGTGATATCAATTTCGCAGCTGTGTAACTCAAGGATAGAACTTACCTTGGACTCCGGTGTCTTGCGCCGTATCATCTTCGTCGATAATGACCGTGTCGAAACGGCCTTGACGCTTGTCAGGCTCACCAGGGCGGGGCTCGCCGGGCTTTGCGGTGACCGCGTTCATTGCGCCCGACAGGTCCTCGTCTTGCAGATTGGGGAGCACAAATTTGACTTTGTGCCAGATATCGATGTTGTCATCGGCAAAATCAGAGAATAATTATGATCATTATAACCGATTATGACAAAGCTCTCCCAGGCATGATATCCAGCCTGTAGCTGCCTTATTTAGGTTATACGACAGGATATCCTCACTAATCTACTAAGCTGGACATCCCGCATGTTCGTGATAACTTTCAGGACATATCACCTACGTAGATTGCGAAATGACCCATAATTATGACGGGGAGAGAAGCATGATAATCGCTTATAATCCCTATAATTTTTTCTCGCTTTTGCTGATGGTCGAAGGGAATGTGAAGACTGTCGTCGCCTCTTCGCGTCGTATACCGATGTTGTGTGGGATGTGTGTATTGGGTGAGGAATGTTTGGAGGGCGGGGAGGAAATCAGTTGCACCATACAAAGACTGGACCGATGAAAAGGGGACGCGCAATGAATTGGGGGCCTTCGCGAGGATGATGCGGGTATTTGTGGGCGCAGCTATGACGCGGCGCAATGAGACGCTGGTAGAGGCAGACAGGGCCGCATTTTGCGATCGCCGAGGCCGTCGAGAGGAGACGGCGAGGGGGCGTCCCGATCGCCACTCGATCCTGGCGTTGAGGCCAACGACCTTCTCCTTGCGTTCGAGCCAAAGGGCCATCTGGTGAATATATTCCCGTTTGTTCGAGGCTCGGTACGCATCCTTTGCAAAGTCAATGTGTAATCGCTCTGTCGTCTCGGTATTGCAGTTGTCCGTAGTGCCAAACGCTCGAATGGAATCGACATAGTGCTGGAGGGATTCGAGTTTAGGGATGTTGAAGCCGTCCCCTAAGCAGGTGGAACATTAATATCTTGGTAATTGGCAAAGCAAGATCCACATACCTTTGCCGACGCGAGCAGACAGCCTCAGAAACGCATCCTTGTCCTTGTGAAAGAGGTCGAGGGCGTCTTGCAGGTAGCGCAGGGTCTCCTCCGAGTGGCTCTTGTAGCGGGCAATGTACAGGAAGTCGAGCAGGGCGCGACACGCCCTGACAATCGGTGCTGGCGCCGCTCCAACGAGGCAGCCAAGGAGCTGCTTGCACATCTCCTTGTGCTCGGCACCGCTGACGCGAACGAGCCCGCTAATCCCATCCTTGAAGATCCGAGTGTCGTGCATCTCTGGAAGTCTGCTGAAGCGGGCATCGAGCTCGGCGACTCCGACGATGGTGGACACCCAGGCAACCAAGTGCTTGATGACGCCTTGATATAGTAACAGCGATAGCAGGGAAAGCCGAAGCTGTAGACAGACAGTAAGTCCTATATTCTTCACCTGCGAGATAGCGGGTCATCTAGCTACCTGTAGACAGACAGTAAGTCCTATATCTAGCTAGGTAGTTAGTATAGGTAAAAGGAATGCATAATGGATGGTACTCACTCTTCACCTGCGAGATAGCGGGTGAAGAGGAGGGGAAAAGGACGACGAAAGGAAAATGATTTCGATTACATAATACTGTCCTGATGGCGTCACCGCTAGTTCCGCTCGACTCGGAATATCTCATCTCAACATATAGTTGGTGGAGAATGTCGGGGGTAATGGCGCGGTGAATGTCGCCGTGCGGTAGATTCTCCCAGAACGGAGAAGGCACATCGGTAAGGCCTGCCTCCTTCAGAATCTCCTCTTGTCTAGCCGCGGTGCGCTGCTTGGTTGCGTGCTCGATGGAGGCGAGGGTCACCGATGGATCACGGGGAACTCTACCCTGCTTGGCATCTCCGAAGCAGCCGTATGGGACGTTGCACTTTGGACAGCGACTTGATCGAGTGCAGGCGGCGAGACACTGCTCGGGGAAATCTGCGACATAGCAGGCTAGGATCGGGAAGCACAGTCGAACAGCGCCATCGCCACCGGTAAGGCGGACACCACAATGCCCAGCCTCCTCCAAACTCTGAGAGCCGTAGTAGCCATTGAAATAACAGTATTGTTGCAATTGCAGCAAAGTCGCTGTGGTTATAGCAATAGCAAGGGCTTTACAGTACAGAATACGGGGATTACAGCGGAATCTACAGTATTTTGTAGCAGTACTATACTCTACAGGATATGGCTGGTTTCACAGAATATGGGATATCAGGTAATTCTACAGGATATGGCTGGTTTCACAGAATATGGGATATCAGGTAATTCTACAGGATCTGGCTGGTTTCACAGAATATGGGATATCAGGTAATTCTACAGGATCTGGCTGGTTTCACAGAATATGGGATATCAGGTAATTCTACAGGATCTGGCTGGTTTCACAGAATATGGGATATCAGGTAATTCTACAGGATATGGCTGGTTTCACAGAATATGGGATATCAGGTAATTCTACAGGATATGGCTGGTTTCACAGAATATGGGATATCAGGTAATTCTACAGGATCTGCCTTTCATTCCACAGTATACACTTCGTAGAATTTAGAGAGGGTAAAGTCACGTGACCTTCGTGTTGTCGCAAGAGTAACATGTTCGTGTTGTCGCCACGTCATCGCAAGAGTAAATCCCTCAATGTAATATGCACATAAGATGCCTTCTAATTCATTTCCCTACAAATCTACGTGGACATAGAGCGAGACTACGGATTACGGATGTGACCCATGGGAAAGGACGGCGCGCGCGAGTTGTACCCTACTTCATCCGCCGCCTGATATAATACTGGTCAGCGAGATTGCATCATACAAAAAGCAAAACACGTACCGCTTCTGCTGCCGATTGCTGTGTGGCGGCTGCGGCGATGGGCGCTTTGTACTGTGGACAAATTGGGACAGGGCCCAATCAACGTCCTCGACTGCTGACTCCCACTCATTCTGCTCCGTCTCAGTCTTCACGGCGCTGAGCCACCACGCAAGAGTGAACAGGATCATCACAAAACCGTTGCGGCCACCCTTCCGCAACTCTACCCAGCTCTCTGCGCTTGGATCTAGATCCGTTGGACGTGCCAGCGGCCACGTCATCCCCCGCGATGACGGCTGCATGCTGGTCCACCACTTGCGCCATATCGCCGCAAACTCCTTGGCTCTGCCTGTCGCCGGTGGTTTGTTGTGGATTCGGTGTCGATCGGTCCATTGCTTGACCTGGGGCGGCCGATATTTCGTCACGAGCTGGACATGCTTCCCACGTGCCTGCCAACAACAATCAGTATCGTAGTGATCAGAATATATAGCTCGTACATCTAAGGGGGTATTCAACTGTGTTTCTAGCCTCCTCCAGCTTGCGATGATGTGCTCCCACTCGACGCCGGCGCAAGCATCCTTGAGATACTCATAGTCAGCGTTGAGATACTGCGGAAAGCTGTCGGCCGTATCTGCCACGCCCGTTGTCGTTGTCGTCGCTACCGCAGGTGCACTTGCCGATGATGTTGCAGCTGCGGGAGCAAGCAGAGTCGGAGTAGGCTTTGGCGTTGACTCTGGAGCGAGTGCGGGCTGAGTGGACGATGTGGGTAAAGGCCGAGTCGCGTGTGCGAGTTCAACCGTGACAGGCTGGGTGGAAGTAGCGGGTGGGGGCTCGCTCGTCGCAGGCTGGGTGGAAGTAGCGGGCGCGGGCTCGCTCGTCACGGTGGAAGTCGTGGGCTGGGTGGGCGCGGGCTCGCTCGTCGCAGGCTGGGTGGAAGTAGCGGGCGCGGGCTCGCTCGTCACGGTGGAAGTCGTGGGCTGGGTGGGCGCGGGCTCGCTCGTCGCAGGCTGGGTGGAAGTAGCGGGCGCGGGCTCGCTCGTCACGGTGGAAGTCGTGGGCTGGGTGGGCGCGGGCTCGCTCGTCGCAGGCTGGGTGGAAGTAGCGGGCGCGGGCTCGCTCGTCACGGTGGAAGTCGTGGGCTGGGTGGGCGCGGGCTCGCTCGTCGCAGGCTGGGTGGAAGTAGCGGGCGCGGGCTCGCTCGTCACGGTGGAAGTCGTGGGCTGGGTGGGCGCGGGCTCGCTCGTCGCAGGCTGGGTGGAAGTAGCGGGCGCGGGCTCACTCGTCACGGTGGAAGTCGTGGGCTGGGTGGACGCGGGCTCAGTTGTTGCAGGCTGGGTGGAAGTCGTGGGCGTGGGCTCGGTCGTCAGGGCGGAAGTCGTGGGTGCGACATAGGTGGAGGCTGCATGAGCGGGCTCGGTGGTGGTCTCCGACGTCGTTGATGTGGACCCAGGCTCGGAGGACGTCGTGAGTCTTGCCTGAGTTGTGGATGTCGCGAGGGCGGGATCCGTGGTGATACCAGCAGAGGCAGAGGGCGTCACATCGCTGCTGGGAGAAGTCACGAGTTGTGACCCATCAGTGCGCGCAGAGCGCCTTTGGGGTGCGGCAACGCCCTTTGGCTTCCTCACCCTCGTCGCCTTCTCCTGCGGCGGGGGTCGCGGGGGTGGCACAAGGCCAAGCTCCTTCTCCACCTCTGCAAACTTCGCCGCGATGGCAGCCATGTTGCGAGCGCGAGTCTGCTCTGTTGGCAACATCCGACGGCGGCCACCGTGTCCATCATCCTTCCATACCAAGTTGTCGCTCTTGTCTTCTTCTTCGCTCGTATCTTCTTCTTCGCTCGTGTCTTCTTCCTCGCTCGAGGCCGGTTTGTCCTCCTCGCCCGTCTGCTGTGGGTCGGTGGTCATCTTCGTGCTGTCCTGCTCGATTTCCTGACTGCCAGCTTTCTTTTCCGCTGATCCGACCGCAGGATCCATGGGCGAATCGTCGTCGACATCCATCGCAGTCATGGGCCCCGCGGACGCATCAATTGACTTGCTGGGTGTGCTCGACGATGTGCGACTGTCGGGCAGAGCATGCTGCGCGCACACAGCAGGTGCTGACGTGCAGATGAGTACGTATAACCGGAGCACATACGCGCACGATGCTCACAGTATATGGCATTCAGAAAGCCGCGGAACGGATCCTGCACACTTTCCTTGAAGCCCGCATAACCGGTGCCGAAGTTACGGCCGTCAGGAAGACTAGAATGAACGCTGCGATGACGTGAGTGGGGATACACGCGAGTAGCCAGATGTACCTACGCAAATGATTTTATTTTGCCAGCGTCCTTCGGATACGGCCCGCCAACCAAGATGGTCGCCATCAAACCCGTCTTCCGGTGCACCTCCTCTACAACGCTCATCAACGCCGGTGCCAGCTCGTCAATGGCCCTGCATACTGGTGAGCAAAATACGTAATTAGTCGCAACAATTCTGCTCACATCTGGTGATGACGCAAGGTGTTGCGACGCTCACGCTCCTCCGGCGACACCTCTTCGTCTTCATCAAGCTCAATGTCCAGGTCCCCCATACGATTCTTCGCCTCCTCAACACGTCGAAGAGTGTCGGCGTCAGCGGTCTCAAGTTTCTTCTTGGCCAACTCGTTCTTGAAGACCATCGGTGTCTTGACCTTCGTGCCAGCAGGTAAGGACGTGACGTACGCAGCATACGCGTTGTCAAACTCCTCCTTGACCTCTCCCGTGGTCGTGTAGAAGACATGTAGATACGCCTCATGGGCGGAGTAGCGACGCGTTGGCTTCATGAAATGCCAGGCATGCTTTGAACCCGAACCGACCGTGGACGTGGACGCCGTGGACGTGGATGTGGACGCGGACGCGGCTTTTCCCCTAAGCTTTGATGACCCGGGGCGCAGATGGTTCCAATACCATTGCCTAAGCCGCTACACTGCACGGTCAGTTAGTTGCTCTTGCAAGAGATTTACGCTCACCTTTCGCATGTGAGGCTGTGTTTCCACAGCAGAAATCCCGTTGTCCTCCGTCTCCGGCCATCTCTCGAACCAAGCGGTGTAGATTTTTGACCACAGCTTCTTGAACTCCTTGTTGGACCGTCCGCCTGGGCCTTTTGCCGTTTGCGCGGCTAGGTACTCGGCCGCATAGCTCGAGAGGAAGGTGTCTTGCTCTTTTGTTGTCCAGGCCATGTTGGTGACGGGGGAATGTGAGTGACAACGCACGCCGCATTTCGCCGGTGATTTACAACCGATTTTACAGGATGTGGTCGACTGTAGATCTGACGCAGGGACTGTAGATTCCGCGTGCCATGCGGAGTCGTGAAATCAGCGCGGACTTCAAATTTCGCGGCCTCTAATATATCTTTTGTCTGCTTGGTTGATAACGATCACCTCGATCATCTGAACCGCATCGACGCCCACCCACTGCCCGCCCTCGACCAGCCATGAAAATGCCTGCTAGCAGTAAGTGAATATTTCTGAACGAGCACAAGAGACCAACTCACATGACGACATTTTGTAGCCTCCGTTCCCTCTTCCCCTTCTGCACCCATCCTCCCAGGACGAGTCGACGGTCCCATCCCCGGTCAATCATTCTACTACGGCGTCACCAGCTCGCCGTATGCGGGCATCTATATTTCGTGGTGAGTTTCTTCTGTAATATGCATATTAGCTCCGGTCTCAAAGACTGCTCGTAGGCCGACAATCTGTGCCTTGCTGGACCGCTTCCCCGACCTCAAGTACAAGAAGCATTTGTCTTATTCATCAGCAGCGGATGCTCTGGAGGAGTCTCGCACCGCTGCCACGCTCATTGATCAGTTCGAGTTGATGAGTGTTCGCAGCGCGGCCGCATCTGGTGCTTCGCCCACTCAAACACCCTCTCGCCAGTCGTCCCAGCCGTCCACTGCACGCTCTCCCAAGTCCCCCGCTCCCGTCCTTCCTCGACAGCCGGCCGCGGACCAATCAAGCCCCACGCATCCTCGTCAGCTGGCCCCTGCGCGTCCTCGCCAGCCGTACCCCGCCCCTCCTTACGAGGTCCACCCCGAGGACCCCTACGAGCCCGGTTGGGCCAACTTTGGAGAGCCATGGGGCGAGGGCGAGGGCGAGTGGTCCGAGGCAGACAACCGACCCTGGCCCTCGGCTGAGTCGCAGGTGCCTGGGCTCTCCCTTGGCCGCTTGCAGGCCCCTGCCCCGCCGGCATCGAGCCCTGTCTACGCCGTTGCTCGCGGCCGGAAGACAGGCATCTTCTCCGAGCCGTAAGTGTTCAATCATTTCTTCTTATTCGTCTCACTGATAGTCTTTACAGGGCGCGAGCCTTGGAGCAGACCCAGAGGTATCCGAACGCCCTCATGCGCAAGTTCCACAACATGAAGGCGGCGCAGGAGTGGTTGATGAGGCAGTGGCAAGCAGATTTGGCAGCCGCCGGCGAGGGAAATTAGATATATTGCCTGCAGATGTACTTATACAAATGTGACTGCTCGTGTATTATGCATTCCCTTGGCTCTTTTTCTGTGTGCATGCGGTGGAACTAAGTGTCGTACAGCTCAGAAGAGTACTCAGATAGGCCAGCCAGTATCATGCCTGAGATGAAGTTTCAACATGTCATGGTAATAGCGCAGCAACATGCGGCGGCCAGACCGTCAATTCTCGTATTTAGCTTAGGGCATGTTGCCCCTTCACACTACAGGTGTCTGAACAGATGTTTGTGTGCTTAGATGTGCTTGCAACCGAACACAGGTAGATTTGCGCTCGGGTTGCAGCCACCGCCGCGACGCGCTTTTTGGCGTCTTCCCTTGTCCACTATCCACCCACATCCGTTGGTCTTCCACTCACTTCTCTCCCGCCCCTACTTCATCAAATCTCTCACCAACCCTATACTACATCCTGGATGACATCTGTTGAAGCTTGGTGTGTGTATATTCATTTGCCGAGATCTTCAACACTTATTGAACGTGTAGTAGTGCCCGACGGGCGGTTCGCCTTCAGTACCAACAGCAATACAACAAAGTCAAGAGGATTGGGCGGCGGAAGATAGGGAAAGTTGCCCGCAGAGTGGAAGAATGTGCGCGTAGGGCTGTCATCAATGGGACAAGAAAGTACGTCGCCGTGTTCTGTCCTCGTGTACGGTATATTGACTGAGATGAACATAGGCCATACACAAATACCCTCGGGGTGAAGGACTTGCGTGCCCGTGATGATTTGCGCACACCGAGTATGGCGTACGAGGAACGGGAGGCACAGCGCGAGTGCCTTCAACTTCGCAACAGGCTCCTCGCGACCGACTACGATAACTCGGACTCGCTTTACGTCGAGGCTATCCGCAAGCTTCTTGACGAGGCTCTCGACGACGCCCGCCACTATCTAGATACACATGAAGCCATTGATCCCGTCAAAGTGCACCGCTATCGGCGTCGAATTGCAGGCTATGCGCAGGACATCGAGCTGGTGGGACAAGGCTCTGACGCGGAACATACTGCTGTCCTCAACAACGCCTACATCTTCTCGGGTTTCCGGTGAGCACTGACTGAATACATCTGACTCTCTAATTTATTTGTCGCTAGCGTGAATCGGCGAGCATTCAAGCAGGCGTTCGGCTTCTGAGGGCCGGTTCAAGTGTCTACAGTATATACTCACTGCATGTATACTGTAGAATAAATAGCTACAATCAACTGTGCTCTCGTCGTGCGTCGTATGAAATATTTGACAGACTCGAGCCCCCGCTGGTAAATGCCTCCTCGAAAGCGTCGTCGCGGGGCGGCGGTCACGGGGCTTAGCAGCGACGAAGAGCCCACTCCCGCCGCTCAAGCCAGTGCCTCCACTGCCTCCTCCGAACCAAACTACGTCTATACGGTCACCAACAATAACCGACATCAGAACATTGCCGTAGGGAAGGATTCAAGAGGGCGGCGACGCGTCAGACACCAAGCCACCAGGTATCAAGATGTCGTGACATTCCCCGCGCCTCCACAGCCTGCCGTCGATTCTCCAACCACTGGGCTACCATTCTTCGACGCCGAAGATTCTCTCGGCCCTGGGCTCGCGCCTGAGGAGTCCTCAAATGGAGTTCAGGGAGCAAGGACGAAAAGGAAGCGTAGACGGGTGCGCTGCAACAGACTCGACAGGCGCATTGTACTAACTGTTTTCTATAGCACACTGGGTATGCCATTCAAGATTGGCTACCTTTCCGCGACACTTTCCTGGACGAAATGATCCGACATGAAGGCCTGTCAGAGAACAAGGAGCTTCCCTCATGCCAGCTTTGTCCGGCCGACATCTCCACACCCGGAGAATTCAGATGCATTGACTGCACCGGTGGCCGCTTCCTCTGCATGGGCTGTATTGTATCTGCGCATGAACAACTGCCTCTGCATCGTGTCCAGGTACGTCTTGCGTATTTTTTATGGTGCAGTCAGCCGTTGATTGGTGTCAGAAATGGACGGGCACTTTCTTCGAGCGATCGCCACTCCACTCGCTCGGCCTTCGCATTCAGCTAGGCCACGATGGCGGGCGATGTCCCGTCCCCTTTCAACGAACATCTCCAATTGTTGTCATTGATGTGACAGGACTACACGAGGTCTCCATTTCCTACTGTGATTGCGCGCACACACCAGCCGGCCAACACATCGTCCAGCTGCTTCGCGCGTCTTGGTGGCCCGCGACGGTGCACAGACCAAGCACTGTGACGACTTTCGCAACACTGAAGTTGTTCCATGCACTTAATCAGCAGGGTAAAGTGAGCGCGTATGATTTTTACAACGGCCTCACACGCATCACGGATGGTCTCGGCACGCGACATAAGAAGGTATGACTTGTGATTCTCTCGTCGTATTGCTGCCCAGGTTAATGAGCTCTTCAGTACCGATACAAAGAGTTCATTCGCTCGATGCGATGCTTTCGCAACATCCGCGCCGCAAAGCGCGCAGGCCGTGGACACAATCCTGCTGGAATCGAAGCAACAGCACCTGGCGAGCTTGCAGTTGTTTGCCCGCTCTGCCCGCACCCAGGGCGAAACCTGCCTGACGGATGGGAAAATGCTCCGGATGACGAAGCGTAAGATATTGCCGGTCATCACATGTCTCGAGTGCTCACCACGCGCCATTCAGATGGAAATACACACAGTTCTATGCCATTGACGCTAACTTCAAGCTCAAGATGAAGAATAGGAAGCTCAACGATGTCGAGCTCTCGTCTGGATGGGGGTACTTTGTAAACACGGACGAATATGAGGCACATTTGAAGGACTACATTGACGAGCCTGAGGTACGTGCTCTCCCACTATTGTCGGTTTATCTCACTGCCGTTTCTTAGATGAAGCACTGCGAATCAAATCATTCGGCAGTTGACCACGCCAATACACCGGCTCAGAAGCGTTTCGCGGTTAATGGAGTCGGCGCGATTATATGCTCGCGCCATTGCTTCTATTTGGCGCACGGTGTTGGTGACTTACAGTTTGGGGAGCGGTGCGTTTTCACCATGCGTTGTTGTACTTCACTAATGCGTACAACGTTAGATACAGCAATATGGACTACATGGTTTTGTCGGCAATATCAATGACAGCTGCCGGTATCAAGCGCCGGCAGCTCCTACTAGATGCGCTGGACATCAACTGGGCCGTTCCGAAGTTCCACCTTCTGGCGCATGGACGCAAGTGTCAGACAGAATTCTCCCTTGAAGTCATGGATCTTGTAGGTCGGACGCACGGCGAAGGGATTGAGACGGGCTGGGCGGATCTGAACCCCGTCGCACTGAGCACGCGCGAGATGGCGTTTGGTTCTCGGCACGAGGTATTGGACGATACGCTCGGCGGAATTAATTGGCGCAAGCTCATCAATACTGGTGCGCCAATATATCACTGCATCTTTTTGACCCTGACTGATACGCGAAATAGGCAATCTTGTCAAGGCCGCACTCAAACGCACGCTCACATTCAGGGTACAACAACGTGCCACGTTCGATGACCTGGACGCCTCTTTGCCTGACGCCACGCGCAGCTCATGGGAGGCAATGGTCCTGCGCTACGACAAGAACAAGAAGAGCAAGAACCCGTATGCTGAGCCCATGCAGAGTGAGTGCGGTCGCCTTATCATTGGCATTCAGGAACTCAGGGACAACTGCTATGTCAGCCACGACATTAGCCGACGTTCGGATCCAGCTCGCCGACGAAGAGGCCCGGGACGCCGCTCGAGGCCAGCTCTCGCTCCACGAAACGACGGCCAGTGTCTTCTTGTCTGTTGGTATGGAGCTGGAAGAGCAACAGTGAGTCTTTGAGCTTGTCATTCTGAATCTTACTGATGTCAAGACAGACGCGTGCTACGTTCAAAGTCTGCAGGTTCAACTAGTGCTGAGAAAGCCGAGCATAAGGAGAAACAGAACGTATTGCGCCATCGGATCAATTTATGGCGCCAAATTCAGCAAATCTACATGCCGGGGGTAGCGCACGTTGTTACCCCAGCACCGGCACTTGACGACGACACGTCTCCATCGCTCCCCGACGCGCCCTACAACACCCCGCTTTATCTCCCATCGGAGCTGCCTGAATCACTGCGTGAGACTGGATGCGCGCCCGGTCTTGTGGACAAGGAGACGAGGTTGCGTCGTGCGGAGGCCGAGGACTCTATACATCAGGTGCGTCGTTGCTAGTGTTTGCCATGGTGGCATGCATACTAATCATCTGGCAGGTCCGTCGTGCGCTGCGCACACGGCTTGGTCTCGTCCATTACAAACATATTCATGTGGATGGCCCCGGAAACAAGGCAAACACGCGCGCGCGCGATCTGATCTCGCGACACAATGCAAAACTTATGCGGTATGTTCAACGCTATCGCGCGGCTCGTTCTGCGCTACTCGTCCTGGACCCCAATGGCGACTGGAGGGACCAATTGCGAGAACTCCTCGACACCGACATCCGAAGCCCACGGCCTGAGCCCAACGCGCCGGGGCAGGGCAGGTTTGAGGTACCATGGATATGGACCGTGCTGAAGCCCGATGTGCGTGACATGCCACAGGGTAATGAGGCAACATCGGAGCAGGAAATTCTTGACAGTGCGTTGCCATATTTCCACGCTATCATGATGCTTACTGCTGTTGTAGGTTTCCGAGTGGACTGGGCACAAGCGCGTGCACGCTGGAAGCGCTGGGATGAAGAAGTATCGCTGCTGCTGGAAGAAATGCAGCGTGCCGTTCGAGACCTCGAATTCCGA
This sequence comes from Auriscalpium microsporum, assembly GCA_019914985.1. Classification (NCBI taxonomy): domain Eukaryota; kingdom Fungi; phylum Basidiomycota; class Agaricomycetes; order Russulales; family Auriscalpiaceae; genus Auriscalpium; species Auriscalpium microsporum. The sequence continues at coordinate 419,257 of JAHLMG010000019.1, forward strand.
GCGGCTTCCTGAGAGGGGAAGGTCTCTGCGCGCTCCGATAGCCCCGCCGACATCCAGTCCGGTCTTCGTGCGTTTGCTCACCGACAGGCACATCAGTTTCGCGAAATCGCGCACTCATTTGTGAACACGTGGCGCCCACTGCTTCGCGCCCACGATCTCCCTGAACTGTGGCCGAACACCGCCTACCCACTTACCCCAGCCCCTGATGATGTTGTGCCGATACAAAGCGAGGAGTCCTCCTCATCAGACACGGCATCATTGTCTTCCTCAGATTCAGATGACGCGGACACGTTCGAATCTCGGCCGGTTGCAGCGCCGACTCAGCCTTTGCCTGCCCAGGCTTAGATATGTTGTAGATTATTACTTGTTGGATATATTTTGTCCTACAATGCGAGTGTATGATGTCTCAGCTCTGATTGCATGAAAATCGGGACACCGGCGCACAGCTTGCACGTTTGGGTGACAATGAGACTCGTCATATTCAAAGTCGAAGATCACGTGATACGGAATTGGGTACGCGACTCGGAGGCGTGCCGCGAAATACTGTACTATCTGCTGCAATGATAACATCCTGTAGAATGGGGGGAAAAAGGCGAAGTGGCTACGTAATTAGAATTGCCGTATCCTGTAGATTGTGATACATACTGTAGCATTGTCGAGCGCGCTATGTAGTGTAGAACTACCGTATCCTGTAGAATCCGCTGTGTACTGTAGAAATACTGTATCCTGTAGAATCGCTGTGTACTGTAGACTCACCGTATCCTGTAGAATTCACTGTGTACTGTAGAATTCACTGTATACTGTAGAATTCGCTGTATACTGTAGAATTCGCTGTATACTGTATAATTCGCTGTATACTGTAGAAATGCTGTATTCTGTAGAATCCGCTGTGTACTGTACTGTAGAAATTCGCTGTGTACTGTAGATTCACTGTGTACTGTAGAATCGCTGTGTACTGTAGAATTCACTGTATACTGTAGAATTTGCTGTATACTGTAGAATATCGTATCCTGTAGAATTTGCTGTGTACCGTATAATTACCATATCCTGTAGAATGCGGAGTATACTGTAAAATGCGGAACTAAAGCATATGCTGTAGATTTGCAGTATCCTGTAGAAGGTACTCGCATTCTGTAATACGAGGAAGCTGTAAATACAGCCTGTAGTATTATTGCAACTGCAAGAACCACAGCCATATTGCTGCAATTGCAGTATACTGTACTACTGTAATAGTCACCAGAGTTGACTCTGAACGATGTGCTTCATCGCGTGGTGGTATATGCGAGCGCGGAGCGTCCTCGCAATGTCGTCGGAGAGGTGGCCGAGGTGGGGCGTGGGTAGATACCCGACGAGCATGTGTGCGTGGCATGATGGTTTCCGGCGCACATCCTTCGCGATGTTTCCGATAGTGAGGTAGAGGGGATATGCCGCCTCGTCGCCGCTGAAGTTTGTCAGCAAGGTTTTGTCCGAGCTGAAGATGAGTGGGATGACAGTAGCGCCGTCGGGAAGTTTGGCCTGCAACGGATGGTCAGGCGTTGTCGTCAGAGAATCTGTGAGGGAGATGTACCTGGGTCTCATACCACCAATCACCCGTACACATCTTGTTGAAGAGGCGCTGCTCTTTCTCGCACTCCGGGCCCGAATATTCCTTCTTCGGCGCATACGCCATCTTGTCAATGAAGGCGGGGTTTGAGTACAGAGCACGGATACATTCCAAGGGATCACGATAGAGCAGCTCGTAGGAGTCCGTGCCCAGTTGAAGCTGGGTGCTCTGCCATGCTGCAGAGGTTGGTATCTCGTCGATGAGCTGATTCAGAGCCCGGGAGTTATTGTAGGAGAGCCCTAGCCGCTCCTGCACCTAAGACGGCGAGGAAGAAATTAGCACAGAGTAGTGAGAATAAAGACAAACATGACGCACCCCGTCGATCTTGAGCAAATTTGTGAAGGCCCTCTGGCTGGGGCCATGACTCTTTGCCCAGCTCGCCACCTCCCAGTCCATTCGATTCGCGAAAGGATGGTACACGTTTTGCGTCACACCGTTGCTAGGACGTTCCTTCTGAAAGGTGGCCTTGACTTTGGGATCGATGGCGACAATTTTCCCTGCGCCCGGATACACCTTGACTGCGGCAGGCTCGGCATCAATATCATCTTCAGCATTGGCACGATGAGCATCTGAGGGGAGGGGTGCATCGTTGGAGTCGGTAGGGGAAGCTGAGCGGGAGTCGGAATGGGGGAGTGGGCGTTCAGGTAAGTCGTCGGATTGGTGGTCGTCATCGAAATCGTCCACCTCCCGGAAGAGGTTGATATCCTCTTCATCGACGCCAGGGTCGGATTCGCCATCGCTTGGGTCCAGGTAGTCGACCAGACGAGTAGGCGATAAGGAGAGCTGCTCGTTGAGCAGCCATTGACATTTCTTCGCTTGCTTGATATGACTGTTGCGGGCGCCCTTGCTTTTGAAGGCGGCCTTGCAGCTTGTGCATGCGAAGCTCATGATTGAGAGGAAAAGGACTGGGTGAGGACTGGGGAGGGCGACCGTGTGCGGAGTCAGAAGGAGAAGATCAAGCCGCTTCTATTGTCTAGCATCGGGAAAATTCATGCTTCATTGTCCAAGCGTACTGTATTTTGGACATTCAGAAAGGAACAGCGAGGGAAAGCGACGGCGAGGCGACATGTAGACATCAACAGCAGCGACACAGGAAAGATATGCTAAGCAACAGGTAAACAAGTACGACCAAAATTACGAAACGGCGGCATCATGCAGCTCGGAGTGAGCTTTTGGATAGGCTTACAGGCTGGAAAAGTAAAAGAGATGAGCGGCGTTTCATTATGTACGATAAGCGGCACTTTGCTTACCTTCCAACGGACACCCGAGGCTGCAGAGAGCCCCCCGCTGTGAAATCTTTGGCCCTCCTAGTACCGACAGGCTCCTCCTTCTCCTCCAGGTCAACCGACGAAGCCTCGCCCTCCCTCGAAACCCTCAGCTTGAGCTTGAGTGTGCGGACCAGCTCATTGATGCCGCCATCGGAGTCGGGGGCGTCGGCAAACGGGAGGATGGGGGACGTGCCAGGCAACCAGCCTTCCTTGAAGGCGTCCCCAGTGTCGGGACGGTACGATCCATAGGAGACAATGCCGTCGGTAGAAATGAGGACGTCAATCATCTGTGGGCATTGGGGCACATTGTACGCCATCAGCTTGCGTCAGGAACATAGTTATTGTTACGCACGATCAGACCCCACGGCGCCACATCGACGCCAAGCATAATGTGAGCAGGCTGCGGCATAGCAGTTGGCAAGATGTTGTAGGTGGTGATGGGTGTTGGAAAGCTGGAGGCGAACACACGTCTTAGCTCTTATCAACATCCGAACACGCTGCAGGCATGCGCAGGCGCACGGGGCGCACCTTAATAGGCCACAGCACGGATACAGATCTTCATGTGGCTTGTGTCGCTCACGTTTACGTGTACGTGCCGTGGATAGGGAAGCAAAGTCGGGGAGGATGTGTGACCCGGAGTTTGTGGAAGAGGCGTGCAGAGGCGTTGAAAGCCCAGTCACGTTGACTTGTTGATTCTTGGTGACGGTGGCTGAACTTGAACAATGAGCTTAGAATCCCGGCCACACTTCTCGGTTCAAATAGCATCTGCTGCCTGCCTTTGTTCTCTTCTCTCTTGTCTTCACCTGGATAAAACCGGTGCGCTCTCAAAAGCTCTTATGTGCCTATCTGACGCGACTCACAACCAGGCTCTCAATTGTGCACGCGACGCGACGCTCACTTTGCACACGCAACTGTGCTCAGCGCTCAGCCTTGACGCACTAAGACTCGCGAGACTAGATCCCGTCAACAAGAAGTTGTCGACGCGACACAATCACGCGGTGAGCAACGCCTTACTTGCCTGGCCTTGTACGGCGCCGTACCCTGGCCGCCTCCTGGCTCACGCATGCTCTGTCTGACCCCAAGCTGACTCTCTTTGCATCTGTAGCCCGGCCCTTGTCCGCACCCGGTCTTCGCGCAACACAACGCCACACCCGCAGACGGTGAGCACCATTTTATTTGCGCGGCTTTGTACGGTACCGTACCCTGGAGCCTCCTAGCTTGCGCATGCTCTCTTGAACCCAGGCTGACTGTACTTGCATTTCTAGCAGGGAGAAATACTATGTCCGGCCTTCGAACGGTAAGTACGACGCGTATATATCATTCTGGTGTCTCTCAACACCTCCGCAGACTCGCTCCAAACGCGAGTTCTCCCCATATGTTATTGTCCAAGACTACGACCTGGCCGCCGCGCTTGCTGAATCCATTCGAACTGACAAGGAGGCCGCAAAACGCGACACTGTTCTTCAAGAGGAACAATCTGCAGAAGACGACGAAGCTGCAGCACGCGACGCTGAAGACCAATTGTCAACACCTTGCACAGAGGTGCCGGACAATCGCGCCGATGAGGCAGGCCTTGTCTGCACAGGTCCTGTGAGCGGCTCGTCAGGCCACACAGTCCCTCCTGCCCGCAAGCCTTCCGCGACATGGCAAGATCTGGCGCGACCAGGAGAGTCTCCGCAGAACGCGCGTAGGCGCATTAAACGTGTAGAAAAGCAGCGAGAGTCTCGTAGAAACGAGTTCGAACTCCCGTCTCCATCAAACTCGAACATCAAAGCGTACGGTAGCCCTAAGACCTTCAGCACCAAGCACAATCCGCACAAGTTGAACGTCGCGAACGGCGCATTCGAGGCAAAGTCGGCAATGCCCAAGGAGCTGCTCCCCTACCTCCGGAGTACGATTCCCCTCAACGTCTTGTTGAACGTCCTCAAGTTCACTCTGAAGCGCTGGGACGGCAAGTAAGCTTGGCGCTCTCTATCTTCTGTTGCCTTGTCTCAGCGTACTACTCTGCAGAACCAGCGAATCCATAGTCGACGAAGAGGAACGGATTCTTGTCGAGCTAGCAGGCTGCCCTCGTAAAGAAGACACGTGGCCCAAACTCATGCGGGACGTATCCTCCGAGATGTCGAAAGTTGAGTCCACAACATTCTCCTCGGGGCCTCAGGAGGTCCACGCCCGCGGAAGACACGCAACCGTCAGTGCAGGGTACACATTTGGAGGCGGTCCCAAAGTGCGTCTTGTTTCACGTCATCTCACTTCGTCTCTCACATATATCGCAGAGACCGTACCACGCCGGTTCAACCAACGAGGTACACAAACAGGCCGCCGGGCGGCTCATACGATTCCAAGGAGTTGGCCGACTTGCAGGTTTCCAAAGCAGTAAGTCTTTGCCGGCACATCTGGATGCGCTGCCCATACTAACAAGGGCCCAGGCGTCATGTCCCTCAGAGCTCCTCGACTCTTCGCCCACTACAAGGAAGTGCTATCGGACATTCGTCAACATGATCCATCCCTTCACAATCCCTTCCCAAACAGCATCTTTCCTACTGTGACCTTCAATTTTGGGCCGCAGGCTGTAACCTTCCCGCATCGCAACTCTAAGAACGTGCCGTATGGCTGGTGCGCGATCACAGCGCTGGGCAACTACGATCCCACAAAGGGCGGGCACCTGTACATTTGGGAGCTGAAGATGGTCATCGAGTTTCCCCCGGGCGCAACCATCCTCATCCCATCCGCGGTCTTCACCCACGGGAACACACCCATCCAGGCTGGCGAGACTCGTCAGTCTATCACGCAATACTGCGCGGGTGCGCTCATCCGCTGGCATCGCTACGGATTCCGTACGGAGTCCGCCATGAAGAAGCAAGATCCTGAGCTTGCTGCTCGTCTTCAAGCTGGGAAGTCTACACGGTGGGCGGAGGTCCTGCATTACTTTTCAAAGGCGTCCGAGCTTGCCCATGACCTTCGCACTCACAAGCGTCCCCGTCACAAGTAGTTTCTGTAGCACATTATGATTGAAATAAGTACTACAGATTTAGTTCTATGATACTTGATCGAGAACAATATGGCTAAATCCTCCATCACCAGCATTGGACGGCCTTCACGAACTCGACGGGATGGACATAGGGGCTGGAAATGCGAGGGCGGTACCGGGGTCAGCCGATGATCGAGCCAGACTTAGCCGTGACGCCTCATAAACCTGCCACGCGTCGCCTCCACCTCTCAGTCAAACCACATTCTTTTCCCTTATTCACACTGACTCACACCTAATATCCACACCGTGCCAGCCCTATGAACGGCATGCCTGGTAATAAGGCTCGGAAGAAAGGCTCGTCTCCCGTCGATTTTGCCGGGATGTCGCCAGAGGAAGTTGCCGCCGTTCTAGCTCAAGCTCAGAAGACTCTTAGGGCAGAAAAAGACAGACGTACGTACCGTGCAATTTCCCTGTCCCTATATCCCCTGACCACCTGCCAGAGCGTCGCAAGCAGAAGGAAATTGAGCAGGCCGCGGAAGTGGAGGACGAGGCTCGATACCAAGCCATGGAGGCGGAAGAGGAGGAAGACGACCCCGAGGCCAACGGAGAGGACAACACGGGCTCCAACCGTAACGCCAACCGGACTGACGACGATGACGTTGAAGTTGTCGTGGAGGAGCCTTCGAGGAAGAGAAAGTCGAGCTGTACGTGTCATCGTCATGTCTTGTCTTCCGGCAACTGGTCCTGACAATTTGCCCATCAGATTGGGATGGCTCGGACGAAGAGGGTGGATACGAACCGGAAGCAGAAACTCAAGCTCCTCCCCAGCAGAAGCAGAAGACGGCGGGCAACGCCCAACAGAGTAAAATGCCCCAGGTGCAGCATGTTGTAGGCTATAGTGTCCTGGTCCTTATCCTGTATGCATGCAGATCGTGGTCAGCAGCCCCGTCGCCGTGACCTCCAACCTGCCCCGACGCAAGAAAGCGAAGCCTACCCGAGCCCTGCCTAGCCCTCCCCCAACCTCCAGTCCCACTCCATCCAGCCCTACTCGCCCATCGACGCCTGTCCGTCGCAGCAATGCGAGCTCAAGCAACAAGGACGTACCGTTCACCCCATACGACTCAACACTTGCGGACGGGAAGCGCCAGAATAAGCAGTCACCTGCGACGAAGGGCCTGCTGGATGTCGCGAACATTCATATGAGGATCAAGGTGGCGAATGAAGAGGCGTTCCCCGACGAGTCGGAGACTACCCAGATGGCCATGGCTAGCTTCGTAGAGGCTTGTCGAGAGGCCAGTGCACCGCGTCGGCGCCAGCGCTTCGAGAAAGATAAACTCTACCGCGCAACTGTCATCAGCATCGTGAGAAATGCATCTTTATTCGTCCTGCCACATTGCGGCGTTGACTCAACTCTCCCCTTCACCTTCAGGTTGCCCAGCGCACCTGGAATCTTCGTGGCCAGGTCAAGACCAAGGCGCAGCAGCTGGTGCCGACGCATTACGGCCTCCTCAAAACCAAGAGCACCCCGGACGACGTGAAGGACCTCGTCAGCAAGCTATTGACGAAGGGGCAGTTTCACTTTCGAGACATCGAGAAGGTGCGTTGCGCGTTATACCTTGTTGTTCCCCGCTAACGCATCCCAGCGTCGTGGCCCTTTTGGCAACGCAATCATTCCGGCCCTCATCGCTGCACAGTGGTTAGCCAACTCGACATCAGATGCTGCCGGTCCTTACAGCGGCCGATTCAACCCCGTCACGGTGCAGCTGATTGCTTTGGTGGTTGCTACGGTGTGTTCTCATTCATTCTCTATCTTCTTGTTTGCTCATAGGAAATACTTGCTTCACTGTGGGCTAGATCGAGTGCGGCTTGGCCGACTGGAAGATGGGCTCGAGGGTCACCAAGGGGAACGAGTTCAGCTACGACACCTACCGACCCGTCTATGTCCGCCATCTCGATTCCCTGGAGAAGTTCAGGAAAAAGGAGCCAGGTGCGCTCGCCTCTTTGCAGCGCAAGATCTACGACGAGGCTTTGTAGGTGTCTTTTTTCCTTGACGTTCATTGTTCACTTACACAACTTCTTTGCCAGGTCAATCTCCGGGCTCGCGGCGTCAGTAAACACGGGCCCTGTGGCAGACCTTGGCTCGGACGACGACTTCCTTGACGAAGAAGGCGACACCGGCGAAGTCCCCAGCAACCGGACTGAAGCATCTGGTACACGCAGCGCTCCTTCCCGTGCATCTGCTCATGCCTCAACCGCCCATTCCACCTCGCCGCGCGCCACATCGCCGCAGTCTTGCCATATCACGCCCCAGCCCTGAACTATTCCTTCCACAGCCCATTCGACTCCTTAGACCAGCCCTCCGATGAACTACTCTGTCCGCTCGAATGCCCCCGCCGCTCATTATTCAGTATCCTAGTTCATGTTATCATACTCTTCTCTCCTTAAATACTGCCTATCGTTGATTACTGTTACTACTGGCTCTCTGACTCCAAGTCGTCTTTAGTATCCTTCAGTATTACTCATGCTCTTAATCACTCTAGTACTATGGACTGTTGTGGAGCCAATGCAAGGATGATTTGCTGGCTATACCCTGAACATAGCAGCCTTGAATTTGTGGTGCCTTCGAAGCATATCATGGCTACAGTGATGTTTGTTGGCCTCTTGTTGTGTTGGTAGTGATCAAGGGATATGTTGGCCATCAAGCCTTCTGTATGTCAGGTGTAGCTTATGTCAATGTTGTAGCCTATGCAAGGGCTTTGAAGACCTACTCTGTGCACATGGTCAACAGATAATAAGATGACCATGGTATCTATGCAGATAGACTTACAGCCTACACAACCAATAGATACACCACAGGCTCCACTAGCAATGTCCCCAATGTGAACTACAGATGCTACAGGGGCTACCATAACCTTTAGCGCTGGTAGCAACCAGGGGGGCTCTGTAGCTATTGTAGCACCATGTAGCTGCCTCCTTGCACTTAGTAGGTCAACATAGTTTTGAGGGGCCGCTACGCTGGCTAGGTTTAAATTGACCTTGCTACCAGTCTATCAGAACTATACTACCTACGTGGGCCTAGGTAGGAAGGCCAAATTTTCCTGATGCCCACCCGACGTCGCAGACATCTGCCGCTTCACCGCGCTCGAGCACGCCTGCATGATTTCTTCCACCAAACCTGATCTTGTCAGCATCCTCCTTGCGCACGGCGCTGCGCCCAATCACCAGGACATCTACGGCCGGACTGCGATGTGGGGCGCGATGATGTGCCACTCTGCCAAGACTGTGGACATGCTCATGGAGGCGGGCGCGGACCTGGCCATTCACGACGCGGATGGGAGATACTTCTCGGAGATCTATGCGTCGTATGGGCCGGAGATCGCTGCGGTCGTGCGCAAGTGGCAGCGCGCGAGGGCGGGCGAGACAGCGCCTCGGGAGACCAAGGAGTGCGCGGCCTGTAGCAAGACGCAGGGATCAATGAAGCAGTGCTCGCGCTGCCATTCCGTTCTGTATTGCTCATCGGAATGCCAGAGTGCGTATCAATGTTTGCTACCTCTATTACCTTCTGACTAAACAATTGATAGGATCACACTGGAAAACACACAGGCCTTCGTGCCAGGGATTCACTTCCGATAACACCGTGACACTCACCCCGATGTACTCCGTCGCACCAGTGGCCAGCATACTTCCTCGTCATCCGACTCCTACCGTACGTTTACCGTCTGGGACACGCCCTGTAACGTACCCGAAGAGCGTCATCGTGAAGATTCAGGTTTCCATTGCGGACAGCCCTTTCCTCATTTACACCAAGAGACGCGATTTGGTGTGCTACGCCGGGCGGGAAGCGGATCCCGCAGCCTACGACAGGGTTGCCGCGGTTGTTAAGGCGAAGGGCGTGTCGGGGAACGGCGGGTGGAAGGGTTACTTCGCGGCGGAGCTGAAGAGCGCGGACCAGCTCGTGGTGAAGGTGAGCGAGCTGCTCGCCGAGCAACCGTTCTGATTATCGCCCACCTTGTCTCCTTAACTCACAACATCTATGCTCTTCCACTACCTCATTACTTCACTCCTTCTGTACTATTAGTTCTGCATCTCCTGGACCACAATCGAGCTACTTTCCCCACGACTACGCGCTTGTCAACCGATCAAGGACTACTCTGGTATGAAGTAGTATCGGCGTTGGCCTCCTCCCCTGATTGACCGTGACTAGTCATGCTACCACACTCCGAGCCGCCGTCACCAACTCTTGCTTCCGATTCATCTCCACGGATCGCTCGTCAAATGTACCAGTATTACACCTGTCATTGTGGCTGGCGTGCCGGAGTTCCAGCTCTTCGATATCCGACGACGGGGCTGCCTCACTCATGGTAGCTGCGAACACAGTTCAATCCAGACAGCACGCGCCAATCGCTCGAACCTGATTGGGACAACAAAAACAGGCCTTGCGGTTGGTCGCTGTCGGTGTCCGGACTGATGGCATGACGGCTGGGTTCAGTCGCTATTCTGCGCACTGACTCCTCCACGTTCTCCAGCCTCCGCCGCCGCTCCTCTTGTCCTCGCCCACGCCTCTGGCGAAAGAATTCGCAGACAGTGTATGAGGACATTGGGCACGGAAGACGGCGATGAATGGGAAGGAGAGGAAGTCTGTGCTGTATGATAGTAAACAGCGCTGAACGGGTCCATACTCAAGGGCGCTCACCAACATATGGCCGCGGCGGCCATCTATGAACGACGTGCTGCGTCGATGGTCCTTCCGCCCTTGATCAACGACATATTGTATGCCTGGCGTCGCACGACGTCGTACGGAACGTTGAAGCGATGACGATTCGTATGTGATGATGGGTGTGAGGTCGTGGGAGGCGGAGGCAAAAAGCGGTATGCTCACCAGGACGATGACGGTTATGAGGAAACAGACGGCCGTAGATTCGCAGTTGCTCCCACAGCGTTGAGGTGCTGGTCCAGCACGGACGCAGGAAGAGTCGGGCGGAGCGAAATAACAGCGCCAAGACGCAACAGTCGCCAGCCTGACGACCAGCTTGAGTAGGTTAGGTGCTGAGTGCCAAAAACAATGCACTGTTTCTTGCATGGTCCTGCAGCGCTCCTGGTTGGATTCTCTTGAAGGACGAGATGTGTTGCGCCAGACACAGCCCGACTCGGCACCTGCGCGCATGTACCGACGGTACCGTGTCGGATACTAGAGTAAATTTTGAGTAAGTTGAAGTAGTGTCGAAACAGCGGCCACGCACCGTAGGCCTTCATTCGACTCAACTGACAGGGTGATACATCAGCAGATCCGTGAGCGTGCGTCGGTCGTCAGAGTGCCCCGGAGCAGGCCCGGAGTATGCCCGGCGATAAGGCCGAAGTCGCCCGATTCTCCGACTCTGCTCCGCTACCTCTTTGATTTCGCCCATCACCAGCACCAGCACACCTACGGTCTCACCACTCGTCCTCAACCTCTCCAGTAACGCTGCCATGCCAGTAATATTATGTGGCGCAGAGGGCATTGTGTACCGGGACTTACATGTACGCTACCGTTTGATTTCTCGGCCATGCATGTCTTGATGATTGTCTTACAGATCTAGGTTTCGTTTGAGGACGTCGTTGTCTGTGCTGGGAGGCTGGGGGATGTGTCGCGCTCTGCAGTCTGCTGTTGACTTGACGAGGAGATGGCCAACGGTACAGAGTCACGCGCCAGCTGGCAAAGTCATGAAGATACGCCTCGCTTCGTTGCGCAGCGAATCCTGTCCTACGCGAAGGCGAGCTGTCTCGCGCTGTGGATTCACCTGCAGCTGTACACCTCAGAAGCTGAAAACGACAGAGACGCGTGGATGTTGCTGGCCATAGCAACGCTTGAGCGCTGTGTGCGCAGCATATCCTCTGCCTTCTGGCTCTCAAATCTGGCGCACGACACATCCAGACGCGGTCGGACATGATTGATGTATTCGTCTGGCGACGTCATCTCTGCAAGCATGGGCCAGGGTACGACGTCTGGTGGGAGGAAGTAGGTAGCTGTGGGAAACGGCCGGGTCCCCACATTGCGGTACGTTCATTGCTTTGGCTGCATATGACCCCGATTCATACGGAGCCTGCAGTTCAGCTAGCTAGCACCAGAAGGCGGCATCTGCAACCCTACATATCTCTGACATGCGCCTATCGCCCTGCAGCATCGATTGCCCACGGCCTGTGCGACTCTCGCTCTGCGTCGCCCTTCATTCTAAGCCTGCTGTCCTAATCGATACACCGTGCTGTCTGGGTGCTGGGGGCCATTCTGTTTTGCTCGTTCGTTCTTTGGACGATGTTTTATACCGCACGTTATCTGAAGCTATAAGCAGCTCGCAAGCGAGCCTAAATGCAGTGTCGCAAATGTTTTTGCGAGGCACTAGCTTGTCTCTTCGCGCGTCTCAGGAAGAAAAGCGATCCCGACCGACCAGCGCGCCTCGCCAGACCTTTTGTCTAACCCACTCTTGCGCGGTTGGGCCTTGCGGCGTTAGTCGCCATGTCTACTAGTAGAGCTCCCCTCCTATTCAATGCGCACCCAGGGCATCGACACTATACATAGCGCCTTGCAGCTGTAACGTGGTCGTAGCTTCTTAGATCACACGTAGTACACACGATCCGTCTCTGTTCAGATGGATGTAGTACAAGTGTGAAAAAAGCTGCCCTTCCTCTCGGGCCCGCTTTGGCTATGACCCTCGCTGACTCATAACCCTATCTTCTCCTAACCCTACACTCATTCCTCCTGGAAGGCGCATGCCTTACACCCTCCCCCTCAAGAGAAGGCCCCACGGTAGATTGAAGGGGTGGTTGAACACCCGAGTCTGGATGGCGAGGGTTGCACCTCCTTCGCGAGTGATCGCGGCGCAGGCGTTTGTATGCCTGTAGTATCGCGCAGCGCGCTGGGTAATTACTACCCCTTGCTAATCGTAAGCGGTTATTGGGTATACGTCGGTACGTGTCTATGCGCTAGGCGCAGGGGACGGCGGTGAGGTGTTTCCCCCAGTCATGACCACATCAAGTGCGACGGCTTGTGGGTTCCCTGAATTGAGAGGGCTGCCGTCAGCCAGGACTGGTTCGTCTACGACGATAGGAGTACCATGATTGCCTGAGTCGTCATCCGACTCTGATTGCTCGGATTCCAGTGATCCGGCCTCGTAGCGTGCGTCAGTCAACACGGCGTGTGACAGATGAGACGCCGCGGCCGCCTCGTATACGGCATATCCTGCTCTGGCCAGGTGTGTAACAACCGTCTGCTTGTTGATCGAGTTGCGTACACCGAAGTCAGGAGAGGATGCTAAACGGTTAATGCGGACGCGGAATTGTTCCAACAGCCGCTGGTAATTCTCTGGAGTCTCCAGGATTGCGGCTGCGGCCAAGACAAACGCGTCGCGCACCTTCCTGCGTTGGGGCCATTCCTTCTCTGGCCCCACGTGCACTAATCGTGCCAGTCGCAAGTACGATATTATATCGTCCAATGGCGCCACGTTTGTGCCCCCGGGTAACCCGCGTCGTTTGAACCCCGGGTATCTGCTTAAGTACGCGTGCCATCCTTTGGCATCGTCCCCCAATTGTGGGGGTGGCAGGCGCTTTGTCTGGTCGTTCACCTTTGCCCAGTGCGGTCGCTTGTACTCCCGTACTATGACCCAGTGTCGAGGCTGGCGGTGCTCCCGCTGGACCTCACACGCCTTCTTTCGCCACATCCCTAGCATGCGGAGGGCATCTTCGTTGCCTGGAATCTTCGCTTGTTCGAACATGCGGCGTATTTCGGCGACATCTGGAATCTCGTCAGTATTATCAACCGCAGTACTTCCCCCTCCCCCCGAAGAAGAAGCTGGCGGTGCAGCAGCATCGTCGCTCTCGGCAAGGAACGCGTCGATTTCTGGGTCGGTGGTTTGGCGCCGGGTGAACGGCGCAGTGCGCTGGCCAGTCCCAGCCCTCACCGTCCCGCGACTCATCGTGCGACCCCGAGTCGCCGCGCGCGGTCCTGTGGGCGTGCCGCGCGGTACGTCGAAGCCCGACGCACCAGGTGGGCGTGTGTGCGTGGTGTGTTGCCCACGCTGCGTCGCCAGCGTCAATTGCCCATTATCGGGCCCCATTACTATGTTTGGGTCGTCATAGGGCGGATCCCAAGGGCGGTTCGACCAGTCGGGCGCGCGCGACGATGACGCCCAGCTATTATCCATCGTGCGCGCTCCCGACGTGTACGTGTTACCTGGTCCCCAATCGGCTGCCCAGTTCGGCGTGTTACCCCAACCTGTGAGCGCGGTCGGTCCGCCGTCGTTCGGCATCCATGTGGCGCCGTCCGGCCAGACAACGGGGTAACCTGGTGGCGCATACATGGCTGGGGTTGCGTACATGCCCGGCGGCACGAACGTGCCTGGCATCGGCGCAGCGAATGCATTGGGTTGGTTCGGTTGTCCTCCTCCGAACGTCAGCATGCCCTGGTTCGTCATACTCTGGTTCGCGTTCTCGTAGGCTCCCGGGCCACTGGACGTGCCGCTGTTACTGCTCGTTGCAGTCGGTGGATTCTCGCTAGCCGCATTACGCGGCGTTCCTGCAGCGCACAAACCCCGGTTGTCGGCTTCGACGGTCCTGCGCTTCTTGCTTGCCCGCGTCTCTGCGGATGCAGAAACATCGTTCTCCACCTCCATGGTCTCATCACCGTACTGGCGATGCATTGCATCCAGCTGGCTGCGCAGCTGCGCGATCTCGTCGTCTCGCCGCCGTACTCGCTCCTTGAGGCGCTGTACGTCCTTCTCGAAGTCCGGATTGGCCCTTTCGCGCGCCTTGCATGCTTCGATATATGTAATGTCGCCCGCTAAGACCGCCTCCGAAGCGTGGCTGAAGAACTCAAGACAGATCTTGCAACCGGTCCGGTGAAGAGCCTGCTTCGTGAGGGGCTCGAATAGCCACTTCAGCGTGGTTGCGCTATCCGCGTGCGTCGACATTGGTCGAACCTCCATATTGCATGGATAGGGTTTGGCTCCTCTCGATGTGTCCCCTCGGTGCGTCATCATCGCGCTTGCTGCTGTACAGCTGCTAACGTAACGAGTCCCACGCCGGGGGATTCCGAGTCATGACCGACGGCGTGGCGCTGCCCGTCGTTTCGACTTGCGTGTTGAGGACTGGGCCGCGCCTGGCTCCCGCATGTGCTCTTGTCCATTCCTTCCTCCTTCTCCGTCCGGGTTCATCCGGGGAACTCCCGTCTTTCGGGGAGCAGGCGTGTGCGGTAGTTCTTGTACCGTACGTACCCCTTGCAACGCTAGATAGTTGTCTAACGCCGCCAGCTCTTCGCAATTACTGCGGGGTTCCCAAGTATTATCACCATAATTCCACCGTACGAGGAAGTGATAATCTTTCTTATCCCATTGGTGAGCGACGATCTCGTTGACTAACCACTCCTGGTCGTCAGGTTCCCCCATGTCGAACGTACGCCTGGATTCCCTATGTGGAAACAGTGCGTCGTCGTTGGGCACATGCGGCCGCACCAGGCTTGCGTGGAAGGTGGGGTGGATCCGTCGCTCCTTCAGTTCCGTAGGTAATTCCAGCGTATACGTGGACGTGCGTTCATCGTACGCCAGGACCTGGAACGGTCCCAAGTATTTGGGCATCAACTTCCTCGCGCGCCCTTTCGGCAGCGTCAGGTTCTGTGTTGACAGGAAAACCTTACCGCCGATCTTGACACCCGGGTCAGTGCGACGGCGCCTGTTAGCCTGGTACGTCTGTTGTACCCTGCTGGCGATTATGGCGTCGTGTGCCATAGCCAACTGATGGCGTGCCCTAGCCGCGAATTCCTGCACGCCACGTGCCGCCTTCTCGTTGAGGGGAGCACGGTGCGTGACAGGCATATATCCATAGTTCAATTCGAAAGGCGCGAAGGTGCTGGACCCATTGACGGTAGAATTTATAGCAAACTCCGTCATTGGTACGTGATCTACCCAATCAGTTTGCTTGGGATTGACTGTAGCCCTGAGTATTTGGCCAACAGAGTGAATTACTCGTTCTGATGCCCCATCCGTTTGGGGATGGAAAGCCGTGGACATCAATAGTCTTGATCCTAACAATCGGTGCGTTTCTTTCCAGAACGTCGATGTGAACTTAGGATCTCTATCTGAGACTATCGATTCTGGTATACCGTGCAGCCGTACGATCTCTTTGACGTACAGCCACGCCAATTCCGCGGCTTTTATTGTGGTGTGCACCGGTACGAGGTGCACCATACTTGTCAGACGACAAATGACCACCCATAGGTAATCAAATCCGCGCGATGGTGGGAAAGGTCCGACGAAATCCATTCCTATGGATTGCCACGGCATAGACGGTATGGGCATACTATGGAGCAATCCCGCTGGTGCGCGTGTATTTGTCTTTGACATCTGACAAGTCTCACAAGACTGACAGAATTTATCCACGTCCTTCCCAATCCCAGGCCACCAGTACCATCGTCGCAGGTACTCCGCGGTCTTTTGGGCCCCCATGTGTCCCAATACCTGATGGCCTTGGTCGATCACAAATTCGGTTAATGAACGCTTTCCATACATTCCCTTAGGTATGCACGTAACGCGTTCACCAGCACGATTCACAGTTGTGATCAGCCCTTCATCCAGGGCGAATGTGGGGTACGCTTTCACGTCCTGCGCCACTTTCCCAAACGTCGTGTCGTTCGGGTAGGCCAGTCTTATGTGCTCTACTAGGTTTGCGTCTTGGTTTATCACCACAGGTGCGTCCCCATTTCCCCGTACTGAGGTGGCTAGCGTGACGTCGCCACCTCCTGTGGCTCTCTGAGATGCCTCATCGACGTCCTTCGTCACATTGAGGCCCGCAGCCTCCAGGACCCGCGGTTCTACTGCCTCTTTGATTGCGCGCACTCCCCGAGTGTCTAATACGCGCAGCTCGAGGACGCGCATGTGCGGCAAGTCTTCGCTTTCCGGGTCTAAACGCGCATCCGCATTCACATACTCGTGGTCCGGTACGTCCTCGTCACCTTCGTCGCTCTCGTAATAACGCGACAGACAGTCCGCCACCTTGTTGCTCTCACCCTTCACATAGACTATCTCGTAGTTAAAACGGCTGAGGTATTCCATCCACCTCGTCTGTCTGCTGGACAGATTACGTTGTGTATTAAAAAACTCAAGCGCCTTATGGTCAGTAACAATAGTTACTCTGCGACCGAGCAGCTTATCCTCCCATTTCAGGAGTGCTTCCAAGATTGCTATTGTCTCCATTTCGAAGACGCGGTACACGTGTTGGGCGGTGGTAAATTTCCTGGACATGAATCCTGCTGGTCGGCAGTTAGTCCAGTCCATTCCCTGGCCATACACTGCTCCAACTCCGGATGCTGATGCGTCACATATAATCCAGACCTTCTCATCTTTTGAGAAGTCAACTGGTCGGAGTATCGGTCGCTTGCATGCCAATTCTTTGATCATCTCGAAGCATTTCGCATGTAGTGGCCTCCAATGAAACGACTGACCACCTTTTGTGATCACAGATAACGGCCCTGTGTATGCCGAGACGTCGGGCATGAAATGCGCGAGGTACTGCACGAGCCCCAGGAAGCGCTGTATGTCGTGATAACTCCTTGGTTTCCGCCACTCGCGGATCTTCACCATTTTGTCCGCATCAGCATGCAGTCCTTTGTCATCCACCACATGGCCCAGACAATCCATTTTCTCCGCGTACAGCTCACACTTCTCCCTTTTCAAGTATAAGTCCGCCTCCCTTAGGCGTTCGAGGACAAGTCCGAGGTGCCTCTCGTGGTCCTCTATTGTATCCGAAAACACGAATATATCATCTAGATAGACATGCATAAATATTCCGATATATTCTCGGAATATTGCCGTCATCAACTGCTGGAATGTAGCAGGTGCGTTGCAATCGCCTTGCTGCATGGTGTAACTGACGTAGTTCCCGTATATGGTCGAGAACGCTGTCTTCCACACATCCGCCGGTTCGACGCGTACTTGTTCGTATGCGTCGGTCAAATCAATCTTTGACCGGTACTTGGCTCTTGCCGTGTCCATACAGATGCGGTCTTGATCCGGCAATGGCGTCACATCCTTTACGGTGTTGTCGTTGCGTTTCCTACAGTCGACAACGGTGCGTAGTGACCCATTCTTCTTGGGTATACACAGTAATGGTGCTGCTTGTGCGGTGGTAGCCGTTCCCCACCAGCCCGCCTCTACGTAGCGGGCTATCTTCTGCTTCAGTTGTTCCTGAAGCGCCTCAGGACATCGAGATAAGTGGTATTTATACTTCATCTCTTCATCTATTAACGGTATCGCATGGTTTACCTCCCTCATCGGGGGTAACCTATTAGGCGTGCCGTTCATTATGTCCTCAAATTTGGTGTACCAGCTCTCCCGCAATTGCGGGATGTCCTCCTTGTGGTACGCTTTCTGCTCCTCCATCGCCTTGCCTTTTTGCCCCGTATCCGCCATTGCGGATACTGCCGGTGCCTCCCCCGAAGGTAGTCATTCGGGCTTTATTCGTTGGTCGCCTCTCACTGCTGATTTGACCGCCTTCTTAACCTTGGTTCTTTCAAGCCGAGGTTCCTCCCCTTCCAAAAGGGCACGCACGATAAGAAGGCGGTCAAATCAGCAGTGAGAGGCGACCAACGAATAAAGCCCGAATGACTACCTTCGGGGGAGGCACCGGCAGTATCCGCAATGGCGGATACGGGGCAAAAAGGCAAGGCGATGGAGGAGCAGAAAGCGTACCACAAGGAGGACATCCCGCAATTGCGGGAGAGCTGGTACACCAAATTTGAGGACATAATGAACGGCACGCCTAATAGGTTACCCCCGATGAGGGAGGTAAACCATGCGATACCGTTAATAGATGAAGAGATGAAGTATAAATACCACTTATCTCGATGTCCTGAGGCGCTTCAGGAACAACTGAAGCAGAAGATAGCCCGCTACGTAGAGGCGGGCTGGTGGGGAACGGCTACCACCGCACAAGCAGCACCATTACTGTGTATACCCAAGAAGAATGGGTCACTACGCACCGTTGTCGACTGTAGGAAACGCAACGACAACACCGTAAAGGATGTGACGCCATTGCCAGATCAAGACCGCATCCGTATGGACACGGCAAGAGCCAAGTACCGGTCAAAGATTGATTTGACCGACACATACGAACAAGTACGCGTCGAACCGGCGGATGTGTGGAAGACAGCGTTCTCGACCATATACGGGAACTACGTCAGTTACACCATGCAGCAAGGCGATTGCAACGCACCTGCTACATTCCAGCAGTTGATGACAGCAATATTCCGAGAATATATCGGAATATTTATGCATGTCTATCTAGATGATATATTCGTGTTTTCGGATACAATAGAGGACCACGAGAGGCACCTCGGACTTGTCCTCGAACGCCTAAGGGAGGCGGACTTATACTTGAAAAGGGAGAAGTGTGAGCTGTACGCGGAGAAAATGGATTGTCTGGGCCATGTGGTGGATGACAAAGGACTGCATGCTGATGCGGACAAAATGGTGAAGATCCGCGAGTGGCGGAAACCAAGGAGTTATCACGACATACAGCGCTTCCTGGGGCTCGTGCAGTACCTCGCGATTCGTCGAACTCAGGGTCTGCTCGTCTTCGAGTGTCTCGAGCCCCTTGTACGTCCGCAGTTTGCGGCGTATGCTCGCCCACTGCGTTCGTAACTGTTGCGTACTGTCCCGAGCCGCATTCGCACGGTTCATGGCTTCCGAAGCCATCTCAATCGCCCCGTTCGTGACCTTTAAATTCTCGTCGATAGTACGATTAAACTCCTCCAGTACCTTCAGTAGCGACTCGTTGTCGCTTTCGCCTTCCGCGCCCAGCGGCGTTTCAGGTCGGCCTTCCTTACGCTTACCTTTGTCTTGCGGGGTGCTCTTTTCACCCGTCTCTTGCTCGCCAACCCCTGCGTCCTGCCTAGTGTTGCCGTGGTTCGGTTCGGTCCGGTTCAGGCCCAAATTTTTCGAACCCCGAACCGGACCATTGGTCCGGTTCTCATATATCTCCGAACCCCGAACTGAACCACACCGAACCGGTTCGGGTGGTTCGGTTCTGGTCCAGACCTGGTTCGAACCAAGAACCAATGAATTTTTTGCTTATTTTGACTACAACGTTTGGAGGTGCAGAGGCAATGGTCGGAATGTGAGGACAAGTGATGCAAGTGGTCCGATCAAGGTTGCAATCGCTGCAGGACGACAGAAGTGAGACTGCAATCTCTGATGTTGCAAGACGGTCGGAGCAACGACGAGTCATGCAGACAACAACCCTGAGGGCGCGCAGTGTGTGAGGGTCGAGTGTCGGTGTGCAGAGTGTGCGGGCGGTGTGACGTCGGTCGTGATTTAGGAGGTAGCAGGTTGTCGAACGGCTCGCGCTGGTGTCGTGATGGCCCTGCGGGTCGTCCGCGAGAGCTGACGTGGCAGGAGAACGAGAGTCGTAGTCCCCTCGGGTCGTCCGAGAGGGCAAGACTCGAGGAACGTGAGCGGAAGCTGAGAGGGCGGAATAGGATCGTAAGTAGCTCGTTCCCTCAAGCGGGCAGCCGGAGAGTCTCGACGGGTGCACGCGAAGTGAGCGTAAGTGAGCAAGAGAGAGTTTTATTACATAATGCATCGCGTGGTTATGAATACGATGTAGTTAGCGACCTCTGAAGGTTATCGGTTCGCGATTATATAATGTACGGAAGGCTATAGTATACGAGTTCATGAGTATAGTCGACATCTCCGTTACAGGCGGCGTGTGGAGCGAGAGGTAGCGGCAGCATGATGAGGCCGTGGTTGACGGGATTGACAACTGCGGCAAGGTGAACGGGTGTGTGAGGAGGGTGCCGGCGTGCGAGGAAGGACAAGAGCAAGAGTGCCAAGGACAAGGACGACACGTCGCACAAGGGTGATGGTGTTGCCATGGGAATGCGGGTGCAGGCCCGTTGACTTGAGCAGGGCGATGTGCGCAGAGGAGAGTTGGTGTGGGCAAGGTGGTGGGGCGGCGAGGGATGAGATCACAGAGACAGCAAGTGACTTATCTGTGCTTTTTGCTCAAGTTGCACTGTCTCCCTGCTGCCATCTCATATGTTCCATTTCATCTTCTCATCTCCTTAGCATGCAGGTTGCGATGGTGGCAGTGGGGGCGGTGGCGGTGGGGGAGGTCTGCATGAGGTGGTGAGTGCGGGGGACTCGGACATGGTGGGGGACATGGCGGTGGTCTGAGTTGAGGAGAGTCAAGGTCATGTCAGATAGATTTCATACGCAGGAGCGGCAATCAAACTGGGAATCAAACCGGCCCCCGGTGAACATGACCAAATACATACAGGCACAAACCTAAGAAACCCCCTTGTAAACGATTCTACTTCATAAACTCAGCACCTTAATTACTAATACACTGGTCACAGAGCTTCGCAGATACTCACCAACCATACACACTTCACACTTGGTTTGCCATATGGACAACCCTTTCCCACTTCGGAGGACGCAGCCTCCTGACTTTGGGACACAAACAACTTGCCCCTCAACACAAGAGTATAGTGTTTTGCACGGGTTGCAGGAACCCGTGCGGGTTGCGGGTACGGGTACCCTTGGGTACGGGTACGGGTTGGCCATAGAGTACCCACGACCCTCGTGACCCATCAGCTTGAATTATGTTTCTTTTGTCTGACCACGACCTGCCGGTTGCTATATTTCTCAATGCGTGCTCTGAGACATCTCTGCATTGTGAAAGTCACGTTGGACTTCCGGATGGTCAAGCCGTCCTCAGCTGAGGCCACCTCGACAATGCGCCTGCTGTCCACCAAGCTCGCCGCTTTGACAATATACCTAGCTATATAATCTGCTCCTGCTCGGCCTCAAGAGCATTGACTATCGCCGCTCGACATTCGACCCGCTGCACCCTTCTATATTCTCGTTCGAATGGCCAATAACTCGAAGCGCGCCGCAGCGTCGAAGAGCACTCGCAAACCTTCCAGACAAGCCTCCGATGCTGCATCCAAGACGTCCGCCCGTAAACGCCGTGCATCGCGCTCACCTGCACCCCGTCAAAGCGTGTCAAGTCTACAACGGCGCCACTCACCATGACGTCCGAGCATGTCGCAAGTTCAAGTCGTGCTGATGATGCACCACCGAGGGGTTTTCGAAGCCCGTCTGTTGAGGAAGTTGAAGATGAGGACAGCCGGCCGAGGGGTCGAGGCCGTAAGCCCAGGGGAGACGCCGTGATTGAGGTGGATGATGAATCTGATGATGATGAGGCCGTCAGCGACGCCGAGGAGAGCGCCGCAGAGGCATCAGAGGAGGAGCTAGGTATGTACCCGTCTTCCTGACGAGTTAAGATGATCAGCTGAAACTCTTGATGCGCAGAACGAATGAAAAAGGGCTGGACTTCCTACATCTACGCCTTTTTCCATCCAGATCCGGAGATTGGGCACGATCCTGTCTATGGTCGCTTCCATGCCTTCAAATGTGCCGGCAAAGGCTGTAAGAAGTCGATCCGTCGATACTTGGGCAAGAAAGATGCGTCGTCCAGTGGCAACATGCAGAAACATGTGAAGGCCTGCTGGGGGGACGCGGCATTGAAGGCCGCAAAGGCGGTAAAGACGCATGTTGACGCACGAACGAATGTGACGGAGCCATTCCTGAGGGATGGTTCTATCACTGCGGCGTTCGAGCGGACAGGCAAAGGTAAAATCACGTACTCTCATCGGCAACATACAAAGACTGAAACACGGTATGCACCATGTCTTCTCGGTGTTGAATGGCATGCTGATACTTGCTGCTGGATGCAGCGCCAAGATTGTGCGCTGGGTTGCCGAGTCGCATAGACCCTTCAGCATAGTGCTCGACCGCGGCTTCAATGTTCTTATGAAGACTGGACGACCAGACTACTACTTGCCTTCCGTCTCCACGGTGTCGCGTGATGTCCGCAAAGTCTTTGCGAATTCACGGCAGCGCATCGCGCAGATGCTTCAGGTGCGTGGTCTATCATCCGATTTAGTCTCTTCTCGACTGAATGATCTTGTACTACGCACCTATGCAGGACCATCCCGGCAACTTGAGCTTCACTACAGACGCATGGTCATCACCCAACCATCGTGCGTACATTGCGATCTGCGTCCACTTTGAGCAGAACGGGGTTCCCTTGAGCTTGCTGCTTGATGTTGTCGAGCTTGCAAAGGTGCGCTAGCTTCGTCCTCATCAGTCCCTTTGCATTTACTGAACACGCAATTACTTACCAGTCCCACTCGGGCCTCAACATGGCTCTCGTCTTTGCAGAGATCTTGGATGACTTCGGAATCGCCGACAAGGTTTGTCCTTTTGCTGTGTCAATGGTCAGGCTCGTCGCTCATCATATCTCCTAGATTTTGAGTATCACCTGTGATAACGCCTCGAATAATGACACGCTGGTCGACGAGCTTGCGGAAATTGTTGAGGCGTTCCGCGGTGACAGTAATCGCACGCGGTGTTTCTTGCACGTTGTGAATCTTGTAGCCAAGCAGCTGCTCCGACAGTTTGAGGTGCCGAAGAAAGGCAGCGATGGAGATCTTGATGCTGCCGAGCAGGAATTGCGAGCCCTTGCAGAAGGTATTGACTTGGAGGAGCTAATGACTGAGGTGCGCGAGGGCGCACTTCCTGGAGGCGACGACACAGACGATACTGATGGGTGGGTGGACGAGATGGAGGAGATGGATGCGGAGGAGCTGAAGACTCTTGCTCAAGATGTGGGGCCAGTGCGGCTTGCTTTGGTAAAGGTGCGTCGCCACACTGGCGCCCGTCGTTGCCATGCTCACGCACTCTGCTCTCTGCCTCTTAGCTTCGCAAGCTTGCATACAAAATCCTCCATTCCACGACAAAACATCTCCCTCGATGGTATGAACTTGTCCGCAACGCCAAGCTGCCCGAGCGCATAATGCCCCGAGATGTTTCGACGCGGTGGAACTCTACATATGACATGCTCGTGTTCGCCCTTGAGTACCAGCCGGTCATTGACACCATATCGTGCGAGAAGGGCTCAGAACTGCGAGCCTTTGAGCTCTCTGAAGACGAATGGGGGGTTTTGACGCAGTTGTGCGATGTTCTGAAGGTACATATTTTCTGGGATTTTGCAGCTGACAAGACGCTGAGAAACTCGACAGATCCTCAAGCATGCGACACTCTTCTTCTCCCGGTCCACGCCAAACTTGGCCATGGTTATCCCAGCCATGGATCATATCGACGAGATTCTTTCCACCCAGTCCGTCGACATGGCTTTCAGCTCTGCCATCCGCGCATCCCTTGGCCTCGCCAAGAAGACTCTCAACCGGTATTATAGTCTTACGGATGCTTCAGATGTCTATCGAATCGCAATGGGTACGATTCTTTTTCATTTCGCCTCTGGAACACGACTGATGTGTCCTTCTAGTTCTTCACCCTCGCCATAAACTCACATATTTCAAGAATGCGCGGTGGGAGCAAGAATGGATCGACGCCGCTGCTGCAATCGTTCGTGCGGAGTTTGAGAAGTCCTACGCCAACCTGGGTGATGAAAACATATCGGATTCAGAGGATATCGTGGAGGTTCAGGGCCCACGTTCGGTGCGTCATCCTTGTGCTAACACCGATACGATTCTGATGTCTCGACATCAACAGACTAAGACTACGGTCAATATATTTGACAATCTCCCCGCCCTCGCCCCTCCCAAACGCTCGCAATTGCGGGATGAGCTTGATGCTTATCTCAGCACTGATTGCGAGCAGGTTGACGACGTCCTGAAGTGGTGGACCACGAAGGCTTCGACATGGCCACGCCTGTCAAGAATGGCTCGCGACTATCTCTCGATTCCCGGTACGTCGTCCGAGCATTGTTTAGGACTGCATGGCTGATCAACGGCTCTCAGCTACATCTGTCGACGTCGAACGTGTCTTTAGCAAGGGCCGACTCTTGCTGTCACATGTTCGAAACCGTCTTTCGGCACAGAGCACCCGTGCGCTGTTGTGTCTCGGAGCCTGGGTACCTCTTGGACTTGTCAAGGATGAAGACATGCACGTACTAGCTGTTCTTCCAGAGCTGGAGGGTGATGAGGAGCTCGAGCTTGAGGAGGAGTCTGTATAATAGGTTTTGTAGATACAGTACAACTTGTATATTAGCTGTCTGAGTGAAGTGCAAGCAGATACCCGTGGCTGCACCCACGATACCCGCCAACCCGTGTGATCCGAAGGATACCCATACCCGTATACAAAGGGTATGACCCGGCGTGGGTACGGGTGCGGGTACACCGCTAGGCACCCAAGGGTGCACCCGTGCAAAACACTACAAGAGTACTACAATTACTGAATCATGTCATCAATTTGCCAACTCATAGCAAATTGTGTTATTTGGTAAGTTCTTATACTCTTTGTTTTTTTTTGTAAATTCAGCCAACCCAAAGGTTGGAAAAAAAATTGTGGTTCAGGCGGTTCGGACCAGGTTCGAACCATACCCTCTGGTTCACCGCCCTCTGAACCGCGAACCAGACCGTTGGTTCAGGTTCGGCCAAACCTTGAACCACGAACCGAACCAAGGCAGAACCGAACCTGGTTCAGGTTCGAACCATGGTTTAGAACCGAACCGCGGCAACGCTAGTCCTGCCTACCACTCGTGTGGTGCCGCCCTTGCTCCTCGTCTCCTCGCTCGGCTTCCGGCTCCGGGCGGTCCGGTGTCTCTTCTGCACGCCTGCTCGTCTCCGCAGGCTCTTTACGGGCTTTCTGGTTCGACATGCGTATTGTATGTACCGTTAACGCACTCTCTGAGCCTGCCCTGATCGAATTGTATGTAGTACGGCCTTCTTTTGGCACCTTTGAGTTGGGGTAGGGGATGGATGCTTGCATCCGCTTTCGGATGACGTTCTGAGTATGCTACTGGACTATTACAGTCCGTGCTTTATCCAAATGATAACAAAGATGTATGGATGTGTAAAAAAGTGTAACGTGGTCGTAGCTTCTTAGATCACACGTAGTACACACGATCCGTCTCTGTTCAGATGGATGTAGTACAAGTGTGAAAAAAGCTGCCCTTCCTCTCGGGCCCGCTTTGGCTATGACCCTCGCTGACTCATAACCCTATCTTCTCCTAACCCTACACTCATTCCTCCTGGAAGGCGCATGCCTTACAGCAGCAGTCATCGATCTCGTGCGGTTCCCTTGCGCCGCATTTGTCCCCTGTCGCCCTCTTTGCTCCGCAAGTTTCTCTCTTTTGGAGGAGTACACTCCTCAGTGCATGTAACTAGGCGGGCACTGAACTTGGTCGCCCTTGTCTTTTACCCGGGGTTGACTAGGACTACTGCTACTGAGCGCGTGGTTGCGGCCACCCCGCTGACTGTGCGCGCAATTCGAATGCGCGCATCTGCCGGCCCAGAAGCTTCCGCGGGTCCGTAGTCAGCCTCGACTGCGAGGAGCATCCAGGCAGGTCTTCTGGCTCGCACGGATTCCGACTAGGTGCGGATGTGGTTTCCTTTCGTCCAAACATCTTGCCAGCAAATGTTCGTTCCCGCATTCGGAGCGTTGACAATATGGCACAGTTGGCTCCGTTGAGTGGCCTGCGGCAGTATCGGCGCCATCGTGGGCAATGTCCAGCGCTGACGGGCTCGTATATTTATTAGATTACCCCGAATAAGTATACTTGCTGGCTACAATGTGGGGAGTTTAGCGTGCCGACGTTGATCGTGCATCAAGCCGCCGAATTCCTCAATGCGCCTGCTCTGCTTTCCCAAAGATTGCTGAGAGCTCGTTGTTGACACCCTTTGCTCGAGTTGACTGCTCGTGCATCAGTAGGAGCTGTTCATTTATCTGGCTTTTGCAGCTGACGACGAGACGTGCCGTTTACTCCGTCCGTTCAATGCTCTCTGGTTTCATGGGCTCTATCGATTGTAGCTCTTTCTGATTCCTGTTGCGAGTCAAACAAATACTCTCCTGCCTTTGCACGCATATGCTCTGTGTCTTCATCTGCCAGAGACACTCGTCGTAACCTTGTCAGGCGTGAGGTATTTTCACTCGAAAAGCCACTTTGAGACACTGTCTCTCGCTGTCGCGTTGCTTTCGAGACTGGCAGCGCGAACTGCTGGGCCATGCTACAACGGTGTCGCCTGCGGCTATCACATGAATCCCGGCGACGCTGTCTCTGCACCTAAGTATAGCTGAGACAGAGCTGCGAAAACACATGTGTTGCGTTGGAGACTGGCAGCTCGAGATGGCCAGGCTCGTTGCGATTTTCACGTGAGTACCGGAGACGCTGCTGTACATCTCCGAGTCGAGATCGAAGTATGATAGCTAGGACAGAATGCCCGAGCTTCCTCTGCGCTCACAACAAGTGACGCGCGCGCGGCTGACGGGAGGCAAACAGGCATGGTGGCACACCAATCTCAGCCCGCTCGGTCAAGCACTGTGCCGCGCACATCATGGCGCGTGACATAGGCTCTGAAGATAAGGGGCTACACCTCTGCGGGATGATTTGAGATGCGTCGCGCTTCTAGTCGGTTTACGACGGGACGATTGGGCTCAGACGGGTGTAACGTGACCGGGCGACTTGGCGGCTGGCTGTCTCACCGCCACTACCGAAAGGTATAAAGAGCCCCCCACTCCCGCCTCTTTCACCCCATCGGCTCTCGCCTTTCCTCCACTTTCCCCCCCACTTTATCCTCGCCTCACTAGCTCGCTAGCCCTCCTCGCTCTCTGTGCGTCGTCGCGGCCTCTTCTACTAGTACCGCGGCTGACCCCGCTCGTGCGCCGACGGTCCTCGCCGGTACGCTGTCAGCCCGCTGGCTCTTACGCTGCACTGATGGTCATCTTACAGGCCCCGGCGGACGGTGGGTCGTCTCTCTGTCTCTTCCATTGTGTGCTAACTCCATTCGTGGCCTTATCGACTGCGGTATGTCCTCTATCTTCTACCGCATCGCCGTACTGACAGATGCTGCACCAGGTCGTCGGCGTGGCTTAAGGTGCGTCGTTTCCTCCTCTGTTCCGCACTGACGTTCTGTTACAGGTCGAGGACGGTAGGTCGTTTATCTGTCTCTTCCATTGTGTGCTAACTCCATTCGTGGCCTTATCGACTGCGGTATGTCCTCTATTCTTCTACCGCATCGCCGTACTGACAGCTATTGTACCAGGTCGTCGGTGTGTGGTCCAAGGTGCGTCGTTTCCTCCTCTATTCTTCCGCACTGACGTTCTGTTACAGGTCGAGGACGGTGGGTCGTCTCTCTGTCTCTTCCATTGTGTGCTAACTCCATTCGTGGCCTTATCGACTGCGGTATGTCCTCTATTCTTCTCCCGCATCGCCGTACTGACAGCTATTGTACCAGGTCGTCGGTGTGCGGTCCAAGGTGCGTCGTTTCCTCCTCTGCTCCGCACTGACATTCTGTTACAGGTCGAGGACGGTAGGTCGTTTATCTGTCTCTTCCATTGTGTGCTAACTCCATTCGTGGCCTTATCGACTGCGGTATGTCCTCTATTCTTCTACCGCATCGCCGTACTGACAGCTACTGTACCAGGTCGTCGGTGTGGCTTAAGGTGCGTCGTTCCCTCCTCTGCCCCGCACTGACGCTCTTTTACAGGTCCGGGAGGACGGTGGGTCGTCTCTCCGTCTCTCCCATTGTGTGCTAACTCCATTCGTGCTCTCATCGACTCCGGTATGTCCTCAATCTCCCAGCGCATCGCCGGACTGACAGCTACTGTACCAGGTCGTCAATGTAGCTTAAGGTGCGTCGTTTCCTCCTCTGTTCCGCACTGACACTCTGCTACAAGTCGAGGATGGTAGGTTGTTTCTCTGTCTCTTCCTTTGTATGCTGACTCAATTCGTGTCGCTGTTGACTCCGGTATGTCATTGAAATTTTACTTACCGCATCGTTGTACTGACAGCTGCTGTACTAGGTCGTCGGTGTGGCAAAAGGTGCGTCGTTTCCTCTAGTCTGGGGTAGCGTAGGCTAGTACAGAGCGCATGTCGACCGAAGCTTTGTCGTAGTAGGCGCCACGCGTGATTCAGATGCATCCCAGGTCCGAGGTGGGCACAGCAGAGCGAATGAAGGTCGAGTCTGACTCATGCAGACCATGTGCAGGGGTGTGAGAAGGCGAGTCGGGTGGACGTTGGCTTCACGCGCGGACGGTGAGTACGTTAGTACCTGCCCGTCTCTGTCGCGCGATGTCGAATGGCGTGGTGACTGAGCAGAAATCTGGGAGCTCAACTGGCCGCGTGGGTGTCGACAGGGCGGAGTCGTCGCGCATGCTGCACGCTGCATCGCTACTCCTCGGCCGCCCGCTCGAGCTTCGACTCCATTTCTTTTCTCTCCGCGATCCCGCCCTCTCCCGCTCTACCTGCGCGGCGCATCCGACTGCTGCTCCGCGCAGCGCAGACAGAGAGAGGACAAGCAGCCTCGGACATCTGCAAGGCGAGGTGCTAAGTAGAGCATCCCGCGCGCGTGCCCCAACAGTGGTGACTGCTTAAGTAGTACTAAATGCTAGTAGAGTAGGTTATACGAAGTAGCTATTGCAACTGCATGTAGTTACTTGTAGTAATTACTCTATAGTAGGGCTGGTAGGTCCAGCAACAGCTTTCTCACCTCCGTAGTAAATACTACGCTTCTACTACGAGTTTACTTCAATCCTGCAGATTACTACAGGTCTACTTCGACTACTATTTGCTGGAAACTACTACAGGTCTACTAATTACTAATACTACTGCTACTTATTTTACTTCAGGCTGATATTCTAGCTGCTTGGTAGATTCTCTATTAGATTACTTCTCTATTAGATCATTGGTCTACTAGATCATTAGTTCTATGAGATTACTAGATAACAGAAAACCTCTATTAGCTGGTACTCAGTGTACCATAGGAGGCTGGCACTCATTAGGCTTCAGCAATATGTTATACAGCCATTGATTACCTGCCTTATCTCATGATGAATGTTTCAAAATCACAATAGATAACAGGCTTTTCTAGTCTTATCTATTAGGACATATCCCATGAGTTCATGGAACCAGCCTTGCAGGATGTGATATATGATATCTTGGATATATCTCCGAGACTCCTGTTCACCTTTAAATTGATTTACATATATCACCCTTATCTATTGACCAATGCTTTGAGATTATCGCAATAGATAACAGGGCTTGTCTATTAGCTTGTAGACTATGGAAGAAATGTAGTAGGGTGTCTTCAAGTTCTATGATGACCGGCGCACATTTCTAATACTACATGCACTTCTGGGCTTGTCGATTGTAGAGTTGAATCGTTGTGTGTGCACTTACAGCTTTAGTAATCGCTACTTGACTTGGAGAATTGACAGCAAGAAGTGGCCTTGTGCAGCACCCGCCGTAGTGATTACTACTCGAACTTTGTTCAACTGTTTATAGCTTTAGTAATTACTACTTGACTTGGAAAATTGGCAGCGAGAAGTGGCCTTGTGCAGCAGCAGCCGTAGTGATTACTACTTGAACTTTGTTCGACTCGCGCGCAAGGCAGCATTCCCACGCGTGCAAGGAGCCACACTATTTTCATACTACTACAAAATTACTACCACAGAACACAACACGATACTCCGACGCATCACTAGGCCTCGTCATTACCAGAATCTGACGACTCCGACGAAGACTCTGAGAAACCATCATCCGACACGTCATCAAGTGTGCTCGGCGCGAGACCGGTCTGGGCGGGCAACATCACCGAAGCTGGGGACGCGTAATCCGGCCACAAGTCCGGACGACCCAGTGCGAGCAAAGCGGGACGCCATATGGCAATATAAGACTCAGCAATTTCTTCATGGTGAGCAGCCTGGCGGAGCGCAAATGCCTTGAGACCGGCGAGGAGATCCGGCGAGAGGTCAGATCGAGCAGCAGCCCTGCTGCGCCACCATTGTGCTCGGCTGCGCATAAAACGTACCGCGCGTGGCATCTCCTGTTCAAGGAGCGCAATCTCCTCAACCCAGCGATCAAGGCGCGCCTTTGATGTCACCCAATCCACGCGAACGCCTGAGAACCGAGCTATCAGTTGGCGTGTGCGTCAGATCTACGCATGACTCACTGTCATTGACCTCGTCCTCTGTTGCTTCCACCTCGGCAGCACCAGGAATGTCGCGCGTGTCGGCCCGCAATGTCTGCCAGATCCAGGAAACCTCGAAGTCTCCCTTCCCTAGCTCGTTGCGGTCTAGTCGTGCCGGGCGGATATCCTCGTCCTTGAGCTTGAGCAGTTGCGCACGCCAGCTGCCATTGGGATCGAGTGTCTCGAGGGCGTCGTAAGCATCTCGATAGCGCTTGACGTGGCGGGCCATCTTCTCGCCGAGTCGCTCCAGATGTGCGCGCGCGCGCGTGTTCGCATTTTGACCGGGGCCGTTGACGTGCACTCGCTTGTAGTGCACCATCCCATACTTGATGCGGATGGCGCGCCGCAGCTAGTGGCAAGTTATGTTTGCGAGCAATTGAGAATCAATGATGGCGCACCTGATGCAGAGCGTCTTGCGCCTGGCCGATGCGCAGTCGGCGCTCCTTATCAACGAGTCCTGGCACGCAACTCGAGTCCCGCAGCTCTGGCGGCATCTGCGATGGCAGATACAGCGTTTCGGCCTCTGGTGCACCAACCTTGAGGACGGGGTCGTCGCTAGAGGGATTGGGTGCCGATGATGGGAGGAGCTGGGGAATGCACGGGATGTACATGAGTTGGATCTGCCGCCAGGCAGTGATGCGTCGACGAAGGGCGTTCTGCTTCTCCTTGAACGTGATCGCTTCATTCGTAAGGCTCGGCTGCTTGCGCTTTCGCCGGCCGGCGACCTCGGCGTCGTCGTTGTCGTCCTCGCCTGACTTTGGCAATTTCTTCCGCCGAGCCCGGAGAACGCGTCTAGATGCTGCAGTTAATGGTTATGAAGCTCACAAATTACATTGAACGCGTACTGCTGCTCCTCGATGTCCAAACCAACGTGAAGGAAGACGCTGGCACTTGTCTCATGCGGGGATAGTTGGCCGCGCGCGGCCTCCAGGGCTTCTTCGTCCGCGAGTTCCAGGCGTACATCGGCTAGGGTTGTAACTTGAGCCGATGACGAATAAGTACCTGATGCGCCGGAAATAAATGTGAATCACTCACCAGTGTGCGGCTCTTTGTACGGGTTCACCGCCTTCTTGTCGCTGTCGTACGCTTGCATCATGCTAAACCACTCCTCTCGCAACGTCAGAGGGATGTGCTGTGACATTTCTTCAAATTTCGGCGTGTGCTTGGCGAGCGCAAGGACGGCAGTCGTCAGGGACTTCTTCAGGGTCGCACCTGAGATGACATTTAGCCGTTGTTATCGATTACGTGTCCCCACGCACCAAGTTTGATCGTCTTGCGCCAGTTGAAGGCCCCCAGGATGTCGTCAAGGGACTCGTGACGCTGTGCACCGCCCATCTCCCGCGTACTCAACGCGACAGGATTGAGGTCAGCCCAGCCGGACTCGATGGACTCTCCGTGTGTGCGCCCGACACCGAACATCTCATTGTACGAGAAAGTCTCTTGGCAGTTCTGACCGTGGGCAATCAGGTGGAATTTCGGTACCGCCCAATTGATGTCGAAGGAATCGAAGTCGACTTTGCGTGCCTCAGGGTACCGGGCCATCCGGGTGCCGAAGTTCCGTGAGTACGAGCAGGCGATATCGTAGGACACGTAGATCTTCTTCACGCCAGGCAGGCTGAGACTGAGTGCGCCGATCACCATATAGTCCATACACGAATACCTGCAAGCTTTCTGTCAGAGGAACGAGGGCTAATTAAAAGAAGGCGACACACCGTTCACCTTTCGCCAAGTCGCCGATAGCGTGCCGGAGATAGAAGCAGTGCCTCGAGCAAATAACAGCGCCGACGCCATTGATACTGAATCGCTTGAGAGTCGGTGTGTTTGCGTGATCAATGGCGCTATGATTGGAGTCGCAGTACTTCATCTATTGGCAAACGAAGATCAGAGGTGAGCATGATACTACATGGTAGCAAACAGCAGACTTACCTCCTTTTCGTCCGCATATTTCGTGACATGCACGTTGTACTCAGCCTGCTTGACGAAGTACCCCCACCCTGGTGAAAGCTCAATGTCTTTGACGCCGCGGTTCTTCATCTTGAGCTTGAAATTTGCATCTATAGCGAGGTACGCCGCATGTTTCCACCTGGAAATCAGCTGTTAGCCTCACGTAGATGCAGGACAAGCCACGTCCTCACCTTTCATCGTCAGGTGCCGTTTCCCAGCCCTCCGGCATGTTCTTCCCTGGGTGCGGGCAGATCGGGCACTCCACAACGAGTTCTCCCGGCGCGGTTGCGTTAATTCCGGCCGCATCGTGGCCTCTGCCAGCGCGCTTCAGCATCCGCACATTTCTGAAGCACCGGACAGATCGCAAGAACTCCTTGTAACGGTACTATAACAATGTAAGTACATAGCAGCCCCAATAGTACACGAGCTACGCACCTTCGTCTTCCGCGTGCCCAGCCCATCTGTAAGGCGCTCAAGGCCGCACCAGAAATCATACGCATTGATTTTGCCCTGAACTGTGAGAGCATGAAAAGTCTTGAGAGCGCGGAGGGTGGTTGCCGTCTGAGGACGCTCGACAGTTGCTGGCCAGAGGGATGCACGAAGAAGCTGGACAATGTGCCGAGACGCGCCGAGACGTGCGCAATCGCAGTAGTCGACCTGGACCTCGTGGATGCCAGTGATGTCGACGACAGTGAGGGGGGAATCCTTCTTGAAGGGGAGGGGGCAGGGGTGGCCATCGTGGCCCAGCTGAATGCGCAGGCCAGCTTCTCGCAGCGAGTACCGCTCGAAGAACGACCCGTTCCACCGCTGTCAACGCATTCAGCGCATATGACACTCAAATATCTTCTAGAACTCACCTCTATTCTGTGGAGCGGACTTGTGAGGTGCGCCTCGGCGACACACGCACAACACATCCGCAGGCCGCCAGTGCAGTCGATGCACCTCACCTCCCCAACTTCTCCGCTCTTGCAAGACGCACTGGCACATAACGACAGAGCGCTGTCATCCCCGAGACCCTCCAGCCGAAGGATCTCCGCAACGAAGACTTCACGGAAAGGCAGCCAGTCTTCAAGCGGCTTCGCTTTGCCCTGGCCCAAGTCAGGTGAGCGCGCAAGAAGTCGAAGGTGCAACTGACCTGTCTGTAGCGCGTTCTCCGCCGCTTCAACTGGGGAATCTCCACTGGGATATCATCATCATGTGTGGGGTACTCGAGAGCAGCGGTGTCTTCTGGTTCGGCAGGGGCGGGAGCTGGTTCGGCGGTCTCGATGTAGTGCGACCTTGAATGTTTCTTGCGCATACCATTCTTGGTGCTGCGGACAGAGATATTGACGTGCTGGGCATATGTTGCAGGTGTTTCATCCTCTTCGTCGGTCATCTTCCTTACCGCAGCGGCTCGCGACCTTCGCTTGCCCATGACTGGCGTACTTGGAGCGGTGCCGCGTGCGACGACCCAG
Organism: Auriscalpium microsporum; assembly: GCA_019914985.1. Lineage (NCBI taxonomy): Eukaryota > Fungi > Basidiomycota > Agaricomycetes > Russulales > Auriscalpiaceae > Auriscalpium > Auriscalpium microsporum. The sequence goes on from JAHLMG010000019.1 coordinate 453,512, forward strand.
TGCGTCCACGGCGCGCGCGTGCTGACAAAGCAGACCACCAGCAATTATTTTATATTCGCGAACCAGAGAACGACAATGAAGGCAGTATCTAGAAGCCGTATAATCGTTTGAATACGAGACTATGTACTCTGTGATTCTATTGATAAGTCGGGGTTGGCATGATAGCGGACAGAACAGCCTCACCGTCGCCCGGTAAATATATGTGCGCGGTCCTCCAGCGCCCAGTTGTGAACATCCCGTCCCTGATGACTGAAATCAATTTCTTGGTGTAGGCCTGCGACCAAACGCCTGTAGCGGTGGATCCTGCTCTCGATATTTGTGGGATGTTGAGACTGCGCTGATGCAGCGAGCAGGTCGTCCACTGTGCCGAGGATGCGTTGGATGGCAGCGCGCACGCGGTACGCGTATCGAGAGGACCAGTCGACAGGGTAGTGCTCCATGAGAGTGTGTCGAATGAGGCTCCAATGTTCGAGAACCTCGTGTTCGCGAGCGTGCATGGAAGTGGTTCGCATCGTGTCTGCCGCCGAGGACTTGCAAGCGATCTCGTTCATGTAGGTCCTATGAATACAAAAGAGCATGAGTTAGATGCGCTGGACATAGCGAATAAAGAGTGCACCTTCGAATCCCACAGATTATGGCTTGCCGCCTGTCCTGCTCGCGTTGCCGTTCGGACTTGCTCACTTTGCGTCGACCAAGCCGCTTGACTTCGTTGTATGCATTCTGGTAGCGAAGGCGCTTTTCTCTATGCCTAACCAAAGAAGATGTCAGATGCAAGCATAAGGTTGATTGAGTCAACGCACGTCAGATAGTCAGAAGCCGCCCCTACCATCGTCCTGAAAGTGAGTGCTTCAATGAGACGATGCGCTGCTGCCGTGCACCTATAATAGAAGATTCAAACAGTGACACCAGGAAGAACAAGAATGAGAACAACAAGTGTGACGGAGGGCGGATGGTGTGGGTTGTGGACTGGGTGAGGGAGCAGAGTTGTGCGTAGAGGCTCAAGCCACGTCGATGGAAATGGCGTGTCAGAAGTGCTCTGAAAGCGCTTCATCTCGTCCGTATCGTTTTTATTGTTGCATACACTGTCCATTGTCTCCTCATATACGTTTCTTACCTACACGGGGCATTCCTCTACATGCCTATGGCGCGTTCTCCTTATTTTTCAAGTGTGAAATAAATACTACACATGTGAAACACCGTGTTTGAGGTATGTACAGCACGTCATTGCCGCCGTTCGTCCTTGTGCGCTCAACATGCCTCTTGCAAGTTTCAAGAAACATAATATACTTGATAGTAGACCTTGATACCACACTTTCACGACACTGAGACCGCACGAACATTGTATTGGGACGCATTTTGCGTCGACAGTCCTAGCCACTACACGAACAACTTTCTCCTTCACGCAGCCCCAGAACCCTCGCCGAACGGATCGATCAGAGCGAAAGTAACGACGGGGAACCGCTCATTATACCACTCGATCCAATCCCTGCACTCGTCCTGCGTGCGGAAGCCTCGAGAGGCGGACCCACGCGAGCCCGACGCGAACCTCTCGTGCGCCCTCGCTCTGAGTTAGAATTTTGAGTCTAAATTGAGAGATGAAAAGCAAAGCACGTACGACTTTGGGAACACTCCGGTTCGAGTGCCTCTTGCGATGGCGATGAAGGGCCATCCCCCTCGAGGGCGTGAGCCTCGGGCAGCAGTGATAGGGTCTAGGAGATAAGATAAAATCAAATCAAATTCCTAAATCGGAGCGTTGACTCACCGTCGGTAAGATCAATGTAGCTGCTTTCGGAAAGAGGGGAAGGCCCGGACGACACGGACGAGACGCTGGAAAGAGTCGGAGACGGCGGCGGACTGGTCCCGACCGCGACACCCTCAAGCTCAGCGGCCTGCTCGAGGGCATCCTCCAACGCATTCGTGGCGAATGCACCGTCATCTTGATTGGCCGGAGGGGCAGAGGCGAGGGGACCATGAGGGTCCGTGGCGGGAGGAGCCGGAAGCCCACCGGCACCGGCGCCGGCGTTGAACTGCTGCATCGCAGTGGCCACAAGCTGCTGCGCGATGGCGGCGTTGAAGAGCGATTCGTGAGCGGCCTCGTACGTAGGAAAGCCCTGCCACGTTGCACCACGGATCGTACGTAGCAGTGGGCCGATGGTGACCCTGCAGTGAGGTCAGTTTGGTACTGATGTCAACAACGGCAAATGGCACTTACCAGTTGGTGTGAACCCCGTCGAACGGCGTCCCCTCGACGGCGTAGTACGTGCGGACGCCAGGTACTGGAGCCGTGGTGTGACTTGGCAGAACAACCACGGGCGGCGGCAACGGGGGGAACGGAGGCATCGCTGTCGATCACAGTCAGATCCAGCTCCGATGCCCGAAAGAATACGTACCGGGGAACTGAGCAAAATTCATAACAAAAGGATCGAGAGGGGACAAAAAAGCGTAGCAGTGGGGATGCGTGCAGTACACGAATCACTACTGCGACGGGAGAAAAATGGGTAGCGTTGGATCAGCCTTATATACCTGGCTCGATCACCTACCTTATCTGGCGAGGCAACACTTCCCATCCGTGCCCGGACCTGAAAGTAAAAACTACGCAAGTAAACACCATCAAATAGTGATTTCGTGGTAAATACTGACCGTTAGAAAGTGTTCACCCGCTTGTTTCCCCGCCGCCGCCTCGCCCTCGATGTGGGCAAGCGCCTCGCAACTCGAATTCCTCCGCTCCGAAATTCCCGAGTATCAGAATGCACGCAGTGCTCGTCGTCTTCCAGAGTACTGGCCGCAGTTGTACTCGAAGTGGTTTCAGCGTTGGCCTGATACCGAAGATGAAGACGCCACGCAAGCGCGAGGTGCCCCTACAACGAGAAAGGTCAGTGTGCAATTGGGCTCGTCAATTTATCAACAACCTCACCGCTCTCTTGAAGCGCCTCCGACAATGGTTCAACAACCATACACGTGGCGAGGCCGGTACCGGTCAGGGCAGCCATCGCGGTCACGTCCTGAAGCTGTTCTCTCGCAGGCTGCCTGACTACCAGGTCTACCAGAAGATATTCAAGGACGAGCTTGCTGTGTCCATGCCGGCGGCCTACGAGGAGTATGTAGCAGAGCTCCCGCCAGGCGAGACCAAGAAGAGCCGCCTCGTCTTCCAGAACGACAGAGCGCGCGAGCTCCTTGAGGCTTCGAACGCGGATGTCAAGGCGCGTGTGGAAAAAGAACGTAACAACGGGACATACGAAGATGAAGAGGACCTCGTCATCGATGGTGACGACGCAGAGGCGGCGCGTCTTGCGAAAGCGCAGCGTTATCAAACGTGAGTACGTTCTTCTTCTTTAGTGAAAATTGACCCAGACTTCGGCAGAGCTATTGACTGCCTTCCGAACACGGTTTTGAAGATCGTCGATGCAATCTACAAGCAGACTGGCTGGGCGGCCACTGTGATGTTTGGAGGGCCGACTCCGAATGAGGACGGCAAGATCACCTCGTACGCGTGAGTCAGTGAAGCGGAAACGATGGCGCAAAAGCTGACATCACCTAGGATACATTACGAATTGAAAGACGGGCAGTCGTTCGGCACAATGCACGAAAGCTTCAAAGACGATGTGGAGAAGCCGTTCCGCGCATATCTGAGACGTGTCTTCCGTGAGTACTGACATTTTGTTGCGGTATATATTGCTGACCATTTTCCTGTCCACCAGCCGCCGATGTCCGCGCGCAACGCTCTCTCTCTTCCACGGCCGACGACGCGCCTTCTGGAGCTGGTGACGTGGTTGCAAATGGTAGCAGTCTCGAGGCGGCGGGGGTAGCAGTCGGAACGGCGTCGGTTGCAGCACAAGGAGAAGCGCCAGCCGTCAGTACGAAGGTGTCTGCTCACAAGTCCACTGCCGCAACTTCGACGTCCGCACTCGCGTCCTCAGACCCGCCAACGCCATCTCTCTCACCACCCCCGCATTCTCCCTCGCCTCCCCCGCGTCCGCGCGGCACTCCTGCCGAGCGTAGAAGGCTTGAGCGCATCAAGGAGCTTGCCGCGTTGAGAGAGGAGATGGGCATCGTGCCCTTCTTCACGGTGCAGGAAAAGGCGGCCATGGAGGCCAAGAAGAACCGTCGACGACGTGGGCCCAAGAAGGCTCCAGGCCCGCGCACAAGACAGTCCTCGCGATTGTCAGGAGCTGCAGGTGATGCGTAAGTTCTTGCGCGCTGCTCACAGAGGAAGCACTCATGTTTTCTGTACAGGAACGCAACCGTCGACAACGCAGGGATGCACGAAGCGCCAATGGATGAAGATGACGAGGAAGATGAAGAGGGAGAGGGCGAAGACGCACAAGGTGGCGATGGCTCAATGGAGGGTGGCAGCCATCGAGGCGCTACTGAACAAAGCAGTGACAACGCGGGCAACCGCACGTCTCTAACTCCTTCACTGGTGACCCCAGCCGCGACCTCATTGTCTACCGCCGCACATCCCGTCGTACCAGAGACCATCAAGAGGCTGCACGCAGGGAGTTCGGAATCCGCCGTGAACGAAGCTGAGAAGCTGCAGGCACTCGCTGATTCGCTTGATGAGCGGGACTCAGCACCAGGTACGTTGCATACACTTTCTGCTATGTACATATCTAATTCTTCATGTCATCAGGTTCGAGCGTCTCTGCCACTGCAGAGCCTCTCACCGCGGACGCCGTCATCCCGTCCACCGCCGCATCTGCCGTCCCACCCACCATTCCCCCAGCCGAAGTTGCGCAGGATGCAACGGTCGCTCCACCTCCTGGTGCAGCCGCGGCCATCGCAGCTGCCAACGCAGCTCCGCCCATCACGGTCACCACTCCAGCGCTCCCAGCTGCCTCCCCGTCCACCACTCAGCCTGTCTTTGCTGTTGGTCTTGCCCCAGCCGTTGATGCCGCCGCAGCGCCGTCTGTTGCTGTGGCAACCGCTAAAGAGATGGCCGCATCTTCGGAATGGCCGGAGTGGTTGGTCAACGACTTCAAGGACCTTCGCAAGGCTGCCGACAACGAAGATTGGGCGGCGCTCGTCGAGAGCTGGACCGAGTTCGAGGGGCTAATGGGCTACGAGAACAAAACGGTGAGTTTGCGGAATTTGTGTGGTTTGTACTTCCATATCGCTGATATTGTGGTTCTACAGGGCAAGAAGTACCTGCTTGCAGCCACGTCGCGGCCGAAGGAAGTGTCGTGGTGGATCAGCCGCAAGCGCGACTTCGCAAAGCCTCCTGCCATTAAGAAGGCGCGCGTATTCGGTAACGAGTGGAGGGCTTGGTGGCAGGTGCTGCAGCCCGATTGGCGTGGGACTGACTGGCCGCTTCGTCGCAGCGGGGGTACACCGTCCGAGGACTGGGCGGAGATGGCCAAGAGTGGGCGCAACGGCGTTGAACTTCTGCTCATCACCCTCTCATGGTGGTATCGGGCTGCCGAGGAGCAGCGCGACAAGGCGGCGCGCCGTGAATGCGAGTCCGCCATTGAGGACCTTCGGTGGGTGCTCGATCAAATGGTCGAGTACCTTCGCAGCGCCGCAGACGCTGGCGCTAAGCGGCGGGCATCGCGTGAGCCGGCAGAGAAGCCTGTGAGCCGGAGGTGCGTGCCCCGCATTCAGAGTGCTCGTGTCTTTCTGACATTAACTATAGCTCGAAGAGGAGGAGATAGCGCAGCCGCAGCCACAGCCCACGTCTTCGTTGCGAAAGGAGAAAGCATCGTCGGGATTCGTCGTATTATGTCATTGGTTTGTGAGCGGGTTCATCACTAGTATATTCAACATATACTAGGTAGCGAGTACATTCAACATGTAACGCTATGTCTTTTGTATACAAAAATTGCCCGATCCTCGTGTGCAGGTGAACTTGCCGGATAGCACTATTGGATTACATAAGTCTGCTGGTTGACTTGCGAAGTAAAAACTCAAGCCTGCCGGCCAAGCAAACGTGAAGTCACGTAGTAATCACTTCGGTCTATGGTATCACAGCAAACGCCAAGTCGCGTAGTAATCACTCCTGCGTTGAAGTAAACACTAAGTCGCGTAGTATTTATTCCACCCAATTCTGATAAGTAATGGCTTATGCACAGGAATAAAACCAAAGGGAAATATGTGATTCCTCTCAGTCCCCCAAATAGTATGCCGCTGCGCACAGCAGAACAGCCGTTGAGGCGGCCATTCCGCTGTGGATGTCACGGAGCACGTGAAAAGAGGTTTTGTCCCGGCCCGAACGTGGTCACGTGACACGCGCTCTGGCCACAGGCAATGTATTTCGCTGGCTACGGCTGATGCCACCATACAAAGGATGGTACACCTGCCAGAGGCATGAGAAATATATCGGAAATATAGAATAAAGCGATGCTTACTAAGGTAGTAGGTAATCTAGTAGAAATGATAAGCAGAATAGTAAAAACTACGCTTTTCATACAGCTATTGCAGCTAGTAGGCATCTAGTAGAAATGGTAGACAGAATAGTAAAAACTACGCTTTTACTACAGCTATTGCAGCTAGTAGGCATCTAGTAGAAATGATAGACAGAATAGTAAAAACTACGCTTTTGCTACAGCTATTGCAGCTAGTAGGCATCTAGTAGAAATGATAGACAGAATAGTAAAAACTACGCTTTTACTACAGCTATTGCAGCTAGTAGGCATCTAGTAGAAATGATAGACAGAATAGTAAAAGCTACGCTTTTACTACAGCTATTGCAGCTAGTAGGCATCTAGTAGAAATAGCAAGGAGAGTAGTAAAATCATATTGCAGTTGCAAGTACTACTACGGCTTTGCTACTACTGCAGGCTTTTAGTTACTTAAGTTACCACCACGGCTCCGTGCCCTGCCCTTCGGGCCGTGCCGAGTGCTTCGCAGCTGAGAATCCAGGCACGCACAGCCAGCTCCCGATCGATCCGCACCCCGATTTGGCATGAGCCTTATTTGCCGCCCCGATGAGGCACCTAGTAGTACCTGTAACCGAAGCTAGTAAGCTAGCAGATGTGGGGGGGTGTCTCTAAGCTAACTAGCCTCGATTAGCTTGTTTGCAGTGCCGCGCCGCGGTCCTCGCTGGGGCGCTCCCAATCGGGAAGCTTCGGCTGATGAGATCCCACAGATCTGTCACCCGTCCCCCGCCCCGCTCGGCACCCCGGCACGGCGTCCCATCCCGATCTCCGGTCGTCCGCTGCCGCCGGCAACGCCCGCTCGTCGTCCCTGACGTCGAGCTCGCTGTCCCCGACGACGACGGCGAGTTCCCACCCTTCCCCTCCCCCTACCATATACATATACATATTGCTGGAATCGTATAAGCGACGCGGACTCGTTGGCGCTAGTTACAGCGGGCCTTGAGGAGCAGAATTAGGTATAATGTTATATTTCATTAGTAATACACAGGTTGTCTCAGAGCCTACAAGGTTTTGACTACGTGGCAATCCGTATGAGTGCTCACCCAAGAGCTGCAGGTCTAGCACCGTCCAGGTAGGACGCTGGCAGTGGCAGTCGAGTCCCCACGAAGCACGTGCCACGCGACCAACGCGTTGATTGCGGCCGTCGATCGCGCCTTGTACGCGTCTCCAGCCCATGTCGTCCCACAAGAGATTCAAGTCCACTTCAAAGCGTGTCAAGGAGTTCAATCCAGGCCTGCTATCGCAAGGCCAGGTCCCCTCTGTCCTAGGCAAGAGGAGGAATATGTTGGAGCTCGGACGAGAGAGGGCTGCTGAGGAGGAAGCTAGACAGAGTCAGACACCTCGTGCGTAATAACCTTAAGCTGCACAACCAGTTCCTCAATGCTACTTTGTGCAGGTGTAACGGCTTTCCTCCGCCAAGCGATCGCAGAAGCAGGCGTTGAGGCTGGGGGAATCCCGCAGGACGTTGAGGACTATCTCCAGTCCCTGCCCAGCGTGCCGGATGACGAAGAAACACAGGAACTGTGGGTTGATGAAGACGACGAAGACGCCCTGCAGGCGAGAGGTCTCAGCAACGCGGAAATCGCCATGAATCGCGCTCGAGTGCATGCAATTATCGGGTACGTTTTCCAGCGCCTGCTGCTCAGTGCTCCGATTCAGCATCTCAGTCCATACAGTCTTTACGGGGGTAAGATTCGCGGCCGGGACCGTCGTACCCGCATGGAGAGACGGCGGGCAGTCGACCACGCATGGGACGCCATCGCACCGGAGCTCCTGGATTCATACATTCACTGGAAGTACGCCGACGCATGCAACGAGGCTCAAGACGAGTCCAGCTCGAGCTCTTTCACGGTCCAGATGATTGGACTTTCAGGTGCGTCTCCTTCCAATCATGCAACATTCAATTTTGATGGTCTAGTAGACTACTCCGAGGCTATGGCGATCGAGCAAGGCCAGTATGAGCCCAACATCGCTCTGGCACGACACGGCCTCCTCGGTGCTTCGCCCTTCCTGCCCGAGCTTGCCTTCTCATTTGAACTGCTCGAGTTCTACCGGCAGCTTCGACGCCGGCAGCCTACCTTCGGAGTTCAGGCGTTTGCCAGGGTTCTTTGCACTTTCCACGGCGTGAGCACTTGCACATTTTTCCCTTTTCTCTAGCTTATGAACCAACGCAGCTTCTCTACTATCCGAAACTACAAGAAAAGCTATCTCGGACGTTCGACGTCTACTTGGACATCCGCAGGCGGCTCCAGCAGCTTACAGACAAGGCCCTCGGTCGAGACGCGGCCAACTGGCGTGGTCTCTTTGGCTGCCCGTGCTGCGGTTTCAAGGTGTGATAGCGTCGCCTGCTGGGCGCAATCGTTTTGGTACTCACTCTAAGCTTCTAGCAACCCAACGAGCCGGTCCTGATCCCGGACCGCCTGCACGCGATGGACGGCAACAGCTCGCAGAAGCGCCTTCGCGGCGCAGGTCGCGCGGACATGCGGGAGTTCGAGAGCAGCTACTTCTTGTCCCCTGCGCAGGTGGACGTATTTGCGAACGAAGTCCGGCGCGCCGCTCCGGAGCCCGGGCCGCCAGTCCCCGACTCCGATGCCGACTCGGACTCAGGCGGTCTCCCGACAGACAACCAGCCCCCGTCGAAGTGCACCGACGGCTGGCAGGCTGCCAACGCAACTGCGATGGGGAAATCAGTCACGGAGGTATTCGACCAGACGGGGGTATTCCTGACGACGTGCCGCCACGGCATCGTCGAGTTCGTCACAGAGATGCTGCGAAGCGGTGAGCTGTGAGTCTTGATCTTCTCCCCTCTGTGCATTGTTGACAGCAGCCCATGCAGTGCAAAATATGCGCTGGCCTCGTTAGATGCGATCATGAAGAGCTACGGCAGCAATCAGGCCGTTGGGTATGACATCGGGTGCTCGATGCACTCCACCATCATGTCCACGCGCCTGGCCTCCGAAGCGACCGCGCGACGGCTTCAACTCATAGTCAACGCGTTCCACGGGTACGCGCACAATCGAAGGTGCCAGCTCTTATTCCACATCCTGTACCGAGTCGGGATGGGAATCGAGGACCTGGAGACCTGCGAGCGGATTTTCTCCAGCCTCAACGGGGTCGCGCGAACCATACGACATGCATCCTACTTCCATTGGCTGCAGTACCTCGACCTTCACCTCTGTCGCTGGGACGAGGACAGGTACGCCGAGCTTAGTAAGTCGCCTCCGCTGCACGATTGCAGATTCTCATCTAGTTCCAGGCAGGTTTCTCTACAACAATTATCGACAAGCCCTCGGCATGATCGCTGAATACACACGAGAGCTCGCCGTCTTCACGCAAATCACCGGGTTCAGCGGCCCCGATTTTGAGCGTTGGATTGTAGAGGAGCGGGACTACCTCAACAGCCTCCGAGAGGAGCCCGAGGAGGATATACAGAAGGTTTCGTACGTTGAGGCCTTGATCAATTTGGAGGATGCAGAGTGCGTCTTCTCTTTTTCTTTCCCCGCGCACTGCTGACTCTTGGGTAGGAAGGGCTATGGCGGCGTCACCACCGTCGACTTCATGACGTACACGCCCGCAAACTTTCCAGGCGGCTACGATCCGTCCCTTCTGCGCGCCGCGTCGGTGAAGGCCAGAGAGCTCGAGCGGCGGAGCGCTCACCGCAAGCTCGCCCTTGCACAGAACGTCGTGGACGACTTGGAGCGCCGCCTGGCCATTGAGGACCGATGGACGCCCGAGTCGCCCGAGTTCCAAACGGTTTGCAAGTATATTGAGAAGCGCAAGTTCATTCGCACAGTAGAAGAGCTGGAGGGCCTTGTCGTACAGAGGCTCTTCGAGCTGGCGAAGTCAAACATTTCCGGGACAGGTAAGCTTCTTTCTTCCGTCCATTGCAAGGCTGACTTGTGCACAATCAGGCTACAAGCTAAGAAAGCATGTCTCACATGCCATAACGCGCCGGTCAGGAGCCGTTCGCTCTGCGCTCGACCGCTACAACAAGCTCGCTCCGCTCCAGCAGCCGCCGCGTCCAACCCTTCAATACTCCGAAGTCGCCGACTACACCTGGCTGGCCGATTTCGATCTTCTCAAGGAATCGAGGTCCGAAATTCTGGACAAGCCCTGGTCCAAGCCAGCAAATCGAGAGGCATCAACGAAGTACTTCAAGGTTCTGCGAGCGAAGGAGGAGCTTACCCGGCTCAACGTTGAGGCAGCTCGACTGCAAGCATGGGTCAACTTCGAGGATGAAGACCTTGCAACGAGGGCTCGCGATCTTCAAGAGACGTGCCCTCTTCTTTCTTTGCATATCGATCGGCTCCGGGCTCTTCGTGCCAAGGTCAACGATGCCCACCGTCGCCTGCTTGGCCGCACCTACGCAATCAAAGGCTACACCGGCCCGGTGCCGGACAGCTGCTACACCGCCGTGGGCCGCGGAGGCGATGAGCAGGACGACAATGACGGCGAGGCGGACGTTGACGGCGAGGCGGATATTGAGGAAGATGAGGACATTAACGAGGAGGTGCTAAACCTCGGAGACGTTGTACACAGACTATCGATTTTGTGACTGGCTGGAATATATATTGTACAAGTCACGGGACTCATGGGTGATCAACGAAATCTAAGGGACAACACTTCACAGCCTCAACCCTCCTCCACCACGTCTCTCGCTTCCACCATGCAATTGGACCGCGTCATTGACATCGACCTCGAGGACGTCGAGATTGAGAACTCCATCAGCCCGGAGGATGATCTGTCCGAGCTGATCGCCTCCCTCGATCTATCTGGTGAGTGCCATCAACCGCGATTGGGGCTTCATGCTTACCAGAGAGTAGACCTTGTGCCAGCTCAGGCAGCGCAACAAACGTCCGGCCCTCCACAGAAGAACGGTCACAACTATCATGTCCGGGAGGCAGGGAAGGTGGCGGTCGTTGGCCCATGGTGCGTGGCCGTTCACTCTCTTAGGGCACTGCAGGCTGACTTCATTCTAACGGCAGGTATGAGGCAGCCGCTCGGACGCAGGGCGTCCCTGGCACCGCTGTGAAAGCATTCAAGGCCGCAGCATCGAGGACCAATTCCCAGCAAAGCACCGTGACGAAGGACCGGGCAGCGAGCGCCCTGGAGCTGGCAAAGGCAAACGATGACTGCACATCCGACGAGGAGTGCATGGGCTACATCGTATGCAAGGGCTTTCTCCCTGGCATGTACCCTGATAGGTGAGCATCTCCCGGCCTTCTCTTCTTCGACTTATCGTGGCTTCTTGCAGGCAGACGAAGGACGCGCAGGTCATCGCGCTAGGGACATCGTCGTATCAGAAGGCACCACGCTGGGCTTTAGCGGACAAGATGCGTGAGGCCTACCGCCAGGGCCTCGTGGCTCCCCTAGGTTCGAGCAGCGCAGAGGAGGTACGCGGACTCGTGCTCTCAGCAGCCTGCAAATCACTTCATAACCGCCCCCAGAGACATGGCCTCCTGGACCGGCTGCAGTATGACCTGGTCCCGCGGGAGAACAACTGCGCGGTGTTCCGTGGCTTTGTGCCCGGGCTATATACTCGGTAGCGCTTCCCCCTCCCGCACCCATTTCTTGCTGAAGCCACCGTCGACTGCAGGAAAGCGGCACTTGAGCAAACGGCCCTCTTCAAATCATCCGTCTGGACCGAGTATGCAACGAGCTTCGAGGCCGCCGACAGTTTCCGGAAGGCCTTGTCGGATGGCAGGGTGGCTCCACTAGGGGACGCCTGTGCGGCGGAGGTTCGTCCACCCCTCCCACCACGCATTACTGATCTGACGCGGCACGCACAGCGCCGGCTGCTCTTCCTTTCGGCAGCGAACATCCCCGGAGGGCCGCAAGGTCCTCAACCTGCCCTGCCCCGCGCTCTGCCATCCAAGCCCGAGCCATCCAGCCGCGCCAACGATGCACCCAAGCCTGGCCCCTCCAGTCGCGCGGGCGACGGCACGGCTGACTATCCGCTTGGCGGTGCAGACGCACGCCACACGGGGCCATGGTATGTCGTCTTTGTGGGTCGCCTTCCAGGAATATACGGCAGCTGGTAAGTCCGCCAGCCCCGCGTTTGACTTGGACTTCCGACTAACAGACGAAGGCCGGAGGCGGAAGAGCAGGTGCTTCGCGTGAGCTGTGCCGTGCACGTCAGCTACCTGAAGCTGTCCACAGCTCGATCTGCGTTCAGTGACGCCCGCGCCCAAGGGAGGGTCCGCCGCCATGCCCTGCCGTCGCAGCGACGCCATTAGATATACTATTACTTCTTGCTGTTGTACCATAGCCTACGATGATGGAATATGATGACATTGCAACCCTCTTGACATTAGAAATCGTCCGAGAGAAGCTGTTTGAATTTGGCACAGGTTTGAGATTTTCTATCGAAGAGGTTTCTGCGGCCGTGAGGCTCGTACAGTGTGTTTCCTGTGTCGAGAGCACAATGACCACCCTTGCATTCTGTCCCAACCATACAAAAACTGTGAGTACATTTTCGAGCTCGGGCCATCTCTGGCTTGCATACAAAATAAGTATTATGCCTTTACACTCTGTCATGGTCTCATAACTAGCTGAATGTCATTCTCCAGACTCAGACCACGTGACACATCTACTTGTTGCTACGGGCTGTCAGACGCAGTTCGTATCCCTTCTTCCTCCTCTCCAACTTGCACCCTTCCAGTCTCCATGAATGACCGTATCGAAAACCGCAAGACGATTCAGAAGGGGTACTACAACCGGTACATGCTTTCTATCTGCATCCATCTATCACTGATTTGTTTTCTACAGGAACAAGGAAAAGCTGCTGGAGTCGAAGAGGAACCACTATTTCCTTCGAAAAGGCCTTCGGAAGCTGTCGAAGTCCGACAGGGCGTTGAGGCATGGGGCTCATTATGCTGTGTTGGCAGGAATACAGAGGTGCGCCGTCGACTTCTCACCTAGTCCGTGTTTGCAGCTCAAACGCGCGCCGGCACGGCACAGCTCGTACTCCAGCCCGATTGCGTGGGTGCATCGCTCCTCCCCCATTCCCGACCCCCAGGTCCCCCCCGATGCTGCTGGCGACGAGCGTGAAGCGCTTGCTCAGTCTCTGCAGCTCATGCAGACCCTTCGGGAGATGGGCCCCGACATCTGGCTCAAGCACCAGGTTGAGGACATGGAGGAGCGGCTCGAGCATGCGCTTCGGCATGCAGCCGCCTTCCGTGACGCCGAGGGTCGTCGCCGAGACGAGGGCTTCAAGGAGGCCTTGCACATTCATCGCCGCCAGGTTGCGGGCTTCCACCAGCTTGCAGACCTCTTCCGACAAGGAGAAGGCGCATTCAACGCGGCTCGACGCGATCACGTCCTCATTTTTGATGGCTTTCGGTGAGTCGGACCGCGCATCTCCCGCCGACTCAAGCTTACCCACCGATGGCTGTAGGGTAAATTGCTCATATTTTCGGCAGGTCTATGGGTGGTAGTTGGCAGTATTACGTTCATCGCGGCAGGCCTTATGTCTTACGGGTTGTGTGTGTATATACAATGTGCGCGACAATGGTCAGCACCGTGCCAAGTCCCTTGCATGCGTGCCTAAGCTTTTGAGCCAATGTATCGGCTCGTCGGCATGCTACGGCCACAGCCACAGACGCGTCTCTTTTGTTGATTGCTCCCGTGACCGCGTGACCCGTGGCCCGGCCACAGCTGAGCGACGTCTTCGTTCAGTTAAAGGCGCACACCTCCGCCTCTACCTCTCTCTACGTCAACCTCAACCTCAACCAACAAGAGTCAGCTAGCCAGCTAGCCAAGGGGTGTCTTCTAGCTCTCGCTGTCCTTTTCTACAGGTGAGTGCGTGTTTCCAATGCCGTTGCTTTTACTTCTACGATACTGTACTGTACCTTCTGCCCCACCGCCACGGACGTTTCACGCCCAGGAACTGGCGAGCGGTGGGGGTTCGTTTATTCTGCGCCCTCCCCCTCCCTCGCTTAACTTCTTCTGCTGAGTTCGTGCGACGCTAACTCCGTCCTTGCATTCCCAGCCCTGGCCATGGCCGTGCGTCTCAATTCTTTGGGAGACGGGCAACACGTACTGATTTCAGACTGACTTAGACACGTTCCGGCCGCACTTACGATGTGTTTGGTCCGGCGACGGCGCTTCGGACCAACCTCCGCTACGACGTCCTGCTGAGGAGGGCTATCGAAACGGAGGATCGGCTGGCTGCCGCCGAGCATCGGGAGGATCACGAGGCATCCCACTGGTCCCCGACCTCGTTCGCCTCGCTGAACAGCTCGCCGCTCAGCAGCGTACCCTCCACGGCCCCCACAACTCCCGGTCGCAACGTCGCTTCGCCCAGCCAACCTCTCGATCTCCCCACGCTAGACCAGAAGCTCGCTGCAGCCTCTGCCTCCGCCCACGCTCACGCTGGCGTCTCCCCAAAAAAGCGAAAGAGGAAGCCGAAGACGGAGGAGCAGAAGGCAGTCCAGAAAGCCAAGTCGAAAGCAAGTCGCAAGTCCCGCAGGCAGCGTGAGCGCGCGGGAACTACTCAGCGCAGGGCCACAACAAGAGGCACCACGCAAGGGTCTGTGGCATCCAATGTCGCATTCCGGCGGTTCCACGAGCCCTCACGCGTCAAGCCCGTGCTCGCCTTCGACGTCGGCGACATCCCCGCCACGAAGACGGGCGCGTGGACCGTGCGGTCTCTACAAACGTGGGCCAAGGTTAGCTGGGCATCAGACAAGCTGGATGCGCAAGGGTTTCAAAGCTTTGATTGGGATGGAAGGTGCGCGCTCGCTGTCGCAGCACAAGGCTGTGGCTAACCTACCAACAGGACGCCTTATGTGATCCTAGACGACGAAGAGCGGATCGTGGCGGTGCTCGTCGGTCGACCCGTCGAGTCCGCCGACCGCGAGGAGGAGAGACGCTGGGAGGCCACCATACAGCGCGTCGCCGACCTCTTTGAATCCGTGAGGGCCTCCGATGCCGAGGTCTTCCCTCCTCCGGTTGAGCACCGCCGCGGTGTGTACTCGTGCGTCAATGTAGGCGTCTCTCACGGCGGAGGATCGAAGGTGCGCGGGCATATCAACGCCGCGGCAATGCCTGCTGACCCACAGCGCAGGAGCCTCACAACTACAGCCTCGGCAAACCCGCGAGGGCGGCCCTGGTGCAACGACTGCTTGAAGATCCCGATGTTCAACGCCTGGCAGGCTTCGCAAGCGGTGAGCCCTACTCGTTCGACTACATAGGTGCGGTATTAATCGAACCGTTAGGTGCACTGGCGGCGTACTATCCCAAGGCCTACCAAGACATGTGCGAGGCTCTTGCCGACCTCTACGCGCGCCAGCCCGAACTCGTGCCCAACTTCCTCAACAGCGCGTACCCGATGGCGACCTTCAACCTCGGGCCCGAAACCGTCACCTTCGAACATAACGACTGCAAGAACTACCCCAGCCTGCCGTGCGTCATCACGGCCCTTGGGTTCTTCGACCCGGACAAGGGGGGCCACCTTTACCTCCGCGACCTTCGGCTCAAAATTCGTTTTCCCTCGGGCTCGACTATCCTCCTTCCCTCGGCCGGCCTTCGCCACGGCAACTCCGCCATCCAACCAGGCGAGCGGCGGTATTCGATGACGCAGTACTGCCCGGGTGAGCTGATGCGATGGGTTCGGCATGGGTTCCGGCCTGCGGGCAGCCTTTCCAAAACGGAGCGGGGGCGCGTCGATGCCGGCCGGTGGGAGGCGCAGATGGGCCGCCTGTCAAAGCTCTCCGAGCTTGAAGCGGACCGACTCATGTTGAAGGACTGGGAGATGCGGAAGGCAAAGTCGTAGCGGTAGCATGTCAACTCTGACCTTAGAGCTTTGAATAATAGACGGTCCTCGAGTTTCTCTCCGGCGCCGGCCCGCAAAATTGAGACTAACCCCGGTGAGCTGCATCGCGGTCACGCTTTTCGATCATGACACGTTGAATTTCACCCATTTTGTTTGGTGTACTCTACCAAACAACGGTAGCTTCCGAGGCTGAGAGCCTCCTCGTCCCTACACCCCGCCTGCACGCCCTACGTCCCTTCTCCATGGCATCCAATAAGAAGAACAAGACCCAGACCAAGACAAAAAGCAAGAAGACGAGCAATAGAGCGCCAGTCGCAACCTCGTCCCTGAAGAAACGCCGTCGCGACAAGGCGTTCAAGCTGCAGCACGACATCTCAGCGGCCCAGCAACTTATCCTCGAGAAGGCGAAAACAATTGCCAAGAGCCACGGAAGGTAAGCCTCGGTCTACAGCTCGGACTTCGCGTCGAAATGCTTACCAGAACCTCCATGTTAGATCCCTGCCTTGGGTTACGAGCCGTCTGCTCATAGGCGGCAAACTCCTGCGGAGCAGGCGTTCAGTGAACGCCTGGACCGTGTTTCTCACCAAAAGCTTGGGCAAAATAAACGCCAGTAAGTCTCCCCAGAGCTGCGTATGTAACGATTGTCACTCACATATTCTGCCAGATCGGCAGCCGGGTGAACGCATCAAAATGTCGTCGATCCCTGCCGACACGATGAAGGGCATCAAGGCGGAGTACAATGAGCTCGATGTGGACGACCTCGACAAGCTCCGGGAGGAGGGTGCAGCCGCTAGGAAGGAGAAGTCGACGCTCAGCCGCACCTCGGAGATTGGTCGCCAGAAGGACTTTGATGCGACCTTTACCAACCTCATGCAGGAGGTGCGCACCCAGTCGTCCATTGCATCTTAGTCGAGTCGTGCTGATTGTTCATTGAGAGTAGGCTGTTGCCGTGCAGGAGCGCACTCGATGCGAGATCCTCATCCTTGCCGTTCGCGGAGACACGATGCACACCGCAGAGCCCATGCTGTATGCCAGTCCACGGGCGAAGTCGTGGATTTCCTGGAAGTTCAAACTCTCGCTGTCCGACATGGCGCTTCACCTTGAGGCCTTCGTTGTCGGTAACCTTGCTGAAGGTGAGAGCCTCTTCCTCCAAAGCCTCCAGCTGTGCTGACTGCACCGACGTCACCCAGGGGAGTTCACAATTGTTGGCAACAGGATCAACGACCACGTCGCCTGGGTCCGCGAGCGACTGGGTGCGAGCCTTTGTGAGTAACCGCTCGTTTCAGGAGTTCCGATGGCAGGCTGACCCGCCAAGCAGTGTCGTTCCTCCAAGAAGCTCGGCTTATCAAGCCGGGCGAGAAGTTGAAGATGGCCTACAAGAACTACGACACCGCCATTGTCAAGCGCTTCGGCGTCGTGCTCTATGGATGGCCGCTTGAAGGCGAACTTCAAGATGCGGCCAAGCTCACCCGACCCAACTTGAACAAGGTTATTGAATCAATCAAAGACGGAACCTGCCATTGGAAACGGCTGACGGCGGAGGAGCTGCGCGTCCGTCGCGCCGCGGCCATCGCGCCTGCTGCTGTGAGCGGCTCCACCGCCGTCGCGGTGAGCCGCAGCGACACCGCATCGGCCTCAGCCCAAGCAGCCTCAAGCTCTTCTGCGCCTGCCACTCCCTTCACCAACCTCATTCCCCCGCCTACGCCAGCCGAGGCCGCTGCGATCGAGGCACTCGCGAACATGGGCTTCGACATAAATGGCCCGCCGTCGTTTGGCCTCAACAGCGCTTTCACATCCAACAGCACGCCGGGCACGTCCTACGGCCAGTCTGCCACCGTCACGGAGTACAGGCCAACGGCCTCGCTACTCAACAATGCGACGACGGAGCTGCCCAACGTCGGGGGCATCACGTGGGCGTCGGTGGGCTCGTTCACCCCGCCTCCTAGCGGCCCCTCCTTGGAACTCCCACCTCTGACGTGGCCCAGCTCTGCATAGACATTATATCATCAGCATCTACTTGTTGTAGTTACTGTAGGCTGCTTGCCTTTCCAATAAAAGAATTTTTATTGCTTTTACTAGTAAGGGCAGGATGCTATCTAAAACATAAGGAATATCGCCGAGACAACAGCACCAACGTATCCGCGTCGCTTATACGATTCCAGCAATATGTATATGTATATGGTAGGGGGAGGGGAAGGGTGGGAACTCGCCGTCGTCGTCGGGGACAGCGAGCTCGACGTCAGGGACGACGAGCGGGCGTTGCCGGCGGCAGCGGACGACCGGAGATCGGGATGGGACGCCGTGCCGGGGTGCCGAGCGGGGCGGGGGACGGGTGACAGATCTGTGGGATCTCATCAGCCGAAGCTTCCCGATTGGGAGCGCCCCAGCGAGGACCGCGGCGCGGCACTGCAAACAAGCTAATCGAGGCTAGTTAGCTTAGAGACACCCCCCCACATCTGCTAGCTTACTAGCTTCGGTTACAGGTACTACTAGGTGCGATGAGGATCTTGTCGTCATGCCGCGGGCCGTACACCGATGACATCGTCGGCCGCGGCTAGACCACCTATGTGCCTGCTGCGGTCCACGCAGCTGCATCAAGGCATGATAGTTCCGACTCTGGGCTGCTCCGTGTGGTATGTCAGAATCCCAGCCCCCATGAGACGAAAGGAGGGCACATACCGGGAGACACAAGTGGCACCCAGCCATGGCTGGTGCTGCGTAGACGACCGCGCGCGGGCAGCAAGCGTGCCGCACGGGGCGCGGGTCGACAGGCGCGCACCTGCTCGCTAGTTCAAACTCCCAGCATCTGTTGGCGCGGCATCGTGCTGTAGACGGCACTGTGCGGGGCGTGGGCGCGCAAGGGAGGACTCGAGGACGCCTGATGTGAGCGCAGGATCGAGCGTGGCAACAGGGAACTGGTAAATCGCTGTCAGCACAGGTCATGTAGGTATGCGCAGAAGAACAAGGACTCACCACGGCGATTCCCGATCCCCTGCGCGTTTTGCGCGTGATTCTGCCATGATCGAGTTCTCCTTGCCTCACTCCGTCGACGTGTCAACCCAGAACAGGTCGTATTCGATTGGCCTAGGGGACTTAGCGTCCGCGTTGTCTCAGCGGTGCAGCACGATGGGTGTGCAGTAAGTACCGCAATGCTCAAGAAGTGAGAGGAAGGAAGAGGAGGACGTGCCAGTACATAGTCGATAGAGCTCCGAGACATGTGTCATGGTCCAGGCTCCGCCGGCGAATCGCGCGCCCTCCCTCCATGCCAACGGCGTCTGTGGAAATAACATGCAGACTCACCAGTGCGTACGTATACGCATGCAGTCGCGTAACCGAAGCAGGCATCCGTGGCTCGCCAAGGTGCACTCTCCTTCACACCGGGGACGAATCTGACCTGAGCCTCCCTCCACATCATGTCCCAGACCAAACGCCGATTCTTCCCAATACCGGTCGAGCCACCAGCTTTCCACAAAATCATGTACTTCATCTGCTAGCCGCGCGTCCACAGTCCAAAGCGACATGCTCCCTGATAAGTTGCCGGACGCGTACGGGGCCCACCCGAACGCGAGCAGTACCCCACCACGATCTCATCCCCGTTCCACTGCGGCGAGAAGCAGGGCCTGTGTGGAAACTGTCTTCGTGGCGATGGCATCTGAGCGGTTGGGGCTGTAGAGACAGAGCCATCTTGCTCTTTCTTGCCTGGCGTCGTTCGGAGGTCTGCGATCGGAGGCTAGGTGATGGCGATGGGCGCTGAGTGTTTTGTGCGTGGTCCTGTACACTGAGGCTGCGGAGGACTGTAGGCACTGCATAAGTCTTGCTAGGCGCGGCCCTGCGCGTTGTTGCCATGTCAGATGGCTATAGAATCGAGTATTGAGACCACGCACCAAAAGTCACCATCACTGGGGCTCCTTACACTTCCTCCGACGCGATGGTGGGTTGCGGTGAGTGCACAAATGCCAGTACGAACGGACTGAGAGGAAAGGGGATGAGCGAGGTCCAGTCGTAGTCGTCGTAGTCGTGGGAACATGAAGGCAGTAGACGCCGGTGGCAAGCCCACTGGCTTTGCAGGACGATCGTTCAGACCGATGGTGACTCCATGAGCCGCAAATACCCATCCAGCATCCAAGTATCTTTCGATTGTGGGTCGGATCTACGGGAGGCTACGTATCTCCTTTTGTTTTCTGACCTCGACCGGCTGATGTGGCGTCCTTGTTCTTCAACATCCTCCAGCTTACAACAAGCCTTCTCAATCTTCCTCTGCTCCGAGATCGTCGCGGGACTCCGCATAGGTGCTGTTGAAGGCAGCAATGCGGAATAGGTGCGACTACGACGAGTCGTCTCTGAACATTTAATCGCGGGCGAGCGATGGTGGGTCAACCTGCCGAGGCATAGAATTGTTGTTCTTTCAGGAATACTCACGATCCAACAGCATTCCATCCATCATCTCCTTTATTCCGAGTCCGTTATGAGCGCTTGGCCCACGCGATAAATACCTTCAATCGCTGTTGTTTCCGGTGTGGCGAACCTTAGTATCTTCCATTCCTTCCCTCGACCACCAACTAACAATCAAGCTTTCTGCCATGGACATTGCGCCGCTTTCTTTACCGCCCTACTACCGTCTCTTCATCGCTCCGGCGGCGAGCCCATCACCAAGTTATCAATATCCTCTACCGAGTCTTGGTTAACCCCGATCACAGCCAGCACCGAAGTCCTGGTTCTTGCCTGGCGGGGCTCAGTACGGACATACACAGCACCCATCGCGCTCGAATTCCCGAAGGGCAGCCGTCGATGGGGCCGCGGGGCGCTGACGCCGGCGGCGGTTACATTGACGGTCAGGTTGTTTGGGTCGTTGATCCTCTGTGTACGCTCCGATAAAGCGTATGTCGCGATTGATCAGGTTGACCTGAATAACGGCGGAGATGGTGCGCCGGTGATGGTGAATGGATACTTGGGAACTCGCAGGGCACAACTTCCAGCGCCTACCGTACATGAGCTCCCAGTGTCTACTGTAGGTGAACTTCTGGTGCCTGATGTACATAACCTCCATTTCCCCGCCTAAATTGTATCCAGTCGTATGTACATAATCGGCGATGCAACCTCATGGTCAGAGTCTAGCAGGCATCGTCTCGGCTGTTGAGGCCTGAGGACGGATGCCGGGCGTCAAGACCGCATCTAGTGCTAGCACCGGGTCATGACCGCATCTCCAGTACGTGCTGTCGAGCAGCTATATCATTGTGTGATTAACGGGCGGCAATCCATCCCGCCTATGCATCGGGAATTGCATGTTTCCTCGTAGTAATATAGCACAACCGTCGGTACCAGTGACCGACCGACTTGTACATGCTGACGATGGCCCAGTCCTTCCTCCTAACCAATCGCGAGCGCAGTTTCCAGGAGCTGAGCGATCCTCGTATTTCCTTGAAGCGAGTCACAACGCCGTCCATCGTGGGACGCCTGGAGGGATTGACCGCGACCATGTCTCCTACCAGAGGTTGCATAAACTCAAATCCATGGTATTTCTGTCAGAGCCGATCAGCAATCAGAATGTGCGCGCGGTGACAAGCTCCTACCCCGATAAACTGCTCCCGGACGAGATTGCCAAGGTAATAGACGTCGACAGCGTATTGATCGCAAAGCTCCGTCTCGTTATCATGTTCAGGGACGGTCTTGTCGCCTCCACGGATGGGGAGGTCATACGGTACTTCAGCCGGTGGATAAATGCGGGAAAGACCGAAGTCGATGAGGAGATACCGTGGAGGACACTGGGTGCGTGTGTGGTGCGGCACCTTTCCTTTCCAGTCTCGGCGGCGGTCAATCTTCAGTGGGTGGAAAGAAACCGGGTACATGCCGCTTGGATCCAGCATGATATTGTTGTATGTGCAGTCCCTTCAGGAGGTCAGCCACTTCCAACATATGCTGAGCGTGATAACCGACCTGTGCGCCATGCGATGGTCGTGCATTAGTTGTACGGCCTACATGGGGCGTATATCAGTCAAACAATGCAATGCAAAAATCAGACACCTACACACCTCGAGTATCTGGGTAAAAAAAGCAACTGCTTCTCCAAACGTCTCAAATGCAGGGTTGTCAAAAGGCCTCAACAACGGCATAATGAGGAGGCGATCGCCGGATCCGTCTGGCACTTGCAAAATGTCGAGCAGAGGGACAGTGCGGTTCCGGGGGTCGGACGAAATTGATTCAGATAGCATGCGCTGATAAACGTCTACTTCTTCGGAGGCGGCATTGACTCGGACCCGCTTGATAGCGACGTGAAACCCGTCAGATGAGCGAGTAGCGTCCATAATAAGAGTCTAATAGCTGTGAGTTTAGAGTCAGCCGATGTGGAAAAGATCTGCAACGCACCACCGCGACGCCATCTTCAAAGAAAGGGTAGATATGACACGCATTATCGTTGTAAAATCGGCATCAAAAGCGGTGTTGCATCTACCCGAGGTCCAGCCCCCAGATCAATGCCGGACACGTGGTTGACAACGTCACTCCGGATCTCCGCATGCGAGAGCAGTGTGTTATTGACCGCTCGACTCCTTTGCTTCCCTGTTTTCTGTCCGAGAACATGTCCGTCAAGTTCAATGCATCTGGTGCGAGAACAGCTAAGGTGTGGCTGAGCCGCGCTACGGCGTGCTCGAGATGTGCTACGGTGTGGTCACGCTGCGCTACGGTGTGGTCACGCTGCACTACGGTGTGGCTGAGCCGCGCTACGGTTTGGTTGAGATGTGCTACGGTGCAGTCGAGATCACACGCTACGGTGTGGCTGAGAGGCACTACAGTGTAGTTGAGGTGTGCTACGGTGTGCTCCAGATCCCAAGGTATGTCCTCAACGCTTCAGCCCCAACACCGTAGCCCCATAGCCGTATGACAGCGGGTGCTGTTGATTAACCGCACATGCCGTGTGCGGTGCATATAAGACTGACTCTGCCATTTCACATATCTTTCTCTCTGTCCCATTTATATCCCTACTAATATACCCTGGGCTCAACTGGACCTCAGCGCTCGCCTCACCTCCGAGCATCCCTCTCGCTCGCTTGCCACCATCTCTACTGCTTCTGCTCTCTTCGCTATTCTATCGACCATCTCATAATAATCTCCTTCTCATCTCGTCTTGCCTACCGGTATTAATACTCTCTCATTTGGCCTCTTCAGGTGCGTTACATGCCTTGACACAACTGAGGCCGTCTGGCTGACCTACCGGTATATCAGAAGTACATATTATTCTGCACATTAATATTCTAGTGTACGGTATGTCCTGCGTGTTCGTCCCCTTCTGAATATCATTGCTCATGTGGACAAAACAGATGTCCGACCACGTCCTCAGATTGAGCGAAGCCGACCTCGCTCGTCTTCAGCATTTCTTTCCCGGCGCGTTGCAGGCCGTGCAGCCTGCGCAAACTTCTCTCCAACCGCCCCCATCCAGTCAACCGCCTCCATCCAGTCAGCCACCTCCATCCAGTCAACCACCTCCAACCAGTCAAGCGGTGGCTGCTTTCCCTCCTTCTAGTCAACTACCCCAACTTCCTCCACCTGCATCGCAGCCGCATATAGGCATACATCAGCCTCTACCTCTGCCTCCTACTTCCCAGGCTCCGCTTCCTCTGGCTCCCTCATTTTCGCCTGTGGTACCTTATCAGAGCGTGCGGCAAACACCATCTACGTTCCCTCCTTCTGCTCCCGGTCTCAATCTTGCGACTGCCTCTGCTATCGAAGCTCCTCCCGGAGTCTTTCTCGGCATGGAGCACCTGGCGCCAGATCTTGCTCATGAAGTCAACCAGAGCCGTCGTGCCTCAGCTGCGCGGACATTGCCTCATGCTCCATCCCTTCCTGTCCGTGCATCCGCATCTGCAGGAACACGTGGTCGAGGCGGTCGAGGCGGTGGTCGGGGCGGTGGTCGTGGGCGCGCTCCCACATACTCAGCTACAAGCAAATACCCATGGCATTGTGTCGTAGCATCTGAGGACGGCACTGAAGACATCATTGAGGTCCTAGGCAAGGTGTATCCGACCATCTCCAGCGTGAGCAATGCATACCACCCTTCATAGTATTTCAAAGACTGACTTTCTCACACAGAATCGAGACTACCAGCCCAGGCTCTACCAATTTCAGCTCTCGTCCTTCAATGACGTGCTGCAGGCCAATTGCCTTCTCTTTCGCTATAGATTACCAGTCTCAACGCCAATTCTGGACCTCCAGGACCTTATTTTGAAGGACATGCGCGAGTCACAACTTCAATATCGTTTGACGCCTCCCACACGTGTCTCCGCACATCGGCACGAGAATGCTCCCCTTCGTCTTCTAGGCTTGTACAATCGTGGGACTAGGTGCCATGGTGATATCTTGTTGACGGAGAGTCCGATCAATGCAACCATGACAATCTCCACGCTTTATACAGATTCATCGTATAAGCCAAAGTTTGGCACGTCTGCATTCGTCGAGGAGGGCCGCTTCGTGATTCACATGAGTGCGTGGCCTGTTTGACCTTTCCTTTTGCATCAATGATTGACAAGGGAAATTCATCAGTACCTCATCGACATCCTATGTACGCGGTACTTTCAGCGCAGACATTGGGCAGCAATCCACTTCCCCACTCGTGCATTTCCACCAAAATCTACTCCCAGTTCCCACGTGATAAGGACGACGCTTGCGAGGTGGAAGAGGATGTTGTTGATGATGATCCTTGCCTTGGCTGCACGCAAGTCAGCCGCAGTGTTCGCTCGACGGGTGCAACATTGCGAGTGGCATCTGCGTTATCGTCAACACCCGGGCCATCTGGATCTGGACGAACCACTTTTGTCGCTACACCATCCGGGCCCCCACCATCGCCATCGCCGTCTCCATCCCCACCGCCTTCTGTTCTTGCACTGCCATCAGGTCTAGGAGAGCGTCATGCCAGCCGCATGTTGCAACGCACGTCTTCAATCCCTTCCTCTACATCAAGCTACGTCCCGCCGACAATCTGGGCCAACCCCTGGCAGCCATCCCCAGACCCCACCAACTTTGTACTCATGTCTGAAGATGTGGAGGAGCTGCGCGAGAACGTGTATCAGGCTGTGACCAGAAACGTGGATGACTTGGACGAGCTTGTCATTGAGGGCAGCGACGTGTCTGAGCTCGTGGAGCGCATCATTGAGCTTGCTGGGGAGTGTGCAATGGCTGGAGATTTTACAAAGCTCTTGACTCCTGATCGTCGGATTGTACTGTGCGTGCTCTTACATTTCAAGGCCGCATCATCTTCTGACAACATTCACATAGCATTACTCATAACCACGTTGGTGTACGCTCATCAGGCATCGGCATTGAGGGCGAGGCCTTCAGTACAGCCTACAAGGTGATCCTGGAGCGGTTCCTACCTATGTATACGGCCGCCAGACTGGACCAGTGCCACTCTATCCAGCCAAGCCCTCTTGCGCATCTCAGCGGTGATGCTCGGAAGAAGGACCTAGCTATCTTTGGCTTTCTGACAGCCATGAGCATCCTACAGGGTGTTGCACCGACACCGTTCTCACCTGTCTACCTCCATTATCTCCTGAACGACCGCGACTTTGGATCCATTACATCTCAAATTCTGTCCGAGTGGCACTATCAATTCCACTCAATGCTCAAGTCCTGGCTTGAGGCTGGGAAGGACGGAGACCTGACACCATTTGCACCCTATCTTGCAACATACTTAGAAGTGGAGGTACGTCGCCATCATCGCTCATCTCAGCCGTCGCTCATTAAGTATTTATGTGGACAGGCTGTTGCCGTCGAAAGGCGTGATGAGGCCATGCATCGGCAAATTGCATCTCTTCTTCTCTACCGTGCACTTCTGGGCCCTGAGAATCCGGACCATCCAGATACCCGAAGCTTCTTGCGAGGCTTTCTTCTGCCGACTCGAAATGGATTTACCTTTGACAAGGTGAGATAAGTCTGTGCCTATACATATATGACCTTGTCTCTGAGTGACCACACTTTATTTAGGCGGTCAAAGCTTTCTACGGTGGATCCGAGCTGCTCCTCAGCTTGCTGTGGACGACGAACATTACGTCATTTGATTCCATCAAGGATAATCTCCAAGTTCGCATTTTTGCATCTGTTCCCGACTCTCACCGCACGGTGTCATTCAAGATGCCTGCAGGCCCGGATGCAGAGCTTGAGCAAACGGAGGAGTCCCTGCAGACTGTCCTCCACACATTCCTCGAAGGATCAGGCATTCCTTTTGCGCCAGCGTACGATGCCGCAATAGCCAACGGCCTCATCAACGCTTCAATTAATCTCAATGACATTGATCGTCCTCACTTCCGCTCACGCATGTTCTATATCGCTGCCACAGGTTCAGATAGCGTAAAGATTGACAAAGTGACGGTGAGTATCGTCGAGACAAAATCGACGGATAAATCTGACTGTCAACTCTAGGTCAAATTTGTCGGTGACCGAGACACCGACTATACACCTGCAGGGAGTCGTGATCACGCCCTTTCTGAGGGGCGTATTTCCTGGAGGACATGCCTCCGAAGTGCCACCATACCAGCCAGTTACCTGGCTCGCCTTGCTGCTGCTGACTACGATCAGCCAGACAGCCCGCCTTCTTCGCGCACAGCTATTGACAGCTGGCTACTTTTGGAGATCCTGACCGCTATCGGCCATCACGGATTCATGTGAATGCGACTTGAGGCCGCTTCATTTCATTGGGTGTTTGTGGATGGCTGGGGATGTTTCACAGGATGCTGGCCTTTCATCCATGATGGGTTGTACTTAGCATGTCACCGCGGGCAATTTACAATTCCAGTTATTTGACTTCATGCGACCCAGCTTGAGCAAGTTAGAAGGACCTAAAGGAACAGTATTACCTCGTGACGCGAAAGTAGTAGCGAATGTCAATGATGTCATCAACTAGTGGCTGTGTACGCATAAGCGCTGGGGTACAAATTCTGTGATCTCGACCGTCGATATCACAGAATTTGTACCCCAGCGCTTATGTGCACATGTCGAGATCCCCAATTGAAGGCGTCTTGCTTTCCACTCCCTCCAATGCCCTCGTTGTAAAATTTCACGCATTGACCTTACCTCTCCGGAGCTTATTTATTGCCCCAGATACTCAAGTATGACGGTATTATTACTACATAAGTAGGTACATGAAGCGAACATGAGGCGCCATCCGTTCCTGTCGAAAGTGACAGAGCACCTGGGGGCTCACTTATTTCCTCATACCAGCCGCAATCAGACTGGGAGGTATCTCCGGTGTATTTTGCCATGTCCTATCACCCCAGTACGTTGTATCCAATATTTGCCCTGCAACCCATAACTAAACATGACGCCAAGCTCTCCGCCTTGTCGGAGATGATACCTTTGGCCTACAAGCTGGTGATTTTTCCACATCACCCAATTCCATAATTGCGACAAGTACCAACGGTGCGTCATGACATGCCCTCCGACTCTATTGCATTTACAGATTGCCTGCCCACAGACCATGTTGCCAACCAGCCTGAGGTTACATGTCTCACCGTTGTCCACGATTCCACCATGGCTCAGTCACTCGATCCTCGCGGTAACGACGGTCCACCACAGCACATATTTTCCCACCTACCCATTGCATCCCACCTGGTGCAGGTGCACGGCACCCAGTCAATTACTCTGTCGACCCTGCTGACCGCTGTGTTGCATCGTTTGGCATCAGAGCGCGATCCATCCATCATTCCACCGGAGATCCTCGTCGCCTTGGCTTCCGGAATAAAGATAGACAACCTCTCTGCATTTTATCTTGGGACGACTCGTGCTCTAGAATTTGGTCCAGACTTTCGCGCTGTTCGACACGGCTTCCGATCCTTCGGACTCTACCACGAGGCCATTCGTGACCTGCGAAATGTGGAACCACTCACTGCCGATACTGTATACTCAGTTTCACAAATCCCTAATGAGTTTCGCAATATGTGGGAGCCCATGGGGGTCAACATGTCCGCGCTCTTCGTTCTTATCTTCTATCGCCCTGGTAAGCTCATGAACTGATGCCACAACCGCTGCTTATCAATGGAAATTCTAGCAATCCCGCTATCTGTGCTATCTGTAGAGCCCGTGCCAGCATTGGTCGACCTACCGGCGCCCATGATGCCAGCAGCGATTGAGCTGTCATCGCCGACCGTGTCGGCATCAGTCGATCAAGCACTGGCAGCACCCTTGGTGCCGGCACTGACCATGGATTTCGAACACATTTGCCCCATATTTCCTTCCCTTGCAGATGGTCACGGCGCAGTTATGGAAGGTGCGCATTCTGATTAAGTACTGTTGTATATCTCAATGCTCATGTGACGAAGCAGGACTAGACGCAGCACTGTCAGGTATACCTGATGACATTTGCCAGCGCGCCTTTGCCCCCGCTGGGCGGTTGTCACCAACCGTACGCGGTATTGTTGGAATGGTACAAGAATTTGAGGCTATGGAATCTGTGGCTCAATCACTGGGTTTCCCGAACAATCCACCTACACCCGCTGCTGCCAAAGTCAGACTCCCTGGCGGTGATTTGATCACACTAGATGCCGTCCTGCATCATTTCAATTGGACTTTTGAAAATTTTCGCAAGAAAACACTCTGGTTCGGATGGGCAAAGCAGATGGTAGCGGGAATGGATTGGGATGATCGTAAGCAAAATAGTTATCACCTGCCTATTGACAGCTGAGTAGCAAGTTATAGGAGATAGAAGTTGCCGGGAATATATGATTTGGCAGCAGATGCAGGCGCTTTGGGGACCGGACAGCCCATTATTCTCCAATTCGGACTCCTCGACAATTACGATTACACAGACGGACATTTCATCCTCCAAATCATTCATTTCACGCCACTTGATTCCAAAGGTATAGCCTACATGGTATGATACGTATACTTACTGCGCACTATCCCGCGGGTGCAAACTTTGAATATTCAATTCATACTTATGGACGGCAACACGGTGTGCGCACTTCCAAGGATGGATGAGATGCGATAGGCTGGCACGCGCTAGATGGAGACGTACAAGGTAACACGCGACTGCTCGGACGCAAATTCTGGATGAACATGAAATATTAAACCTGGCCGAATACATTTTGTGCAATCAATCAATCAAGTGGAGGAGTATGTATTTGTGAGAGTGAAGTGCTTGGTATATATGTACAGGGGACAAAGATGCGTAGGATATATCACAGCACGAAGGCAAATGCAAGAAAAGAGAGTGATCCGAGCACAGCGATGATAACCACCAGGCAAGAGAGATAGCTATTCATGATGATGAACCCTGGCGCTCTGAAGGCCTGCGATGGGCAGCGGTGTGAGGCGTCAGCAGAAAGAACCAACGGACAAACCGGACGTACCTGATCTGCTGAAGATCTGGCCCCCGATAGCGTGAGCTCGCTCATGTCTGCCTGCACCCCAGCCTGAGCTCCCGCTCCCAAATCGCCGGAGCTCATTGAGCTGCTTGACTCGCCATCAACCTGCGACCTTGGCTCACAGATTATGACGATTGGGGGGCGTGGGGGATTTTCAGCACGAAAGGCAGCTGAGCCCGCCGCAACGCCTGCATCTGCGGAGGCCCCGTTGTTGCGGAAGGTGAGCTCCGAAGAGGAGAGCATACGGATAGGGTTCCGCATGATGGCCGTGGAGTCCTGCCTCTGCGCAGAAGGGTGGGATAGGAAAACGGTGACAAAGACGTTCTGTACTGCTTTGGTGAGTGGTGCTTTGTAAGTAGTGGTGTATTACGCACCATGTCCCATGCTGCCGTTACTTCTGGTGGAGCCGTGATGTTGACAATAACAGGCTGTGTCGACATGGCTGGTGGTAGTCGCCGACGTGAGGCAGGAGGCGGAGGAGGCTCTTAGTCATCATCGCGGCATGGCTTGATATGCACCGATTTAATAGCCTCAGTACGTTCTGAAATGCCACTCCTCGCACACCACAATTGACATGCTCAGTGAAAAACTGTTCTCCTCGCCCGCGCCCGCACCTCCCGCTAAGCCGCACCTCCCGCCCAGCCGTGTGTACGTGCGCCTCCTGCCCCCGCCGCCCCCGCACCCTGCCCACCCTCGCCCCCACGCGACGACACGACGCTGCTCTATGCATGCTGGGCTCACACGTCCGCAGTATCAGGAACCGCAGCAATGGCCCCAGCACCAGCAGGGCACGGCGTATCTAGAATATGCGGCGTACCAGCTGCCTGTCCATGCGGAGCCCGTGGCGGCGTGCGGGTGCCCGGACGTGCTGTACGTGGACCAGAGTTTTATAAGTATGAGCAGCCTCAGATTGCACAACACTATCCACCGGCGGACGCAGCTCCGCGACCCTCATGGTACGCACACCCCGCCTCACACGCACACCCCATGTACGCGCACGGACACCCCATGTACGCGCACACACACCCCAACACGCCACAGATATTCTATCATCCGCAGCCCCCTGCTGCCCTGCACTTCCTCCCTGCCTCCCCGCACCCCGCCTCTGTCTTCCCCGCCCCTCACATGCCCGCGCCCCCCATCCACGCCTCCCACCCCTGCGCCTGCACGCGCACCCCTGCACCAAGTCCCCACACCGGCTGTCAACAAGGAGGACAAGGACAAGGAGGACGACAAGTTCCCGGACAATGAGCTGCCCCTGCCATTCGACGAGGAGCCCATCTACTATGGTCAGGCGACGTGCCGCGTGGCGCAAGTGCGTCCCCGCCCCTACCGCTGTCCCCACCTCCGCCTCCCCCGCCCCCGCACCGGACCACCACACCGCGCTTCATCCGCTGCTTCTCTGCAAGCTCGTGCCCCGCGACGCTCAGGTCCTCGCTGAACACGCGCAGGCTCAGCGCGCTGCGTTGCCTTGCGTTGCATGCGCTTAGTCTCACTCACTCTTTGCCCTCGCGGGACAGAACGGGCGTATCTTTTCAAGATCATGAGCGAGACGGGCACGTTTGACTTCTCGATCGGCAGGAGGGGGTTGTGTGGGGGGCTAGAGGCAGCGATGAGCAGCGAGACACCGTGACGTCAGAGCGCGGACCACGTACGTTGCCCCTGCGCCTTTCGAATTCGCTTGCGCTGAATCGCACGACATGGTTCCCGGGCGCTGCAACCTACACATCAGCCGCCCCATCCACCTGCATGCACGACACTCTGCAAGCTTCACCTGCACCGCGCTGACAAATGCCTCCCCGAAGCCCGCCAGCAGTGGATGATACGCCTCCACAAGCATGCACAGCGCGCCCGCATCTACGTCCACGGTGCCCGCCGGCTTGATATACGGCAGCACAACCGGCAGGCCCCCGCTCAGCAACCGGAACTGTGATGTGCCGCCTGCGCCGTCGGCATCCGTTTCTGTGTGCTTGCTGAACCCACCCTCCTGCTTAGTGAATATCTTCGTGCCTGCGGTCATGATGCACACGCGCTGGAAGTCGTTGCACGCGAGTACTGCACGCACGACTTCGTTCGTGAGGTACAGCAAGCGCGCAGGCGCGTCCGTGGGATTGCACACAAGGATGTTCGCCACGGGGAACACGGGCAACCAGCGACAGCTGCTCTCTGGGAGCGGTCGGCGGCACGAGGGGCAGGAAAGAAGGGTCGGCATGCACATGCAGCCTTGGACGTCTGCAGGGAAATACAGTAGTACAATTGAATTCAGGTCATATTCTACGGAAGCGAATCTGACATGGGATTCTCTAACCCATGCCCACCTTGAGACATATCATGTCCGTCTTGCTAAGGAGAGATATGCTGTCAGAAACTGTCCGTCGCAAAGATGAGAAAGCTCACTTTGAGCCGCAGCAGGCAGGCATTAGCCCGGTCTAAGTCAATGTGCAAGGGAAATGGGAACGCTGAGGGGTCTGTGTCGTTGGCGTTGATATTCCACGGCCTTGCTTCGAGTTTGACTTCTTCTGCCCAGCTTTCGAGGACTGTCAGGCGGTGTAACCACCGGACCACTTTGCACAAGGAGTGCTCTATGGTGATTGGGCTGTAGTGGAGCCAAGCCTTGTCCGCCTCGGACATCTGGTCGAGATGATCATCCAGAACAAACAGCGCCGCACGTACGGATGCCTGATTATCCAGTACAAAACCGCACCGCTCGAGGCCTCGAAATGCACCAAGGCCAGGATGATCGCACAGCCAGAGTGCAATGTCGTCCAATGTTGGGGGAGCAATGATATGACTGAGTGCAAGATTGACGAGGGTCTGAAACTTGGTTAGCCCTGTCTGGACGCCGTTGATACCCAGCTGCTCGATGAATGCCATGGCAGTCAACCAGGACATCTTGGGTCCATTATATGTTTCTGGATCGTGATCCAGAAGGTCGCCAAGTGCTTCGGCCCAGGCATCCTGCACCTCTGGTCTCCAGTACTCAGACAACTTATCGTTTAAGGAGTATTTCTCCTTTACCCCTGCAGCGGAGAAGACCGAGGAAAAGCCTGTACCCCTGCGAGTTGGGAGAAGCTTCAAGGCATTGCTCGCACTTCCGTAGATGCAGCAGTTTGATATCTGAAGCATGCCTTGTTCGCGTAGAGGCTGTGGCGGCCGCTCTTCGTCAGGGTCAATATCGTAGTTGGGGTTTGCAACGATTATTGACTGGTTGAATCGAAGTGCTTTGCCAAACAGACCTAGACAACTCTCAAAGGTTGTTGAGAAAAATGTGTCTGAGGCGGTGTGATGTTCCGCCTGCGGTGACGTCCACGCCAGGAAATCCTGAGTCATGAGGCCCTGGCCTGTCAACATCCAGATGAGAAGATTTGAGATGCCTTGTCTGGTTGTCAATTTGTGCCCTGGAAGCTTCGCGCGGAATAAGGAGGCACCAGTGGTCCTCTGGCGCACCGGGTCTGCTTGGTCGCGATCATTTGACTTTGACGCGTGACCCACACCCTGTAGGAAAGACCGTAGCTCCTCGCGACCTGCACCAATGCCCTTCAGCTCATTCAGCCTCTCCCGAAAGATGAGCGCCAGCACTGTCAGATCTGGAGGATTGCCATGATCAAACAGTGAGGCAGTGGATATGCTCGCCATACTGCCACGGTCAACCTGACTTCGACGACCGGTGTGTGCCTTCTTTGTTGAAGACCCAGCTACATCTTCCGTGATCGTTGATGGGTCTAGTTCTTCGATGCTGATTTTCCGTCCTGTCAGGAATTGGATTCCCTGGCGATATACCAGATTACCAAGGTTACCGAGGGCATCCCGATGGTCGTCTGTCACGTTATCGGCGAGCCAAGATCGAAGTGGTGCCAGTGTAGACTCTGGATCAGAGAGGATCTTCTTGTCTAACCGAGCTTCTTCAACGACTTGGTGAGACCACAGCAAAGTAGGGGAAGAGATGAGATCCGTGATGGCGCCTGCAAAGAAAACACGTTCGTCGCCTGCAGCTTCTACAATCGCCGAGAGCACTGCACCACGGCAGATAGTGCGTGCGCGTACAGCGTCGATGTCACATGTCCTCCGACGTGGGGTGTTAAATGTGATATCAGCTTCAACCAGGTGAGGCAGGATCAATTCGCGCTCGATCAAGGTCCGCAGTACTTCATGCGCCCGGCTGTATAGCGCTGTTTCGCCATTCCTTGCAACAGGAAAGTCTGGGAGTGGAATTTCGGCCCTCGATGTGTCGCTAGACCGCAGCCCGTACAAGTCCCAGGGTATTGTGGGTTTCTCTGTCTTCTTCTTGGACCGTTCCTTGTGCGCAGCACGCTGATTGGCTCTGCGAGCCTGGACGTAGGACACAATGTGGTTGATGAGAGACGCATACTGTGGATAATTGGTGAGGAGGGTGCCATCACGGTGGGATTGAAATAGAATAGTCGCGAGGGTATCAAAGCCTCGCGCGAGGAAGTCATACACGATGAGGATGGTGCGAGCCTGCTGCCACCGAACAAACGCGCTTATGACGGACAAGTTTACCGCCTGCTCGGCAAGTATAGGCGACAGCGCCACAGCATCTTTGACCAGTGTCCATGTCATGGTGATACTAGCACTTTGTGAGCCTAGCGCAGGGCTGCTGGATGGCACCAGTGGAGCAAAGTCAAGCCAGCATTGACTGAAATTTTGACGCCGTGTGATAGTCTCTATCTTGGCAATTGCCGTGGACAGAGTACTACCTGGGTGCTGCAGATCACTTTGACGCTGATTGGGTGCCCCTGCAATTTCTGCCTGAAGCCGCGCCCGTTCATGTTTGAGTCGAGCAAGGTCAAATAGAGCAGATATGAGATGGACGTTGGGGAGATCATCGGAGAGCTCTGCAGATAGATCATCGTTGATTTGCAACACCCGCACAGCGCGCGTGGGCATCCCGTCGTGTTGCATATGATACTCCTCTATCAACTCTGATGCGTTGCTGCATTCCTATGTTAGCTATGCAATTAATATGTAGCACAGAGGCTGCACGTACGGGAGTTCAGATCTGTTCTGCCATTGGTCGTGCTCTGCAGAGTACCCCTTGTACCTCACCTGATAATAAATATCAGGGCCAGTAAATTTCTGAGGTGCCAAAGGAGGGTAAGAAACAAGATATGGACAATCTTATGGAAAAAACCCTTACATGGCCAACAACGGCTTCAACTTCATATTCATCGTCAGAGTCTAACTCGGTCTCGCCGTCGGATGCACTCTTCCTGGCGCTTGCCTGCTCACAATGGCCGGATCGCTCCAAAGCATCCAAGGTTCTGGCCCTCTTCGTGGGTCGTTCCGTTGAAGCTGACAGTGTGTGCTGGTTGCTAGTGCTCTTCTGACTCCTCTGAGAATCAGAAACATTGCAGTCGACAGCAGAAGCCTTGCGTTTAGGAGCACGCGAGGCCATCAATGAAGAGCTAGCGGTGGGCACTGGCTGCGAGCTCTCGTCCGAGTCAACAGGTACAGGAAGGGGAAGGGGCTGCTGCAATGCTGATGATGATGGTGCCACATCTGCGAAACGGGCATGAAAGGTGTCACGAAGTTCAGGAAAGTATGCGGCATCTGCGGCGCTTGATAAGAATGTCTGGAATGCCGCAACATTCTCCATTTGTAGCCTGTCACCAGCATACACGATCAGCACCGTACACTCTTTTCATTGGCAGATACTAACCATGGGTTTTCATCTTCGCCAAGCACCAGTTCATCGCCATTTTCAAGGATTACCCTCCAAGCCACCTAAATAAACTCTAAGTAAGAAATGGTTCCATAGAATATAAGATCATGGATTATACCTTTCCAACTCCAGTTTGCTCCTTCGCCACCACTTTCGAGACTTTTCGGTGAGGCTGGGAGCTGGGTTCAACCGGCAGTGCAACGCTCCTCGCTGCGATCGGCCGAAGCTCCAGACCCTCCAAGGAACGAGAGTGCGCCGCTCGCAAGCCCCTTTGGCGACTCTTGTATGCAGATTTTGTCATGTTGAGGAAAATAGCAGCATTGTTGGCCCATTGCCCAGAGTAATATGACTCCATTCGAGAAAACTCTTCCTCCTTTCCAGCTCGATCGAACTCGGTCAAGTGAACGCGCTGCAGCTCTTTTGTGTCGTCATCGCAGAAGCGAATATGACCGAGAAGGTCGTTGACAGACATGCCATGGAGCTCGAGTCGTGCAGCTGTAAGGCTATTCATGAAATTGAAAACCAGCTCATGTGCCAACCGAGAAGCTGCGTCTACAGGAGATCCCAGCACGTGCCGGCCATGGTCAGCAAAGTTCCTAGATTTCATTTCGCTGGCACCTCTTGTGCCAAAGTTTCCGAAGCGCGTAGCCGGAGTCACCGCCATAGCACTTGTGCGCTGCACAGCCTGGGCGCTGTGATACACAACATAGCCGCAGCGGTTGACCTTACCGGCATTCTCCCAGAGCTTCGAGAGTTCGTCCAAGCTTCCGCCATCTAGTCTGCTGCCTGGAGTTTGGCTTGAAGGCGAAAACCCAGAGTGGAGGTCATTGCCTCGGAAGACCAAGGCAATTACCCAAGCATTCATCTCGCGACAGTAGAGGCCGCCGCGAGCCAGAATAAAAGGTCCGGGGTCAGCACCTGAGGTAAACACGTTCACAATTGCACATAGTCGCATGTGGCAATGACGCACCTGGTGGCAGTCGGAGAAATAGAACAAAGAGGGTCGGTCTAGTGGGATCGTCCCCTCCGTCGATATGAAAAAAACCCTGCAAGATACCAAGCACTTTGATGAGGTCGCCGAAGCATAGGCTTGAAGAGACATTAAACTGCACGGAAGTACCGCAAGGCCCCATGCCTCCGATAGAGAATACATTGTTGATGCCGCTATGAAAGTTGTTGATCTCCATCTCCTGCTTGGAAAGGCTTAACGGCATGAGGAATTGATAGAGCATATTGAGTATGACGAGGACGCGCGCGATGACCTTGCGCGCTTCGGAGCTGATATCTTGTGCAGCAGGCACCACCGTGCCCATACCGTTGCCCTTTTCCACCGTAGTTGCTAGGCTGTATGAGCCGTCATACGTTCTTCCGGACTGCTCACTTGGTTTGGCTGAACGATCATTCCTCTTGAGGCCCTCGTAGGTGAAGAGGGGTCGTACGTTGTCCTGAGCGGTAGCGCCGATGCGACCAAATGAGATGAAATACAGCTCACGAAGTAGAGACTCGATAGTGGAATATTTGGGATGGGAAGAGAGGGATTCGAGAGTGTGGAGAACAAACGAAGTGACAGGGCGTTCGGGTTTGCCGTCGACCTCGAACACGAAGGGAATGCCGGCAGGCATTTTCACCATTCCTGGAATTTCCACTGCTGTGAAACGCTGATTCGCATCATCCCAGAGCGGCGCAATACCGGGAGGCGTCGTGATTGACATGAGGTGATCCCGCTCAGCATTTAACGGACTTGAAGCGGAGCTGCGTGGCGCCGTGTAACACATGCCACACGCCCATCGGTTGTCCTCTTTCAGCACCCAGGTCGGCGATAGCGGATATGTGTATCCTAGCGGTGGGGATCGCGCTTCGGGCGGTGACAAATATTGTGGGGGTAGATGAGGTGGTGGGATAAATGTAGTGAATATAAACTCATCGCGTGGCGGGTGTGTTGCTTTGGCGACTGCCAGTGAGGTACCGAACGGCAGTTTCTGCTTTCTTGTAGCTGCGGGCTGAATGCTGCCTGTGTATCCGAACGCCTTCAGCTCCTCCGGGTCTGAGATACGGACCTCATTGGAGGCATCGTGGCGTTGACTCGAGGTGCTGGTGTTGACAACGTCGGCGTTGGATGATCCTTCTGAAACCAATGGATGAGGTTATGCGCTCGGCAACAGGAGTAGAAGAGCTCACGGAATACATTTGTTTCAGATAACAACAGCTGGCTTATGTCGAAAGCATCTGGCCCGTTGCGCTCAGCCATGTCGGCATCAAACGCACCTTGAAACGTATATCCGTGAGACCGAAAATATATCAAGGTAGCAAAAGAGCTCACCCAATGTGTTCGCATACAAATGTTTGTCACCGTTGTGGTCATTTGCAGTGTCTGTCCCACTGTCCGGATCGCACTCTGGGTCATAGTCAGTATTTTATTCTTGTTGAAGAGCATCGGATGTCAAAGCTTACCAATATTGAGCATGGATTGACCCATTAAGGACAGGACAACTGAACTCTCATCTTCGTCGTCTGATTAAATCGAGTGCGATATCAGTACACAAACATCCGTGCGAATTCAAAACTACAACTTACCTGAATCCGCCGAATCGCCAGAGAACAATGCGTCGGACCAACTTAGCTCCTTGCGCTTGGCTGGAGCCTCGGAGCCTGCTCCTAACACACACAGTTCAGTTTAGAACCAGATGACAAGGCAAAGCGGCACACGCACCTACTGCCAAGACGTCCGAGTCATGTTGAGGTTCAGGCTGCAAGGCGCACGTTAGTGATGATGCGCATACATATGTGGTGCACCGCCGGTAAAGGTGACTGGGGCGTGGAGTTGTCGGGCAGTGCGTCGTGCAGGTGCTTGGCGGGCAACAGTCGTGCTGCACACGCATTCCGTCTGTGCGACGCTGTGCACGGTGCCTGAATGCGTTGCAAAACCAAAACGCGGCGCGCAAAGCACGGCGCCTCCAACTTGCGGCCTTCTGTATGCACCAGAGAGACCTTCATCTGCAGTCTCGACCGCGGCCCGCCTCACCAATCGTACACCGCGGCCTGCCTCACCAATCACCATCGTAGATTGGAGATGACGTACTAGTGTTAACGCCTCCGCGTATTTTTGAGCTGCCTGCATGCCGGTGATACTTTCCATAATACCGGCCAATTTGTCCATTTTGCTGAGTAGTCTTTGGCAGGAGGGAAAGGATAATAGGAGAGGAGGATAAGGATGCAACCCGCAAAGAAGTGCAATTACTCCTAACCCTAGGAGCAGTGGCTGTGCGTAAGCGCTGGGGTACAAATCCTGTGATTTCGACGGTCGATATCACAGAATTTGTACCCCAGCGCTTATGTGCACATGTCGAGATCTCCCTATTTAGAAGTCAGCCTTGTCTCCGTTTCCCCTTCGTCTCGCACCGATTGTCCTGCATCGCAACAAATCGCGCGAACGCACTCAGCACCTTTCATACTCCTTCGGAGGTCGGTGTTGTCTTGCCCAGTATGTACTTAGGGTGTTCTTTCCCTGCAGCCTACAGTAAGTTTGCAGTAAGTACCCCGAGCCTCATGCCAAAAGTCTTTCCAGATCAAGAAGAGCGATAAGGACGCTGGATTAGAGAGAGAGACATTTCTGGAAGGCACACAATCCGCTGCATTCGCTGATAATATATGTGCGTAGTCCATTCCTTTGTCGTGCTCAACCTCCTCACTCGGTGTAGCAGGATCAACCCCATGTCAGTCTACGCGTCACTCGACGGCATGGTCCGCGCGTTCGACCTCGTGCGCTACTGCAACTTCCGCACGTTCACCTCACCTTCCCCCGTCCAGTTCTCCTGCCTCGAAGTGTGGCGCCCTCGATGCCGGTCTGGTACCCGCAGCACGATGCCTGCGAATTATCCGCCTTCGCACACAGACTCCCTGCACCGCCATTGACGTGCCATCCGCCACCTGCCCGCATTACATTCTCCATACGCCCGCTGGGCCTCTCACCGCAACGCACGTCATTCACGCGACGAAAGGATGGGCCCCGCACCTCCTGCCCGGCATGCTCACGAAGATTGCGCACACATGAGCGCGCAACGTGCTGGATGCGCGCTCGCTCCGACAGTGCTCTCCAGCGGGCGCACGCACGTTTTCTACGTAGGCCACCCGCACGGGATGGACTACC
Source organism: Auriscalpium microsporum (assembly GCA_019914985.1). Taxonomy (NCBI): domain Eukaryota; kingdom Fungi; phylum Basidiomycota; class Agaricomycetes; order Russulales; family Auriscalpiaceae; genus Auriscalpium; species Auriscalpium microsporum. The sequence goes on from JAHLMG010000019.1 coordinate 492,834, forward strand.
TCACACAGTTGCCCGGCGCGCGCGGCACCCTCGTCTTCGGCGGTGGCTCTGCGCCGGCGGGACACATGGTCCTGGCGGAGGTCAGGTGTGCGGACGACGCGCGGGCATTGCGAGCCACGTTGGCGGGGCGATGCCGGTGTTCTTTGGGCACGCGAACTGTGGTGCGGAGGGCGTCGACCTGCTCGACACTCGCGGCGAGGCGCGCGACCTCGATGACCGCGCGGACAGCAAGCTGCCCGGCGTGCAGCGCGGCGACCTCTCGCGGCGGTGGGACCGCCCTCCTGGCGCACCCGCCAAGTGCGTGCGCTTCGCGCCGGTGGGGCGCGCGTAGGCGGCGGCGTCGACGGAGGGCCTGCTCGTGTACAGCATGGACAACGCGCTCGCGTTCGACTGCCACTCGAGCTCACGCCGCACTGGGCCGTGCTGCGCGCGATCGCCGCGCTCGAGCACCTGCGCGCGCTGGTGATGGCGCTGCGGCTCAACGAGGCGCCACTCGGGTTGACAGTATGGGAGCGCACGCCCCGTGCTCAGGAGGCGACGCCAGGTGCGTGTTCAGAAGGTGAGTGGATGGTGAGTGCTGTACACGACAGCTGCGTGGATGATCTAGAGCGAATCACAGCGCTGATCACCGACAATGTGCTCAAGGCGCGGCGCCGAATGGCGCATCGTTGACGTCGGCGGGTCGCGGATCAGGCTCCAGGTGCGTGTACTCTCGTGCGGCTCGACACTCGCTGATGGGCGTGCCTTTTCGCAGCGTCGTAAGTCCGCCTCAGTGAGAGTGTGGATCGCGCGCTGATTTTACTCGCCACAGAGACATGGGTCCCGTTCTTTGACGATGGTGCTTCGCGCCCCGGGCCTGCAGACTCCGCTGTGGTGCGCTGGCTAAGTGCGCGCGTGTGCAGTAGATGTGATCACATTCCTCGCACCGATATCCTCGTTCGACCAGCCGCTCGAGGAGGATTTCAAAGTGAGCCGCCTCGTACGTGTCTCCTCGACTCGGACCACGCCAATGTATGTCGCTGACGCGCGCGCGTGTTCACAGGAAGACTCGGTTCTGCTGTGGAAGCGCGTGTGCTCGAACAGACTCCTCGCGAACGTCGACCTCGTGCTCTTCCTGAACAAATGCGACATCCTTCAGCACAAGCTCGAGTCGGTATCCAGCTGTCGCGATACGTTCGCTCGTACAGGGCGAACGACATGGAGACCGCGTCGAAATGTGCGTGCGCGGAGGCCGCAGTCACGAATATGCTGACACTGGCGGCAGATTTCCGCGGCAAGTTCAGCGGGATACGGCTGGGTTCTCGCCATGCACCGCACAGATTTTCTGCGTCGTGCACGTTTGTCACAGTACGTCCGAGTCCTTCAGCCTCTTGCCGTGCGCGTCTCCTCTCACCACCCCCCGGGGATTGTAACCACAGCGGGTATTTTTGCGAGAGGTACGTACTTGTGTCACGTCCGCTGAGCTGACAATCGTGGTCAAGCTCACACGCACATTCCGCAGACGAACTTGTCCACGATCGCGCGAGGCGCTGCCGCTTGCGAAGGACGGCGCGGTCATGGGTGGAGCACGGACGTTCTACTCTTCAACGTTCAACGCGAAGGCGAGGGTCGCCGTGTCATTCATTTTCGGCGGGTATGCGATGAGGCGGTGGCCGATATGAATTGGTGACATGCGATGCCATAGGAATGCGCATTAGTCTGCTTACAGAATGTGAATGTTTTATATGAATATTAGATTAGAACTGAGCTGGATAAATAGTCTGCATAAGGGCGAGGCCGCGCGTCCATGACGCTACGAGGTCAGACTGAACGGGGCTGAGGAGCCATGGGGACACAAACTGATCCAAATATGCAACAACTTCCTGCGACTGCACAATATCCACAGGTGGGTCAACAATAACGCTGTTCAGGTGGTCGGGAGGGCCAACTCGACCGACCCACGACGTCGCTCCTTCTCTGAGAGGATTGTTGCTCCGCTGGGAGTGCAACAGGTCGTTCTCCCGGAGCCCTGACCAGTCGACGCCGTACATTTCCAACTCCTCCTCATTCAGCTGCCCGTCGTCACTTGATGGCATCAGGTATCCGTTCGGCAGACGGTCTCCGCGAACGCCGTGGACGAGCATGTCAAAGCCGAACATGTCTGCCGGAGAGCGTCGGGGGCCACGGCCGCGCCGCATTTGAATCTTGTGATTATTCCAGCTCTCGGCAAAGAAGTTGAGCTCGGAATTAATCAGTGGGAGGAAGAGGTGATGCTGAAGCCATGTGTGGGCCATATTGTTGGCGTCCAGACCGTGGTGAAGCTCGAGCTGGGTGAAGAATTGGGCCCATTTTGCACCCACTTGGGCCGTAACATCAACCCAGAGGCGCTCAATGCGAACATTATGAATGCTTCTAGAGGATTTTGGGAACTTCAGTGATACACTCTAACAGATAGAAGACAAGAACGCGCCTTCCCCAGATATAGGAGCCCCGGCGTTGTCCACGAAAATACTCCATCCATGCCGCAACCTCCAGGTTCTCCGTGCCGTGGTCTCCTCGAAGGCGCGAAGGGACGCCGTACTTCTCGGCACCTGAAAGAAACACAGCGAGCACTGTGGATGCTCGATTGTTGTTGCTGGCTCGGAGAGCCACGACAAGGCGGGAATAGCCATCGATGAACCCATGGATGACGATTCGCCAGCGGATCAATCCTTCGCAGATGCATTCCCAATGAATATCATATGGATCGTGGCAAAAAGAAATCACTCACCGTGCTGGCCGTCATGGTGCCATAACGCGTTGGGCCCAGCTACACGGTACTCGCGTCGACCAATGGTGATGCGTTGGAATACGCGCTGCACAGGATTGATCCGCATCAGAGAGGCTTGGACCCGTCGGCGGGGGACCCGGTGACCAAGCTGGCGTAGCATCCCATCCAGCATACTCAACTAGTCTTTAAAAGGCCATTGCAGAGCATGGCAGGACGATTCCTTCAACACATTTCAGAATATCTCCTGGTATTATTGCATCTATCTTGTGTGAAATTCATATGTAATTCCAGGGTGAAATTCATATGCAATTCCAGGTGAAATTCATATGTAATTCCAGGTGAAATTCATATGTAATTCCAAGGTGAAATTCAAAAGATATTCAGGTGAAATTCAAAAGATATTCAGGTGAAATTCAAAAGATATTCAGGGTGATATTCAGGAGAAATTCAAAAGATATTCAGGGTGATATTCAGGAGAAATTCAAAAGATATTCAGGGTGATATTCAGGAGAAATTCAAAAGATATTCAGGGTGATATTCAGGAGAAATTCAAAAGATATTCAGGGTGATATTCAGGGGGAATTCAAAAGATATTCAGGGGGATATTCAGGGAGATTCAAAAGATGTTCAGGGGGATATTCAGGGAGATTCAAAAGATGTTCAGGGGGATATTCAGGGGAAATTCAGGGGAAATTCAAAAGATATTCAGGGGGATAATCAGGGGAAATTCAAAGGTGTCTAGACACTGATTAATTGACAATCTTCCTGCCATTGGGATAGTATTAGAGATATGATAGATCAATTATTTTGCTTTATATGTATAATGCAAGTGCTGCTGTGCGTCCTTCTGCTTCATATATATTGATGCTTTCCCTTGGTCCCTCATGGTTGAACCTGGTTTTTGTTGTCATACCATCATGATACCAAGTTTGATCTTGAAGGTCAAATACACGTGCAGTAAAATGGAACCCACCATGATATATAATACCTGCCAAACGGTAGACACGTGTTGCATGGTCTTCAGCAATATGTATGCTTTTACTAAGTACAACATTATGCTTTGAGATTGACAACATCAATACAGGAGGTAGCTCACCAACAAACTTAGTGACTATTGTCAAATGATCTCTACATATAGAACACAAGTTCTCTGATTGTCTATGATGTGTATTCATAAATTCATTGGTATTAGTGGCACCAGAGTAACAGGGATCCCATAAGGCAGCAGGTAGAACATGCCGTTTGTCAATACGATGACACCTTACACAACTTGTTTCATCGACCACAGAGCCTTTGTCATTTTTGAATAATTCTATACACATGCTTCTAATATCTGTGCCATCTACAGCATTGTTGGGAAATTCACGAGGGTCCATGTTACGTATGCTCATGCGCACAAGGTCACGTTCTGCCTCTGCTGTCCTACCTCTCACAGGATGTGACCACAAATCATTCATAAGATCTAAATGTTGATTCTTTCCCAGTATGTGTGTATTCCAGGTACTGCTTTCTGCTGCAAAAACATTTCTAAGAATTGTAAAAGTACTATCATAAGCACAGCTAAGAGTCTTTTTATCCCATCTCAATCCTTTGATTTTTACTTCAACTACTGTGGCTGCAGAGGCAGTTGCAGTCTTCCTACGTTTTGAAGAATTTTCTGGTGCAACAGTTAGTATATCTTTCACAACTTCAGTTTCAACTACCTCTTGAGCGTACTTATTAATTGTACTTACTTTTGGTGTGGTAGTAATAGAGTGTGTGTTTGCTCTGTCAGTAAAAGGGAGTTTTGTCTTTGCATGTGCAGGAGGCTTTTTCAGCAAAGTCCATTCCAAGTCTGGTAGTACTGTCACTTTATCCATGGGCTCTTTTGCAGACCAGGATATGGCATTATGCATGTGCTTAGGTATGAGTGGTTTGCCAGAGTTGCTCCTATAATCCTGATACTGTCTTACTAGAGCAGTACGAGTTTTAGCATTTATACCTTCAGGAAGTTTACCCATATATCTCAGAGTGGTAATATGGTCTAGAATCTCCAATTCACGAAAGTTTTGCCGATCCCATCCAGATAACCCTCCCTGAATCTTGTGTGGGAAGAAGCCTTGTACAATCAGTGTTCCTTCTAAAGATGATCCTCGTGACAGTGCAGTGTAGTATGACTGATGAGTGCGACAGTTGTGCAAATCTACTACATTGTATTTGCGAGTTCTACCTTGGGAAGCAAAGTCTGTCATTGCAAAATTGGGAATTACTGGGACTTGCTCTCGACTTATACGCCAAGGTGTGTCATCAGGCATCTCACAGACCAGATCTTGTTTCTGTTGTGACACAGGTACTACATTTTGACTCAAGCCAGGTAACTGAATATCTTGGGCAGGATTACTGAGATGTACAAAGACAGTCTCCAGTGCTTGCTTGTCATGTGCAATGTCTTTTGCATGCCACCCTATAACAGTACCTTCTGCACCATTTGTTACACCAAGCTCAGTAGCTTCATTCTTCTTGATCATTATGTGCATGCCTTTACATAAAGACAGTATTCCAGGATGGTGATCTGTTACAGCATGAGGAAGATTCCACAGTATTTGTTGTGGGCCAAGAGCAATGGCATTTGATGTGCGCAAAGGATCAACAATGTCTGTATTCTTCCGCTTGCGACCTGGCTTTTTCTCTGAGTCTGTATTTGTTCGCCATTTATCAATTGAATAGAAATGTGTGAGATGCCGGTGATGATCCTCTGCAAACTGCCGACTATTCATTTCGTTTAGACGATCACGATGTGAATTCAGACCAGTGATGACTGATACGTATCTAAACTCAGGATCCCAAATATGAGGTTGATCTTCACCACGCCCAGCAATCCGTGTACGTAGCAATGCAATATCTGCATCAGTGCATGAACGGTATCTCATATTTTCAAGAGCTGTGCGAAACTTGGCATCTTCAGGAGTCTGAGTCTTCTGACGCATATTTTGACGAAGTATAACAACATGTGTTGACTGATGCCAGGTAGCTTTGCCCATAATACTTTTCTGCACCTTGTGACTATTGGTTGTATGTAAAACAGCATCTGGAGTTCTTGAGTATAATGCAGGACTTGTAGAAGGTGGGGGTAGCTGAGCAAAATCACCTGCAAAGACCATGTTTTTACCTCCATATGCAGTATCATGAATCTGCATTGCAAGACACATCTGAGCACTTATATTGTACAAGCTTTCACAATCTACCATCGAGATCTCATCCAAGAACACATATTGAACATGCTTAATACGCTCATGGACTTCATTCAAAGCCATCCAACTTTGTTGTGTTCCAAAACCATTAATACCTAGCACTGAATGATAGGTTGATCCTGAAACTAAAGCAGCTGCAGCACCTGTTGGTGCAAGAACTAGAAACTTATATTCTTGCTTCATTTCCTTGAAAAAATGCATAAGTGCCTTTATGACTTGGGACTTGCCTGTGCCTCCCATACCACCCAAATACATTTTAAGCTGTTCAGCAGCAGGGTCAAGGACATGGTTTGATACAATACGAAATGCGCGCTTCTGTTCAGTATTCAAAGTAAAAAGTTGAGCAGTCTTAGTTACAATTTCTCGCTGCTCTTCTGTTCCTGCTGTATGAGCCTCTGTTAGATATGCAAGGTCCACCAATCTCACAGTGTTTTCCAAGTCCTCCTTTTGCCCTTGTGCTGAGTTTGTGGCACTTGCTGCAGATGCCTGTTCAGCACGTTCATCTATTACCTTTTGCTTCTCTAAAGTTAGTACTGTTTTCCAGTGTGCAGCTGACTTTACAGACCCATCAAACAGAGGCTCAGTATCAATATCCATTGGAATACGGCCCTTGCGTTCCAGCCAACCAGTCTCATGCATTACCTTTTCAATCTGAGTCATCTGGGTCAATCGATTCAAAGTCTTTTTCCCGATCACCTGCCACTGACTTTCCAAGGCCTGTGCTAATTCTGTAAGATCTATTCCATTAGTATCACCATCATCTTCAATAGTCTGATCTAAATGCTCAAACATCTGATTGAATATTTTACCTGTCATATCTCCCTCTGCATTACCTGCTTTGCGCTTAGCAGCATAATCATCTCGAGCATCATTGCATTCATATTTGATCTGCATGAAATCCATGACGCGCCTTTCATTGTCAGAAAATTCATGACTCTCAAATGTGCTTTGCCATGTATCTCCACTATCTTTCAAGTCTTGTGGGACACGCCAAGGTTTGAATAGAGCTAGCATAGTTAAACAGTACTCCTCAATGTTACCCTGATCACGTCTTGGAAGAGATCCCCCTAAGAAATTTGGCACTTTTGATTTATCTTCTTTACATATCCTAACTTCATGTGTACCATGTTGAGGATGCGTAGAAATAAATTGATAAGACTGTGTCTGACGGGGTTTCTTAGTCTGTTTGGAACCATATGGAGTGTAATTTGAGTCAGGATCTTCCTCTGCAAGATGGAGTCCTTCTACATCCGAGTCAGTGGTGTAGACAAATGCCTTGTCATCATTATCTTCAGATTCTGTATCTGCATCCCTTTTGTCTGCTTTAACTTTACCAGGTTTTGCTCTAGATCTACGTTTGAGTGTTTTAGTACATGTTCGAATCCAGTCATAGACATTCATATTTGTCAACTCTTTTGGCCGGCATGTATAGTCCATAATAGCACTTTGGCCAACTATAAATCCTTTGATATTCTTCACAACTACTGTAGCATCTAGTTCATTATCAGAGGCATCATCCGGTGACCAAAACCGTAGAATCTCATTGATATAGTTCTTCCAATAAAGCTTGGCAAACAAATGCATGGTATAGTGGTCAGGATGTCCTAGTAGATATAAAGACGCCATTGGCCCTCCGATCTCTAGACGCACATTCATATTATTCACAATCTGTACCATGAGTTTCTTTGCTTTCTGTAAACTAGTCAAGCTCTCATCCTCAAGTGTAGCATTCCTTTCAAATACAGTGCGAACAGCATCAAACATGACATGTGTTTTGAGAGGTGTCTTTGTAATATAGTCTGTGATGTATGCAATAATGGACTTTATTGCTGTGCCTGATAACAGACTTGTGACATCTGAGTTGCACCGAAGCAAATAAGTGAGGACATAAGAAAATGTATTGAGCCATGCTTCATTTTGACGCATATTGATGCTGCCCGTCTCAGAGTCAACTGTGGTCGTAGGATTTGTATCTCGCGGAAATCTGGACTTACATGTTTCATGTTTTGGGTCAGTACATCCAGCATGATGTTTGTGCTTGTTGAGACGAAAGAGAAGGTCGTCAACAGTAGATTCAAATTCTCTTTGCCACTGAATATATGGCTTACAATTTATACAAGTGTCATTACTTTTATCTCTGTGACGTTTGCACAATTTGGGTGGACATTTAGGCAATACAAGAGATGGCTTATTATAGTCATGTTCCTTTTCAGCGTCCTTAATTGCTTCTTCAACATGATCTATGGATCCTGTCAAGAATTCACCTGCATGTGCACTCTCAAGATATGCTATCATCTCCCGCTGAAAGTCAGAATTCCGATCAAGAAGTTTATCACGTATCTCTTGGGGAGTAAGGACACCTTTTATCCATAGTAGCATATGCAAATGTAATGTAAGCCGCCCTTGTTGCTCGACAGTGCCATAATAGCCGGCAGTGTCACCATAAAGACCTGAGTGCTTAGAGCCAACACCCAAAACATGTTTGATGAACAAGTCAACCATAAGTTTGAAGAACTTGGCACCTGCAACAGGGTTATTTGCTATTAACCGTACCCTCTCATCCTGCTCATAAAATGTAGGAAATATAGCAGATGGCTGGCCAGCATAGTATAGTGCAATAGGGTGATTAACATCAGATGGGGCAAAGGTAATAAACCAAGATGGGGCTCCAAGGTAAGAAATCAAAGACCATATCTCACTACGCATATTCTTCTTGCTTGCCTTTGACCCTGGTACACCTGCAGCAACAAAATCAAGATCATTCAATATTTGATAACATGCACTCTCAGCATCAGTGGATGCCTTTACATGTTCGCCTTTTGCCAGACGTTCAATCAGCTCTGTAAGAACACCAACATCAACCTTGGCAAGTCGATCTGCGATGCGACCAAAATTGGCTTGTTTTGCCATAAGGTATCCTCCCAATGCACTGCTCTTGACCTGCTGATGATTTAAAGCAACTAGTGGAAACATTGGTTCTAATTGGAAACGTTTGTCATGGTACAAAAGCAAGTGGCGCAACCGTCTTTTATCGCTCATACTTCTGGTGCCATTCTCATTTCCAACACCACCTAGACCATATGGAAACAACCAAGGAAAGATCTGTGGATACAGCTGAGGATTATCATAGGTAGACATAGGGGTATTGGACTGTCCAATTCCAAGAGCCTTACCTCCATTAATAAGATGTTGCATAGCTTGTGCCTTTAGCTGCTCTGTAGACATCCTTTCAATTTCCTTTCCAGTCAGGGCATGTACTGTGAATGGACATGCACCATCTGTAGTAGCCACATCATCATCTATATTAACAGATTTGTTTTCACCAGTTCCTCCATCTGTAGATAACTTATACTCTGTCACAATAGGTACACCTTCTTCCTCATACTCAGCAAGATTGGTATATGATATTTCAAGGTCTCGATAATCAATATGATTGCATTTAAGCCACTCGAGAGCAGATGCAACTTTATTTCTCCGCACCAGTAGAGGGGTCCGTCTAAGGTCTTTGTCTGTTGGTTTTGTCTGACCAATATATACAAAGCCTATAATTTCATTAACATCCTCGCGCTTGGGTGGCAAAGCTGTATATACCTTGGGAGTTGGTGTAGAAAAGAAAACAGCATTAGCACTCATCTTATGCATCCCAGATGACATTACCCGAACTACACATCGGTTGTGACAGACCCGGGAAATCAGCATTTTTTCTGCCCATGAGAGTCCTTGCAGTACTGGTGGGATATCTCCCAACCAATTGCCATTAGCTAGGGAGGTCACTGGAACAGTGCCCCTTTTCAAGCAACGAAGACAATCCTTACATATAAGACCAGAATCATGTAGAAGGGGACCATCCAAAGGCAGGATGGAGTCATCAACCGATGAACGAGGCTGGCGAGCTATATATGTATTTTTTGTTTTTAGAATATCCATATTGAAGCTATCTGCTGTGAATGAGGTCAAGTCAATGTCTTGATAGATAGTGGCGCATACTGCGCAAGCACTTTCAGATATTAGTTCCGGATTCAAACTCGCACAGTAGTCAGATATAATCTGGTGGATGAGTGATCTAGATGGAGGCTTGGGAGGAAAAGTAGAAGTATCAATAGTGTCTTTCACTGCATGCCGATACTTTTGAACTCGCGGAGTACTAGTACTTGCCTTGCTTGGCATATAAGTAGTAAAGAAAGTAAGGTAATCTGTGCAGTCTTTGGTGTGTACATGGTCTTCTAACCGCGCACGAAGAGTGCTAACAGGGGTGAACGATGAACCAGGTATGTCATGCAATTTGCAAAGCTCAACAAGTTTATCCATTGTCAGGCGCAGAAGCATCTCAAGAGGCACCCGTGCTTTGATATATGCCTGAACATCAGAAGAGTTGACAGTGCCAGGCCCATGGGACACAAATATGAATTTATCTGTGCCTTCAGGCACCATTTGAGCTTCAATAATGTATGGAATTAAGTCTTCCCCTGTCCAGGTAATTACTTTGTGTCCACCACCTACCTGGGACAATGTTTGGTGCTCTAGGCTGTCATGTTTTTTCAATATTTGCCCAAATATATACCACATAGCTATGAAGGAAATGATTGCCAGAAGTGTGATGGCAATATTAATATTTCCACTTGTCTGACTTGGAGTTGCAGCTATTCCTATTTGCATGGGATTTAGTGGGCATAGTTTTCCATTTGTTGCCACATTGGACATGGCTTTATTTATTGTCACTTTGGAAATTGCTTTATTTATTGTCACTTTGGACATGAATACACATTTTGTCACTCTAGACATCACTTTGGATAGTGTCCCATTGGACATGGTCACTTTGGACATCACTTTGGATAGTGTCCCATTGGACATGGTCACTTTGGACAAAGCCGCATTGGGCATATCATGCAGGAGCATCTGAATCAGAGTCATTGCAGGTGTGGTGTGTCAGAGAGGGGCAGAGTTATGAAGTTGGGGACCAATGGGTTGCACTGCAGTGCACAAGCGAGCACGTCACAATGCAATTGCGGGTGACAGGTGCAGACGACAGCCGAGTGATACCTAAAGAGGACTCAAAGTCAGAAGCCTGCTGTGCTGAGGTTGCAAGATTGGGCCCGATAGAAGCTTCAGACCAGAAGACGATGTCGTTGATGCAGTGGTGGAAGCAGGCAAAGTGAGTGTTATACTCAAGACGGTCAAGGCGGGTGTCGAGAAAGGCACTGAGGTTGATGAGGCTGATGCTGAGGCTGAGCCAGGCAGAGATGTCGAGAATACAGGCGCTGGTTCAAGGAAGCGGGTGCCGACAGCGGTTAGGGACGTGACGTGGCAGACACGCAAGGAAGCGTTGTATTTGAGGCAGGTAATGTTGGTGCTGTGAGACAGGCTATGAGGTCAACCAAGTTGGCGCTGAGAGGTCAAGGACACGGGTGTGGGGTTCAAGGCAGTGGGCGCTGGGGTTCCGAAGGCGGCGCAAAGGTCAAGGACAAGACGCAGACGCAGACTCGGACTTGCTTATCGCTGACAAACCTGTGCATTGCCCGCATCATCAATTTCTACGCTTCACTTATATTGTGTTGATATTATTTTTCTATATACATCTAATGTACTACATTGTGGAAACAGGAGAGCAGACGGCATGCGGCCGGAAAGCACGAGCAACAAGGCTGGGTGCCAGTGATGGGCGCGCTGTGGCAGCGCAACCGTGATGATGTGGCGAGAGATGGCGAGCCGCATGCCAGTGGAGTAGCCGCGCCGGTAGTGCGAGTGCGACGTACGCGGGCAGTGGACAGCGTGCAGGGGTCGAGGGCAACTTGGGCGGGCGGTGGGTGGCGTACGCAGGCGGAGGGCGACGTGCGGGGGTCGTGGGCAGCGTACGGGGCCCGTGGACGACGTGCGGGGGTCGTGGGCGGCGGTGGGCGACGTGGGCGGGCGATGGGTGACGTGGGCGGGCGATGGGCGACGTGGGTGGGCGATGGGCGGCGTACGCAGGCGGAGGGTGACATGCGGGGGTCGTGGGCGGCGTACGGGGCCGGTGGACAACGTGCGGGGGTCGTGGGCGGCGGTGGGCGACGTGGGCGGGCGATGGGTGACGTGGGCGGGCGATGGGCGACGTGGGCGGGCGATGGGCGACATGCGGGGGTCGTGGGCGGCGTACGGGGCCGGTGGACGACGTGCGGGGGTCGTGGGCGGCGGTGGGCGACGTGGGCGGGCGATGGGTGACGTGGGCGGGCGATGGGCGACGTGGGCGGGCGATGGGCGACATGCGGGGGTCGTGGGCGGCGTACGGGGCCGGTGGACGACGTGCGGGGGTTGTGGGCGGCGGTGGGCGACGTGGGCGGGCGATGGGTGACGTGGGCGGGCAATGGGCGACGTGGGCGGGCGATGGGCGACGTGGGCGGGCGATGGGCGACATGCGGGGGTCGTGGGCGGCGTACGGGGCCGGTGGACGACGTGCGGGGGTCGTGGGCGGCGGTGGGCGACGTGGGCGGGCGATGGGTGACGTGGGCGGGCGATGGGCGACGTGGGCGGGCGATGGGCGACGTGGGCGGGCGATGGGCGACATGCGGGGGTCGTGGGCGGCGTACGGGGCCGGTGGACGACGTGCGGGGGTCGTGGGCGGCGGTGGGCGACGTGGGCGGGCGATGGGCGACGTGGGCGGGCGATGGGCGACGTGGGCGGGCGATGGGCGACGTGGGCGGGCGATGGGCAACATGCGGGGGTTGTGGGCAGCGTACGGGGCCCGTGGACGACGTGCGGGGGTCGTGGGCGGCGGTGGGCGACGTGGGCGGGCGATGGGTGACGTGGGCGGGCGATGGGCGACGTGGGCGGGCGATGGGCGACGTGGGCGGGCGATGGGCGACATGCGGGGGTCGTGGGCGGCGTACGGGGCCGGTGGACGACGTGCGGGGGTCGTGGGCGGCGGTGGGCGACGTGGGCGGGCGATGGGTGACGTGGGCGGGCGATGGGCGACGTGGGCGGGCGATGGGCGACGTGGGCAGGCGATGGGCGACATGCGGGGGTTGTGGGCAGCGTACGGGGCCCGTGGACGACGTGCGGGGGTCGTGGGCGGCATGCGGAGGTTGAGGGCGGCGTACGCAGGTTGTGGGCGGCGTACACAGGTCGTGGGCGGCGTACGCAGGTCGTGGGCGGCGTACGCAGGTCGTGGGCGGCGTACGGGGCCGGTGGATGACGTGCGGGGGTCGCGGGCGACGTGCGGGGGTCGCGGGCGACGTGCGGAGGGCGGCGTACGCGGGCGGTGGGCAGCGTACGCAGGCGGTGCGGGGGTCGTGGGTGGCGGTGGGCGACGTGGGCGGGCGATGGGCGGCGTGGGCGGGCGATGGGCGACATGCGGGGGTTGTGGGCAGCGTACGCGGGCGGTGGGCGGCGTGCGGAGGTTGAGGGCAACGTGGGCGGGCGGTGGGCGACGTGGGCGGGCGGTGGGCGACGTGGGCGGGCGGTGGGCGACGTGGGCGGGCGGTGGGCGACGTGGGCGGGCGGTGGGCGACGTGGGCGGGCGGTGGGCGACGTGGGCGGGCGGTGGGCGACGTACCTGCGTCCTCTCCCCCTCCTGCTCCTGCTCCTGCTCCTTCCCCTCCTCCTTCCCTGCCCACTCTCCGTCCACCCTCAACAGCGCGCGGCTTGGCGCGGTGACGTGGCGCCGATGCGCGGCACGTCCTCGTTGTTGTTCTCTTGCGCGCCCAAGTGCGGTGCAGGGGAATCACTTTGGTGAAAACGAAGGCAAGACGCTGCCGGTCTGAGGTCAAGCAACGTGAGGCCTGGTCACGCCGCCCACCTGCGCCGGCCCGGTGACCTGCCGCCACTGCGAGTAGAATCACGCGCCACAGGCGCGAACCAACCGTGTTGGTTCGCGCCTGTGGCTGATGATGTGCCTAGAACGGTAGATAAGATAGCTAAAATGTTGCTGATGCTGCCCGGATCTGATCGGAGCGCCGGAACAAACCGGGTTCTCGAATTCTGAGCGTTTCATGATTGCACTGAAAAGGTCGCATTAGTAAACGATTCGACTTCGTACCTCAGGGAATCGTAAACCCGCATTTTGATAATGGAGGCGTAGGTCGTAAATGAGTTGGTCCAGGTCGTCGTCACTGATGCTGGACTGTGGGCGCGTATACGACGTGACCCTGAGGTTTGGCACATGCGCGTCCTCGCCATTGCTGCCATGAGCGGAATCTAGGATAGATTTGGTAAATGGGGTCAGCAGTAGACGAAAAGAGCGAAGATCACCTAGAAGTTCATCCCCAGCCTGACCCGGCGCCGTCTCCAACACCTCTAATTCTTCCACCTCCTGCCCATCCACATTTGACCCCGACGAGGAAGCGAATGGGTTCTCCTGAGGCTGAGCGATCCCGTACTCCAGAAGTTCATGCCGCACAGTCGTGCGGCCGATACCCAGGTAATCTGCGATCCCTTCAGTGGTACGATGTTGATAGGCCCAGCGAAGCCATTCTGGGTCAATACGGATGCGAGGGCGGCCCTTGCCCCCGTGATGTACAGTAGTCATGATGATTGGTCTACCGTGGTGGGATTGATCGAGGACGGTACCGTACTGCAAGCGAATGTCATGCCGCATCATGGCAAGACTTTCATTGAGGGTGCCCAGCTCTTGCGGATGGAAAATATTCGCATGCTGTCAAATGACTGCGTGAACTATGATTGAGGTGCAACTGGAGACATACCTGAGAGACCAAGTTAGCATACGCATCCAGGTCATCGCCCAGCCTTGCTAGCACCGTCGAGTCCGCCATAGTCGCCATTGCCTCGTTTGTTGCTTGGACATAGTGATGATAGCGGGCACGAAAGGCGTCCAGCAGCTCTGCACTAGGAGGCGGTTGGTCCATAACGTAGCCAAGGCTGGTGGGACGAATCGCCTGCACGCGCCTGCCAGGGACTGGCAAGGCACGCCCAGATGCAATCTAGAATGTGCCCAGATCTGCTCGAAGCTCCAAAGCGAAGGATCAGCACTGTGCGAGGGGGGAGTGCAGCCTGAGTGTGGATGGGCGTGAGTGACGAGACGGAAAGCGGGGCACTGCACTGAAGTGCACCTTAGCAGATCTGGAGCAAACCACAGCAAACGCCGACCACACCGTAGGAAACCTTAGACACACCGTAGCAGATCTGGAGCACACCGTAGCAAATTCCGAGCACACCGTAGCAAACTCCGAGCACACCGTAGCAAATCTCGATCACACCTTAGCAGATCTCGATCACACCGTAGGACATCTCAGCCGCGCCACTCCTGCGCAGTACCTCGAGGGTGTAATGGGCGGTCTACTGATATCATAGAATTGTGTGTAGCATCAGGTTCTCAATCACAGATTTACAACATGAACTGTGAATAAAATACATTGACCGCTGAACTCGGATGCACGATAGCAACTGGATCTCGTTCACGGGAATGATGCATTACGTAGGTTGATCTCGTGCTCGATTTTACAACGAAAAAGGCGGTCATAGGTAGAACTGTCCCGGCTTCCAGGACGGAGTCCAGTCTGCCTGGTAGCGACGCCGCAGGGTGTAGCCACATTCCTGAAGCCACTCCCGGTGCTTGACCCACCACTTTTCTGCGAGGGTCAATCCTCCTGGGAAGTCAACAGGCGGAGCTGACTGATAAAGCTCGTTGTCGATGAGGGGAGGTCGCATATGTGAGTGATCAGACAAGCAGACCTGCGCGATATTTCTACGGACAGTGCGGGTTGGTTTTCATTTTGTGGATCCGGCCGCTGGTATTGTTATAGCTGAGATGAGGAACAAGGAACCAGGAATGCGCTAATAATCGTAGTGCAACGGGTGTCGGCATCTGCCGGTGGCAGAGTCACAGCGGGCCGGCCCCGACACCGCCCCTTTCATCTTCGCCTCTCAACATCGACGAGCTGCGTGCTCCACCACCCTCGACGACAATGTTCTAACCATAGGACGCTCATCAACATCCCCGCACGTATGTTAGATTTTATCCTGGCTGGTGCGCCGGCCCAGAGTGCAGCGGCCGTGCCGACGGCAGCAGGTCAAATGCCCGAGGGTGCGTCTTATTTCCTTCCAGCCAACTGCAGCTCATGACAATGGTCAGAGAATGATTTGTCTGTCCGGTAATACAAGGCCCTGAGCACCTCCGATGCGTTGAAACAACTCGAACTTCGGTTCGCCAAGGTGTGTCGTGGACCGCCTTCTAGCCAGTCATTCGCCAGTTGATTCACTTGAAATTCAGGCGAAGATTCAGGTCGATGAGTACTACGACAAAGTTCAGGCGGACGGTCGTTCGATTGAGGCAGAGCTCGTGCAGCAGGACCTTGAATTTGAAGAGATGATCAAGATTCAGCAGGAAGAGACTCAGCGGCACGACGCCAAAATGAAAGTCGCTTTTCAGGAGCTAGAAGAGGAGATGAAGCAGTTGGACGGTGTTATAGATCAGCAAGAGGACGAGATTCGCCTGCTGCACTCCGGGATGCAGCAGACGCGCTGGGAAATTGAGCAGGCAAGTGCTTCATTAGAATTGAACTTCTGTGCTAACGTCTCGCCTATCAGGCTAAGAGTGATTACGCAGACGTATGTATCCGAAATTAAATTGAACACCCAGCCCACATTCGCCCATTTACATTCCCGGCAGGTTCAAGCAAAGTTTGACACGGCGGTTCTTGAGGCACGCATTCCATCTTTCCCCGCCGTGCAACATCTGATCCATAGATAAATGCACAGGACGATAAGTTCAGTGATGAGTTGGCTAAGGTGGCAGAGGACGTGATAGACGCACGTACTCTAGCTTTTGGTCCGTCATCGCTTTCTGATCGCTGTCGCCTCCGAAAACACAGGTGACGGCTAGCCTGAATGCCCTATGCCAAGATTTCCTGCTCAAGGATGTGCGTGATTTGCTCATCGCGCGCTACGATCTATCCCCTCACGACGTCTCTATGCCCCTGTCCACGCTGGGCATGTTTACCAGATACTTACTTCTGGCAACCGGGCACAGCTTGACGACGCGGATCTCACTGTTATATTCGATCGTTCGGCACTCGCGTTCAGCAGCGCAGAAAGCGACGTCAACCTGCACACCGAGCTTGGCAAGGTCCGCAAGTTCTTGACACAGGTGTGCGCTGGTCGTTTTTTCTCCCGGCGTCATGCTCATCCCAGTGTGCGGTAGGAGTGAGCGGCGCCGAGATACAGGCCTTGGGAGTGGTTAAATGAAGGCTGTACTTAGGTACTCAGTGGCATCATGAATACCTGCTCGATTTGAAGCCGAGTCGATTTCATGAGTGTATGCACAACACATACACACTACCTAACTCGCCACGCCGCAATCTGATCATACTCCACCGCCAGACCGTCGTCGTAATCCTACTGTGTCCAGCAGGACACATTGCGGCCTCAAACCCGGGTCCGAGCACGCACAGCAGCAGCGCGCTCCCCGCCGCCGCCGCCGCCGCCCCGCGACCTCCAGCGCCTCCTCGCCCACATGAAACAAAAAATACTCACTTGAATGAGCGCGCGGGATCCAATCCGGGGCAGTGGTCATCGCGCGCACGACTGAGCTTCCCTCCCCGGGGGTCCACTTCGAGTGGCGTTGAGACGATGCTCACGAGAGGCCGGCATGCGGCTTGGCGAGAGGAGCGAGGCGGAATAGCGGGAAGCGCAGCAAGTCCAGCGTCGTCTGGACTGCAAAACAGATCTCCGGCACGTCGCTGAGACGGGGCTCATCGGCACACAGCGTGTTTGCGCAGGCCGAGCATGCAAATTCTGGACCAAGTGCAGCGGGAGTGAAAACCGCGACGTCGGATGGAAGAGTGCGCAAAGATGGGGAAGTGAACATCAGATACTAGTAGAGCGACTGGCCCGAGCACGAAGAGGTTTGGGTCTCTCAGAAGAACATACAGCTCTCCCAGTAGAGGCCAGAGAATAGGAAGAGTCGGAGTGTGCGCTACGCAAAAGACCGGGTCGGATAGTGGTTGTGGGCTGCACAGAGAGAGGCTGGGTTGCCTGCGACCGCGGGCGTTGTCAGCTTGGCGTCCTGAGCGTGAAAAAAGTCGCCGTTGCCGTCGATATAGAGCGATACGAATGTATACTCACGGAAGAGCTTCCACCGATAGCTCAGTAAATTTCGTCTGCAGATGCTGGCTGCTGGGATAGCTAACAGGGCTCGGTAGAAATCAGCTGCAATGAGCGGAGAAGCGGGCAGAACGGCGCCCAGAACCCAGATAATAGAGTGCATCGTTCGAAACAGCAAGCTTTAAATGATGAGTGAAGCAGAGTGGGAGACACAAAAGCCGCGGGCGATCAATGCTGCAAGGCGAAATGCCCGCCAGAGGGTGTCGCAGTATGACGTGGGTTGCAGTAGCGAAGGCGGCGTTGCAGTGTCTGATGCTGATGTGTTAGATCAACAGCGTACTCAGGACGACGCAGCGCATGTACTGCGCAGGCAGCGCGGCAGCGTTGCGAGGGCCAATGACGTCCACTGCGTTAGCCAAGACCGCTGCCCACACGCCCCAGTGTCGGTCTCTCCGGTCGGTTTCAGCTTTTGAGATGTACAGCTGGAGGTGCTGCCACGGCTTCGCCTTCACGCATCACGGTGTTTGCGGCTCATCAATGTGAGGCGCATCTTCGACATGACTTTGCCAGCTGGCGAGAGACCGTGACCAGGGTGCGACTCGGTGCGATCGAAAGCAGTGTGGGGAGGCGTACCATTGCCCTATGTTCTCTCCTCGTCAAGTCAACAGCAGGATGAAGACTAGAATAGTCTCCCAACATCGACAACGACGTCCTCGAACGACACCTGAATCATCATCATTAACATATGCATAAGCCGAGAAAATCGATGAGCTACTGATATTCCCTCTGCAACCCATGGATCGTATCTGCGCGGTAGCGTTACTGGTGATGTTCAGGACGAGCGAGAGGATAGGATAGGATAGGATAGGATAGCAACCCGCCAGGGGGTCCCGATGAGGAACAGGGCGGGGGTCCGCGCTACGTAGACGGCGCTGTACATACAAATACATACAAAATCCACGCCACGGATGACAGAACCCCAAAACTGCTTCGTAAATGCCGCACACAGGAGACTGAACAAAAAAGGCAGGAAAGGGTCGCGGAGCAAAGTCGGTGAATCGGGCGACTTCGGCCACAAGAGGCCTTATCGCCCGGGCATACCGTGACTCCGACGTTTTTACCTCCACCCTTGGAGATCCGAGTCGTACACAACGCTCACTAGCATCCCATGCTAGTACTGTGTCAGTCGAAGTGAATGAAGGCAAAGTAGGGTCTTTCGGTGCGTGGCCTCACCGTTGAACCCGACCTACTCTAACAGTCGGCTCTATCTAGTATCAGTCACGGCACAGCTGCCTTGCGCTGTGTCTGAGCGCTGCAGAACTCACCACGCACGCAACTCCATTGTCACTCGCTCCCGTTACCCAGCCTCGTCAGGCTAACCTACTCCGAGCGACGCCGAGAAAGAATGCTATTCCTCCCCCGCTTCGACTCTTCCTGCCCTCGCTGGGTCGCCACCTCAACACTGTACCCTCGACCGCTCAATGCTGCCGCTACGCCCTAATGCTTGTTATCGTCTTGGTGAGCTCACCGCATTTTTAGGCCTCCGCCTCGTACGAGTTCGCGCCGTCATTGAATCTTCAAGCTTCTCCTGCGATCCGGTACCGATCCAACGCTACGTACGACATCGCGCAACGCCGGGTGTACATCCTTTTGTTTCTCCAGAGTATCAGGGAACTTGTTTAGGCAGCGCGTGGTTCAGAGAGGCGGCCCAGTGGCCGCCGCGGCCATACACCGGTGAGCACTCTCGAATTAGGAGCCATTCTTTGCTTCCTACTAGCATTCAGCTTGGTCACTCTCTCCTTGGCGTCGATCACTGTCAGCCACGCCTTTTTTCTTCGTCCGCGGTCTGCGCAGCCTTTCGCGAGATGCGTGGGCAGGGACAAGAGGAGCGGCGGCCGACGCTGCGCGACACGAGGCGCACAATTCCAAATTTTCGTCTACGGGACGGGAACCTGCCCGTGGCGTCCACCGCCGTCTGCCGTGCCCAATATTCTCGTCTGTCTATGATGCCACCCCCAAGTTTCGCGCGCGAGCACACCATAAGCCGCGGCGGAGACTGGCAAATGCTGAGGACTCCGTATCGTCATGCGCTGTACCCAGCCGCCATTCTGTTGTTCCCATGAACGCGTACAGCGATCGCCTACCCTACAGGGCCTGTTTTGTTCCTCAAGTCCGCTTTGAGTATTTGGCGCCCGCTAGCGCATGCGATCACTCGCTGTTGTTTTCGGGGTTCTACTGTGGCGACACTTACTTCTCTTTCCTTCCCTCTCTTCGAGTTCAAACTCACGCTTCCTGTCATGGCCCTCTTACCCTCCACAAACTTGGACACTGCTCACGAAGGCGATAAAGACCAGGCGCCCATTCGTGCCTGGGAAAGGCCAGAGTTTGGCGATGAGATGCTCGCAGACCCTGGGCGGCGTTGGCCTGGCGAAAGAGACTGGTCGCGGCATCAGAAGGATATAGAGGCAGCCGGGTACATGCTTCGCCCTCGTTATCATGAGGATAGGCGGTTTTCTTGGACTCGGTGGAAGCTGCCGCGCAGCTGGTTTGAAGATTGGCAGAGGAGGGAGATCATTGTGAGTCATTATGAAGCATCGGAATCACTTGACTAACTCCTGCAGTCTGCGTACGTTCTGGATGCCACACGAATAGTGGATGGGAAGCAGGTTTTTCTCAAACGGCTGCCCGCCAACCGCACGCCTGAGGAAGCTGAGTTAACGGCGTTGTTCTCCTCGGAGCAGTACAGGCGAAATCCCAAGAATCACTGCATCCCCCTTCTAGAGAAAAAACGGCTCGATGAACTATCCGAGACTCTCCTTGTATTTCCTAGAATGCGCCCGTACAACAGTCCCCGGTTTAGGACGTTTGGAGAGTTTGTAGCGTTCGCCACGCAGATAATAGAGGTGCGCCATTCTCAGCTGGTGTGTCGCAACGATACTCATTCATTTCAGGGCCTTGAACTCATGCACGAGCTTCACATCGCTCACAGGTCAGTAACGTGTAACTCTATTTACCGACTACTTCTGACTGCGCGCAGGGACTGCACTGGTCAAAATATCGTCCTCGATCCGAGCGAGATGTACCCGAACTCCTTCCATCCAGTCAAGATGAACCGCACCAAGAATTTCCACTGGATTGCGAAGTCATACACGCGCACGCAGCGCCCGCCACGCTACTACCTCATAGACTTTGGCTTGTCCCGCTATTACGATCCTGCAGACGGCGTCCCGCTGGACGATGCAGTCCGTGGTGGAGACAAGTCTCCGCCGGAGTTTCGCGACTATCGCAACGGCGTGATACACAATCCTTTTCCGACGGACATCTACTACCTCGGAAACATGCTGCGTACAGATTTCATACAGGTATGAATCTTGTACGCATACATAAGCATTCTCATCCTCTCCACCAGAAATACTACGGCTTCCAATGGCTCGAGCCTCTCGTCGCGGATATGTGCCACGAGGATCCGAGCATGCGGCCACCCATCGACGTTGTCGCGTCCCGATTTGCGGAGGTGAGCGGGGCGCTGACGAGCTGGAAGCTCCGCTCTCGCCTTGTTGGCAGGAAGGACTCTTTCATCTTGGGTCCTTTCAGGTGGATTCGGCACGTTTACCGCACGACGGGGTATATCATCACGCGTACTCAGGCAGTCCCCATGCCTCGGGGATCGAGATGAGGGGCAGTCTCATGACAACGCTACCCGGTCTCACGACAACGCTACCTCCTAGCTCTTACCGCACCCGTTCCACGGTATCATCGTTCTACGTTATCCAAAATAACACGCCTGGATTGCATCGTACCCTACTTCGCGGTTTGGGGCCTCGCTAGGGCACGGTTCGGAGACGCAATATGTATCAACTAAACTATTACTAACGAGAGCCTCCCGAGATCATCGTACCCAATGCTGTAGGCTCGATAGCGCACTTTTCGTGCGCGTGCTGCCGTTTACTTGTCAGGAGGCAGGTGCTGGCCATTGCGTCAGGTCAGTTGCACCGCAGCCTTGGGCCGGGCCTGGAGTAGCCGCTCTTGCAGAATGTCAGATGCGGGCGTACTAGGGCCATGTGGCTGAAATCCACAGTGCAAACGTAGGGCCGATACCTGGATAGGTTGCATGGAATCAGAGAGAGGAGAGTGCCCAAGAAATAGTAGAACGCACATCGGGCGTGTTTAGCGGTGCTGTGCTCTTGCGGTGGTACGCCGTCACATACGATATCTTGAAAGCTAGCTCGGGTCAATACACAGCGCACATAGAAAACGCCAGGAACGCACCATAGACGGGCCCTTGAGTTTGGTGGCCTTTCAGCGCGCATCTCCCGCATACGCCGCGCACCAAATCTGGTCACGCCAAGGCTGAGGTACACCTCCTTCTGCGCGTGAGCCAACCGCCGCCCAGCAACGTTTCGCGGGTCCACAGTTTATCTCGGACAGATCAAAGGTCATGAACGAGAGGCAGAAGCGTCGGTCGTGCGGCGGATGAGCGTGAACTGAAAGCGCCGAGAGTCTGCCATGGGTGTCGGTAGGCGCGGAAAACACACTGTACGTATGGATTTTGTTGGGCAGGCGGCATCGTCAATACTGAATTGATAGATCTAGTAGCGATGAATAGCGCAGAAACTCCAAGCAGCAACAGACGCACGTCAACGGTATCATAGTACCCTGCTCCATGGAAAGCTGCACAGCGGCGCATTTCGTTCTCTAGCCTGCCTCACCTTAGGCCAATCTGTCTCGACTCCGATGGGTTTCTGGCTCGTGCGCTGCATTCCTCCGTAGGGCTGAGGAGCGGATATTAGGAAAAATCAAGCGCGCTCAAACACTGTTACTTACCAATAACCAATGCACCAGTGGACGTTCAGATACGGCAAACAGTCACCAAACGGCCGCCGACAGAGTACGAGGATCTATCGTCGCTATGCAGATGTCGCGCGCGGCCTGCGAGTCGAACGCTTGAGAGGCCAGATAGGATCGCTGGCCGCCTTCTAGGTTGTATGCGTCAATATACCGGTGCGCGTGACTGGAAAATAAACGCACCTGCTGCAGCCCGTAGGCTGCTGACAGGTTCGTGGTCTCTCAGAGACCCTTTGCTGCTATATCTGATAGTCGAGCGTGTCGTCAGTTTCGTCACGATGTGCTCAACGGGCACGCCACGCACCGTTCCCATGTTCAAAGTTGGCTATCCAGAGCTGTGCCATCGTCCCTGGTTTGTAACTCCAACAAATCGTGCCCTTCTCTGACCACGAACATGGCGAGCGTGGTGTGGCAACGAATGTATTCGCAGTAGCGTCGGCCAATGCTTGGAACTCCTTCGCAGCAAGAGGAAATTTGAGATTGTCGCGATGAGAGTACTGTCGACGACAAAAACCATCGTAGCGTAAGGACAGCATATATATGTGTGCAATGATACGCACCTCAGCAACGATGTACAATCTCCATAGTACGGAAGAGCTACAACAGCGCATGCGACCTGCACATTCGCCTCGCAAAGAAAACTCGAATACCACAGAATGTGCAGAGATTGTGAGCATGCGACAAAGTATGGTCGGCCTGGCTGTACGAGGCACTGTCGACCGGACTGGTGGTAGGATGTTACACGTTACAATTGGGGACAGAGACAGCACCATGCAGCTACGCACCATATCATCTGGTCATGGTCTACCTCCAGCTTCGACCTCCACCGGGCCCCCAATCATGTCTGCTGCGATATCCATACTGTCCTGTCCAAAGTGCCAGCCAGAGTTCTTGGAAGCATCAGAAGATGGCCTAAGCGACGACGGGTCGTCCTGCACGAGCAATCCACGTCAACACACATACGCCAGCTCATCAAACACAGCACGTACCGTTTGCCAGCTAACATCCCACCCATCGATCTAGCCATCGCGGCGTCCCTCTACAACATCAACTCTGTCGATATTTGGCCGGTTTGCACATCGAGGCGAGCAGTTGTCCGATGCGAGTTGACGAGACGAGCTCTATTCTCTTGCAACGCGTCAGAGAGGGAGTAGTG
The DNA here is from genome assembly GCA_019914985.1 of Auriscalpium microsporum. Lineage (NCBI taxonomy): Eukaryota > Fungi > Basidiomycota > Agaricomycetes > Russulales > Auriscalpiaceae > Auriscalpium > Auriscalpium microsporum. Next base: position 516,847 of record JAHLMG010000019.1, read on the forward strand.
GTGGCACCCTGCAGGTGCAGATTGTGGAAGTGAAGGTAGACGGACGGTCGTCGACGTCGACTCGGACGTCGTGGTTGCTGGCGGCGGATATACCTCGGGGTTGTGCACTACGCGTGGGAACCTCAGTATGTGACTCTGATGCCGCTGCTACCACCTTGAGCTCGAGTCTCGAACGCCCAACCACGCCCATAGTCTTGAAGCTACGGGTCCAGGTATAGATGTTGACCGCGTGTTATTTTTTCTGACTTGCGAAAGAGCACAGACTACTTATAATATCCTGACGATCTGTCGCAACCGGCAACACCGGCGGGCCCATCACATCTGCCTACGCTCATTCGAGAGCTGCTGCTGTCTCCAGCGTTTTCGGATCTGCAGCTACGATACGCGTGAGTATGCACCCATTGGCTCAGGTCATCGGTGCGCGCGGGGACTCACGATGCAAAAAACGCGGGCGACAGCTTCTGCAGATTGGTGCGCGCTCGAGAGTTTCAACAGCGTCCGAGTTCTGACGCTCTCTAGCTCGACCAAACAGGACTTCGTGGCATTTGCGTTGACACATGCTGTGATGCGGCTCGTAGACCTCTAGGAGAGCCGGCGTTTGACTCACTACTGCCGATCAACGGCATTCTCTGAACAGCTTCATCCTTGGTGCGTGTCTCATGGAGCGGCTCTGGAGCTCTGACCAGCTGTTGTGTCACTATAGGAAGCTATGCTAGCGTCAGCCCCGACGTCACGTCCGTACTATGTAGTGCATCTCGCCCTCATATCCTACCAACACCCTTGCACTTGCCAATGCGATGCTCCATTGTATGTCGCCTCCAACGCACAATGCGCTAATCTCTTTAGGAACAACATCTCTTTCGTTTCTCCAATTTGCTTGTACTAACTTGTCTGGCAGTTTCTATTGTTATTGCCACGGTGATGCGCCGCAAGACAGCTACGCACCCACAGGTACCCACACGCTTTGCACGCTGTCAGCTGTCCTGAGTGCAGAAATATGCAGGCACGCCCGGGCGATCCCCACAGAGCACAACGAGAAGCGCATAAGCAATGCATATCCAATGCTCCCGGCGACGCTCCTATGCGTATCGGGTCTACATAACGTTGGAAATATGGGGCACAAAGCCTCGGAGAGCCTTATCTGGAACAAGAACGCGCTTCCCCCGAGAATGCATACGGCGGTGAGCGCAAAGTCTCGCTTTCCAGGGTAGAAGATTGAATATTGTTGTCGCAGCGGGCTGCCGCCGAGCAGGATAAGGTCCACGTCGCCGGTCCCCCCCATTGAGACTCCGCTTGCGGCCCATGACGGCGGATTGGCTTCGGAATCAGAGCATGTGCGTCGCCTGTGGGTGGATCCCACAGCGCTGTGACGCCTCGCTGAGGTCCCGGGGCGAAGTTAATGCTATGGTTGCGATCTTGTGGCGCCATGTGAAGGGCCTTCGTAAGATGGAGAACGAGCTCAAGCGACGCCAACGGTACGGATGAAATGTGGACTACATCCGTAGGTAATTTGCGCAAGAGCGATCAGTGGCCCGGGTGGCAGAATACGGTGCTGCAGCTTATCGTACCGCGCGTAAGCTTGATCTGGACCATATCCTGCATCCGACGCTCATCTCGCATCCGTGTCTTCCCGTCTTCTGACCACCATATTACCGCACACTGATGCCCGATCATCACGGAAGGAAATTTTTCTGGTGTTTGTCTTTTGCTGACTGACTGCAGGGTGAGCTCCCGTGTGTACCCTGTCGCTCCTACTCTTCAGAAATGGCATTCAATGCCTTGACACCCAGACACATGGCCTATTCTGGCTTTTCTACTTGCTGAAGAATGACATGCGCTGACCCGACCTGAGGTGAGACAGCCACGGATGTCGATACACATTGCAGGTAACACAGTTTGGAACAAGGGGACTACTTAGCTTTACGCACAGTTTGAGATGGGTTTCTCCCCTTCCATGGAAGAGCGGCGCAGGCATCTTGTATGACCAGCTGAATTATTTGTTTCGTGCGGCCTTAAAAAAACTCGCAACAATGTTCGCTTCAGGCTACTAGTAGCTACACAATCCAAGAATAATAATAGGTATCATACCACATCAATAACAAATCAGTGCGATAAGTTGGCCAGCCAGTAACAGTACCGTACACACATCAAACGATATCGTAAACCTATAACAGTGAAGCACCAGAGGGAGAGACAATTATTTACAGGGAATCGGCTCCGATAGCGATATCGAGGGTTTCGACGACTTCGTAACCATTCAGATCCATACGCTCTCCGATTTCGGAATACGTGGTAGATCCACCGGATTCAGTGCTGAGACTCGGACCGTCAGAATCGGAAGCATCAGAAGAGACGCCGTCAGAGGTATCCGCGGCATTTATCGTTGCGTCCGTCTCCGGGCGGGCGTGAATTCTCGGGGCGTTCGGCTCGTGGACAGTCTACAAAGTGGAACGAATTGTCAGCCAAATGCAGTACGCGCTGTGAGAACATTGAACCCACCGCGACTTTCTTGGCTGCTCCAGATTTGTCGACACCGCGACCCTTGCGGACACGCTAGAAAGCCGAGCAAAGTATTAGCAAAAGGCAGTGCACACGGTAACTGCAAACCCACAGCTGTAGCCTTGCCAGCTCCAGATTGGCGGACAGTGGGAACTTTGTAAACGGGCTATATAGCGGAAACGACTGTCAGCAAAATGCAATGCGCGCGGTGAGAATAAACACACCACTGCTTCTGCGGATGCTCCAGATCTGTCGCCGCGGTAAAGCTCACCGTATACCACGGTTTCAGTTCTAATTCGGTCTGTGTTATCAGCAATCCAAAATGCATTAGATCCTCGCACATGCCACGCAACGTGGGGATCAGCTCACAAGTTGGAATGAACGTCCCGGTTGTAGCATCGTGCTTTTCCTTGATCTCGGAATGATGTGTCGTAAAAGTCGCAGTATACAGATGGTTTGGGTCATTTTCCACGATGGCCTGCATCGCAATGCCCTGATCTGTAAGCCCCTATGAGTGCGGCCCCAAAGCAAGAGAGCATGGATGCCTACCGGTACCCTCGGAGGGAGAATTCTTATTGCCGATTATAGAGAGTCTGGCGTGAGTGTTCGAGTCCGGCGGCGCAGAGTTCGAGTCCTGCGGCGGCGCAGGCTCCGTCTGTGTTTCAGACTGGACATCAGCTTGTCCGGAGGTCTCATTGAGATTCTGCTGCAGTAATAACCGCCGCATTTCTACGATTCTGGCAAAATCTGATGCTATCTGCCAAAGACTAAGTCAGTCACGCATGGTCATCCAATATGAACGCCCACACGTGGCCTAGCACGCACCTGGACGCGTTCTTTCACTTGCTCCGTCGCCTTCTGGTACTTACGAACCCTCCTGTACTTACGAACCGTTAGGATTCCAACGAGGCCACCAGTTTCTCTGACTTCGAGGTTGAGCCTATCCTTTTCAAGCCTGCGAGCACATTAGATCTGGATCAAGGAAGATAGTGATGAAGACGTCAACTTGCTCATCAAGGTCGTACAAAAGTTCCGAGCGCTGATATTCTTGCATGGATCCCGAGTAGCGCGTCATCTCTTTCTTCATCCATTCCTGGTCCTTTGTTGCCTCGTCGTAGAGTCGTGTGGTAGAGAGTTTTTTCACCACGGTAGTGATGAACTTAGCAGTAAGAGTCGAGAGAAGTTTTTCCGCTTCCGATGGGAGAGCCATGCTGCTGAGATAGAACGGAAGACGGAGCGATGAAGAACCGCTTGTAGTGGGGTCACTTGGAGAGTGCAGGGACGGTGAGTGTCAGGAGCGGGGACGATGAAAGCAATCTGGTTTCGGTGAGGACTCATAAATAAATCCAGTCAACGCCGAACTCTGAGAGCAGCGTCCGAAGCACTGGGAAGAGTTAACAATTGAGATCTCCTTTGGGACGCCTGGCACAATAAGTTTAGAACAACGTTCGCCAAGTCTAGAAAGCAAACAGCGGCTATGACTTGTGAGATTGCAACAGCACTGCCCATCAGCCGTAAGTTCGGACTGTTGTTCTCGTTGCGTCGCGCACGCCGGATGGGCGCCCAGTCATCAGACGCCCAATCATTTATGACGGCACAGGGCATTGTTGTTCCTCTTACTCACGCTCCGACGACATCTCTGTCAACTAGCATCTCCAACTCGTTCAACTCCAACTCGCGCCGATTCCTGCTTCTACGGTGGCCCTTTCACTCTCCTCAAACATGGGTACCGTCGATCCAGAGGGTGAAGCGGCGCGCAAAGCTGCCCTCAATTCAGAAGACTATGTTCGTCTCGGGCATGCTGACCCTGGGCACCGTCGACCTGGTGAAATGTACTGGACTCATCATCAGAAGAAGATAGAGGCAGCTGGTTACATGCTTCGCCCTCGCTATCATGAGGATTGGAAGTGTTCTCAGCCTCCGTGGAATCTGCCACGCAGCTGGTTCGAGGTTTGGCAAATCACCCGCATCGTGAGTGCCCATGAGACATCCGAGTTCTGCAGCTGACCCTCGCAGTCTCCGCTCGTCATCGATGCCACACGTATGACGGATGGGAAGCAGGTCATGCTCAAACGGACGTCTGACGCCGACACGGGCGAGGAACTTAATATATCGAGACTGTTCTCCTCAGAGGAGTACAGGCGAAATCCCAAGAATCACTGCATCCCCCTCATAGACTCAAAGCGGCTAGAAGAAAGCCAGGCGACTCTCCTCGTCATTCCAAGAATGCGCCCGTACAACAATCCTCGATTCAGGACGTTCGGAGAGGTCGTAGCGTTCGCCACGCAGATAATCGAGGTCCGCCATCTCATCCGAAGTGACAACGATGCTGATTCCTCTCAGGGCATTGAACTCATGCACGGACTTCACATTGCTCACAGGTCAGTATGGCGTACTCAATTTGCTGGATACTTCTTACCGCGCGCACAGGGACTGCACGGGTCAAAACATCGTCGTCGATCCGAGCGGCATGTACCCGAACTCCTTTCATCCAGTCAAGATGAATCGCAGCAAGAACTTTCACTGGTTCGCAAAGTCGTACACACGCACACAGCGCCCGCCACGCTACTACCTCATCGACTTTGGGTTGTCCCGTTATTACGATCCAGCACATGGGCCTCCGTTGGACGAGGCAGTCCGTGGCGGCGACAAGTCTGTGCCGGAATTTCGTGATTATCCCAATTGCCCGCTCCACAATCCCTTCTCGACGGACATCTACTACCTCGGGAACATGCTGCGCAAAGATTTTATAAATGTATGAATCTTGCACCCATACATAAGCGTTCTCACTCTTCCCACTAGAAATATCATGGCTTCGAATGGCTCGAGCCTCTTGTTGCGGACATGTGCCACGAAGACCCGAGCATGCGGCCTCCCGTTGGCGTTGTCGCGTCCCGACTTGCGGAGGTGAGCGGCTCGTTGACGAGCTGGAAGCTCCGCTCTCGCCTTGTCGGCAGGAAGGATTCTTTCATTTTGGGTCCGTTCAGGTGGATTCGCCACGTCTACCGCACGACCGGGTACATAATCACGCGTACACCGGCTGTGCCAATGCCTCGAGATGAACCCGGCTCGAAAGCGTGATAGTCTTCGGCGCGCTTGGTTCGCATTAAATTGATACCCACTACTTACTGTCTTTAGCCCAGGTTATCCTCCCTCTCATTGAATGTGTTTCGAGTTTTATCATTCGTTTTGTCGACCAACGCACGCGGGCGGACTTGTTTGAAGGCGAAAGTTGAGAAAACCGCGCCGCCGCGTTATCGGCGCTACTACTCGGCGCCATCTTGGTAAACGCGACGATTGTCTGTGCGGAGCCCACTTTCCGCCTCCAAGTGATCTCCGAGCTATGGTTGCTTGCACTCGTTCCCTCTAACTTGTTCTTCTGTCCCCAGAAGCGCTTCGAGGTGAACACGCTAACCGGATCCAGGGGGACCCTGCCGTGAACGTTTCACCTTGCGGTTCCCGAGAACTTTGTACCGCTGCGCTGGCGGCTCTGAAGAATAACTGTGCGTAGCAGAAGCTCCGGCATCTTCGCTTGGAGGTAGTGCGTCTACTTTCCGACGCCCATACAACTTTTGCGGTGCACAGATTCCCAGGACGGTGGGCAAAATGCACGCTGTCTACGTGCTTGACGCGCTCGTCGGCCTTCCATTGTTCGTCTTCAGACATATCATACATTCATCTCGGAGATTCTGTCATAGATAAGTAAAGGCCAATGATAGGGGACCTTGCGCAGCTTCCGGTAGCTGGCGAGTACTGATGATCGCACCTGCGAGGCCTCAATAGAATGTCGTCCACGTCGCCCTGCTACGCACCCTTCTTTTTCCACAATGAAATCGCCGCGTGTTCGTGAGTTATGAGTGACGTCCTCACGAAGCCCATGTTCTTGATTCAATGGTCCACTCCGCCGATCGTTCTCATGCAGACATTGAGAATTGCGCGTCACCTTCGCTCAGCTCGGCTGTGTCCAGTTTCCCGGTGATGCAGTTCACGCGACCGCATCCCGGTGCCCTCTGGCCATTGTTCGCCGAAGTCGCCTCGAGCAGCCTGTGGGGTCATTGATCATCCGTCGCACCGGCATCGGGTACGCGCCATGCTCACACGTTCATGTGATGTTCACGGACCTTTTCCCTTTCCGCAACAACGCCGACTTCGATCCTGGCATGCACGCCACGCGCCACACGCCGCATGCCAGCGTTTTGTTTCTCAAAACGGCCTGAAGAGGGACGATCCTCAATTGTTCTGTATAAGCAACGTTCAGCATTTTGTGTACAGACCGAGCGCCCCAGAGAGGCGGCGGCCAGGGCCGTATGAGTCGTATCCAGATGACCTCGCCACCTTAAGCGAAGCATCCTTACCGTCAAGCTTTTTGTTGGCCGCCTAGATCGCTCCGCCTGATACCGTCATTGCGTCCCGCTTTCATATTGACAACCACGGTTGCCTCCGTAATGAGCGCTGCAAACAGGAGCGCGCGGTTTGACAGCGACGTAAGCGAGACTGGGCGCGAGAGCGGGGATCGCGACGAACTTACGAAGGATTGCGCCCTGGCTTGCGGTTCCGGACCTTGTGCCCTGTGAGTACTACGATAGTGCTCCCCTCAGTCGTCGCAACACCGCCGCGCGCCATGCCGTTGACGTGAGCGCGGCGCCTTTGGAACCGAGGAAACGATCTGAAATGCAAAGCTCTGTAAGAGTTGACAATGAACTTCGGTGATGGGCGACGTGGACAGGATGAACGACGTACCGCCTTCCGTTAAACTAGTTGTCAGAATACTGTAAGATTGTCTCGACTTCGAGCGTCGAGATTATTTCGAAGCGTGCTACAGGGCCACGACCGCTCTCTGCACACTAGCTGTGAGGAATTTCCCACTCTAAACAAGACTGCGGCGGGCGGACGTTTTACGTGTGAAAGGCAAGCAGATAGAGAGACATGGAGAGTGTGGATTTCGCGATACGACGGGTAGTCTGTCCAGCTGAGGCAACTTCTCATCATCGAAAAGCATAACTCATTTTACTGAAACTGCAATGAATTACCTGCGTCAGAGCAGATGACTTGTGTTTGCCACATACCTCACCAATTACATCTGCACTCCATCGATTCGCCAGCGGTGTCTAGAAAGCAGGTAATTTCTCAGATCGTGATATTCCAAACCCGGGCGGCGACGGTTGTGGCAGTTGATGGAGTCCAGGGTGTCCGCTCTGCGGCATTGAGACAGGAGAGCAAAACGCACGACCGCCACTAGTTCTCGTGCAGTATTTGTGTCGGGCGTTGGGTGACTGTCGCAGGACCCTGTTCGGCTATTATGTAGGGTCGTCGGCCAATCGTCAGCAGATGTCGGTCCGTACTCACAAAGACAGGGCTGAAAACCACGGTACCAGCAGCTCATCCATGTGAGAACAGGCATATGATTGCGGATGCCATACTTATAAGCCTGCAATGGAGCAAAATATCGTGTCAGAGGGCGCAAGCAAATGAGCAGCTTCTTACTACGCACCTTATCCGGGCCATATCACATACCCTTGGGAAGACTCTCGCCACTCGCTCGATGCTTAGAGGGTCAGAGCGAGGTTTCCTCCAGTGGCCGCGAGCCGGAAGACGAGTTGAGGACGATGCTACAGACCACAGCGAGTGACGCGACATGTGAGCACTGAGGACGACATGATAAGTATGCCCACTGGCAAGCTTGAGCAACAGTCGAAACCCAGGGGCCTTGTTCTGAGTTACACCGTGATACTGCGCCTGGTGAGCACTGTGACAGCTCAGTGAGTTTACCAGAGTCGGAGTCGAACAGAGTCAAGACCTTTGGCAAAGTGGGCGTCGGTGTTGTCTTCGGCGATTGCGGCCATCACGCCGGCCGGAGTCAGCCGATTATCCGACTTTGCTCCGCTACCTCATCATCGACGTCCTCAACAGTGCACTCGCGGACACGCTACTGCATGCGATATCCATGATGTGCGGTTAGCGCAGAACCAGTGTGGGTTCCTCTTTCATTCTCGGCATGACGACCTTTTTACCGATTTAGGTGTCGATCGAAGACGTCGTTGTTGATGTCGGGAGGAGTTGCGTCTCAACTTGAAACCTGCTGTTTTATTGACGAGGAAACAACCTAGAGGAGTAGTGCGTCTCGCCAAATTTCTTTCCTTTGCCTGATTCTTACGCTCGCACAGCCACACACTTTCTCTGCCAGCTGGCAAAGTGATCTCGAAGATGCTCCTCACGTCGATGCACGGCAAGCAATGGCTTGAAGGCGAGCTATCTTACAGATGCGGCTGTGCATAGACATGTAAAAGGTTTAAATCATCCGGAGATTGAAGACGGACGGCAAATCTGGATCGAGGCGTGAGGACAGCACTTTTGGCGTGCGCGCTGGCCATCGCAACTAAGGGACGACGCGGCAACAAAGTCTGGAAGCGTCTGCAGCGGGAGATGTGATTAGAGGCTCACCCGGACACGTGAATGTGTCCCATTTGTGGTGCGTTCTTCACCCATATCGCCTCCTGCTGACTGGATGCCATGACTAGCTGTAGCCGGTGTGGACAGCGCATCAGCTTTCCAACTGCTGTCGCTTCCACCCATGCCATACGACAACCATCAATTCCACGACGTCCCATATCGTCTTCCATCCCGTCATCGATCCCGCCCAGGCTTTGTGCCGAATCAGCGCATCTCCACACTACACTTCCCTCCCGCGCGCACGCACCATATCGATTGATCCACAAACACGCGCACAAGCTGTCGTCTTTCCGTCGACACCTTGGCTGCTTGTGAGCACCTACCTTCAAGTTGGGTGTGCCGCCTTGCCAGCGCGTAAACCGAATGCGTACACCCCTGGCGCAGGCCTCGCGTGAGCACCTAGCTCGGCTTGCTCCCCGCATGCGGATTTTCACTCTGCCTCTTCATGATAGGACTATCGGCGTCTTGACAACCACTGACTGTGAGCATCGCGGACTCTGTTCTGTAACTATTCACCTCGTCTTGCTTCACTACACCAGGCAGAATTGTACCCATACGCGTACAACGACTTGCTGCGGAATTCATCAAACCCTTGGCTACTTGCCAGCACCCTTCTAGTGGGTGTGGATCGATCGTGGCCCCGCCTCCTGACTGCTCGCACACCCCGGACCTCCCGTGAGTACTCAGCTCGTCCGCTCCATACATACATGTATATCGAATTTTCTTAATGATTGATTCAGGCCGGGAATACGAGCGTCTGATCAACGACGTCGACAATTACCGGTGCAGACTCTTCCCGCGCGACTCTTCCATGTATCTATTCACCGAGCACTGTATCGCTACAGAATCAAAGCATCGTATCCTTCTAAGCAAACTTCGTTCAGTTCAGGACGCGCTACGGACCTCAAGCTGCGTGGCGCTGGTGCGCAGTGTGCATCCAGTCGCGGTATATTCTGACGTGCCAACTTCCGACCGCCCGATTTAATTCCCAACGATTTCTATGCGGGGCCCTCTGTTGTCTAGGAGCGAGCTTTCGCGCCGCGTCACGAGGAGAGCCGACGGCCAATGCGCAGTGGGGGCCACGGGTACTCTTCTGTTGGTGTTTTCAAGGTCTCCGTCATGCCCGGTCCCTTCCTGCGCACGAACTGCGAGGAACTCAGGACTGCATCCTACTGCATCGCGCAGCGTACGAAATCATGATGGACCTCGAGCAGCGCGTGCACCGTGGCGGCACAGTTCGGTACCATTTGTCGACAGGGTCTGCTGGCCCGTGACGTAAGTGCGCGCCCTTTTTTTTTTCTTCCAGGTGGGCAGGTCGCTTCCCCCGAGACTTGTCACTCATCCGGCTCATACAGGGCTCCTACAGGACCGCCATGTAACCTGACTTGCTCTTCAAAGATGGTGCGCAGGTGTTGTGGCAAGGGATATGCGCCCGCCACGTTGTCGGCCCCGCTCAGACTCCGCGGCACTCCGGGCCAAGGGCCAGCTGCGAACAAGGGTATCGCATCTACTAGTCGAGTGGGCGAGTCGGGTCATCTGAGTATTCCAGCCTTCCGGTAAGTACACATATCATCCCGAGCGATGTTCAAAGACTTAGCGATGTCCACGTAGCACCGCGCCCATACCGCGCGCTTTTCTTGGCACGCAGTTCCCCGGCGCAATGTCTACCATTCATCGAGCGCTCTGCGTAGTGCGGTGATTATTGTCATTCCTTACTTGTCTGTCTTTTGTTTTTTCACTGGAGTGCTTTCATGTCGGCGATTTTCTCACAGATAGGCGAGTGCTTGTCAATCGGCGCCCTTGTGTCCCAAGGTTTGCACAGCGCGAGATCCATGTAGCAACCGGCGCTGCTTCTTGTACGTACCAGCGACTGATATGCATCACGACGACTGAAGAATGTTGAAAGATCCCAGCACGGACGCCGGAGCCCTTGTGTCCATCCCGGCGCCACCTCACGCTCGATTCTCCAGCTCCCTGGTAAGATCTTCGGCATTGTTCGGGCATCCGTTACTAGGCGCAAACCTGCTGAGCTGGCTTTGTGTGGCGCTTCCGGTGTCGTACGTGTACAACAGGGGCATTCATGTAAAGTCCACGGACCTATCCCGCCCTATCTCGCAACAACGTCGTCGTACTGATGCCATTGCGACAACCACTGGCAGTGCATCATGTCCGCGTCTTTTCTCCAGACTAAAACCTGTCAGAATCTCACAGGTGCGCGGTCTCAGTGCCTACGTAACGGCGCGAGTTGATATCGCGTGCCCGTGATGTTTCGCGGCTCAAGCGAAGCACCTGATGACAGAGCGACTGAGAACATACTCCATTGGGCGCCGGTGACATGATGTTGACACAGAGCTACTCATGATACCTTGCGCCTGCTTCCAGCGCTTGGCTCGTGATGCCCTTTCTCGCGCCCAACCTCGGCCAGTCTCGCTAGTCGACGCTGTCAATTTCCTGTCTCCGTGGCAGCGCTCATTACGCGTTTACAGGAAGAGAGCGGTTCAAGTATGTCGCAGCGCACGTGCCAGCCATTGGCAAGGCCGTTCCGGAAGGCATTTTCACGCAGACCTGTTTTCTCGAGGCGCGTTTGAGGCCATGCGTCGCCGAGTAACTAGGGCGGGTGGAAACATCAATGAGAGCACATGATCCTTCAGTCATCAGAAGGGTCCGTCGATGGTTCAAACACGTACATGCAATTCCAGGGCAACATCTCTATCAGAAGATCTGACAGCGCAAGACGGCGAAGGCCTTCTGTCAGACCACCTTAGCATAAGGTCCCCGGTCTTGAGCGACAAGAAAAAATGTGACAGAGATCCAGAAGAGTCCGGAACAAGGAAACTGTGACTGCGCACCGCACGTCTGTTATGTAGCTTATGTATTGTCTCCTATCATCATTCTTCTTATCCGGGCGAAGGTGTCTTCCAAGTTGTTCAATGGGCCTTGTCTTCCTTCGGATTGCCGTGATGTGGGCGAGTAATATTGACTCCGTGTTCCAGTTGATTGGCTAAAGCGCACGCACACGGCGTAGCTGCCGTGAAGGACGCAGCGCTTTTAGCATATCCCTGCAGAGCCCACCGACGAGGCAGTGCCCAGAGCGTCGGGCGAGCATGCGACTCGATCTATTCATCTCGTACGCCCAAGCCCTGTTTTTGATTTGACACGACACAATGATGCGATGCTGGTAACTCAGTGATAACCAGCACGCACATATTATTGCACCATCATGGTCCATGGAACTTGGGTAGGTCGGGCAAGCCGCGTCTACGGTTTGTGCCGCGGCGGGCCGAATTTCCACGGTTCCGGCGCAGCGGCGTCAAACATGAGCGACGTTGCTACGCTGTTAGAGCACACCCACACGATTCGATCCCTCTCGCCGTCATGCCCATTTCCTCTCTCATCTCCGCAGAGAGAACGGCTTGGTACACCTATACGGACGGTAGTTCCGTCAGCTTCGCGCGCGAATTCGTTGAAAGTGGTCCTTTGAACTTCATCACAAGGCATCGCCCGCAGGTCCAGACGAAGATCGGAGACCTTTACATCCAGGACGCCCTGTCGATTCTTGGAAATATCGACGATTTGAGTTCTTTTGGTGATGACCCGCCCGAGCAAGTATGGCTCGTGCCCCAGAGGCTGCGACAGTGCGTTCATTGTTGATCCTCCGTTAGTCTATTCTCATCTATGTGCAACCAGAGCGCGATCGTTGAGGGATTCCCTCGCAAAGCCTCCCTCCCTCATCCTTTTTTTCTTCAGGGCTGAGCGATACCGGCGGACTGCGCAAACGATTCGTGAGCTCTCTCGAGTACGTGTCTTCATGTCCTAGAACCTTGATCTTCATTTTGATGTATCTTAAAGGACCTCCATGCACAAGTACTCATCCGACGAGTTCTAATCCGCGGAGTCACTCTCCATGACCAAGACATCGGTGCGGCACCCGCGATGCCGATCCGGCTTCTCATTTATGAAACTCATTCCATGCCAGTGCTTAGGAGGGCCGAGCGCAGAGAAGCGAAAGCAGGGCTGCGCGGAGAACGTGCAGCTAGTGGGGTCATCTTGTCGGTGCCTTTCCCTCGCAAGACAATTGGTGCGGCTCATTCTCCCCCGACATTTCATACTTCTCAATGATCGGATAGACGAGTCTCATCGCGAGAACAAAGGTGAGCAGCCGGTGATTCGCGGCGGCGGTGACTCTGACGACCGCAGTGGTTCGCCCCCAAGCCCGTTAGACAAATTATGAGGTTTCTAATTTGACTCGAGCACCTGTATGTTCTTCGATTTTTCAGAGTCTAGCCGCTTTGTTTCAGAACACTACACTCCTTTCAAAGATCACCCCCTTTCGATTTTATGGTTGCATAGTAATTACTGGATTAAATGGATGGAACAACAAATCTCAAGAACGTAGGACAACGGCACCGTCCGAGTATAAGCCTGACGATCACTATTCTAACGACGAAGTGTCACGGAGCCGCCATCGCTGGGAGGCCGCGCAGCCTATAAACCGCAGTCCTGTACAAGTGACTGATATCTCGGATGAAGCGAAATAAGATGAACTCTCTCCTTCCAACGAGACGACCACGGAGTTTGCGGCTGCCCAATGCACTACGGATTGCCGTGAAGCGCGAAACCACTTCCTCCATGGTCGGACGCTTGGAAGGATCTTCCTGCGTCATATCGTCTACCAGCGCCTCCAGGAAGCTGAATCCGTGATATTTCTGCGAAGGAGTGAGCCCATAATCGGAGAAAAGGTATTGTGCGCGAATTACCGAAAAGAAGTGCTGTCGAATCATACTACCAAGGTAGAACACATCAATAGGGAAGGGGTTGCTGGGGACATCCAGGTGGCGGAATTCAGGGACTGACTTGTCGCCCCCAGGCACCGGCAGGATCAACGGAGGACCATCCTCGGGCGGCAGTCGCACGGATATCCCGTAGTCGATGAGATAGTAGCGAGGCCGCGCCTCCGTGCGGGTTAAGTGCCGGGCCTCACCCGTCCAATCTTGAGTAAGGTTGATTTTCATAGCGTGAAACCCGTTGGGGTACATCGACGGCGCATCCATGACAAAATTATATAGCGTGCAGTCCCTAGCCGACGGCACCGTAAGCCTGATACTGTCGCGCTTGCACAGCAAGAAATAAGAGCATACCGATGAGCAATGTGGCACTCATGCATTAACTGGATCCCCTGAAAAAGGCTGTCAGCGACTGTGGTGTCTGAGATGCGTGAAACCAGGCAGACCTCAAAAATTTGGGAGAGAAACGGTACAACTTCGCCAAAAGTCTGGAACGGGGGGCTGTAGATGGGTCGCATCAAAGGCATGACGAGGATGGGTTCCGGAACCCCTGGTAGGTAGAGGGTCTCGTAGGGTACGAGAGAATGGTTCCTTGGATCCGACGCGACAGGCTCCGACGTGAAAAACTTGTACATCTCGATCTCTCTCTCGTCGTAGAAATGGATCTTCTTAAGAACGACCTGAGCTCCATCGGACTTGCGCGTTGCGTCGATCACGCCCCATCTCCACTGTCGGCGAGGAGACCAGAGCGTCAACACATGTAGGCCGAAAGCAAGACTCTGCGTACCTGATTGGGTAGACTGTCTTCACAAAATGTGCGCACCCTCCAATTCCATTTGCCACTCCATGACGGCTTCCAGTTGGGATGATAGCGGCGCCGCAGTATATAACCAGCTTGCTCAAGCGCCACGTAGCGTCGTACCCACCATCGCTCGCCTACATCCAGGCGGGAGGGCTCCGCCCTTCTAAGTCGTCCTTCCGTGAACCCTTCCTGCTGATCATCGGAGTCGGCATACGGGTCATCCATGTGAAGAGTGCTGGTATGAACACCAGGGAAGGGGGGATGGCTGAGAATGAGCGCGCGGTTGACGGTCTGACTACCAACACCCGGCGCGGGCGCTCGAGCGCCGTGCGTGAGAAATCCGCCAAACGTCTCCGAACAAATAGGCCGACCAGATATGTATTTCCATTTGGTTACAATCTGATTCGTCGCGGACCTATATTGTCCTCGGTCCTTGTTCTGACACCGGCGGTGCCAACGCCAAGGCCCTGGAATGAGTTATGCGTACCAGGTAGGCGGTAGGCTTATCATCTGCACCGCTCACAAACATAAACACGTCCATACAGCCGCTGTATTTATATTGAGAAGTATCTCAGAGGGCAAACCGTATACATCTCGTCGCTCTCCTTCCAACCACTCATCAACCATGCTGGTCACCGTCTCAGTACCCTCCGAGAGCATTATGAAGTTTTGCATTGTGATGCTACCTGCTTTGTTCCCTGGACCAACTATTCAAAAGGCGCAGGCTACACTCATCTCGTCCATCTCTGAAATGGAGCTGTACATGTCTTCTTTGACGGATATGGAACAGGGTGAAGTGTTGGCCTCGGTAGACATGTAAGTACTGTCTCTTCGGTTCTATCGGTGTATTGACCTACTACATAGGTTGAACCACACGAGAGACAGGTTGACATCAACTTCCACTCTCAAGAGAATGCTTCGCGCGCGCTCCTTTTATGTAGCCACGAAGAAGTTCCATAGAAGGCTGCAAGTAAGTAAAGGCATCTTGTCCGCTCGCATCTATTTTCTGACCAGGTTGTTCAGGTTATCACAACCGATGCTAGAGTGCGGGGTCTCAGGGAACAAGGTCCGACAGGTGTGTAAAAGTCGATTACCTTCCAGTTGCTTTTATTGATAGCCTCGGATATCAAGCCGCGGGCGGCCCCAATGTCACTCAGGTCAATGAGCAGAGTACCAACCCCACACACACACCATCGGACACGAACCCCCCCCACACACCATCGGACACGCTGGCAGGCTTGTCCATTCACTACTGCTCGCTGTCATGATTTCTAACATAATCTCTACCGCCAGCCCCGCTCGTCATCATATCAACCAGCATGGCAGATAATACTCGTGAATTCTTCGTCGCAACAGCTCAATCTGGACCTGGGGTTGAGAGTGGTATGCTTGCCATTCCGATACAGCGCTGCACATGCTGACGCGCTCGACACAGTATCTGTGGGCAAACGTTTGCAAGTCAACGTGCAAAACGCTGGGGAACCTACGTTCGTAGTCAATCTAGATGGCGGCAGACAGACGGTATGCATACGTTTTATGTCGTTGCTTCTCCTGACCGATGATCCCTCCCAGCACGGTTCTGGGACCTCCTCATCGCGTGCGAGCAGCGACAGCAGCGTCCACTCGCCTCATGCCCATGGCAACACGCCCGAGTCGGACACATCGTCTTCTGGAGATGGCGACAACGACACCGACACGGCGACATTTTACAGTGTTACAAACGCCGCCGGCGAGGATATCTCTTCGGAAGTTGGTGATGCTGCCGCGGGTGTCGAAGAGGTGATCTCCCTCGTCCAGGAGGCAGCAAACGCAGCAAGCTCAGTGGCAGACAGCTGCATTGTGTGTTAAACTCAGATATCTGTCGAGCATGCAGATCTCGTATTTCTGTATCGCTAACTATTTATACACCAAAGTGCCGGTCTCATCACTCTTTGGACATTTGTGTATTTATGCTACTTACTGCCGGTGCTGGTCTGGTGCCCGACAATATGCACTCCATGATTTGCTCTAGGACCTGTATGCATCGTTCACTTATCCTAGCCGACGGCCCAGAGTGAGACGGGCTAGGAGCAACAGCTTGAGCGAGAACGGTTGAACGGACATACCTGATGAGCCGGCAGATCAAACGCCGTGGGACCGGTCCGTCCAGTTGCTGATTATCGTCTCGGTCGCGAAATGGAGCGGGGCCTCGTGTCAGAAGGCACAAGTGACGAGCAACTGATATGCCCCTCTGCCGCGCCCTATGCAGTTTTCCACGATGTCCAGTATCCCTTTGAGTAGCCGGAGACAATGCACCCGGTTTTGGGCGGACGAACTTACGAGGACCACGCCCTGGCTTTGTGTTCCGGGCCTTGGACTTGTGAGTACTCGTCTTCCAGTCGTCGCAACGCCGCCGCGAGCCCTATATTGGATGACGTTGACGGGAGCGCGGCGCATTTGAAACCGATGATACGACTCATGAGAATTGCCAAAGAACGTGGACAGTGAGTAACGGGGAAAGCATGAACAACGTACCGCCTTCGACGACTAGGTACCGTAAGAGCCCATTGTCCGAGCCATCGAGATTATGTATCAGCGTCCGACCGCTCTCCGCCCGCTAGTCGTGAGGACTTTCTCACTCTGCACAAGTCTACGGCGCGCGGAGTCCTACGTGTGGAGGGTAAGCCAATAGGGAGACAAAGAAACTGCAAATTTCATCCGCACGAGGCGTAGTCTGGCCGCGGAAAGCCGCATGTTCGAGTGTCCGGCACCTCCATAGAAGGCGTCTTATAGTCGATGGTACCCAACTTGCGTAGGTCATGCAAGCGATCACCTAATTTGCGGCGTGCTGGGACGGACCGCCCTGCCATGTTATGGTGTTCAGAATCGAGGTACAAGTATATCTCACCTTCGCGCATGGCACTCCTGATGCGTGTTGATGGCCAGCACGAGCGGAAGCATCGACGTTGAAACCTGTTCAAGTCATTGAACCTCTCGCGGACTTGGATCTCGCTCGATATCCGATCTGCAATTAGCTGATACATGCGCAAACGCTCGCTTCCTCAGATGGGCACGTTCCCCTTTCATCAGCTTACGCAACTGTCAGCAGTGTCGGGGAATGGGTGGAAAGTGACGGAAGGATGCGATCACAGTACGTAGGTGGCGGTTGAGAGTGGATAATTCGGTTGGGCGAGGGCAAGAAGAGGTCGGCGCGATAGAAAGCGGCGGTATTGCTCGGTGTCGTTTTGGCGTCGGTGTGTAGGCTAGGTGACGCGCGTGACGGATATGGACAGCGGTGAGCGTTGCTGATGTACTCCTGCAGCAGTCCTGGGGTTATTCTCTGGATAGTCGTGGACGGAAACTTCTCGCCAGACAGCCCGAGGCCCAAGTACTGTGTCCCCGCGCGCGTGTCAGACAAAGTAGAGTAGCAGAGAAAAAGTCTGACGGCGGGCGGCGGCCTTCCGCGATTCCGGCCATGACGCCGGCGTCGCCCGATTATCCGACTTTGCTCCGCTACCTCATGCCCGCCTCCCATCAACACGCAGACGACGCACTACGACGCTACTGCAGGCATACTAACCATACAATATCTGAGGCGCACTATTGGCAGCACCAATGTGCGTCACCCTTTGATTATTGGCATGCATGTCTTGACGATCTTTTCGCGGATCCAGGTATCGTTCGAGGACGTCGTTGCTAGTGGCGGGCCACTAGCAGTTGCGTCGCACCTTGAAAACAGTTGTTGAATTGACAAGGAGAGAGCCTAGAGCTGTGGTACACTTCCCCACTCTTCTCTCCGACAACATCATTTGGAAGGATAGAGATAGATGTGCAAGACCAGCCCGCCTTGCTACCATCATAGTTCGGTGCGTCTATCACATCATCTAGACTTGGCCTCCTGCTGACTTTCTGCTTAGCATAGATCGTTCTAATTACCCCCTGCGCTCATGAAGGTCTGCCAAGTCAATCCACGACCTTGATGGACGCATCATTTTATCCTGCCATCGCACGACT
Organism: Auriscalpium microsporum; assembly: GCA_019914985.1. Classification (NCBI taxonomy): domain Eukaryota; kingdom Fungi; phylum Basidiomycota; class Agaricomycetes; order Russulales; family Auriscalpiaceae; genus Auriscalpium; species Auriscalpium microsporum. Next base: position 535,375 of record JAHLMG010000019.1, read on the forward strand.
TCTCTGCGCCCATCCCGTCACGCGTAAATCTGTACTTGGGATCATCATGGACCAACGTGCCGTGCTGCTGCTCGGCGCCGCGCACGTCTGGCGCCGCTTGTGGAACTCGGCCGTCCATGGCCAGAGGCCTACGGTCAGAGCCCGCCAAGTGCTCCGGTGAGCTCGTACATCGTCTGTTTTCGTGCTTATATCTGATTCACGTTCTTCGCGAGATGACCAGCGATTCGACCACCGCATTATGGCCCCCAAAATCGTCCTGTGCGCCTCGCATCGAGCTCTTGTTCGGATCCTTGGCCGCAGCCTTATCGTGACCAGGAATTGCCGGTTCAAGTTCCTCACACGTACAGGTGCGTGGCCACTTGTGACTTACCGTGTCTGTCTTGAGCATTTTGTAGATTGATTGACGACGCATGCGGGGATCCCTGGCGAGTTGGCGATCACTGTCGGGTTACTTCCGGCTTCCGGCTGGAGTCGCTCTGCTATGAGCACCGAGGAAAGTACGCATCAGTCATTTCATTCTCCTGCCAGCCATGGTCCTGACCTACACTAGTCAAGGATGCACTGTCGTGTCGTGTAGCCCCTCAGCTCTGGCGTCATCAAGTTCCGGAAAGCGACACTGCTGCGACTTTTCGTCTCGAACACTGAACTCGACTGGACTTGGATCAGGCTGCTTTTCTTCGCCCCGCGACCTCACCACCGATCTAGTAATCATCTCCCGCGTGGATCCCCTTAAACTTTACTACAAGCGGGTCCGCCTATAGCCTCGTCTAGTGGGCGTCGGTCTCATGGGCGGCCGCGCCCAAGCGCTTCTCGGACAAATCGCATCATCTCTGCGCTCGGGCATGTGGGATGCCGGTGCCGGCTATTTCGCCGACCTCTCCTTCGCTCGAGCTAGGCCGCGGCTCTTCTCCGCGCTGGGTGTGACGAATGATCTTCTCTATGGCTCAAATGCCGCGTGGCCTCGTCTTCTCATAGCATGTCCATCCATGTCGGATTTGCCATGATCTGTTCTGTGTTAACTCAACAACCATTCATTTTCCAAGGCAATGAATAACGGGAAGGAAGTACGGCAAGGAATCACGGCAAGCATTTGCTCAGAGACGTCTTGTGCGGGAGTTTTGGATAGAGTCCTTCATGGTGCGTGCGTCACGTCATCTGGACTTTGCTTCCTGCTGACCTGGGCCAGCGCGTTCTCATTTACCACTGCAGCTATGAGATAGCTGTCGACGCTCCTTCCTCCCCCGTCAAGACAGGACCTTGATGGACGCATATCCCCCTGTAATCGTGCGACTTCTCTGCGGGTACTTCCCTCCACTTCGACCAACGTTCCGAGCTGCTCAGCGCATGCACGCGTTCTGAATTTGTCGGCATCGTACGCGATTGATCCGCTCGTCCCATCCGGCGGCAGCTCATGCCAGAGGCCGCCTGCAGTCAGAGCCTAGGTGGTCCAAGCGGGTGAGCTCGTAGCTCGTCTATTTTCGTGCTTATATCTAATTTACGTTCTTTGCGGGACCAACAGCGATTCGACCGTGGCCGTATGGCGACCAAAGCTTCTTGACGCAGGGACGGCGCAGGGACGGCGCGAACACAGGTGGCTAGCGAAGGGGTCAGAGGTTGGCACGCTGGCATGTGCATGTGTCGTCCTTGAGGTGTGTTCTTCATGATGCACCGATATTGCCTCCTGCTAACTGAGCTGTAGCCTGTGTGGACAGCGCATCAGCATTACGAATGCTGTCGTTGCGGCTCATGTCATAGGACACTAATCAAGTCTCAAACAGTCTGCAGCCCGTCATCGACAGCACGTGCTGGCGTTCTGTCGCATCTGCGCATCTTCTTCCTCTGCGGGCACATCGTCTCAATCAGTCCGCCGTCCTACCTAGGTATGCAAGCGGATCTCCGGTGTCCGATTCGCCCCTCGGTGGTTTTCAATAACCCATCCATTGGATGTGGATCGCGGCCGGCCTGCCTGCTCATGGCCCGACTGCGCGCACACCCCGCGGTTGCAGGACCTCCCGTGAGTACATAGCTCGTCTTCCTCTCTTCATTCTATGCATATCAAATCTGCCTAATGAATGATTCAGGCCGGGCATATGAGCGTATTGATCAACAACGCCGAAAATCCGCAGTGCGGACTCTTCCCTCTCGACTCTTGCTTGTATCTTCCCTGTATCTTCCCGGTATCTATTCACCTTGCGTCGCTACAGAATTGAGGCATCATACCCTCCCAACTTGCACATCGTTCAAGACGCGCTACGGACTCGAAGCTGCGTAGCGCTGGTCGGCAGCGTACATCCAATCACGGTATTCTGATGCGCCAACATCCGGCCGCCCGACCAGTCCTAATCCTGGTGCGAGCGCTCTGAAACAAGTGAACGAGGTCATCCGCCATCTTGACATCGTCATTAGCCTCTATCCCACTCAGAAGGCCCTCGCGGCCGACAAGCCCACTGTGTCTGATAGGATTTCATGCGGGCCCTCTACCGTCTAGGAGCGAGCCTTCTCACCGCACCACGAGGCGATCCGGCGGCGAATGTGCGGTGGGGCCACGGGTGCTCACTCTGTTGGTACTTTCAAGGCCTTCGTCGCCCGGTCACTTCCTGCGCACTAACTGCGACCTCGAGCAACACGTTGCACGGTGGTTCGATACTAGCTGTCGGCAGGGTCTGCTGGTCCGTGACGTAAGTGCGCGCTATTATTTTCTCGGGCGGGCAGGTCGCTTCCCCGGAGACTCATCACTCGTCCAGCTCCTGCAAGAACACGAAATAACTTGACTTGCTCGTCGACGGTACGCAGTGGTGTGGCAAGGGATACGCGCCCGCCACGTTGTCGGCGCCGCTCAGACTCCGCGGCAGTCCCACCATCGTGGCCAAGCCACAGCTTCGCCAGTGTCTCATGAGACTCGTACATTTGGCGAGCGGGCGAGTCCGGTCGTCCGAATATTCCAGCGTTCCGGTGCGTGCACATATCATCCCAAGCGATGTCCAAAGACTTAGCGATCTCCACGTATCACCCCGCCCATACCGCTTCCATTGGAACGCAGTTCCCCGGCGTAATACCATCTATCGATGGCTCTGCGCCGTGTGGTAATTATTGCCGTTCCTCCGTTGTCTTCCTTTTGTTTCTCAAGTGGAGTGCTTTCACGTCGGCGATTTTCTCACAGATAGGCGAATGCTATCGATCGGCGCCCTTGTGTATCCCAAGGTTTGCACAGCGCGAGATCTATGTAGCAGTTGGCGCCGCCTCTTGTACGTATCAGCGCTGATATGTATTGCGACGAATGAAGCATGTTCAAATATCCCAGCACGGACGCCGGAGCCCTTGTGTCCATCTGGGCGCGCCATCTCGCGCTCGCTTCTCTCCAACTCCCTGGTATTATCGCCGGCATTGTTCGTGCGTCCGTTACTATGCGTCGTGTTGCTTGCCTAACTGTCCAGAGTGTTGTACTGCCATCTTACGTGCAAGGCAACGGCAGTTGGGTAGAGTTCATGGACCTGTCCCGACGGACAACAGAGGGTGACTAAGCCTAACGTCACCGAGTGCGCGCCACGAGTTGGATAGCATTCGAGCGATAAAATGTAAGGAGTATGAGGGTTATAGAACGATGAGCTGTGAGCAAAGATACATGGAGAGCTAGAGACCAAATAGAGACAGTGGTATCAAGATGAACCTATGTAAATGCCGACAAGTGAGCATGGCAAGGACGGGTCAAGCATCGGGAATTGCAGGTTTCCTCGTAGCAATATAGCCCAGCCGACGATACCAGTGACCGAATGATTTGTACAAGCTGACGACTGCCCAATCCTTCCTCCGAACCAATCGCGAGCGCAATTTCCATGAGCTGAGCGATTCCCGTATCTTCTTGAAGCGAGCAACGACGCCGTCCATCGTCGGACGCTTGGACGGATCGATCGCTACCATGTCTCCTACCAGAGGTTGCATAAACTCAAATCCATGATATTTCTGTCAGAGCTGATCAGCTACCAGAATGTGCGCGCGTGGCCCGGGGACAAGCTCCTACCCCGATAAATCGCTCTCGGACGAGGTTGCCGAGGTAATAAACGTCGACAGCGTATTGATCACAAAGTTCCGTCTCGTTATCATGTTCGGGGACGGTTTTGTCGCCTCCACGGATGGGGAGGTCATACGGTATTTCGGCCGGCGGATAGGAGCGGGACAGACCAAAGTCGATGAGGAAATACCGTGGAGGACACTGAGTGCGCGTGTGGTGCGGCACCTTTCCTTTCCAGTCTCGACGGCGGTCAATCTCCCGTGGGTGGAAAGGAACCGGGTACATGCCGCTTGGATCTAGCATGATGTTGTTGAACGTGCAGTCCCTTCAAGAGGTCAGCCGCCTCAGACATGTGCTGTGCGCGATGACCGACCTGTGCGCTATGCGATGATCGTGCATTAGTTGTATGGCCTACAGCGGAGCATTCATCGGTCAAACAATGCAATGCAAAGATCAGAAACCACGCACCTCGAATATCTGGGTAAAAAACGCGATAGCCTCTCCAAACGTCTCAAACTCAGGATTGGCAAAAGGCCTCAACAACGGCATAACGAGGAGACGCTCGCCGGATTCGTCGGGCACTTGCAAAACGTCGAGCAGAGGGGCAGTGCGGTTTCGGGGGTCGGAGGAAATTGGTTCAGATACCATGCGCTGATAAACGTCTACTTCTTCAGAGGCGGCATTGACGTGAATCCGCTTGATAGCGACGTGAAGCCCGTCAGAAGAGCGGGTAGCGTCCATAAGACGAGTCTAATAGCTGAGAATTTAGAGGCAGACGATGGGGAAAAATTTGCAACGCACCACCGGCCGGCCATCTTCAAAGGAAGGGTAGTACTGTCCCGGCTTCCAGGAAGGAGTCCAGTCTGGCTGGTAGCGAGGCCGTGACAGGGTGTAGCCACACTCCTGAAGCCACTCCCGGTGCTTGATCCACCACTTTTCTATGAAGTTCAATCCTCCCGGGAAGTCAGCACGCGGAACAGAATTATAGAGCTCGTTGTTGATGTTGGGAGGTTGCATGTAGCTTGAGCTGTTGGAGAGCAGGGCGTGTCGTCCAGACCCGATATGTACTGTGAGTTGAACCAACAATGGGCGGCGCACACGACAGCGTGCGAATCGGTGCCTCTGGGCGCTTCGCCCACAGAGAAGTCTTTTGTTTTCGCAGTCCCGCGCGCGCGATGATTGCTGTGTCAGTCTACATAGCTACCGAAGTCATCTTACGACGTTGGCTTTGTTCTCAGTCGGCTGTGAACAAGGCAACCATTCTTTGGCACCGACACGGAGCCTATACGTCGGAAGCTGACTCTTAGTGCGCCGACAGTTCGTGCGCCGCTACACTGGCATCGACATATATAACGCAGGTTGCTCTTCAATAGGGGCATCAGCCTACCTCTCCGCCTTTCTCATCCAACTATCGTCTCCAACACCTGCCTGTGATCATGTCCACTTCCGCCCCTCCGCCTCCGTATCAGCAGAGCACTGGCAGCGGCGCTCGTGAAGCTTACGGGTCGCAATTTGCCGGAGCAACCTTCTCTATGGTCGTCGATCCCATGGTGATGAAGGCAGCAAAGTTCGCCTTCCGCGAAGCTAAAGGGAGGACTCGTGGTGGTTGCATGGATCGTGCAAACGATTATTTAGAGCAGATTTCTACGCTGTTGTTGCAATACCAGCTAGGTATACCGACCGAGTTATATGAGGTGTTGTCAATGCAATACACAGAGTTCGTCGTCGACTTTCCTTCGTTGATGCTGCATAACTAATGCTTTCACCCCCATGCAGCTTCTGTGATGCGGCCAAAACTTTCGCCGCCACTGCGTCACAGTCGCCCGGCGGTGGCTGGGTGGGTAGAATCAAGAGAGCGTTCGAGTCAAAAGACTTGCTCAAGTTCAAAAATGACACCAAACAACTATACGTGGAAACATATGTGATGCCTTCCAACCACGTGCGCTGGGCCGCTAGTTCCTAATTACCCCGTTTCTGGTTCACAGAGTGCCTCGCGTCTGGCTGCACAAAACACTATAGCGGACTTGGAAGGTCGTACAATCCTGCTCGGTAGGCCTTCAACTTTGAGCCTCATGATCATTGACCTGACTTCACTCTCAGCGGAAAGGGATGCGAAGCGCAAAGCAGACAGAGCTAAATACGCGGACTACTTCAGCGAAGCAACCCACGGGCAAGTTGGCGGACCGAATCTGTCTGCAACGAATCAAGCTCGAGCCTTGGGGTCTTCCCTCCGTACGTTTTGGAGGGAACGCCCCACCTATGATGTCGCTTAGCTGAAACTCTGATTAGAGCCGGAGATCGACTTTCACGAGCGATACCGGACAATATTATGTCAAAATCCTCTTACATCACTGGCTCCTGCGGGATCCCTCAGGATCCCTCAGGATCCCGCAGGATCCCTCAGGATCCCGCAGGATATCTCAGGATCCAGGCACATCCCTCAGGATCCCTCGGGATCCCTCGGGACCCTGAACGAGTTACTCAGGCTCCTGGACCGGATCACTACACGCAAGCAAAATGGCCAACATGTGAAGCTGGCGTACGGCCGCTCGGGATCCCGCGGGATCCTGAGCGGTTGCAGAGACAACTCACAATCACACCGGTTGTCCTAGCCAGATACGCGCCTGTCCCGAGCTGTGTCCCGAGCCAGATCCCGAGCCGCGTCCTGAGCGGTATCCGGATCCGGCGCTGGAGTGCGCGCTCGCCACCGTCTACAGTGCACCGGTGCCTCTCTTGCCTGCAGCTTGCGCTACGGTCCAGTGCCCAATATTCAGCCATGGAGACCAACTGGCATCCTCTGGATGCCCTGGACCCCCTCACAAACATCCGTGCCTCTTACCAGGTCCTGCACCGGCGTGTTGTGACCGCTCTGCGCACGCAGGTTGGCGATCCCACTCAACTAGGTCACGTCCGAGCAGAGGTACTGTCCCTGTCGTCAGCAGCAGAGCAGGTGTGTTTATGTCCATGCATTCACTGGCATATGAATCTACACACTGAAGTGTACATGCAGCACCAACAAGCGTTTGAAGCACAGGAATTCGCCACCCTCCAGACCAGTCTTGCAGCCATGCTTGCCGCACTTGACGAGGCTGCGCATCAGTCCGCCGACCCTCCCGACGCGCCAGCATTGCAAGTCACCTCAACCGTCATGACCGGAGGCCCGGGGCGCCCGCGTATCGAGATCGACCCACAGTTTCTTGCCACCGCATTCGAAATGCGAGGCACGACTCACATTGGCGAGCTTCTGCATGTCAGCTCCAAGACCGTACGCAGGCGTGCATTGGAAGCCGGTCTCGTAGCACCCGGGGTTCCCGTTCGTCAGGCCATTCTAGGGGCGGATGGAAGCCGCCAAGAGGTATACTCATCGACATCCACTCCTGTCTCAAACCTCTCCGACGACGCCCTCGATGCCGTCATTCATTCCATCCTCACATCCTTTCCCGACTTTGGCCTGTCCATGATAGACGGACACCTCCGCGCACAAGGCCACCGCGTACCCCGAATCCGCATCACCGAGTCACGAGTCCGCGTGCGAGGGACAACAGGCACGTTCGCAGGTCGGCGTATAGTCCGCAAGGTCTATCGTGTACCTGGGCCAAACTCGTTGGCCCACCATGACGGGCAGCATGGTGCGCAAACATTGAGTCTTGTGCACCACCATCGCCAGCCCTCACTTCTGACTTATTGTTACAGGGCTCATTCGCTTCAAAATTGTTATTCATTGCTTCATCGACGGCTACTCACGATACGTGACCGGCATCCGTGCCAGCAACAATAACCGCGCATCTACCGTCCTGAGCCTCTTCATGGACGTTATCACCACCCACGGAACCCCAAGTCGCGTGCGCGGCGACCACGGAACGGAGAATCTGGAGGTCGCTAGGTACATGGAGGAGAATTTTGGTGTCGAGCGCGGGTCTTACATCTGGGGAAGGCACGTACACTCCCACAGGGCATCACCACACGCATCTCTTACTTACCATCTCCAGGAGTGTGCACAACACGAGGATCGAGCGACTATGGTACGACGTTACCAATGGTTTCGGGCGCAAGTGGAAGCGCTTCTTCCTTGACCTCGAGGTGAACGCTGGCCTGAACCCCTCATCCCAGGCGCACATCTGGCTGCTCCACCACCTTTTCTTGCCGGCCATAAACCAGGATGCACAGGATTGGGCCCAGGCGTGGAACTCACATGGACTTCAGCGCCGTGGGGAATCTCGCGCGAGCCCGCGTGAACTGTTCATCTTTGGCATGGTTCGTGAAGGTCCCCGCGGCCTCCAGCATGTCCTCGCTCCACCGGAGGATGACCATGAAGACATCGCTGACCTTGCCGACTACGGCATTGACTGGGAGGCTGCCAGCGACCCACAGCTCATGGAGCATCTCCTGGACAACAACCCGCAAGAGCGCCTGGCCGACATTGACGCTCCGTTCGCCTCCGCAACCACTCCGTCCCAACTCTCAGAGGTTGTTTGCGACCCCCCACCAGCTCCGCTCTCCACTGAACAGGTGGCCCGCCTCCAAATCCATTTAACTACAGTAGCAGACACCCACTCCCGCGACATGCTCGCTCGCCGCATCGTCTGGCAGGAGGCTCTTCGCATCTGTCAGACCATGCTGTAGGTACATCAATACTGACATGTCATTCTTGTTAGCCCGTCCATACCTTGTAACCGCTATGATACATGATTCTCTTCCCTCCCATGTTGCCCATTCGGGCCTCCATGTCCGAGTCACGGCGTCACAACTCAAATGCCCCCGGAGGCATCTCGTCCAGTAGCGATACGGTGGGCGTCACGCACACCCACCACTGTGAGCCATACTATAATGTCCCAGGTATTTCGCCCCCCTATGAAGCCTCCACGTTTACCGCCAGTATTAAGTAGTAGACGTGCACGCCTGCACCGCAACGCCGGAACTGGAGCGGGCCGTGGCAGCGCCACAGCGCCAGCACACACCAGGCGCTACCCAACTCTCTCTCTCTCTTTTTTACTCTCTCGTTGCACGGTATCACTCCATAGAATCTGCCGTGCGTGCAATCTTCCGTCCCTAAGGTTCGCGCTATTCTGGGTGCCTACCATAGTACGCCACTCTGAAAGCTCAAGCTGTTTCTGTGCCTTGCCCGGTCTCCGGAGCGGTTCTCATATTTGCCTCTGCTGTCTTGGTCCTTACCTGATGCTAAGGATATGGACGCCTCCATGTGGCATGGAGGGGACAAGTCTCTCTTATGTAGCCCCGAGTCATCACTCAAGGATATGCACTCAGAACCTGATCACCTGTGTATCATTTACCCCAGCGATGGATGATCGAGACTCCGGCCAGCTGCCGGAGGCCCGTGACACAGCCCGCAGTCCGTCCGTTCTCAATAGGTCACGCTGTTCCAGGGGGGCTGGCCACCCTCCGCGCTTTTTCGTAGCATTGCCAGGCCACATCACCACGGCTCAACTGCTTCTTCACGCTTCTTCACCCAAAGATGCCAGGTAGAAGGCGCAGACGCCGCCCAGGGCAAGGTCAAAAGCAAGACAGTGAATCTCCCACTCGTTCTGCCAGCTCGCAGCATGCTTCCAGCCCAGTACAGTCTACTCCCCCTCCCATATCATCTATCCATCCCGCATCATCAGACCCTCAGCCTCGCCTTCCAAAGCTTCGCAAGGGATACACCTGGGCTGTGGCAGAGCAAGCCAAGCCGCCGACTCAGAACGAACGCGATCAGCGGGCCAATCAGCGAGAGCAGCGTCGCCAACAGCAAGGTCTGCAAACACAGTCAGGCCGGCCACCTTCACAGTGTCGTCGCCACCCTCCTCCCCCACTCCCCTCTGCTTCGCCCAGCTGCTTGTCTTCTACTTTGCCCGAACCTGTACCCAACAACAAAGAAACTCTGCAAGACACCAGTAAGCCCCATGATCACGGAGACAACAACCGCCCCGGCAACATCGTCCATTGCGAGCGCAGCGCCGACGCCAACGACAGAGATGATACCGGTGGCAACAGCCCTGGTGGCAATGGCAGCGGCGGTTCGCCTGTCTCTAGCGGCGCAGGCTCTCCCATCAAATTCATCCCCCCCACCAGAATGTGGGGCAGCGTCAGGCCTCATGCGCTGAGGTCTTCCCCGCCTCAACAAAGGAGCATGTTGAGAGATGCAGAGGACGGTGATGACAGGATCACAGCCGCGGTTGGGCAAGGCAGGGTTATCACACCGGGCTCGGGTGATCACAGCCCTGGCAACATGAATCCTCTCGCAGGTATTAACGGACCAGTAGCTGGCACGACCACGCTGAACACAGCAACGCCGGTCGCTGTTTCAGCAGCCAACCCAAGCTTTTCCTCTTCCTGGATGCCGGTTATTGGCGAGCCACTCCCTCTATCTGTCTTCGCATCTGCGAGCCTTACACTCCCAAACAACTTTCTCCCACCGTTGCCGCTTTCACTTGCGCCTATCCAGCCTGCCTATCCAAGTCTGTACAACCCGTCAACAGCTCCGCCATTTCCCCTTTCCTCCTTTGATTATTTCAACACTGTCAACGCTGTCAATATCAACGTCGCTGTTCACGTCGGAATACGCACCTATCACGGTCTCAGCCACAATATCACCATTTCATCCCTCCCAGTCCTTGGTAATACCCTGGGACCAGCGACGCATACAGAAACACCGTCGGTCTATATGGCTGTCCTTCTAGTCGCTACACGCAATGCGCTCATCACGCATGGCCCAGACTGCCTCCCTCCTGACATTGCCAACTCCGTCTTCAATGCACCGCATGATGTGCACTACCTCGTTGCCTCCTCATGTGTGCCACATCCTATTGATGGAGGCCTGTGGCAAGACGCGCAGCTATCTGGGTACCAGCCTGTGTGTTATTTGCATTCAATTGATCAATGCTCTGCGACTGTCCAATTCACGGATGAAACAAGCCCAGTCACGTTGACTCTTCGCGCCAATTCTGCAATTCCTCCAGACATACCCCTGGTTTCAATCTACATCTTCTGTGTAAGTCACAGGCTCTACCCCCACTCATGACCGCTCACGCCTCTGAATGTCAGGTCGATCATTCCCCAGCGCCCCTGCTCCCGCTTGTCCGTATGGCGGCAACGCATGCTACCCAGGGAGCTTATGACCAGTACAGTATCACCGCTGCTCAGAACCCGCCTTCCGTTCCGCTTCCATCCTCATGGGTTCCGGAGCCGTTCTCAGAGTTGTCTGGTCCGCAATCGCTGCCGGCCACCGCTGCAACCGACGGCTCTTCTGGCGCAGTCCACCCCCATCCTGTCGGTACATTTTCACTGCCACCGCTTGCTCCACCAGCAATCCAGGGCCAGCCTCAGTCACCTGTAGACTATCTGCGATCACGATTCCCGGACGCCCTGGAACATCTGAACAGGCTCCGGTCTGACCCACCCACAGGTGCATTGAACGGCATCCACATCGTTCGAGGCGTGCTTGAAATAGCGGATACGCTCCGCATCAAAGGTCCACGCCCTAACCACCTGGCCGGAGCGCCCAGTATCACTTTGCAAGATATCACAGTGGCGGTCGGGTACTGTTGGGGAAATCGGGTCCGCATGACCTACGACGAGAGTGTGCGACGCACTCGAAGGACGACGAAAGAGGGAATGAGGTTGATTGGGTTAAAATCGCGTAGAGAACAGTGTAGGCTACGAGCTAGCTACATGTATACGAAATAAGGTTCATGCGAACTGTACAGTACCCGGAAGTTGCCGACGCGGCGTTGAGCTCGCTCACGTGATATATCCAACACACTCCCTCGAGCGAAAACGCCAAGCAAGAAAAGAAAAGGAATTAGGAAGAGATGGGGGATAGGGACGGAATGGGGTTGGGAATCATAAAGCAAAGGGATAAGAAAAGAAGATGAAGACGTGCCTAGTAGCCCCAGACAGTAGGAGATCCTAGCCATGACCAACTCCCAAACAATCCTGCCACTCCCTGACTCTGGACGCACTCCCTGCCTGACCAGCTTCCTGAAACGCAGATGGTCCACCTGGACCGAAGTGCAACCTCGGCGACCTCGCACGAGTTGCCCGACCTATGGCGCCGGTGAGCCCTCCAGTGGCGCATTACCCGCGAGTGGGCGTGGCAGCCTCAGAGCCCCGTAAGACAGGCTCCCCTGTTCGGCCTGAGCCAGCTCGGGAACAGCCTCTCCTGTTCAACCGGAGTCAAAGGCTGGAGCAGCCTGCAGTGCCCAGTGGTCCGGAGACCGTATCCCGTGGCGCGGACGATGGCGGAGGATGATGAAGCCCGAAGGCGGAGGATGGCGGAGAAGGAGGAAGAAGGGGCGGTAGCCCACCTGGGCTGATTACAACGCGAGTCATTACGCGAGGGCGGCTGCGACGCGAGTTCCAGTTACGCGCGCACGGCGCACGACCGAGACAGTACGACCGGGAGGAGGGTGCTGGTGATTGGCCTCACCACGAAGGCGACACGCGATTGTGTTGGGGAAATCGGGTCCGCATGACCTACGACGAGAGTGTGCGACGCACTCGAAGGACGACGAAAGAGGGAATGAGGTTGATTGGGTTAAAATCGCGTAGAGAACAGTGTAGGCTACGAGCTAGCTACATGTATACGAAATAAGGTTCATGCGAACTGTACAGTACCCGGAAGTTGCCGACGCGGCGTTGAGCTCGCTCACGTGATATATCCAACAGGTACACTGCATACAAGACGTTCCAGAATGTTCGCACAATGGTGAGTGAACCTTTGGGCAGCTATCAGAGGCCCTGACCGAGCGTGCTAGTACAACAACATGACCAAGGTCTCCAATGGCATGAAGAACGGCGCTCCGGGCCCTGCGGTTGTTGCAGCCTTGGAGCAGAAAATCCAAGCTCACGCCCAGGCCATGGTACGTTTGCTCAATGACAAGCGTGATTTCAAGGCGGTCGAGGAGGACGAAGATATGGAGTCCGCCTTAGCGTACTCCATCGGCACCTTGAACGGCACCGCTGTTGACCTTCACAAGAAATACCCTGGTATATTCCCATGATGTCGCTCAGAGGAACATTACAATATATCCATGGCATTGACTCGGAGACTTGTGCAATACTATTATTTATCATTTTGGCCTGCCAGAAGACAGCGGCATAGGCATGGCACCGTGCCCGGCAGTACTGACACATGGGACCAACTCATCTACAGAAGCACAGAGATGGGAGCAGTCAACCTGAGCAACCGTGCATATGGGAGAATGAACTGACCATCACAATCTGGTGCATCGGCAGGACGTACGTGCCGCGGCGAATATCTGCCATGAATTTCCCCACGAATTTCCCCGTGAATTTCCCCTTGAATTTCCCCATGACTTACACGGCATGCATGCCATGCTCAAACCACCACCTATTCTGTTCAGATAAGCAAACTCCTCCAACCCATACAAGAAATGCGCTCCAAATGAACTGCAATTTGTAATCATACGGACTCTGTGGTTGTAGCGCTAGACATACTCCTTAACTCGGCGGGGCTTTCGCTTGTTTGAACGCATGCGCACCGAGAGCCTCAGGAGGCGCTTCGTCGACTCCCGCATGCGCAACTTCTCCACTCTCGATGCAGTGTTGTAATCCGTGAAACATGTGAGCACGATGCGCGTCCCACACGTCGGGGGTGAGGTGCAATGTGCCAGCCGTCTCGCCTTGAATGCAAACATACACCCCCGCTCCGCGACGAACCTCTGGCGGAGCTGGGGCAAGAAGATGTGGGCACCTACGGCGTCGCCCACGGGGACAACGCAGGTGAGGAAGCGTGGGTGGTCGTTGAAGTCGACGTGGACAATTTCACTGCTGCCTCTTTTGATTGCGATGCAAAGACATGCCCCATTGAAGTCTAATGCCTTGCGAAAGTTGGGTAGGCGGCGAACTTGCTCAGCGCATCTGGGGCAACATCAACACCGCCATCGCGAAGCAATGACGATCAACTTACCGTTCAACCGTGCGGGCTTGCTCAGGGTTGTGCTGGTCCAAGGTCTGTTTAATCCTCGGGGCAACGTACTTTTTGAATGCCTCCAAGAATGCGTCCATCGCCTCGATCGTCTTGGGCTTCTGCTTATATGAGTCGCGGGTAATTTTGAGGTAGTTACCATTGATGCCCCATGCGCCAATATGAAGTGCAGCTGTGCCCGACCGATTCTTGTCCCCCTTTGCCGATGGGAACACCGGCTTGGTGGCCATGAACGCTTCGAGGGTGTCCTCCAGCTCCTTGAGACCCTCCTCTCTGAACGCATTCTCCATTCTAACCACCAGCTTCTCGTTGTTGGCCCCGTACTGCACCAATAACGGCTTTGTCTCTTCATCCAGCGGGACATCCCCAGCAGGGGATGGGTAGTGTTCCCGGACGGTTTGTTTGACCTTTTCACCCGACCTTGGTTTCAGAAGGAAACGGTCCACAAAGTCGTCGGGCACTTTGCGTATCACTGAAACGACCAATGAAATATGCATCAGCAGCCGAACCAACGTATTGGGAGGTAAAATGTTACCGGCACGCTTCCTCCACCGTTCAAGACAGGCCTCCCGCATGTCAGACCCATCCCAAATTCCCAAACGTCGCTTGAGCGCCGCTACGCTGCGCTTCGGCTTGCTGCCTGGAGTTAACTGCACCGGTACATTGGAAAATGATTTGCATAGAAGAATCGGTGCACATACCGGTGGTAGCGGAGGTAATTCCTCCTCAATTTCACCTTCCTCTAGTTCTGCACGATGCTTCTCTCTCCGCGCATAAGCACGACGAATTTCAGTGTTCCTCTTTACCTTTGCGGCATGGGCCTGTTTTTGCTCTATTAATCCAGTCTGAGAGCAGTGATGGGAATGCTTACAGATAGCTTGACCATGGTGATGGGTGAGGGAGCGACCCGTGTCGACAACGTCAAGAGGCAACACTAAGTTCCCACGGTGTCGGCAGATGGTGAGCCCACACGACGCGCGTCCTTTCTCCTTGCTCCCACCTCCTCATCGCATTTTCCCTCTGCCGCAAACCCCGTCCAGACTAGAGTAGCACACCGTGGTGGCCTCTGGGCAGGGTTTGACGTTCATTCTGATGGTCTCAGCCACATTCCCCCTCCGTGTCGACTTTATCTTGCCTCTGGAAAATTTTCTACCCGTGAATCTTCCCCTGTCTACACCCCTAAACAGCCATCTGATCACTGTGCAGCGTCTTCCTTCACCGGCAACCCACGGCTCCCCCCGCACACATCCGACCATCCCGACCCCTTGTTCCAAAGGTGTTGTGCTGGCAGGCACGCGAAGTCACGTGACTGGCTCGGTGCGCACAGCCCAACAACCACGCCCTCAAGTACCCAGCATCGTCGCATCATCCACGAGCCCCAACCCAACCACTCCCGCTCCCGCTCCTCGTCTGGCTGCACACTGCCTTAATGCGTGCGCATGCTGGGTGCCCTACTCTAACTTCCTCCTTACTGCGTCAATTTTTGAATGAATCTCTGTACAACATTGCGGTCGGCACCACAGGATTGAACCCACCACAAGGACCGGCAATCACTTGCGCGGTTCGCTCGGTGCGCTGCGTGTCGTGTTTTCCGGGTATCTACGTTCTTTGCACTCCACCAATTTCTCACGGAGTGTCTTGTATTTTGTCCTCGTGTTTTGTGCAGAATAGAGCCTTTGACCGCATGGACAAGCCCACCCGCTTGGAATGGCAATACAGTGCGTGGGGCGCTAGGTGCGCCTCGTGTCATGTTTTCCGAGTATCTACGCTAACGTGCTTTTTCACCCTAACAATTTCTGACGAATTGTCCTAGACATTGTTTAGAACTGAGGCCTTTACGTTCATGGACAGGCCCACCGCACGGAATTGCAATACGGTGCGCGGTTCGCTCGGTGCGCCGCGTATCGTGTTTGCCGGGTATCTACGCTAACTTTCTTTCTCACTGCACCGATTTCTGCCCGACCTGCCGTCCCCGCCCACGACGAACAGCACGGGCAGCGGCAGCAGCGACGACCACCCCCCGCGCACACGCAGCCCCGGCGTCCTGCGCCGCAAGCGCTCCACATCCGACACCATGCCCGCGCGCAGCAGCCGCTCGTCCAGCCCGGAGGAGGACAGCCGCGAGGACGAGGAGGACGAGGACAACACGGTGCGCCTCTCGCGCTCATCACTGCCGGCGCTGACAGGCACTGCGTCCGTGTTTGCTGCGCGCCCTGCATCCCGCACTCCCACGCCCTCGCAATCGACTGCTGCCTCCGGCCCGCGCGCCAGATCGCACACCCTTTCTGGGTCCGAGACCGAGCGCGAAGGCCAGCCCGTGTTTGCTGGCGGGTCGTACACCCATTCCTCCGACACACGAAGAGACGAACCTCAAGAACAGATGCTGTGCACGCCGCTGGAAGTAGCTCCGCTGTTGACTTGGTGCGTCCTCCGACGTCTTTCCAGACTGCCCTACGCTCACGTCCTTGTCCCTTGGCAACGGTACTATCAATTGGTCCTGTTTTTCGCGCCACACCGAGACACGAAAGCTCAGGAACAGATGCTGTGCACGCCAACGGAAGTGGCTCTGCCGTTGACTTGGTGCGTCCCGCGACGTCTTGTCTCCCTCTGGACGCTCATTTTCGTCGTTTCGCAGGATTCTGATCATCAAACCCCTTTGTTTGCTTCGCCACATGGAGCCACCACCCGGCAGACCAGACACTGCGTGCGCCGACGTAAAACGCTGCGGCGCTCGCTCGGTGCGCTGCACGACGTCTTCTTCTCTGTACACTGACCTTCATTGTTTTGCAGCTGTCTTACTATGACTTTCTTTCGTTCTTCGTGCTACAGAGAGTCCCCAGCCGGCCACCCAGGGAACGTGCACACCGACGCAAAACGCTGTGGCGTTCTCTCGGTGGGTCGCGCGACGTATCGTCTTCCCTCTCTCTGTACACTTACCTTTGTTGATTTGCAGCCGTCTCCCTATCAATTGTTCTTGTTCTTCGCGCCACATGGAGACCCGACCCAGCCGAGCAGACACCGCGCGCTTGACGGAAAACAATTCGGCGTTATCTCGGTGTGTCGCGCGACGTCCTTATTTCTTCTGTAGGCTTACTAGTATTGTTTTGCAGCCGCCTGACTATTAGATTCCCTCGTTCTTTCTGCCACATGGAGCCCCCACCCGGCCGACCAGACACTGCGTGCGCCGACGGAATACCCTGCGGCGTTCTCTTGGTGCGTCGCGCAATGTCTTCTCTTCCACCTGTACACTTACTGTTGTCGTTGCGCAGCCGCCTACCATCAACTACCCTCGTTCTTTGTGCTGCACGGAGGCACGCACCCGACAAACCGATGCGGCGCACACGGCAGGCCTATCCTACAGTATCCAGCTTCTTTTCCAATCATTTTGTGGTCAAGAGCTGCTCTCCGGTGCGGACCGAGTCGCAGTTCCTGGCCCCGCTGACACCCGGTGTGTTTGACAGGTCGGGCGCTCTGCATGCCGTCGAGTGCCTGCTCTGTGCGCCGTTGAGTACGAACGCGAGAGTCGTGCGCACAACGGAGCAAAGTGCGTACACCCTGGCACTGATGTCGTCCGCGCTCACTGACAGTGTCCGAGCCTTTCAGGACGATGTGCAGGCTGCGCATCGGCGCCCGTCATTCCCTGCCTCTGTTCTCCCAAGACCAATATAAGTGCGGAAACGCTCCCACCACGTCTGTTCTGCGCCAACTTCGTGCTATTGTAGCTCAAAGCTCTTGCTGTAGAAGCCTGGCTTTCACGGAACGACTTCAACCGCGCCAAAACACGGTGAATACCCGCATACCCGGCCCAATGGCAGCCTCACACCGAACCCCGCGGCGGCCAAATTTGACTGCAGAGAGACGGGCATGTGAGCACGCAGAATGCGAGCCCACCCTGCACCTGACCATCTTGCGAGCTGTACAGGACAACGGTCACGCTGTGCGCTGCAAAGAAATTGCAGCGGGGCATCGAAGATGAGCGCACTGTGTTACCTTGTCTGTTTTTGCGCTGAGATATATTCGACACCGAGGCTGGATGCGAGAGCGCCATATCCTCTGGGAGACTGCACCGCGCGTCCTTGCAGGTCGGTAAATATCTCATTCCACACACATACGCGGACAACATCTAAGCCTTACAGACTGACGCTCAGGCTTCCCGGCTCGCGTGGCATTGGAGGTGCGCACAACATTGCGCGCTGGCTCTTGCTGCGCTGACTCGTTTGTGTTGAAGGACCTCGGGTTGCTGTCAGAGCGTCATGTCCGCCGGAATACGATACTGACGCGGTCCTGCGTATTCTTCAGCCCGGCAGGGTCGACGCGCCAGCCGAAGGAGACGTCGCCTGCACGTACGTCGACACGCAACATACCTGCGACGGGTGAATCATCCGGTGTGCAGCGCTGCTGTGTAACGGCGGTGGTTTCGCAAGTGCACGGTGCGCAAGTTTTCTTGCTGCAGCTGTCCGCATGGATATGCTGACATCTTGCGAGCAGAGCAGTTTGGTGTCGCTCAACATTGTCGTCGAAATATTGGTCACAAACCGACGATTCAAGCAACGACGCAGACCCAGACGATGTGCGGCACAACCCGGATTGCGGACTCGCTGGCGGATTGCTCGCTCTCCGTGTCCGACTGCGGAGGGTGCGCGAGAGCAAGGTGCGCATTCTTTGTTGCTGCAGCTCCGTGCGTGGGTGCTCACGCCTTGGGAGAATCTCAGGGCGATGCACGCACGAAACAAACGAACGATGGCACAAGGCGACGCAGGAGACGGTTGACGAGCGCATGCGTCGCGTTGCACAGAGGAATACTGTGTATTGTACTGTGTATTTCATGCGGTGTTTGCTACCGCGCCCCGAGAGCGACGGCGTCCGCAGCCTTGGGTATGCCACAGCCAGCGCCTCGCCCACACACTGTGCATGCCCAGGCCGACAGCAAAGCGACGACACAGCGAGTCGTCAGAATGCGAGCTGGCGTGCCACATCCACAGACATGTTGTCGCTTTCCCTGCTCGCTCTCATCAGCCCAACAACTCCCCGGACACGACAAAGCAGTGCTCACCATGGCACACACGCACGGCCTAGACGGCGACGCGGCCGTTAGGTATCGCACAGCGGGCGCAGGGGGCGCAGAAATCAATGGCAGCATGGTGAGTATGCAGATTGCGAGCCGACGTGCCACGTACTCACCAGCGTAGTGCAGGCATCCGGTTCGTCAAAACGCTGTGAATATCGGGCGTGTTCCAGGAAGGCTTGGTCGACACGGTGGTTTCGAAGCAGGCAGCAATGAAACCGTACCTTGTCAGCACCCGGACGCCGCTACAACTGAGACCTGCACATCATCGCGTCAATACGAGGGCGCCATGCACGCGACAACAACACGGCACTCACCGCGATGTACAGGCGCGACGAGAGGAAGGAGGTAGAGCGAAAAGAGGGTCGCGCGCACGCGCGCGTACGTTGCACGGCACTCGGTGGGCCTTTTATGCAGCTGCTGTCGGCGTAAACGGGCGAGAGCGTCGTCCGCTCGTCGGACATTGGAGTGCAAAATGAGTCAATGTCTGTCATGCGATGCTCGCACGACGGGCTCGGCGCCCGTCGGTAAGCAACACGCACCGAACTATCACCCGCTGCGGATCGCTCGTGTGTTGCGCTAGCTTGGAGAGAGACCGTGGGTGGACGTGGATGGGAGGCGCGTGCGCGCGGGGTCTTTGGGAGATCGCAGCAGCTGCGCCGATGCTGCCGTGGGCTCCGGGACGCGGCCGGCGCCGCGATCAATCTGCGCGATGATTTTGGCCACATGCCCAGCGACGAAGCTCGTTGCGCGCGCACCGCGGGATGCCTGCGCCCCGGCCGCACCTGCTGACCCTCGCTGCACGCCGCAATCGCAGCCCGGCGTCGGACCTGCTCGCCGTCGACGACGCTGGCATCACCCGGAGGAGTGTCAACGCGGGGTGCACGCGACCACCAGCCTCACGGGGGATTGCACAGCGCCACGTCGAGGGCTGGCACACGGCGTGCTGTAGAGCTCGCGGCGCGGAGGATGAACACCGGGGCCTGCAGCTACGTGCCTGCGTCGGCTGACAGGAAATGTACGCCGAACGCCGGACGAGGTTGAGACGACAAGACATCACGCACATCGAGGTGAACGCACACACCTGTGATTGACACGCGCTATAGTTTTGAACTCGCCACAGTAATCGTCGAGTTGGCCGGGCGTGTCATCGAGGAGGGTCCCGTTGGTGTTCAGGATGCCGCTCAGCTGCGAGAGCTTGGGTAGGCAGTTGGCGAGGGTAAGGTACGCGCTGCGGATGTTCTCTGGGATGTACAACATGCCGTTGATTCGGTTGAAGGTAGCCCCGTAGACGACTGGCATCGTCGCCGGCATGCCGAGGAGGGCGCTCGGGCACGATGAGCGCCGGCGTCGGAGCCTGCGGAGTTCAAATTACCGGCTGTGTCCGCGCCTGGACGCCCAGCGTATACTTGCCGCGAGCCACAGCGGAGTTTAAACTTTCAGAATCCGCTACAAGACGCGCGAGCCGCACCTTTCGTGTCTCTCTCTCTACCTTCACCACTGTCCACCCAACCCATGCCCAGGAGCTGAGTCCTGCGGCCCTCGCTGTGCTCCCGTAGCCGGATCTGCACGCGTGGGGCCGTAGAATCTTGGCGGTTGCACATGGTGGGTGAGCAAGCTGGGGCAAGAGGCAAGCCGAGCTTGCGAGGCGGGGCCTCTTACGGAGGCTATGTAAGCCGAAACGAGTCGATTCGTCGCCGGTACGGCGCTGTCAGAGAGGCAGGAAGTGGCGGGAGATGCAGAGCGAGCTTCCCACGCTCGTCGCACTCTCCCCACTTCGTCGCGCGCCCGCGCGCGTTTTTGACCCACCCACCAACCCCCTAGCGCTTGCTCAGGTGGTACCTCGTTCCGCGTTCTCTCGCTTCGAGGGGCCTCCCTGTGCTTGCAGCTCGAGGGCTTTCGTGCCGCGAGCTCGGGCGCGTCGTTTCTGACCCGCCAGCCCGAGTCTCTCGCCGGGGCGCGTTGCGCGACGCGCGCAGCGCGTCGGGGTGCGCGCGGAGCGCGCCCAGACACGTGCGCAGCACGGGTCTCCCCTGCGGCCGAAAGTTCTCCCACCACAACCCTGGAAAACATTATCCACACGTTTTCCAGGTCATTTGTTCTCCAGACACTTTCCTCCCCATCTTCTGGGCCCTCATCTCGGCATTACATAGCAGTGCATGCCAAGGTCGCAGAGGCTGCCTGTGCGAGCGGGGTAGCCAAGGGCAGCCATAATGACCGGGTTGTGTGTTATTCAAAAACCGAGCGACGGGCCCTTCCTTTTCACCCCCAGAGTGTTATGGAATGTTTGCTGTGTGAATGCCACCCAGCGTCTGAATGTCGCCGTAAAAAAAGGGCCCGCCTACCGGCGCCAGTAGGAAGAGCGTGCCGTGCGCAGGGTAGGGGTGTTCAGCTCTGCCGAAGATCGAGCTGTTCACGGCTTTGCAGCATCTCATTGGAACGTACCCATCGCCGTTAGCCGCTGCGCGCAGCGTTGCTCAAGCACCTGCACGACGAGCTCGCGGCTGCGCTGCCCTGCGATCCCGAGGTAGTCACGCTGCGCGCCACGCACACTCTCGCGGGCAATCCATCGGGCGCGCGGGGGATCCATCGTGCGCGGTGCTCGTCGAAGAGTTAAAGCCCACGAACGAAGCGCTTCTCGAGGCGCAGGAAAGCCAAACGGCGTATGGGCGCGGTTTCTCCGATGTGTACGCCGCGTCCGTGCGCAAGTGGTGCGCGAAGCCTATCGACGATCACCTGGTGGGCAACGCTGACTACTCCTCCCGTCTGGCTGCGCATGTGCGATTGATGAGCACCATGTCGCCCGCCGGTTCTCCCGGCAAAAGCCTCAGCACGGAGAGGAAGTACACCGCGCTGCAGCCGCGCACGGCGGGGGTCTCGCGCGCCCGCATGGATGCGGAAGTAGCGCAGGCAAGACCGACGGACGTGCGCGTGGCGTTGGCAGAGGCGCGGGGGAACGTCGGGACGAAGGCGTGTGGCTCTGGGCCGCGCGGCGAATCCACGCTGCTGATGACGAGCGCGTCTCCGTTCTCGAGGTTTGTGAAGTGGTTTCTCTCAGCACACCCGGTGTGCTGACGTGTCTGCAGGACTTGTTGAAGGAGCATGCGCAACGCGGCACTGCGGGACGTGCACGAGGCGCTGCTGCTGCTGTACGCGGACACCCAGGCGGCGGCGGGTGACCCTGCGGCGCGCGTGCGGCGCATCTGTTCTTGCCCAGCGCGCGCGTGCGCGCTTGCGCGGCGCACAGACTGCGAGGGTGCGCTGCAGGTCGTGCATGGCCTGTGGCGGGACGTGGCGCTGGCAGACGCAGCGCTGGCGTGGGCGACGTCGCTGCTGGGCGCGGGGCGGGGACGCGAGGCGGCGGACGCGGAGATGCGCGCTTGCGCGCTGCTCGACTCTGCGGCGGGTGCGGCGCTGGGTTGCGGTCCTCGACGGCTCCGGCGGCCGTGGATGGTGACTCATTCGTGATGTGTGAGTGCGTGCATGCTGTCTTGGAAAGTGCCTTCTTCGGCGGCGACCTCAGCTGTGCGCCGTGGGGACACTGGCAATCTGCACCTCCTGCAAGACGGGCAAGGGGCGGATGTACACGAACGACGCCAAGGTCGCGAAGCGCTGGCTTCAACTTCATGCCAACAATAACAATATGTGCTCACGCTGGTGGCGTTTGCAGCCACCGGCGCTGACCACCATGAGTCCACCGTTGAGAGCCACTGTAATGGCGACGCGGATGCGGACAAGTCATAAGCCTACCTCGACATTGAGAATGAATAGGGAGTTCGCGTTGAAAAAGCCTTGTGTGTTGCGCACCTGTGACACATGTGTGACGCCGCAAGGCATCATTGCGTTCGAGTCGTTCTCGTGCTCTTTGCCATTGCTCACCATCATGTTACCTCCTCGTCCTCACAATCCCCCACGCGCTGCCCGTAGCGTGCGATCCATAGTGGAGGCACCGGACAGTGCATGGGATCCAACCATCCGATCAACAGATCCTCTGCTTCATCACATCTATCTGCTCAATCAATCTTCGTATCCATATGCCCTCCTTGCACGCGCGGACGACCTCATTGTGGCCACACTATTTTCATCCAAAAGCGGTCTCCATCGTTACAACGCACTCTTTCCTGAGATGTCCCAGCCATCTGGCCCAAATGGCGTGCCGGCTTTGTCGCGACCGGCAGACGCTCGGATCCTCTACCCGGCAATGGCGTGCGGGCAAGAATTGAACATTTCAGACATCACATTAAGCGAGCAGCTTAGGCAGGGTGCACAAATATGTGCACCTCTGTTAAACCGGCTGCTTCCAGTTACCAAGGAGAAAATTGAACACATCGTGCGCACCCTCATGACCGACATCCCTGCCTTTCAAAATGCATCCTCGCAGTGGTTCGCACTGCTGGCACAGTGAGTTTATTTCCTGACAACATAATGAACATACCTGATGTCCTTAGCTTGTTATTCCGGTACGCTGTGCTGTGCAGTGAGCGCAGCCGAGTGCGAATCATGCGCGTCACATTTGGATCGACCGTTGGGCTGGGGCTCAAGTCGCGCGGCCGTATTGAAGCAGGAATTGTGCTCTTTGAGACGTGTAGCTCGATGAGCTCTGACCGTGTCATGGCGGGAGGTCCCTCCGTCATAGATCGCGGGTCATCTCAGATTGGGCCATCCGGGCCATGCGCCATCCTCGGGCCCTTCAGGCTCATCAATCATGACTGCGAGCCCAACTGCCAGGTATCTTCAGCATCATTTCTCGATGCCCTCATGCCGAACAACTTCATATATCACCAGATCATGCCCATTCTGCAGACCGCTGCCTGCACTGTAACGACGATCAGGAACATTGAGCCGGACGAGGAGATCACCGTGCGGTACAGTGCATGGGGGTATTATAAGGAGCACTGTGCCTGCAAGACATGCACAGGAAAGGACCCAAGGGATCTCGCTGTGCTGCGGGCAGATGCTGCCAGAAAACGAGCTGAGCTGGCATCAGAGCAGAGTGGCACGAGCGGACCCTCTGAGCCGAAGAAGCGCACGCGACGCGGAGGCGCTAAGCGTACCCGTCAGAAGCAGCAGCGGGCGGCATTTGCAGGGCGGCAGGGGGAGGACACTGGGGACTTGTCATCAGATGAATGACATTGGGCAAAGTGACAGATGTGCGCCTGGGCGCGGAAGGCAGGATGCAGAGTTGTCTTCCATGCTGCATAGTTGGCGGGGGTACTGTACAGCCGTGGGGACAACCTTGGTGTCCGTGTGGACACTCAACGCTATGAAACTTGGCTTGTTCCGAGAGAGCAATGGACAAATAATATTATTAGCAGAAGTTTCAAATGTGCACGACTCGCCGATGCAGCAAAGGTCGGCAAACCTAAATTCCCACGGGGGCCGGCAGATGCTGACTCGCACGACGCGCGTCCTTTCTCCTTGCTCCCACCTCCTCATCGCATTTTCCCTCTGTCGCAAACCCCGTCCAGACTAGAGTAGCACACCGTGGTGGCCTCTGGGCGGGGTTTGACGTTCATTCTGATGGTCTCAGCCACATTCCCCCTCCGTGTCGGCTCTGGAAAAATTTTCTACCCGTGAATCTTCCCCTTTCTTCACCCGAAAACTGCCATCTGATCACTGTCTTCCTTCACCGGCAACCCATGGCTCCCACACACACACATCCGACCATCCCGACCCCCCGTCCCATACCCAAAGGTGATGTGCTGGCAGGCACGCAAAGTCACGTGACCTATGCACGGCGCACAGTAGAACCTCGCCATCTCCCGTCCCGGTGTCGGTTTCTTGGCTGCAAAGAAGTGTGACGTTGGTATCCAGAGCTAAGACCTTGAGTGTTGTTGCCATCCCGCTGGGGACGGTGCCCTGCGGTGGGCCGTTTGGCTGGCACTGAGTACGGCGCCATCTCAAATTAGGCTGATGGCTTGTAATTAACATGAGGTCCTAATCATAACCACATAATCAATCAATAACAAGGCATTTGTCTGTATGTCACCAAGTGGCCCGTGCAAGGTATTCACATCGCTGCCCCTCCTTTTGCTCAGTAAGTATGCCCAGATCAACTGTGAGCGTGCTAGGCTGGTCCCACGCTAATGTGCTATCCAGCCACTTCGACAACTGGGAGAGCGATATACCGTTGGCGATGCATATCGGCTTCAGGATGCGATGTGCGACGATCACCTCAACGTCGTCTTCGTACTTTGCTCCTGGAGGCGGCGCCGGGGCACCGACAGCGATGTAGGCATCCGGATGGATGATCATCTCGGCCAGGGCCATTAAGGATGTCATGGTAAACGCTGGCAGAGTATCAGGGTGGTGTCCTCCGCTGTCAAGTGAAAATGATGGGTACGCACATTGTGCGCGAAACTTCAGCGCCATTGCCATTCGCGCCAACTTCCTTTTCACGCCAACATGGTCGGCATTGGTGGCGTACTTGCCGTAGCGTTGGTCATTTCGGCGAGACCAGAGCGTGAGGTGGAGCGTGTCATAGCACATGAAATGGCCGCCGTACATTATGGTGTTCACCGGAGTGTATACCATATGCCACACACCTGGTGGCATGACTCTGGTGCACAAAACCGGTGCAAAACCGGCAGACAGTGTCACTGGGTGCTGTATGGGAAGCTCAAACAAGGCACTCACAAGACCATCCCGACTTCGAGCTTGATAACATGTAGCGAAAAGTCATCGCCCTTCACAACTTCACCAGATGCGCCTGACAGGACAATTTGTCTGAACAACGCCAGGATGACCTCCTTGTTCCTGATTGCGCCGGCATTGCGGACAGTGACCACCCCCCATATCTTGACGCCACACCGCGGTGCGGCCCAGGTGAGCAGGCCATTGGAATCATGATGGGTGCGCGTGTAGGCACCTGCGCTCGACACGATGTGCCAACCTTCATAGTTGTCCGCTGCCCTCATTGCCGGTCCGCTGTCATCGGGAACAATGTCTTCCTGCCGCAACACCCACTCTTGCATGAGGTCAGCATGCCAATTGCTTGACTTGGCCTTGGCAGGCGGTTTCTTTTTGGATGCTCTTTGCTGCTGTTGCGATTTTGTTTGTTGTACTTCGAACTGCTGCCGCGCCTGCTCTACTTGAGCGTTGAACTCCTCGCCTGGAGTTGAGAATCCCATCCTTTGGGTGACGTTCCACGCCCATATATCGTCTTGGAGATCGCTATGCATGTCTCAGTATGAGGTGTACAGAGTTCTGCCGTGAGGAGCTTACTCCAAGAGGGCCGGTCGGGGACCGTTCGATCGCGGAAGATCGAGGAGGTTGACGCACTGGGTGGGATCGTGCACTTTGTCCAGGAGCTCTTGAAACGTCATTGTGATCGTTGGGTTATCTCCAGGCTTAAGCATCCGCGCTCGCATACCTAGTTGAAAGTGTGAAAGTCAGCGCACCGAACGCAGATCAGTGATAGATGGCCATGAATACGAAGAACTCACAGTGCACTTGGACGTCAACTTGGGAATTCCCCACAAGCCTCAACAAGGTATCTTTATCGAATGTCAGCTCATGGGCGTCGCCTTGCCCGCGAAAAGCATTGGTGACTATGACGGGGCGGTTTGCAGCAAGGCAGGCACGCATTTCGGTCTGAAATGACATGCGTCTCTCGATGTTCCAGTCCATGCGCACGTACGGGGAGTCACTGTCTGTGCCAAGGGGAGCATTGGCCATCTCCAAGACTGCAGTCTTGTCCAGGTCAGGCTAAGCAGTGAATGAGCATCAGCTTATTGACCAGGCAGATATCAATATACCATGTGCAGAACCTGCCCGATGTACGGCAGAATGGTTCTGAACTTTCCGTCGGAGCCACGCCACGTGCAATAATCAACATTGATAGGCCAGCTGCCTTGACCGTGTTCCGTGCACGAGAGATCTGTGCTGTCGTCGTTGGGGTTGAATTCGACGGGAAAGATGGCCGCGGTTGACGTGGGGGATGGTGCATGCTCGTCATATGGAAGCGATGACAGATTGGACAGTGGCGATAGTGGAGGTGATGGGCTTTGCTGTGGGCGCAGAGGGGCTGGTGGCAACGGCGAGGGAGGCAAGACCGGCGGTGAGTCTTGTTGCGATGTCGACTGAGCCAAAGTGGCGGCAGCGAGTCCATTGGTGGCAGACGTATCTTGCACAGGCGCAGGGATTCTGTGCACTGGTAAGAGGCAAGATGAACAAGGAGGTAGTGGCGCAATAGAAGAAACACCTACTATTTACCATACCTTGTGGGGGTGATGAAGTGCGCTTCCGCTTCATCGGCACTTTGAGGTTGGCTGGGGTTGATTGTTGAGTCATGATAGAGGCAACCCAGAATAAATCTGGGACTGGGAACTCACTACAGTTGTGGTGCTCATCCACCGCCTGTTTGTATTTGTCGATGACATCTTCGGTTGTCACCTGCGGCTGGCCTCTGGGAGTCAATTTGCTTGCATTGCTTGGAAGACAGGCCTTCTTGACATAAGTCCAGCCTTTGGTTGTGTTGTATGATAAATAGGTACCGACATGGAGCGGATGCTCCACGTCCCCGGGTCCTTGCCTGCCTTTCCCATGAAGAAGACACCAGGGTTCCCAGGAACCATCGGCTTGAGAGACCCATACTCCTTTGGGGTCAGCCGTCGTTACCCAGACATCGCCAGGCCCATTGCAGATTCCAGGCTGTGGACGAATAGCACCGGAGTAGACGGCATTGAAGTGCGGCTCAGGTGCACTGCTCTCTGAAACCACTCTGAACCAACGAGCACTGATAACGGTGTCAGCTGGCAGATGACCAGCAGGAGTAGGTTCCTCCGTGGGGGCAGTGAAGAGGGACCTGACCATGGCTGTAGTAGAGATGGACTTCAGAGTAAAGCGCTGCAGCAAATTTTCGCGGCCGCGGGAATTGCTGCCACAATTTTCCCACCGCTAATTTCCCCGCTAATTTCCGCCACAATTTTCCCACCGCTAATTTCCCCGCTAATTTCCCCAACAATTTTCCCACCGCTAATTTCCCCGCTAATTTCCGCTGCAAATACCTGCCATAAATTCGATTGTGCTTCGCGCCCATCCTATGCCTGCATCCTTTGCATTGCTTATGGGTACGGACACTGCACAGTGGCTACAGAGGAACTACAAGGTCCAGCTATCTCTGGAACAACCGACGCAAGAAGTGAAAGGAGTGTGATTGTAAACAGGTCTACGTAGGTCCGTGCGGGGTGTGGGTCGTTGCGTGGTCAAGGTTCCGTACATGGAGCATAAACAGTGGGCTGGCTAGACATACCGCTCTCCCTCAAAAGAGTCCCCCTCCGGTTTCTGTAGTAACATAAATGGATAGTACATCCAGACATCAAAGAATGTGGCTTGACCGGGGGCGACATCCTCCTCGTCGAGCAGGTTGCGGAGTGGGGCATCAAAACAGACGGCGGCATCGTGGAAACACCCGCCCCACTGGATGGGCTTGGGCTGTTGTTGAACAGTGAGGGTGAGCAAAACAAGCAATGACAGAACAGCGAGTGTCAGCCTACCTGGTCTGTACGCCTCGTGCGACGACTGCGGTCATGCGAGAATTTAAACTACGGGCGACGTTCAGAACATCCCACATAACAGGAATGATAACAGATAACACACCAAGAGCGGCTTGCTGTCCTCGATATATCCCCGAGGGATAAGGTTCAAGCCGGTCATGGCTTGTAGAAGGCAGCGAGCTCGGATGGTGGCCGGGTCGCCCGGGATCTCCCTCAGGTGCTCTCCTTGCTCCTCGAAGAAGGCGTCCATGTTAGGATGGCGGGGAGCACCAGAGCCTTTCAAGAAGGCGACCATGCGGGCTTTGAACCGAGCCTCATACTCCAGGTCTTGGCGAATGGTCTCAGTCGGAGGGTCTTCCTTCACCTTGTCGGTATACGCGGACCTGTAGTTAATCAACGCGGTGACTTGGTCCGGACGCTGGACGCGGCGATTGAACATATAGACAAGGACCGGCTTGACTGTGCCCAATGTCCCCTGAAATAAAGCAAGTGGTTGAGAAATAGGCGCGAAGGTGCATGCGCGCGGTGGTGGGCACAGGAACACCGGAGGAGAGAGGCACGTACCTGCATGCCCCCCATCTGATTGAAGCCAGCAGCGAACGCAAGAAAGTCGGGATGGTGAGAAGGGTGCAAATGTCCAAACAAGACATAGGACAGAAGCGAGGCCTCAAGGCCTGCACGGGTGCGCTCATCCATCCCTTCTGAGAACAGGCCAACCTGTGCCGGTGTGGTAGGTCAGGTGGCATGTCATACAGTCGGTGTGTGCCAGGGGACGCACGGAAATTCCTGCCTCTGCCAGGAGGGCACCCAGAGGGGACGTCATCAAGATCGGGTAGGTCGGCGATTTGCGCCATGTCGTCCATGGTTCAAGGACGGCGAGAGAGGGAGGGTGCAGCTCGGACAAGAAAGCTGTGTCGACATTGAAGGCGGATGGACCGTCGACAATGTACTGGAAAAGGAAGGGGGAAATAGGGTCAGGGCCCACTTCGGTGAGGACCATAAACATGAACGATAAGACACCGAGATGCCGGAAGGCTAGCTGGCGCTCCGGGATGATAGATTCGGATGGGTAAAGTTCCGGAACAAACGAGTCATGAGATTTGCGCCAGAAGTTGGCGCGTTGAACGCAGAGAAGGACCGCCTGTCTGAGGACGGCCATCCTGGGTGCGTGCCCAAACCCGTCAGCACTGAGAGATAGCATGAGTCAGATGGGCCGGTTACTTGTCTGGAATGATCGCTCACATCTCCCAGTGGCTGCTCGAGCCGAATATGCGCGGCAAAGGCACATCGGACATGTGGACGCCAGGATCCACAGCAGAGAGCATGGCATTGAAGGAAGGGAATGTGCGCTGCACATTGTGCACAGTAGCACTCAAGTGCCACGCGATAAACGCGTTGAGTGCGCGCGCTCCGGCGTCGACGTTAGGAGCCTGCAGAGAAAATTGAGGGTCATCCGCCCTTCCGCGGAGATTGTCTCGGGCGTGCTTTGCCCAACGGATGAGACGCAAGGATACCGCTGGAACGCTTTGTTGCGTGTGCGCTTCTGGTTCAGAAAGCCGAGACACGAGTGCCTGCATAGGTGGGAGAATAAATCAGGACTTACACACACACGGGTGCGCGTGCACGTGCACCAGAGGACATGGAACGTACCGGTGATGCCATGCCCATGCCCGATGTCCCTGCGGTCACTTGACCAGTGACAACAGAGTCCTCGTTGGTGAGATCAATGATATCCGCATGCTCAGGGGGTCGAATGGGAGCAGAGGAATTGCCAGAACCCTGTGGAAAACTGGGCTTAGCTGCTGAGGAACGTAGGCATAGCACGAGCAAATATTCTCACTCCTTGGCGGGGCTGGTATGGGCCTCGAACGCTGCGGATGGTTGCCAGAGCATGTGCAGCTCGGGAATCTGCACCATTGGAATGCCGTTCTCCGGTGTTTTGAACCTGCACAACAGGTTGTTTAGCACGTGGGCTGTGATACAAGGTATTGCTAGGGAAGCAAAGGTACGCACCGTGTTGCCCTGCTCGGTCTCAGCATATGTGGCTTGTTCACTGTGCATGGGTTCCAGAGACTCTGCAGATGGAGCTGGGACGTCCGCAGCATTGGAGGCACGCGCTCGGACGTTGCGAACCGACACCGAGGTCGACGCTGAGGGGACACCCTCGGCAGCCTGAAAAATAACAGGGATAAGCAAGGGGACAGGTCATGTTCGCTCATGCCTACGTCGGTGGAGACCGGTCGAGGGCGGCGCGCAGGAATCGTAGCAGCCCGTGGTGAAGCGGCATCCAGGGGAGGTCCTGGAGATGTCAGACGCTCTGGGAACTGATGCAAAATGTTGATCAGTGTAATGGAGGCCCATAGACGAAGCTCGTGCATACGTCAATGTCAGACTTGGCCGGACTTGGGAGGTCAACAGACATGAAGGGTGGCGAAGGGCTGGGCGAAGGGCTTGCCAGCTCCCCGCTGTCTTCGGGTGCCACACAGTCGGGCAAGCACTCCGGAGAGAGACCGGCAATTACAGGCGCGAGGACGTGGATAGGAAAGCAGCGGTGGGGAGCCCCCATACGTGCAAAGTCTGTTTCATTATACAATTTATAATGGAGCAGCGCGAAGGCGATCGACCCTCTGATGTTGCCAAAGCGTGGACCTGGGTGGCAATCAGCGCATGTGCGGCAGGAGACCGAATGAGTGAAGGAGACTTACAGACGAACA
Source organism: Auriscalpium microsporum (assembly GCA_019914985.1). NCBI lineage: Eukaryota > Fungi > Basidiomycota > Agaricomycetes > Russulales > Auriscalpiaceae > Auriscalpium > Auriscalpium microsporum. The sequence continues at coordinate 566,606 of JAHLMG010000019.1, forward strand.
AAAGTTTATCAGTGACGGACGTGGCCAGGTGAGAGGAAATTTTCGTGTAGGAGGTCTTGTTGTAAGTGAACAGCCCCTTGAACGTGAAATCTTGCGGGTTGTCGTGGTGGGGAGCGGGAGTCAGGGTCCTCATGCCCGTGCTCTTGGATGGCTTGCTCATGCCCATGACCATCCATGGCAGCGAGTCCGCATAGCGTGGGGGCTGGTGTCCGGAGGGCTGTCTACCGCCACGTGGGTTGAGGTTATGGGTCCGCGACGGAAGAACAAAGCCATGCTGCTTGAGGTGCGCCTGAATCTGGTCGTCCAGAGATTCCCAGGCCGAGCCATCAACAGGCAGGGTAACGGGGAAGAGCAGGTTGCACTCTTGCAGTTGGCGCTGGAGTGCACCAAAATCCGACGTATCAAAGACGAATGGGGGTGCCATATTGTCAGGCTCGCTGCGGGGAGAATTGGGATGCTGTGGGCATGTGTTGTTGCGTTGTGAGACCAAGCAAGAAAGGTAGAAGTGTAAGACACACCATGTACGGCATTATTGCAACGTGGACCGTCACCTGCTGCACGGTGCCTTCTCCCGCTGCGGGCGCGGACGTCGAGCTGCCACTTGCTACTAGCTCAGCGAGCAAAGAGCCGGTGGTACTGTCACCTGCGGGAGCAGCACCAGCGCTGTGACTGCTGGTAGTGGCAGCACCAGCAGTGCGGGCGCGGCGAGTCTTCGGGGCATTGCGGGTGGTGGCTGGGGCGGTGGTCTGCGCAAGGAGTGCTGCATGCTGATTGACTTGCATGGAGTGATTCATACGGCGGTCGTTGGTGGCGTTCCGCTGAGATTTCGTCGCAGTGACACCGGCGCCGAAAGCTGGCAGGCCTGTGAATGCGGTAATCGGTGGCGGCTGGTTAAAGCCGATGGCGGGTGCAGCTTGGGCTGCAGAAGGTGTGGCCATAGACAGCGCCATCACTGATGGAGAGCCGGGAGCATCGCTGGCAGTGCTGTGTAGAAAGTGAGGCGTTATGATACTACTCGGGCTCATGAGATGATCACATACCTCGACTGCGGGTAGGACGCCGCAACGTTCGCCGCAGGAAGGGCATGTGCGGACCACTTGGAGCCGCAGACGCAGAGAGTGCCCCAGGACCATGCGCTCTGTGGCTCAGACTATGGGGAGGACTTTGGTAAGTCATACATCGCTCCGAATGAAAGGTGGATGGGTGGGGCGGCGCACCGAGAAGAAGCCGGCGCATCTGGCAGTGGCAAGAGCGCCCCTTGCTTTGGGGTGAGACATGGCGTCCCCCGGTGGCTTGTGAGAAAGCCACGCATGGCCGCATTCACATTTTTCCGTGGCAAATGACGCATTCTGTTAACTCGGCTGTTAATGAAAGAAAGAGGGCGCGGTTGATATAACGTACATAGGTGGGCGTGTTTCCTTTGAAAACCGTGTAGCCGCCACATTCACCTGCAGGACAGCAAGCACAGGCCGTGCGACGCGGCAGTTGGGCGGGGAGAGGAGAGGACATACTGGAGAGAGACGAAGTACTGGAAGAGTGAGTGCAAAGGTGACCAGGTGCGATGGGCAGAAAGTCAGAGAGTTGGAAGCACGGTAAGGACGGTCTTAATCAGATAGAGAGGACTGCAGCGAAGGGAGCACATGGTGCACATCCCTCGGGACACTGGTTGGGACGGGGTCGGGACGGTGTTGGGACAGGTTCAACCATTGGCGATGGTCGTTGTTGGTTGAAAAACCAGAGCGGGACAGTGTCGGGATCCCGCGGGATCCCGAGGGTCAGCATGCGCTGAAGAACGCATAGGCGTGTCAGGATCCCGCAGGATCCCTCGGGATCCCTCAGGATCCTGCAGGATCCCGATCAGGCAATGCGGTCACACGTTGATCACAACCCAAATAATATTGTCCGATAGATGCCTTCATAATCGACAGACTGCCTCGCGGAAGTGCACCTGCGGGCACAGATCTGAAGGACTCCAAATATGAACACATTCCTCTCGACAAAATCCCTCAATCCGCCGTTGTTCCTACCACGGGCTCATCCAGTCATGGCGATACATCCGGCTGTGGAGACACATCTAGCCGTGGAGATACATCCAGTCATGACGAGGCCTCTGCGCTAGTTCCTCAGTCGGCCATCCAAGCTGAGAGCGGTTCTGCGGAAGGTACGGTTCCTTTTCGCCTCACACCGATTCCGCGGTCTCACTTCGCGTAGGTTCCACTCACTCATCTGTCGATAGCTGCGATGTGCCTCCCCTTTCTGTCGAGCGAAAGCGCTGATGGTACATCTGCCGTCGTAGCTTCCTATCGGTGCAGGCGCCATAGCTGTCTCAGTGCCGTGATATGTATTTAGATGATATCCCGTGGACAGTAGAGTTACAGAAATTTGTCGTATTTCCTTCCCTCGCATCGGGTTTCTGGATGCTGTCACCATCTGATGCTAGCAGCCATGGCACCCGCACTGCCGATACCCTTATTGGCATGCCCACGTATCAGCGCCGAGAACAAGAATAAGAGGACAGACCTTCGCGTAAGCTCGCGCGCAAGTGCCGTCAAAGTGCCAGAAGCACGGATACATGAACACGTCAGGGCCAAAACAAGACAACAAACACGTAAGGCCGACAAAATGGCGCTCCACTCCGCGGCACGTCCGCACTCGCGGAAGTTACACACTGGCGCGCATCCTAGAGAAAGTCTCAGGCCCTGTTGCACAGCTCATGGAATGGACAGGAGGTTGACCATTCCGGGCGTCAACACTGTCGTTCGTCGTACCTTCCGTTTCTCTCACTCCAAACTCGGCACGCCTCAGACGCACGAGTTGCCGGCAAGCCAATCATAGTTCGGAACTGTACAGTCCACGCCCGCATAGCCTTGTCATTGCACATCTACACCTAGCACTGGGGATCAGAAGCTGCGAGGAAGTTCTCATGAGTAACAGCAGCGCTCCGATGCTATACAATGATTGGAAGCACGGACATTATAGACACATGTAGTTGCCTTGTTCTGCAACAGACCCGGGGCGCCCGCCAATTGTATCCGGAACCTGGCTCGAGAACAATGACATGGTGAGGATCGCGCCCGTTCCCTGTCCCTTCGTGAGCGCATGGTACGCGGCGTGTCATGCGACCGCCACATGCAGAACAATTGCAAGACACAAAACGTAGGTGCCCTGGTTACGTCGGCGTGTTTGGCGCGTGAGGGCATCCGAATGCGATGAACCAGAACAAAGACATCTTGTCTGGGCGATATGCATTCAGAACGTGAAAAGATCGTGCAAACAGCCGCTTCGCGATGTGACTGCCTATAAAATGAAGCCTACTGTGAGGCGTCAAACCCCTCAAATTCAAGTAACATACCGCGACCTCACTTATCGACCATTACACAAGTTGACCATGTCCCTATCCGCCGGATCGTTGATGCGTCAGGGCGACGAAGCGATACTTCTATCCTTGGAACTGCTCCAGAAGTACATGGACAGCCATCCTACCGAAGAACAGCAGCTGCTATTCTCGCGTTGGAAAGAGTGAGGATCACCCAGCATGCCGATTGACAACATGCTCACATTTCAACAGACTCATGACGGCTCGAAAGCAGGTGCAGACAAAAACGACTAGCATGTCGTCGTTGCGTGGTACGCTTGAAGCCTTCAAGTTCTACAAGATTGCGGAAGACGCGTACGAGAATGTTGTGGTCAGTACGGCGACGCCGCGGCAGCAGGGTAGTCTTACTCACATCGTGTACAGGCAGTCTTGACGCGCGAGCTAGGCCCATCCGCAGTTATCAAGAAAAGCGTACCAGGTATGTCACATACATAATCTAGCATCAATGAAGGTGCAGCTGAAATTCCTTCCCCAGGCGAGGTCATCAGTTCCGAGTCGACGCCCGGAGCATTTGACATCGAGAAGATCGGCGGAGGTTTCGCTGTTGAAGATGAGCTTCCACGTGCATTGGAAGATACGGACCTGCGAGGCAATGACGACAATGAAGCTGACGATGACGAAGAGATTCCGCCGGTCGAAAACCTCAATACCCTGATTGACGTTCTCGAAGCCGAAGGTAAGGGACTTGACATGGGTGAGCGATGGATAGGTGCTCACATGTCCGCGACTGCTAGGCTGCGTCCCCGATCAGCCAGCGCAGCCTGCCAATGACATCTATACCGCGCGCAGCATCACCAGCACCACCATGGAGAGCACTGTAGCAACCACGAAGGTCAGTGCGAGCGTCACGACGACCGCCTCCCTCGCAGGCGAGCAAGAGCAGTAATTTGCACCGCGATATAGGCGGAGACAACCGCATAGAAAGCCGCTGTATTCATTTTGTACTACAGTTGTGAGCGAGACTGGCCGTAGGTTTTGGAAAATACATATTGCGTCTGGCGTTGATTGTGAGCGATGTCATTGACAGCAGAGAACAACTGCGACGCACAGCGGATGCTTCCTTCAGCTAAGCCCCCGCATCAAGTGTCTCGAAACGTCGGGTAGGGAGACTCAAGCCTGCGGTGGGATGTGTGCGGAAGGGTGCAAGTGTAACCTGCGGCGGCGCAGAGTCACGGTTGACGCGGCCATGTCGGCCGACATCTCCGAGCTCCCCCCGTGCACGCCGAGCTGCAACGGCCACCTGTTGAGTCTTGACCTCGTCCCACCTTCACTCGGCCTACCGTTACTGTCATATACCTCATCGCTCCTGGAAGAAAGACAACACATTGAGGCTCAGACAGTAGTTCTGGTTGTACTCGACTACGAAAAAAAGGCCGCATTCCTTGTCGCCTTTCTCTGTATGTCGGTTTTGCTATGGTCTGTCGGCAGTCCGCTCACAGCTATTCATTTACCAAGGCAATCCATCACAACAATTATCTACCCAAGAACGACGTATGGCGAGGGAGAAACGCCATAGAGATAGAATTGCAAGAGCAGCCCGCCTTCATACTGGCATCATAGCTCGGTGCGTCTGCCACATTATCTGGACTTGGCCTTCTGCTGACAATGTGCTTAGCATAGATCGCTCTAATCAGCCCCCGCGCCCATAAGGTCTGCCAAGTCAATCCACGACCTTGATGGACACATCTCATCTACCAACTATTGCGCGACTTCTCTGCGCCCATCTCGTCACGCGTCACTCTGTACTTGGGACCACCATTGACCAACGTACCGTGCTGCTCGGCGTACGCGCACGCTGGCTTGGTTGCGTTGTTATGCGACTGCTCCGCTCGTGGAACTCGGCCGTCCATGGCCGGCCTACGGTCAGAGCCTGCCAAGTGCCCCGGTGAGCTCGTACCTCGTCTATTTTCGTCCTTTTATCTGATTCACGTTCTTCGCGAGATGACCAGCGATTCGATCACCACACTATGGCGCCCAAAATCTTCCTGTGCGCCTCGCATCGAGCCCTTGTTCGAATCCTTGGCCGCAGCCTTATCGTGACTGGCAGGAATCGCCGGTCCAATTCCCTCACGTACATGTGCGTAGCCACTTGTGTCTTAGCGTGTGGCCCCTGAACGTTTCGTAGGTTGCATGGCGCATCTGGGCATCCCTCGCGAGTTGTCTAATGTCGTCGGGTGAGTTCCTGCTTCCTGCTTCCTGCTATAGTCGCTCTGCTATGAGCACCGAGGAAAGTACGCATCGGTCAATTCAGTTTCCTGTCAGCCCTGGTCCTGACCTACACCAGTCAAGGATGCACTCTCGCGTCGTGTAGCCCCTCAGTTCTGGCGTCATCAAGTTCCGGAAAGCGACACTGGTGCGACTTTTCGTCTCAAACACTGAACTCGACGAGATCAGGCTGCTTTTCTTCGCCCCTCCATGGAACCGCGACCTCACCACGGATTTAATAGTCATCTCCCGCGTGGATCCTCATCCACTTTACTGCAAGCGGGACCGCCTATAGCTCGGTCTCGTCTCGTGGTCGGCTGCGCCCAAGCGCTCGGACAAATCGCATCATCTCCGCCCGGGCATGTGGGATGCCGATGCCGGCTATCTCGCCGACCTCTCCTTCGCTCGAGCTAGGTCGCGGCTCTCTCCGCGCTGGCTGCGACGAATGATCTCCTCTATGAGCTGCATAGTGTAAGCGTTGTCTTCAGTTGTTCCGCGAGGGGTAGCTCACGAGGCGCATATCGGCAGGTAGACTACCGGACCCCATCTGTGACGTAGCGCGCAATCTATAGCAGCCTTTTTGTTCGTATCCAGCCACTGCGGGAACATCTTGTCGAAGCCATCAACCTTTATTCTGGACCAAAATGGAGTGGCAAATGGTGGCAAGGCGCGAGCGCCACGTTGTCGGTGTCGCTCATTTCGACAACAATCCGCGTAATTCTACCATTTTCAACGATTTATTGTGCGGAGCTGACACAAGCATCGGCCTTGTCATCTGCATAATTGGCCCAAGCCATCCGGTCTGCGGCAACGCGAGAGGCGGTCCTCATCACGAGAAGAACTAATGAAATGAAGGTCCAGTTGCGCCACACTAGTTGGGCGCTGTCGTTGTCTTCGAGCTCCGGACACAGAACAATCGGTAAACAAAAGGCAAGAGCGCATCTTACGCACAACGGAGGCTACAACGAACAAGAGACAAGAACGCCTTGTTGAGCCGACGTATGCAGAGAACAAGCAAGAGACCTTTTCCAGGCGATGCATTCAGAACTCGAAAGGATCGCGACAACAGTCGCCGTTGTTTAATTTCCTATAAATTGACGCCTCCTGTGAGCGTCAAACCCTCACATTCAGATAACCCACCGCGACCTCACTCATCCACCTTTATAGAAGCTGACCATGTCCATATTATCGATGCGTCAGGACGACGTGAAACTTCGATGCTTGAGACTCCTCCAGAATTACATGGCAATTTTCCCTGAAGAAGCACAGGAACAGCTATTTTCGCAGTGGCAACAGTGAGTGTGGCACTCGGCACTCGATCGTCAACACGCTCATATTCTCAACAGGCTCATGGAAACTCGGCAGCAAATCCGTCCCAAGACGACCAGCATGATGTCCTTGTTCTCCATGCTTAAATCCTACGAGTACTATAAGCTTTCTCAAGAAACGTTCGGGAGAATTGTGGTCAGTGATTGCGATGCCAACGAGACGATCGATTTACTGAATTCACTTTTGGCGCTGTAGCGAGCCATACGCAGCACCGTGTTGGGTACGATATACCGTGAAGCATAGACGCAGCTGACCTTTCCTCACCAGCCAAAGCAGGAGTCTACCCCAAGTCGCTGCCCAAAGTCTACTCGGGAAATGATGTCGACGAGGAGTATATGCCTGCGGACGAAAATCTCAATACCTTGGTTGAACTTCTCGAAGAAGGTAAGGCACAGTTCACAAGCATTAGCGATAAGGCGCTTACATGTCTGCGCGACTGCTAGGCTGCGTCGCCGGGCTGGCTTTTCCCATCGACGACATCTTCGGGGTCGACAAAGTGTTGTATCGAGCTTTCAATATGGTCGATAACTACATAAACAGCCATGATTATCTATCTCAGGAGCTGCTGTTCTTCCGTTGGCACCTGTGAGTAGCACCCAGCTGGCCCATGGAAAAGGCGCTAACTCTCGCACCAGGGCTATGATATATCAGAAGCAGGTGCTCACGAAGACAGACAGCATGCTGTCCTTGCGACAAACGCTGTTTGAATACATGTGCTACAAGGTCAAACAAACGGTACACGAGAGGGTTGAGGTAAGTATTGTAGTTAACACTACTGTAAAGCGTAGCTTCACTCACTTCACGTCGCGGGTGTAGGCAGCCGTTGAGAGATGCAAAGGCACAACGGTACTCGGTATGAGATATATGTAGTCTAGGATTGTCGGAGATCCAACTGACCTCTCGTCGCTAGACACTGCAAAGATTGATGTCGCGTCTAGAGCCTTAGCTTTGGAGAAGCTCAAACAAGATCGGAAGGATGATGATGAACATGTCCTGGCGTCGCAAGAAATCGGCGTGAAAGACGCCGAAGACAAAGACGATGAAGACGATGACGATGAGGTACCGCCAGTGGAGAACCTCAAGACCCTCATTGACATTCTCGAAGCCGACGGTAAGGAGTTCACAAGAGTGAGCGATGTATATGTGCTTATGTGTCTGATTGCTAGTCCGCGAAAACCCGTCAGATGACTGGATACCACGCAAAGTTCTCCGTATCGAGACCGTCCGGATTAGGATGAAGACAAAGAGTCTCGTGAAGAACGCTCGGAAGCTCAGTGAAAGCTGGGCGAAGACTGTCTCCCCCGCTGGCGAGGAAGAGCAGTAATTTCGCGAGTCCGACGGTACTAAAGGATGCTACGGCACAGTGTATGCGTATTTATCATCGTGAATGCAAGGCAGATAGCTGCGAGATCTCGACTGAAAGCCGCACTAACATCTGTCAGATTGTGAGCGAGTAGGAGAGACCGACATCGGAGCACTTGAGAACGGACAGCACCAGTGCGCATGTGCAGTGTTTTATGATAGCACCGGAGATCAAGTACTTTTCGCCTAGTCGCGGGTAGATCGCCCACGTTGAGGGGCAGCGAGAGTCGGTCATCAGACAAGCAGGTGGCCGCGGCCGGCCAGACAGCTGATCCTGAGCTCGCGAAGGCTGAAGCTGTCTACTCTGCCTCGGGGAGACTACGGCCGGCCGGCCTTGCCAAGCAAGTCGGGACTGCGCTTTCTGACCTGCGCCTCGACTGATTACCTATTGTCTTCGCTGTGGCTCGGGGTCATAGAGGAGGATTAGAGATAGCGAAGCTGGGCTGGAGGAAGTCGAGGTGTGGACGGTTGACTGAGCGGAGCCGCATGACAGGCGACTGTGCGCAACCCGCGCGTGAGATAAATATTCATGCGTGTGGCACCCTGCAGCCTACCATGTGTCACTGGGCAATAAGGAACATCATCGTCATAGGCTTCAAGTCATGGGCACGGCGTGTGCGCGCGTCAGTCGTGCGGTATAGACGCGGCGGATCCACCTGAGTGGGCCCATACTGTAAAAATCCTTCCTCCCAAGAAGACGAGATCAGCTTCCTGTTCGTGAGGGCGGCGCTGATATCACCAAACCGGGATACGACAACGCTGATCGTCGGCCACAAGCTCGGGTCCTCCTGCACCATATCGGCAACAAGAGGCTTGATGAACTCGAAGCCGTAGTACTTCTGCACAAGACAGAGGAAAATTTGCATTTTTCTGACAACGCAGTGGTATAATAACTCGCACCTTCACAAACTCCCCGCGCAACACATTTACGAGGTCGTAGATGTCTGTCGGGAAGGAATCGACGACAGCTTGGTCAACATAATTGCGGTGCTCCGGCGCAGATTTGTCTCATCCGTAGAGTGCGACGTCCCGCGCCGGCGCGTTGGAGGAAAGTAACCTGCCCGACATTGGCCCGACAACCCAAAGTTGATGAGGATGCAAGGAATTTGGGTACATCCCGGTGAGATCAAGGACAACATTCTGGTCAGTGCAGTCCCTAGATACGGTCAGAGACTCAGAGCAGTTAGCAGGTCGCCGAGGAAAGAGCCCGTAGTACCTATGAGCAACGTGCATGAAATCAATGCCCTGTATCGTTTCACGATACCGAGGGATGTAGCCTGCCGCGGCGATTTCCTTCTGACGTCCGGCCCGGAACTCTTCAGGAGGGAGAAGATTTCTTGGGTCGTTTGGATTGTAGCCAGTCAAATCGACAGTACGAAAGTACGCGTCAGCTTCCTCTGGCGCCAGGCAATATTCATCTAGTTCGGCGGGCGTCAGATTGCGTCGGAAGGGTTTGAACGCAGGCCGGCGGTCACTGTGGATCAGATCAAAGAGCGTGCGTACCAGAAACAACTCAGCATCGGGGCAACGTGGGAAAGCGCTCTTGGATACGCACGCAGACCGTGACTCAGCGCGCACGCTCGAGCTCAAAACTGTTCCTATTCACCTCTCGTGAACTGGTCTCTTCCGCCATGGATCCAGCTTATTTCCACAAGAGTGAGGGGCGCCCATTGTTCCCCTTCGTTACGAGTGCTGAGCGTTTCCCGCAGAGATCGTCGACCTGAGCGACGCCGAGCTCACTGCCCTCGGGTTCCAGGACGAAAGTGAGCCCTTCATTATCACACACGTCCCTCTCTGACGCATCGTTGCCCGTCGTCCTTGTAGACGCTGCTCCGGGGATTAAACGTATCGTCGACATGGTGAGGGCACACCCCGAAAACCTAGGCAGTGAGTCTCTTTTTTTTTGCGCGTTGCATTTACCATCTACCCACACCTTTTTCCGTCTCTAGCCATGACCTGCTACATGGTCGACTGTGTCAGGCGCAAGTACCAGATCAACGCTCCCCAACAAGATCGTACTAAGGCCGCCTCTCCTACTTCTCCTACTTCTCCCGCTCTCAGCGAGGCCGAGACCCTCCATAGTGCTCGGAGCTCATCAACGACTCCGACGCCCGGACAGTCGTCGCCCGCACACTCGTTGTCTCAGACCTGATCGCCAAGTACGAGACGAACTTCTCGTAGGACCCGTCCCCGTCTCACATCATCACAAGGTAACCTGCCAAACCTGATTCATAGCGGGTCCTCCGTACATATCATTTGTCCGGTTTCACTGTCAGGTTCAATGCTTCTTCTTTTATCTCAATTCTGAGCTGCCAATTTTAGCGCCGTGTTTGTAACCATACTTACTGTATTGCTGCGCGATGCCATGCACCATCTAATTGCTACATGCATAACTAGTCCGGAGCGTCTATGTGCGCAGGATCCCCATCCCTCGAGGAGGCGTGTGCCGTGTTGGAACAGAGCGTGCGTACCAGAAACAACTCAGCATCGGGGCAACGTGGGAAAGCTTGGATACACGCAGACCGTGACTCAGCGCGCACGCTCGAGCTCAAAACTGTTGCTATTCACCTCTCGTGAACTGGTCTCTTCCGCCATGGATCCAGCTTATATCGACAAGAGTGAGTGGCGCCCGTCGTTTCCTTGCGTTACGAGTGCTGAGCGTTTCCCGCAGAGGTCGTCGACCTGACCGACGCCGAGCTCATTGCCCTCGGGTTCCAGGGCGAACGTGAGCCCTCCGTCATCACACAAGTCCATCTCTTACTCATTATTGCCCGTCCGCCTTGTAGACGTTGCTCCGGGGATCAAAGATATCATCGACAGTGTGAGGGCAAGCCCCGAAAACCTAGGCAGTGAGTCTCTCCGTTAGTTTATATGCGCGTCACTTCATCTCCCACCTACCCACACCTTCTTCCGTTTTCAGCCGTGACCTGCTTCATGATCGACCTTCTCATGCGCTCGTACCCGGACCCGAACAAGGCTCCCCCACAAGATCCTACTCAGCCGCCCCCCTCTCCTACCACTCCCTCCTCTCCCGCGCTCAGCGAGGCCGAGACCCTCCATAGTGCTCGGAGCTCGTCAACGACTCCGACGCCCGGACAGTCGTCGCCCGGACAGTCGTCGCCTGAGACCTGATCTCCAAGTACGAGACGAACTTCTGGTGGCACCTGTCCCCGTCCCATATCATCGCAAAGTGACGCGCCAACCCTGATCCACGGCGGGTTCTCCGTACATATCATTTGTCCGGTTTCACTGTCAGGTTTAATGCTTTTTCTAATTCTGAGCTGCCAATCTCAGCGCTGTGTTTGTAACCATACTGTAATTGCTGCGCGATGCCATGCACCATCTAATTGCTACATGCATGACTAGTCCGGAGTGTCTATGTGCGCAGGATCCCCATCCCTCGAGGAGGCGTGTGCCGTGTTGGAACCGAGTCGTGCCGAGTCGTGCGCAGTCGGCAACGTGGCCACTGCGACTTGCCGCTGCTGATGTCGTACATAGACCGAATTTCGGAAGGCTGAAGCACCATGAGCTTAACGAAGCGTTGGCACTATCAATTGCGTCTGTCCAGTAGGTACTCGTCTGTGTGATTCTGAAAATTGATAATTTATTGGCGAGACAGTGAACGTGGCTAAGCATCGGGAATAGCAGGTTTTCTCGTGACAATATAACTCAGTCGACGATACCAGTGACCGACCGACTTATTCAAGCTGACGATGGCCCAATCCTTCCTCCTGACCAATCGCGAGCGCAGTTTCCAGGAGCTGAGCGATTCTCGTATCTTCTTGAAGCGAGAAACGACCTCGTCCATCGTCGGACGCTTGGACGGATCGACCGCGACCATGTCTACTACCAAAGGATACAGAAACTCAAATCCATGGTATCTCTGTCAGAGCCAATCAGCGACCAGAACATGCGCCCGGTAATAAGCTCCTACCCTGATAAATTCCTCGCGGATGAGGTTGCCGAGGTAATACACGTCGACAGGGAACGGATTGCAGAGTTCGGACTCGTTATCGTGCTCGGGAACCGTCTTGTCGCCTCCGCGCGTCGGAAAATTCAACGGTATAACACCTTCCACGGGTGGATAGATGCGAGAAAGACCGAAGTCGATGAGGAGATACCGTGTAGGACGCTGAGTGCGCGTGAGGTGCGGGACTTTGCCCTTCCAGTCACGACGGCGGTGAAGCTCTCGTGGGTGGAATGGAATCGGGAACATGCCGCTTGGGTCAAGCATGATGTTGCTGTATGTGCAGTCCCTTGGACCGGGTTAGCCACGTCGAAACTGTGGAGGACATTGATCTACCTGTGCGCTATGTGGTGCTCGTGCATCAATTTTATGGCCTAGAATGGGGCATCCGTCAATCAAACGATGCAAGTGAAGAAAATGAGATCACTCACCTCGAAGATCTGGGTGAAAAAAGAGATAGCTTCTCCGAACGTCTCAAACTGAGGACTGTCCAGAGGCCGCAACAACGGCATGATCAGGAGGCTCTTCCCTTGTTCGTCTGGGACTTGTAGGATCTCAAGCAGAGGAGCGGTGCGGTTCCGGGGATCGGAGGAAAGTGGCTCAGAGGTCATGCGCTGATAAATCTCTACTTCATGGGGGGTTTGACTGTCGGAGATCTGCTTCATTACGACGTGAAGCCCGTCTGAAGTGCGGGTGCCGTCCATGACACGAGTCTGTCACTAATAATTCAGAGTCGACCCTATGAAGAATGATAGGCAACGCACAAGTGTCTGGCCATCTTCGAAGTGGCGCCAGAAGTCTCCCGGCTTCCAGGACTGAGTCCAGTCCGCCTGATAGCGACGTCGCAGCGTGTAGCCACATTCCTGAAGCCAGTGCCAATGCTTGACCCACCACTTTTCTATGTGGTTCAGTCCTCCCGGAAAGTCAGCAGGAGGAGCTACCAGAAGCAAGTCTGGGTTGAGGGGAGGTAGCGCCATGACAAGTTGGTGCTCGGGAGAACGGCAGCCTTAATTGAACCAACACGCCGCCGCCCGTTACACGCGGCACGACAGCGTGCAAATTAGGGGCGCTGCCCACCGTCGACAAGGCCTTTTGTTTTCGCAACATCACCGCCTATCCTAATCCTAGCTAGCCTCCGCGCTGGATCCAGACTTGTGGCTACCGATTTCTCGGATGGGCCCTTACGGTGTTGGCTTTGTTGTCAGTCGGCTGTGAATAAGGTAACCATTCTAGGGCGCCGACTCACCCTACCTTATTCTTCTAGTTCGGCGCAGGTTCGGGCGCTATATTGCGTCGGAAGGGCATAGTTGGAGCGAGATTTTGACGAGCGAGTGGGGAAGAGAGAGAAAGCGGCGCCACAGATCCTGACCGTGCAGAGAACAACAGGGTTTGAACGCAGGCCGGCGGTCATCATGTGGATCAGATCATAGCTGAGTGTGTGCAAGTGAGTGCCCAGAAACAACGAAACAATAGCGTCGGCAGCGTCGGCCCGTCGGGGCAACGTGGGAAAGCACCCTTACGAGTACGGAGTCGGACGAGCCTGAGACTCGTTCGTACTAGTACTCGCATGCTCGTTGCTCTGCTATGACCTCTCGTAAACCGTTTTATTCCGCCATGGATCCAGCTTCAAGTTATTTCGACAAGAGTGAGTGGCGCCCGTCGTTCCCTTCCGTTACGAGTGCTGAGCGTTTCCCGCAGAGATCGTCGACCTGACCGACGCCGAGCTCATTGCCCTCGGGTTCCATGGCGAAAGTGAGCCCTTCGCTATCACACACGTCCCTCTCTGACTCGTTGTTGCCCGTCCACCTTGTAGACGCTGCTCCGGGGATTCAACGTATCGTCGACAGGATAAGGGCACACCCAGAAACCTCAGGCAGTGAGTCTCTAACTTTTTTTTGCGCGTTGCAATTCCCACCTACTCACACCTTCTTCCGTTTTCAGCCATCACCTGCTTCATGATCGACTGTGTCAGGGGCGAGTACCAGCTCAATGCTCGCCCACAAGGTGCCACTAAGCCGCCCGCCTCTCCTACCACTCCCTCCTCTCCCGCGCTCAGCGAGGCCGAGACCCTCCATAGTGCTCGGAGCTCATCAACGACTCCGACGCCCGGACAGTCGTCGCCCGGACAGTCGTCGCCCGGACAGTCGTCGCCCGCACAGTCGTCGCCCGCACACGCGTCGCCCGCACACTCGTCGCCTCAGACCTGATCTCCAAGTGCGAGACGAACTTCCGGTGACACCTGTCCCCGTCCCACATCATCACAAGGTAACCTGCCAACCCTGATTTAAAGCGGGTCCTCCGTACATTTCATTGGTCCGGTTTCTCTGTCAGATGCTTTTTCTAATTCTGAGCTGCTAATCTCAGCGCTGTGTTTGTAACCATACTGTAATCGCTGCGCGATGCTATGCACCATTGAATTGCTACATGCATGACTAGTCCGCAGACTATGTGCGCATGATCCCCATCCCGCGAGGCGGAGGCGTGTGGGGCCGGTCATGAGTCTGAATCGCGCGCAATCGACAACGTGGCCGCTGCTTTGCCGCTGCTGATGTCGTATTTCGGAAGGGTAAAGTGTGTGCGCATGAGGTTCGTAAATAAGGGCGTCGCCAGCGCTCGAAGGGTATAGGCGAGACAGTGAACGTGGCTAACTAAGCATCGGGAATGGCAGGTTTTTTCGTGACAATATAACCCATTCGACGATACCAGTCCGAAGTGCGGGTGCCGTCCATGACACGAGTCTGTCACTAATAATTCAGAGTCGACCTTATGAAGGATGATAGGCA
The DNA here is from genome assembly GCA_019914985.1 of Auriscalpium microsporum. Lineage (NCBI taxonomy): Eukaryota > Fungi > Basidiomycota > Agaricomycetes > Russulales > Auriscalpiaceae > Auriscalpium > Auriscalpium microsporum. The sequence goes on from JAHLMG010000019.1 coordinate 581,628, forward strand.
ACGCACCAGTGTCTGGCCATCTTCGAAGTGGCGCCAGAAGTCTCCCGGCTTCCAGGACTGAGTCCAGTCCGCCTGATAGCGACGTCGCAGCGTGTAGCCACATTCCTGAAGCCAGTGCCGATGCTTGACCCACCACTTTTCTATGTGGTTCAGTCCTCCCGGAAAGTCAGCAGGAGGAGCAACCAGAAGCAAGTCTGGGTCGAGGGGAGGTAACGCCATGACAGTTGGTGCTCGGGAGAACGGCAGCCTTATTGAAACCAACACGCCGCCGCCCGTTACACGCGGCGCGAATGGGGGACGCCGCCGGGCCCTCCGCCCACCGTCGACAAGGCCTCTTGTTTTCGCAATATCACCGCCTATCCTAATCCTAGCCTCGGGCTGGATCAGATTTGTGGCTACCGATGGCTCGGATGGGCTCTTACGGTGTTGGCTTTGTTGTCAGTCAGCTGTGAACAGCCCTATCTTCTAGTTCGGCGGGCGTTATATTGCGTCGGAAGGGCATAGTTGGAGCGAGATTTTGACGAGCGAGTTGGGAAGAGAGAGAAAGCGGCGTCACAGATCCTGACAGACGTGCAAAGAACGTCAACTGGGTCCCGTTTGAACGCAGGCCGACGGTCATTGTGGATCAGATCAAACAGAGTCGGGGCAACGTGGGAAAGCGCCCTTCGTTACGGAGTCCGATGAACCGACTCGCGCACACTCAAAACTTTTGCTCTGCTATCACCTCTCGTGAACCATTTTCTTCCGCCATGGATCTAGCTTCAAGTTATTTCAATAAGAGTGAGCGGCGCCCGTCGTTCCCTTCCGCTACGAGTGCTGAGCGTTTCCCGCAGAGATCGTCGACCTGAGCGACGCCGAGCTCATTGCCCTCGGGTTCCAGGGCGAAAGTGAGCCCTTCGTTATCACACACGTCCCTCTCTCACTCATTGTTGCCCGTCCACCTTATAGATGTTGCTCCGGGGATTAAACGTATCGTCGACTCGGTGAGGGCAGACCCAGTTTATCTAGGCAGTTGAGCCTTATTTTGTTTCTGCTCATTTCATTTCCCACCTACCCACACCTTCTTCTGGTTTCAGACATAACCTGCTCCATGGTCGACAGTATCAGGCGCAAGTACTCGTTCAATGCTCGCCCACAAGACGCTACTAAGCCGCCCGCCTCGTCTACCTCTCCCACCTCTCCTGTCCTCAGCAAGGCCCAGCCCCCCCACCCGGAGCTCATCAACGACTCAGACGCCCGCACTGTCGTTGCCCCAGACGTGATCTCCGAGTACGAGATGAACTGCTGGTACCGCGGCATCTCCGGCGACCCTCCAAAGCTCATGTGGCGTTCCGATCTCGCGACCAACCCCTTCCCCGTCCGACCGCCTGGAGCCCATTTCTTCCAGATTCCCACCAAGACTGCCCACGGCGTCTTCAACACGCCGCTCAACCACGTGTGGGACGATATCGTCGCTCCTCGGATCCTGGCGTCGATAAAGGCGCACGGCATCAAGTACTCCGCGCTCAAGACGGTTCGCTTCTCGATCGTCGAGGACGACAAGGATGAGTATCTCGGCCCCGTCGTTGTGTGGATTGCCGTTCATCCCAACACCACCACCCCCGGGGTCGTTCGCGATGCCACGCCAGGCATCCTCCGCATTCTCGCCGACGCCCAGATCACCGATGTCGTCGTCGAGTGGTACGAGGGGTCGGTAGTCAGGCTGGCAGGCCCACCTCTGATGAGCGTCGAGTGGAACATGATCAGCCCCGAGTTCGGCCTCAATCACCCGTTCAACACCGGCCTGGGCATCCCCATCGCCAGGCAGTCTGACGACTCGCAGGGCACCCTCACGCTCCTGTTTAAAGAGATGAAGACGAGCAGCGGTGACCCCAGCGAGAGGATCCTCGCCCTCACCAGCAAACACGTCGCCTCTGTCGACACCACCACCGATTACGAGCTCGACGAGGCCAACCCTCAGCACATCCTCGTCTGTGGTGATCGCCGTTTCGCTCGTGCCGTCGCCGAGATCGGGCAAGTCCTCAACGATGGGCTCTACGACGCCGCGTTGCTTTCCGAAGATATCAAGGCCTTGGAGTCGAAGTTGTGCACGCCAAAGGAGGAGGAGGCCCTGAGACGCAAGAAGAGCAACTTGAACAACTTGAACGAGGACAACCCCGCTCTCCAAACCTTCTTCGACAAAGTCAAAGCCGACTGGCAAGATGCCAACAGCCGCAGATTAGGCGTTGTCGACTGGGCTCCCAAGATATCCGTCAGCGTCGACGACCGCCACTACACTCGCGACATCGCCACGTTCGCGGTCGATAAGGAGAAGCTCGAAAATTTTGAGCGTAACATCATCGATCTAGGTGTGTTCCGTCCCGTCTTCTCCCTCGCTCCAATCACTCTCACTAATATTCGGCCCTTAAGGAAACCAATACACCGCCCTTGAGCTCGAGGACCTCTTCTGGCCACTCGCTGCATTTTGGGAGGACAGGAAGATCCCAAACGACCTCCGGCTACCCGTCCGTTGTGTTCTTCCTTTCAAACAAGTCATCACACCAGACACGGAGGACAGGTATGGCGAACCCCTCTACATCGTCGGCAAGTACGGCAACGCGACCAAGCTTACCTTGGGTTGCTACTCGGGCATGGACGCCTATATCTGCACCGACCTCGGACTCGAGTCCAGGGAAGTGGCCATCTACAACCATGGCAATTATTCTGGCGGCTTTCCCAACCACGGCAACTTGAACTTTTCCGACCACGGCGACTCGGGCTCCCTGATCTTCACGGGCGACGGCGACGCGCTCGCCATCCTGCACTCAGGAATGCCTCGAGGCATGGACAATGACAACCACGTTACCTTCGGTACGCCTATGTGGTGGGTTATCGAGCAGATACTCGTCAAGTATCCCTTCGCCGAGTTCTACGGCATCACCCACAGCCTCGACTGAGCACAAGCATATCCAAGAACTGTCCTCGCCCTTCCCCTGCCACACTTGCGATGAGATGGCGCACCTCAATTATTTGCGTGGCGAATGCGACAACCTCTCTGAACGTCCTGAATCGAGGATTGTTGTACGGGCGCATTCTGGGAAGGACAAGGAGAGTTGCCTGACTGTCCTCGAGCCGCATCGCTTCTAAGAGGGGGATGCAATGATTCTTGGGATTCTGCCTATACTGCGCCGAGGAGAACAGCTTCGATATCTCGAGTTCGTCGGGCGGGCTGGCATCAGACCAGCTCTTTGAGAATAACCTGCTTGCCATCCGTCATACGTGTCGCATCGACGATGACTGGAGAATGCGAGACTTAGTTGCGTAATTCCGATGCTTCATGACCATATCCTCGTCTCTCTGCCAATCCTCGAACCAGCTGTGAGGCAGCTCACAACGAGACCCGGAGAACTTCCTGTCTTCGTGATATCGAGGGCGAAGCATGTAACCAGCTGCCTCTATCTTCTTCTGGTTATCAGTCCAGTCTCTTTCATCAGGCTCACGATGCCCAGGGTCTGCGAGCGTGGCCCTGTGCAGAGCTCTGCCTTCTGCTATATGCTCGGCAAACTTGCGTGCCATCTCATTTTTCGGCTTCGGTGGATGTTGTCGGGGGTCTGAGGGACATGGTACAATGTGGGAAGGGGACGTGAAGGAGACGTCGCCGCAGTACTGTGTTATTTCAGCTCTGAAAACACAAATGACCGAGCGTCAATCACCACCAAAGAACAAAAGCTCATTCTTACGACCTAGAAGGCACCGAGAGCACCTGGGCGCTGTGTGAAGAAGCTTAGGGGTATGAGCACGCACTCGGATTCCCCACCAAAACGTGAGACGCACTCCGCAACGCCAAGGCCGCACCACGCACCTAGAATACACAAACCAGGCGCAATTTAAATAGAGCATACGAAGCACACAATTTAGCCAGCACACAAAACAGCACGAGATCAGCTACTCGACTCGGCCTTGACAACGAGCTACCCCGCCTTTTTCGAGGTGTCTTGGTGGTGGTAGTCATCCCGAGGCATGGGCACAGCGGGAGTACGTGCAATTGGGTACCCGGTCGTGCGTGCGGTAGACGTGGCGAATCCACCTGAAAGGACCCACGATGAAGGAATCCTTCCTGCCGACAAGGCGCGAGCGCAGTTTCCGCGTAGTCAGCGCGCCGCTCACCTCTACAATTCGGGACGCGACGATGCCAATGGTGGCCCGCTGTAGCGATTTGAAGAAATTGACTGATCAGAGCAGAGCATGGAGAAGGGAAAGTATGCGTACTGGTATCGCGCCGGCCTGGAACGTATCACCGCTCGCACATGCTGTGAGAGGACAGTGCACTTCCCCAGTTCGCGCAAAGATGGGTAGCTAGATATCATATTTGAAAGACTAAGGGCTGGAGGAGAGAGGCCGCTGTCAGTGCGGTTTGGTTTGCAACGCTCACAGAAGTCCTCCAGCCATCGCGCGAACCATGCTGGATTTTGCGAACGTCAAGCTGAAATTTGTCGAGAGGCAGCAATAGCCAAGCTCAGTGCGAAGTCTAACAAGACAACGTTTCCTCCGAGTGGCTGTCCGAGGTAAGGGATCTGGATGGTCGAGGACGTTGACTCGGAAGCCGGCAGGTAGCATGACAGGTTATTCAAGCAGCTTTATTGCACATGGCCTCCCGACGGCTTTTTGTAGTAGTGCCAAAGGCTGGAATGTTAGAGCAATATGATGTTTCTCGGAAGAGGTTGAAGGTTTGTCGCCGGGTGGCGACCGTTGAGTCAGCTGTGCAAACACGAGCAAACAGGCGTTGATTCCCAGCGAGCTCGCCTCGCGACCTCCACACCCCCACCGCTCTGCTTGTCATCATGGGAAAATGGTATGTTGTGCGCTTTACAGCCGTTATGCTGCACTGTGGTGCTTACAACGGCCCCTTATGCAGGACAGGAGAGTACTACGACGACGTCCTCGGCGCGAAGATCAAAAGTCTGGTGTACGCACTCGCGCTCTTGTCCCTTGTCCTTTATCGCCCTTGGGGGTCGCTGACATTTTGCGGGTATGCTCTTTTCTGTCTTGGCGTGCAGTGCTGGCGCAGTCAAGCGCTCGAAGCTCGATAAGGGTGCCGGTGAACCGAGCATTACCTACGAGTCTTTCGTTGAGGACTTGGATCCCGGCGACTCGTTCACAACATCAATCACCGAGCTCCTCGTAAAAGTGCGTGGCACGCTGCCTTTCAGTCTTCACACTCTGATAGGAACGCAATCGCAGGAAATGGCCGATCGCCGCACCCGACAGGCTGCCGCTGAGCGGCGCCTCATCGCTGACCGCACCGCCAAGGGGCTGCGCCTACTCGCAGCACCGAACCGTGTCCACCGCGATCGTAGCGTGCGGGGTCTTCTCGGGCGTCGTGCCTCGCTCAACCTCACCGACTACCTCGCCGCGCCACCGGAAGAGATGGACCTGGACTCTGAGACTGACGCCTCCCTCGATAGCCTTCTTGACCCTGAGGGCGCACGCCTCAACTCAGAACTACACGAAGCCTACGCAAGCCCGTCATATGGTACGATTCTCACTCGTCCGCTCCTTATCTCCGCACCTCACCTCACCGATGTTTGCAGTCTCGACCGAACACGCTGGGCCGTACACGTCTCGCGCACGCCACTTCGCCGCAAGGGCGTATCGCACGCAACACGCGCAGGCGCAAGCCCATGCGCAACCTATGTCGGCTCACGACGACTGGGCGACGTGGGCGCCACCTACAGGCGGAGGCGCAGGATGGTCCTGGCCGCCCGCGCCGTCCGGCCCGGGGAGCGCCTCGCTCTCACGCCAGCCGTCCATCCGCCGCCCGCCCGCCCGCTCCCGTACCATGGACTTCCACGAGTTCACCACACGCCGCCGCTCGTCCACACGCGAGGACACGGCCGCGACCACACCTCAAGCGGCTGGTGCTCCTGCGATGGCGACGTTACAGGTCACCTCTGTGCCTCCGCGCCGATTCTTCCCGCCCATGCGCCGCCTAGATCTCCCTTGGTCGCAGCCGTCCGACGTGCCGCCTGCGCCATCTGCATCTACCCCCTCGGACCTACCCGCGCCCGTACAAGAGCGCGGCCCGTCGAGGGAGCGTGACGCGCGATTCTCGTGGCTCCCGCCCCTGTCGGTCGCGTCACCGTCACGGTCAGCGTCGCCCGACGCCGCCAGCCAGCCTCCGCCCCCCGCGCCCCCGTCGGCCCCGCGCCTGCGCCGGGGTGGCGTGCGCCCACCTGAGTCGCTCTCGTGGCACGTCTCGATGGTCGGCAGCTCGCGGAGAGGGCCGGACGCGGTGGAGGACGCAGTCGACGGCGACGGCCCGCAAAGCTCGCCGCCTTTGCCACTCCCGCCACCGCAGCCGCGTGTGCCGTACGAGCTCCGGGGACTGTCAACAGGCGCAGATGCCGGCGGGGCGGCTGAAGAGTAGAACGCTTGAGGGGCGTGGACATGACAGTGCGGTTTTGTATGATGGTTGCGCGGTGTGCATCGTGTGCGATATAGCAATTACACTTGGTTTGTGTATCGTCGCCGCGTGGTTTGGCGCTGCGTGTTGCGTGTTGCGTGTTGCGATTTCGGTGGCTCGTGCGGTAGGCGTCAGCCGTGATCAAGCTACAAGGCGGAGAAGGGACTGCACCCAGTTCGCTTATTTCTCCTGGCCATACCATCCTCTGTGCGGTAGGTCGATCAACCCTCATTGCTTTCTGTTGCGTCTGCTCACATGTCGTCCTTCAGCCCATCATGGGAAGGTTCTGACTGCACATTCTGAACATATATGATTCAATATACCAGCAAAGCTGCTCTTGTTCTCTGTTTGTTGAACGACGCTCGCTCACTCTTACATTTAGAACTTGACATAGTACCTGCGTACCGTGGCGACGTCTCCTTCAATACCTCTTCCCACAATTTACCATGTCCCGCCCAACGTCAGCCAAGGAAGACGATGAAGATGACGAACTTGCGCGCAAGATTGCCTTCCGAAAACAACACCAAATCGCTTTGCACGAACGCATGATCGCAGACCCTGGGCACCGTGGACCTGGTGAAAGCTACTGGACTCGGCATCAGAAGAAAATAGAGGCAGCTGGTTACATGCTTCGCCCTCGCTATCGTGAGGATTGGAAGTTTTCTCAGCCTCGGTGGAATTTGCCGCACAGCTGGTTCGAGGATTGGCAAGCCACCCGGATCGTGAGTGACCATGAAACAACCGAATTCATGCAACTGACCCTCTCAGTCTCCGCTCGTCATGGATGCCACCCGTATGTCAGATGGGAAGCAGGTTATGCTCAAACGGATGTATGACAAGGACACGGGCGAGGAACTTGTCACGTTGAGGCTGCTCTCCTCGGCGCAGTACAGGGAGAATCTCAAGGCACACAATACGCCTAGAGGAGAGTCAGCTCTCCTCGTCATTCCAAGAATGCGCCCCTACAACCATCCCAGATTCAGGACGTTCGGAGAGGTCGTTGCATTCGCCACGCAGATAATTGAGGTCCGCGATCTCATCCGTCGAAGTGTGACAACGATGCTGATCATCCATCACAGGGCATGGAACTAATGCACGAGCTTCACATCGCTCACAGGTCAGTAAGGTGTATCCAACACGCTGGAACCTTCTGACTGCGCACAGGGACTGCACTGTCAGAACATCGTCCTTGATCCAAACGGGATGTACCCGAACTCCTTCCACCAAGTCAAGATGAACCGCAGTAAGAACTTCCACTGGATCTCCAAGTCGTACACGCGCACACAGCGCCCGCCGCGCTACTACCTCATCGATTTTGGCTTGTCCCGTTATTACGATCCTGCGACCCCGCGGGACGTTGCTGTCCGTGGCGGCGACAAGTCTGTACCGGAATTTCGCAATTATCTTCATAACCCGCGCCACAACCCCTTCCAGACCGACATCTACTACATTGGAAACATGCTGCGTACAGATTTCATACAGGTGAGAATCTCGTACACATACATGAGCGTTCTCACTGTTCCCACCAGAAATACTATGGCTTTGAATGGCTCGAGCCTCTCGTTGCGGATATGTGTCACGAAGACCCGAGCATGTGGCCACCCATCAGCGTCGTCGCGTCCCGATTTGCGGAGGTGAGCGGCGCGCTGACGAGCTGGAAGCTCCGCTCTGGCCTTGTTGGCAGGAAGGATTCTTTCATCTTAGGTCCGTTCAGGTGGATCGACACGTCTATCACACGACAGGCTACACTGTGATGCGTCCACCCGCTGTACCCATGCCTCGGGATGAAGGCGACCACGATGAGCCCAAGGCAGAGTAGTCTGTCCTATTTACACGGTGCAGTAGGTAATGCAGTGCAGTGTCAGTGTTTCATGGCTCAGCTGTGAACATCAGAATCCCTTTTGGTTTGTGTACGTGGCGCGTGGCGTGGCTGCGACTTGGGTGGCGCCCTTGTGCGGTAGCGGCTGTCAAGGTAAAAGGACGGGCTAGGTTCAAATGCGTGTCGATGCCGCACCTCACGCAGCGCTTGTCCTGTCTTTCTTCCAGTTCTTGGAACGCATGTTCGATTGACTCAATAGGGATAACTCAACAGGGACGGTAGAGAGGGGTGTCAACCGCTTTGTTTACCATAGCAACCGGTCTTGCCTTGCAACGACGACCTCCTCACAGACAACTCACCGGTGCCATCTGTAGTGAGGAAGACAGTGACCAAGGGAAAGAAGCGTGACCCCGGCGGCGTTGCAGCGCCCTCTGCTACCTCTCGCGTCCCTCAATCCGCCTCCAACAAGAAGCCCTCTCGCAATTCCGCTGGCAAAGGCATGGTCAAGGAGTCATATGGCCACCGGATGCTCACCCGTGCGGCCAAGAAGTACGTCTTCGCCTGAGCCTTGTCGTTCTACCGCTGACTTCCCCGACAGAGTCAGTCCTGTCGCCCCGGAGCTGCCCCTAGAGATGTGGAGCGCCATCCTCGACAACAACGACACGGACAACCCCTCAGAATTTCGGGCCTACCATCTGATCAACAAGACTGCTTGTGCTGCCGCCACCCCTCGCGCCTTTTACCGCGTCACTGTGATCGGTACTCGGGCGAGCGCAGAGCACCTCCGCGACTTGGTGAAGCGGGCTGACCTCGCGCGGCATGTTCGAGTGCTTGGGTGCAGGAATGACCACTGCTTTAAACGCTCTCTCCATCGCGGTACGCATTACATCTTTCTCTGAGATCAGGGAGAATCCTGACCGTCCCAAAATTTCAGACGAAACTCCCCTCGATCACGACGCATGGGAGCCCCTGGTAGAAGCGTTTGCTCTTCTGTCCGCGCTTACTTCTTTGCACACGCTCCTCATCGCCTTCGATCCCTCTGAAAGCGGCATGAAGCTGCAACCCGCTCTACTCGAGGCGATCGCACGCGCATATGCGCACTCGACACCGTCGCCCATTCGTTCGCTCACACTCGAGCACCTCGCTCCTGTATCCCGCGAGTTCTACGAACTGCCCGGCTTCCGCAATATCCTCCAGACCCTCACCGAGCTGCGCCTCGGCGTCGGCCACGTCGTTGACGAGGACCAGTGCTCCAAGCTCCAATGGGAGCGCACCCTTGAGCATTCAATCCTCGGCGTCGCAGCAAAGTCACTCCAAACCTTGAAGCTATTCAATGCATACATCCCCGACACGGACGTTTTGGGGAGAATGACATTCCCTGCCTTGACCAGCATGGAAGAGCAGAACACTAGTATGGATATGATCGACTTCACGGGCCGCCCGGGCCATGACCTTGTGCACGGATATATGACAACTCGGTATTATCGAAAGGGGTCGCGTGTGGTTGTCGCGCGTGGCCTTATGACTGCAAAAGTCTTACAGTATCCTAGGTGTCTGGACGGTTACTACTTGTCGTCATGAGGACTTTTTGCTGGTACAGAAGCAGACGAGTGGGCAAACGAGGGCACAAAATGGGATTCATAATTGGCATACGGGATCCATGCTCGAAAACGATGACAGCGCGACAGAACATACCAAATAAACCCCAAAAAAAGTCATTCATCAGGTGTCCTCTAGTCGGATTGTGACGGCGGACAGCCACCTCTTCAGCTCCTCTTCGATGCCCTCGGCAATAGAGCCAGCGCGGTGCAAATACGAGCAAACAGCCAGACCGACCGCGCCGGCAGTTGCCGGCCTAGCTTAGTAGCTATAGTCACTGCCTACGTCCATCTTGGCTTCACAGAAAGCCGTCTTTGGAGGTCATGGTTCCTCCAGGATGCTACCGGTTCTTCGTACTTAACTTAGCTGGGGCCGCTCGCGAAAGTCTACCGAAAGCCTGGACCTTTCGTCGTGCAGATTTTGCAGGATAGGAAGGAGCACATGTGTTATTGTCGGACGACTACGGGGTCTTACTGGCAGGACGCGCTGCTGCTATTTCTGCGATTATGACCTGGATCGGAGTCTCTTCTGTCTAGGTCTCGCGATGTCAGCGTCCACAAGTCGGCGCGCCTGCACTTCCACCTCGAGGGCCCGCTGGCCCCCGTCATGGTCACGACTATCGAGACCTAGCTGCGTCGCTGCGCTCGATAAGGCACGTCGCCTGCTTCGAAGCATGCTGGACTTGTTCACCTTAGCTAGGGGCGCAGCTCGGGCACTGATTGACTTAGTCAGCTATACTTCAACAACTTCCGTTGTGATTATTCATCCTCGCCATGATCCTGACAAACCGCAATCGTAGCGCACAGATTTCTGCGTTGCCTCGTCGATCGTGGAGAAGAGGCCATATGGGCATCGGCGAAGACCCTCACAGTGACTTAGTAAACCTATCGCTTCCACCGCTCAGACCCACAACTGATGCGATTAGCAGCCATGTTTCTGACAAACCAATCGTAGTGCGCAAACGTTCTTACCTCGTCGATCCGCGGGGACGTGACTACGGCGTGGCAGTAGTCGTCTCCGGAGTATATAAAGTCAAGCTAAGGTCGCCCCAAATCCATCTCCTATCAACACAAACCAACTCTTCAAGCATTAAAAATGCCCACTATCACTCCCGGCAGCATTGTGCTCGTCACTGGCGGCTCCGGATACATTGGCGCGTGGGTCATAAAATATCTGGTTGAGCGCGGGTACTCCGTCGTCGCTGCGTATGTGACATCCTCCTCTCACCCGGGGTGTAGTCGCTGACCGCCACGCAGAGTGCGCAACGATGAGCAGGGCTCGTTCATCGTCAACCGCTTCCCATTCTACGCGGGCAAGGTCACGTATGTGAACGTCCCCGATATTTCCAAGGTCAGCCGTCGCTGACTATCAACTGGGTTGTATTTGCTAATTTCCGTGGCTTTCTGCTCCTAGGACGGCGCGTATGACGAGGCCGTGAAGGGCGTCGATGCGATTATCCACACCGCCTCTCCCGTTATCTTCTCGTGGACTGACCCGCAAGGTATGTCTTAACCTCGCTTCCCTTCTTCGTTGTCTTGACAGACGCCCCACAGAGGTTATTGGTCCCGCGGTTAAGGGCACTACCAGCATTCTGAACAGCGCCCACAAATACGGGTATGCTCCTCGATATAGACCATACTCCATCAGCTGACGGTTATCCGCGGTAGAGCGAAGGTGAAGCGCGTTGTCCTCACGTCTTCCACGGCGGCGGTCCACACCGACGACTTCAGACCCACGCTGAAGCCGGGCACGGTATTCGATGAGGTCCGTGTCCTTTCCAATCTCTCTCGTACTTGGGACTCAATACGATCACAGACACTGTGGAACACCACTGCGGAGAGTGCGAAGATCGACCAGAACACCGACGCCTGGACGGTGTACTGCCGCTCCAAGGTGGACGCCGAGAAGGCCGGCTTTTTATTCATCAAGGAGAAAAAGCCTGCGTTCGACTTCGCGTCTGTGGTCCCAGTGTGGAACTGGGGCCCCTACATCCACAATGTGATCCCGGGGAAGAGCATCGGCTCGACGCCCGGCATCCTGCTGGACTCCTTCAAGCAGCCGGACGTGTCCGGGGCCACGGCCGGTGACTGGGTCGACGTGCGTGACTGTGCGCTGATCCACGTCTTGATGCTGGAGGTCGAGGCGGCCGGCGGTGAGAGAGTTGGGACCACGAATGGTGAGCATGACATGCCAATACTCCGCTCGATCATGGGCGCTGACGACTATGCTTGTCGCCCCAGGCGTCTTCGCCTGGCAAGACATCTTCGACATATTCAGGGATTCGGGCTACGAGGCGCCCGGGAAGGACACGTACGGTGCGGGTGCGAAGAAGATTATCGCGCAGTTCAGCAACGCGAAGACGGCCAAGCTCTTCCCGGACTTTAAGTACCGCGACGTCGCGCAGTCGGTCAAGGAGATGGGCGATCAGCTTTTTGCGGACAGGCTCCTCGTGGCGAAGGCGTGATGCAATAGACCCGAATTTCTAGCACGATAGCGTTATACTGTGCTAGACTCATTCTGATAGAACTCTTTTTTGCGTTGCAAGAGAGGACTGCCGCCGAGCGGGTCTTGCGGGCCGCTTCCCGTTAGCGCCGGCCGGGCTCGTCCGGTTCACGCGACTTTCTTCTTCACTCCAACTCCAGTGCAGGCGATTGTGCTCGAGTTCGATTGGCAGCTGATGTCTTCCTGTCGGTTTCCCTGCATGCGATCTTTTGCCATTTCGCTGTAGCCTCTCGAGTCCCAGTGTTTTCCTGGCGCGGTTTGACAGAATCCGACCCCTCCGCACGAGGTGCATGCCACGCTTTCGCGGTTAGCCTCCACAATTCGCGGTTAGCCAAGTACCCTGGACTTGGACGCTCTCTAACAGTGCTACTGCTCGTCACTGTCCACTACTATGGGCTGATAGTCAGTGACAAAAGAGGAGCGGCAGCTCGCAGACTGGCATTGCACGTGCACCTCCTTTTAACCAGTGCGTCTTCGTAGAGCCGGGATCCTATCCTAATTGTGAATGATAGGAGTCCCGCCTTTGACGACCAGCGCGGGAAGAAAAATTTGTACGTTCTTTTCGTTCGTCCGCGTTGCTTATACAGCAGCTCTCCTCCTTCTCACATCATGGTCACCCCAGAGCTACCCCTCGAAATGTGGAGCACCATCCTCAGCAATGTCCTCAGCAATGTCGACGACCCGGATGACCGTGAATGTGGGTCCGAATTTCAGCAATACCGGCTGATCAACAAGACTGCATGTGCCGCTGCCACCCCTCGCGCCTTCGCCCGCGTCACTGTGGACGAGACGCTGGCCAGTGCAGAGGGCTTGCGCGACCTGGTGAAGCGGCCCGACCTCGCCAAGCATGTGCGGGTGCTTGCGTGTAGGGGTGCTGAACGCCCGGAGTACGATCACCTTTATGGTGCGCATTCTGTCCGTTTTCTTCACAATAGGGGGCTTAAATAATCTTTTTCGCAGACTCAGAGTGCGACTCGCCCTCAGAGGTGCCCAACATCCCCAGCTACGATGTATGGGAGCCGCTGGTGGAAGCGTTTTCCCTTCTGCCCGCGCTCACTTCTCTGAATACACTCCTCATCGCCTTCAATCCCACCACGAACGATACAAAGTTTCAATTCGCCCTCCTCGAGGCGATGGCGCATGCGTATGCCCACGCGGCGCCACCCATTCGCTCGCTCACGATAGACTACCTCCCTCCTGTCTCCTGTGACCTCTACAAAATGCCCGGATTCCAAAACATCCTCCAGCCCCTGACCGACCTGCGCCTCGGCATCGGCCGCATGGTCAACGAGGATTCGGTCTGGGGGCGCACTCTGCGCGACTCAATCCTTGACATCACAAAGTCACTTCAATCTCTGACGCTGTTTCACAAGACTGAGCTCGACATGGACATCATCGTGGACCTCGAATTCCCTGCGTTAAAGCACCTTGACACACACAATATCGGCGTGGATATGAAGAACTTCACGGGCAGGCATGACTGCGCAAAGGGTACGATTATCTCTCAGAGCAGGGAGCATAGCTACGAAAAGGGGCAGCGCGTAAGGATGATAGTTCTCCGCAGAATCGGTCGCCTGAAGTTGCCGTATCCTGAGTGTTTAGAGTATTATTGACTTGGTTCTCATTCTCGCGACGAACTCAATGTTGGCATAACTTACACCCCCTAGCTGTACCATCACAGATAACAATATTGCTACCTTAATAATATAAAGGGCCGCACCACGTCACTTTCGCAATGTAGCAATGTCCACTGAGGTCCCCAGGCCCCGCCAGTGCGTTCCTGCGCCGTCCACCTGAGACGCTCTCTTCGGCAAGCCTGAGAGCACTCTACCAATAAAATTGGGATCTGTCAAGGGTGTGAGGTCATCCCGCCTCGACAGATGCTACGAAACGCCTCGTTGAGACACGAAATTCGACGGGAGGCAGGGAACGAACGTACCGCTTTCACCCGATCATACGGCGCCTCCCAGCCACTTGTCTCACGCACGATGAGTGGCGGAGAGGAGGCGAACGAATGATAGATGCGCGTGTCGCGTGCACGGAAGAGCACATTGTCAACCCGGAGGGTGAATCGTGAAAGGATGAAGATGCAGGTCGGCATGACGCGCTAGAAAGCGAAACACTGCATATGCTTTCAGACGACGGCCTGCGAGCATTGTTGACTCACGATGCGCACGAGCAGATGGGATGCGCCGTTGTCGTGCAGCTCGTCTTCGAAGAGCGGGATCTCCGCGTAAAAGAGGATGGGATCAGGGCGCGTGAGCTCTGCGATCGGGATAGAGTGCGCCTGGTTCTGCGAATCACCGGGAGCCCAGGCCACCCTGCTCGACGATGCCGCAACCTCTTCTTCCGGCTCGTGCCCCGCGTACGTCGTCGTGTAGGTCCAATCGTACGGCTTCGTAGCGACTGTTACGGGGAGCGGCAGCAAAGAGTTCGGATCGGTCCTGAGCAGGACGTCACGCCTCCCTCAGAAAATGACAACGGCGCCACGTACCTACCTGCTCTTCAGCCACGCGTCGGCGTAGCCGACCTTCACCCCGCCATCTCCGTCGCTGAGCTCGCCGTTCTTCACCCCTTTCAGCGCGTCCGCGGCGCGGAACTCGTACGAGAAGCCCGAGGGCGCGTGGTGGAGCGTCAGCGCGTTGCGCGAGAACGTCATCTCGGGGAGAGGGATGCCCAGGGAGGCGTGGAGGGCGTCAGAGTCGGCCGCAGAGGATATGGGGTGCGTCGATGCAGTGATCGTCCAGCCGTGTATCTGGATCGTGCGCGAATTGGGATCCTCCGACAGCGTGTGCTGGGGGACGGAGACGGCGGCGGCCATGATGGTGTCGATGAACGACGGCGAGCGTCCACGGCGAGAAAGCGACGATGGTGACGCCGTGGTGGTTGAGTACCGTACAAATTGCTAGTGAATGTAATTGTGTTGTCGCACACGCTGTGTAGAAGCGTACTATACGTGGCTTTCGGAGGTTCAACTGATTTGAAGGGAAGGCTTTCGGAGTCTGGATCAGTTGAAGCCTGCTTTGTAGATAGTCCCGAAATACCTTGCTCTCTCCTTCACGACGGCATGGACACCAATTCCCGGTCATCATCGCCTGAAGCTCCTCCACAAGACCTCTGGTCCAGCATTCTTGATTCTGTGTCCTCTTCTCGATCAATCCCCGCGAAGCAAGTCCTCATCCTTGGCCAGCCGTCGACCGGCAAATCTACGCTCGCGTCCGCGCTTCTGCAAAAGCCCGCGTCAGACGGCGGAAAAGACGAGCCCCGTATCGACTTCGCGGTGGGGTATGACTGGGCAGATGTCAGAGATGAAGGCGAGGAAGGTGCGTCGCATCGGCGGTTCTGTTTTCTTCTGGAGAGGCTCACTGGGAGGCAGATATATTGGCGCGCCTGTCCGTGTACACCGTCCCGTCGTCTGCAACCTCATATACCGCACTTGTGCCGCACTTCCTTCCCCCACGCGCGTCCCTTCCACATACCCTGGTCATGATCGTGCTGGATTGGACGCGTCCATGGACCTTTGTTGACGAATTGCACACATGGCTATCATGGGTCGAGCGCTGGGTAGAAGGCGACAACGCGCGCGAGCTAACAATTGCACGCGAGGAGAACCGAGAACGATGTGAGCGTCTCGCGTCCTCTTTACGTTCTAGCTAACACATGATATCGCAATAGGGCAAGCGCATCTGCAGCACTACACCGAACCCAGCGCAGAACCTATACCCACCACCGCCACCTCGCTGCAAGGCACAATACTACCACTAGGGCCGGGCACGTTCACGCACAACATAGCCGGCGTGCCAATAATCGTCGCATGTACAAAAGCGGACCTAATAGACGAGAACAACGACCTAGTGGGTGCAGGCGCATCAGGCATGGGAGGGATGGTGAAAGGAAAGGGTGGTGAGTGGGAGGAGCGGACCGACGGCATCATGCAGATCCTGCGCACCATCTGCCTCAAGTGTACGTCCACTGCCATCAATCATACTCGTACTCGAGCTCACAGTCGCCCGTAGACGGTGCGAGCCTCTTCTATACAACTCAGCAACCCACCTCTCTCCAAGTCCTGCGACAATACGCGTTGCACGCGCTCTTCACCCCGCCTGCGCCGCCGCCCGATGAGCCCGTCGCGCCCGTGCGCCATCCATTCCCGTTCACGCACCGCCCGAACACGCTCGACCGCGACCGCATCGTCGTGCCCGCGGGGTGGGACAGCTGGGGCAAGATCGTAGTGCTGCGCGACGGATTCGATGCGCGGGCATGGGGCGAGGCATGGGAGCGCGAGCTCGAAGGCGAGGATACTGGCGACGCGCCGTCCGCGCGCAGGATGTACGCCACGCTCGTGCCCGACCAGGGTGCCAAGGTGCGTGTCACCCGCAACGGTCCTTCTCCGCGATACTGATGCGCATGCCCATTCACACAGCCTCCCCCGCTGCCGCCATTCAATAACCCCGTGCCGGAGCAGCAGTTCCTCGCGAAAAACTACGACGAGAACGCACGGCGCACAGACAAGGACCCGCGCGGCATCTTCCGCACGCCCGCCGAGAACGCCACCGCGGGGCTCGTCGGCCCGCTCGGCTCGTCGTCCTTCGCGCTGCCCAACGTCGAGCGCGCGCTCTCCGAGATGGAGGGCGGCGCGGGCAAGCGCGCGCCCGCGCCGCGCTCGCCCACCGTGTCGGGCGTCGGCGTCGGGCCGCCGTCGGCAGGCGCAGGGCCCGCGAGCCCGACGGGCGGCGGCATTAGCCCTGGCGCGGGCGGGCAGACGCAGCACGAGGTGCTGCAGGACTTCTTCCGGAAACTGCTCACTTCGAATGACCGCACGGCGGCGGCGGGCACGGCCGCGCGCGCGTTGGGGCCGGGCACAGTTACGAGTCCGGGCGGCACGCGGGGCAGCGCGAGCGGGACGGAGGGCGGTAGCTGAGCGATGTGTACCGAGTGTGCGTTTTATTACACAGTCTGCCGGAGTATTTGCAATGCCGTTTCTGTGGTCCGGTTGGTGTGGTTCTTGCGATTGAGGAAGCGTTTGCTGACGGGGTCGATGATAATGTCTCCGGGACTGTGGCAGCCCACCCGCATCCTGCAAAGCCCGTCCGTCTTTACGGGAAGAAATAGGCCGACTAGCATTCTTTCCCAGTCGCCTATTTCGAGAGGGAGTATGGTGAGTCTCGTGCTACCAATGCGCGTGTGATGCGGAGGCTTAAGTCTGGTTGTGCAGTTGTGGACAAAATGCCATTTTGAGCGGTTCGAGGGCCAGTGCCGGTAAGCTGTTTGGCAGCAGCTGAAAAGGAATTACAATCTTGAGTGGTACTTATAACGTACGTAGGGCCTTAGATTGATCTCAAATAGAGCCGAAGCATTGGCCGTGGTATGCACGACAAGGCCACGTCAGCGGTCGGTGCAAACTGGATTTTTGACGGCCAAAAGGCTTCAAACCCGCCGAGCTTCAAACCAATATTTCGACGGAGGGGCAAAAGCATGCTGCCTCAAAATCAAATAATCAGGCGGCACTACAGTAAGGAGAACAAAACATCGTCGTTCGCAATCCAGTGGCATCCTACTCAACCCAGAACCTGACTTCGCCTTCGACTCAGCCCTCTGGACGTCACGACGCCAAGGCCCCGCAACATCGATGTCGATGCTGCTCTCCCCGCGATTGTCACTCAGGCCCATGACTGCCGACCGTACGCCAAAACTCGCTCAGAATCGTTCAGTCCCCATATGTTGCGTGGACTTCATGAAAACATGCAGTCGTCCGTAGAGAAGCCGTAAGCTGATATTCGGCAAAAAGTACACAGCAGTGGCACGGGAGCTGTAGGGTCCAAGCGCAGGGAGCAGTGCCATGTGCGACTCAGAAGAGGTTCCACTTCCTCTGTTTGCATCTTCAGGCAGTACAGCTCCGAGCCAGAAAAAATTCCGTCACTGTCGCAAACAAAGTGATACTGTACTTGTAGTGATTCGTGAATAAGAGTATGAGTACAAATGTGAGAATAGTATGACGCCGCATTCAATGCGGTGGGAGTTCCAGTGCAAGTTCCGTGAGTTCCGTGAGTACAGGTTAGTATCCTAATGGCCATGTCTAAACTCTAGTCATTGTCAGACGCAACAGCATAGCTGCATGATCCGTCATTGATACCGAAAGATTATACCTGATACCCGAAAGATTATACCCTTGCCCATCCCACCACGCCCAAGCTTCACAAGCCCAAGAGGTGCACAACCCACTCCACCGAGCTCTCGTAGCGTTCCCAGCCGCCGCTCGCCGGTGAACCCGCCCAAAACCAGCGCAAAGTGCGCCACGCACAGAGCCAAAATGAACGCGACGACGTTGGCGACGGATACAAGGCTGCCGTCCTCTGTGCTTGAGGGCGCGAGGACCTCGGTGCGGTGTTTGTCTTCCGCAGGGAAGCTAGGGGACGCGGGAGTGGTGGGGTCGCCGAGGGAGGAGCCGGTATGATGCGGGGGCGGGGGAGAGGGTGGGTTAGTCGGGGCCTTGAGGGATGCGAATAGCCCTTGATTGAGCTCGAATGCCTTGTTCGCTTCGGCAAGTATGGTCACTATAGAGCCCACGTCAATATCATGTGCATGGGGACAGAGCATTGCGCTGCAACACCTTTCAGATCCTGATCATCGCCGACACCAGCGTTCATGCCATCCCGATACCACTCCTTGATCTTCTTCATATCGCCCATGCCGGCCGTCCCCCCGCCGCCGAGCTTCCAAAACTCGTAGAATGCGACGCCCGCACCGCCGTCGTCCTGTAGCCCGTACGCCGCGCGACGCGGCGGCGGATGAACTGCCCGCCGGACAGGTCGCCCGGGTAGCGCACGTACGCGTGTGCGAGCAGCGGCGCCGGCGACGGGCCCGCAGCGAGCTCGCGCAGGGCGCGGCGTGTACTCCGCGAGGCCGGGTGGCGGGGCGGCAGCGAGCGCGGTGAAGGGCTCGCTGGCCTGCACAGCGGCGGGGGGCACGGCGAGCAGGTGCGCGATGTCGGCGAGGAGCGCCGGTGCGCGCGCGAGGAGCGTGGGGTTGTATGTCGGGCTGAGTGCGGGGTGCGAGGCGTGCTGCTCGAGGCCGCGTCGAGGGTGCTGGTGGGGGTTCGTGAGTCAGCACCGGAGGAAGTGGACGCGCGGGGATACGCACTCGTAGACGTTCCAGAGCATGATGAGGAAGCGGGCGTACTCCGCCTTGTCGAGCTCGCGCGCGGTGTGAGCCAGCCCGCGCCCTGGCTGGTCTCTGCGCTCTCGTGGGCCTGAGCGGTGCCGTCGCGCAGCAGCGTCGCAATGGGGAGAGTGAGATCAAGCTCGTGTATCTTGGCCATTGCGGGGATGGTGGAGAGAGGAAGGATGGCACCTGTGCCGAGACAAACGAAGGTGAAGGCGTTATTGGGCCACAAACTGCAAGCTGGTCCCAAAGTCGCGAGCTTGGGCGAGAAAGAAAGACAAAAATGCGCTGACGAGGCGATGTAGTCCGTGCCTATCACTTCGTTATCTGATAAGCGAGGCTGGGCCAGATTGTCCCACGAAGCCTGGGCCAGCACCAGACGGTCCAGACCAGACGCCTTTCAAGTTCAAGTCGGCCTCGTCCAGCTTGCTTGATTTTATCAGTCTCAAGTATGATCAAGAAAAGAAACGCACAAGACCGCAACAGCGTGTGCGCGAGATTGCTCGCGACACGGACGACGACCCAGCTACCCCGGCAACATCAACACCGCGCGATTCTGACTCTGACGAGGCGAACTTACCGTATGCTCTTTTTCCTGACTCCCGGTCATAGCAATCTGACACGGGACACGAGTATGTAGTGTCGCGGAGCTGCTAGAACTGCGCCCGCATGCGCAAAGCGCGCGAGGGCATCGACGTGACGAAGCTCAACAAGGGCGACGCGAGAAAAAGAGGCGGCGCAAGCAGGCAGAGGCAGAGGCGGCGGCGGCAGCAGCAGAGGACCAGGAGTATGGGCTGCGACCGGGTGCGAAGACGGCTGAGGAGGGAAGAGGAAGAGTGGCGTGTACCCAATCTCGCGGCATTAGCGCGGGGACTGACACTGGGAACAGTGATGAGGCAGCAGAGAGGGGCGGGAGGCGCGGCGCGCGGTGCGCACCAACAACTTCACGCAGCAGACGAACGCCCTTGATGTTGACAAGCACATGTGGGTTGTCCTTGAGCATAAAGTTCAAGTGTTCGAGGACTTTTGCATTGACGATTGGCTTTTCTTTTTCCTTTCTAGGATGGCATACATCGAGGAGAACATGAAGCTTCGCCGTGGCCGCCCTGACGCCGCGTCTGGCGACTCTCCCTCGGCAAAAGGCAAGCCAGACGACGAGCTTTCCAAGCTCTCAGAAAAATACAAGGTCGAGAAACGGACCGCGGAGGGGGGCAGCGTGACGAACAGTCTCGCGATGCTCACGGCTATACCTGAAGTTGACTTGGGCTTGGAGTGCGTTTCTCTGTCCTGTCTCTCACATTTCTACTCCTTACCATCTCTATCTACTTTCAGCGCGCGTCTGAAGAACATCGAGGAGACGGAGAAGGCGAAGCTTCTTGAACCAAGAGCGGAAAGAGCGCAAGCGCGCAGGTCCCGACGACGACTCCGAAGCGCATCTCGCTGCTTCACGGTGTACGTTACCCCTTACATTCTCCCCTATGCCTTTACTGCTCCGCCCGCTCACCAACGCGCCCACCAGTCTATCGCCCGAATCTGCGCGCTAAATCTGACGCGGACATCATCCGGGACGCGAAACTTGAGGCGCTCGGGCTTCCTCCCCAAGACGACCGCTCATGAGCGCGATCGCCCGCGTGATGGGCGCTCGCAAATGGCGACGACGGACGGCGGTGCGCTACCATTGCGTCTGGTCTGACCTACCCTGACACACTCGACACAGGTCATGGAGAGGTTCAAGAAGCGGATGCGCAAGTGACGCGGGGGATGCTTTCTGTGTGGTGAAAGCGATTCTACGAAGCTGATCTCGCCGCCGAAGATCAGACAGCTGAAGGCCGCGTTATCCTAGTACCAGAGGCTCGGGCAGCAGCCGGTCCGGTGAGCATACGCGATCACAGAGAACAGTCTGCAATTTGTGCCTTCTAGCTTCATTTTCTATATAACTTGCGATCGCACAGGCAACATCTGTCTGAGGGTTGCCACAACCCCGAGCTCGCCGGTGATATTTTTTGGGGGAGAGCCCCCGACGCTCAGTGAGATCGCCATGCGAGCACATACGCTCTCATTGATTTGATGATCGTGCCGCAGATCCAAGCGCCTCACAGTCTCTGACCTACTCCCAGTAGCTGACCATGAGTTCAACGTGGAGACGGGTCACGTCACGGCGTGGATATTGTGCCAAAGATTGTGATGTGGTGAGGACATACGCAGCCGACCCTCACGCTGTTGAGCTCATCTGTGTCTATCATGTGGACGACGAAGACGGCAGCCCGCCCCCCTGTTCCCTATTCCACCGAAACGCGATGTCTCCAAGGCTCTGGAGCCTAGCTTAGCGTCTATCTGCTATGTTGCTTCGGAGATTTCTCCTTTAGTAGAGGTATAGCCATCGATTCTCCTATCCTTCCCTACGCCACACCCCCTGGTTTTTGCAGCAGTAGGCTGCTTCTTCCGTGTGCTAAACGTATGTACAGGCTAAACTCTCCACCGACATCACGTACGCCTATGATACCCCGTCGTATCTTCAAGAGATGAAGCTCCTCCCTCCGACCCTCAGAGAGACCGCCTCGACTTCACCCAGCCGATGCCAGATAGACTCGGTGCCTCGAAGGGAAGAAAACCTGGCGCGCAGATGTCGGGCCCGTCCTTCCGATTATAGAACAAGGTTAGCCATCAGGGCATCAGCCGGGGAGCCTTAGACTGAGCCACCAACGCGTTCAGTATTTTCTCGTGCTTATTTTCTCTCGCTCACGCGCTGGATCAAATCAGGATCGTCCTATGCGGATTAAAAGCGCGTGTTGGACGTGTCGGAGCTGGCGTCGTGTGCCTGCTTCGGAGGTGCGGTCGACGAGACAAAGCAAGGCCGGTGAGACAAAGGCTGGTCTTGCCTTCGGACTTGCTCGCTGAGTTGACCTGATCATTTCACATCTTCAGCCTTACAATGCACACGAAGCCAGAGCTCCAAGACCGTCCGGTTAGCTCTGGTAGGGTGAGTGGAGAGCCTGACCACGACATCAATCACAGCGTAGGTGACGTAGCCGCCGAAAACACCGCCTAACCCGGGTTTGAAAGCTCGACTTTCAAAAGCTTGGAACACTCAATGATGAAACCGAGGCACGTATATAACGGAACGAGCAGACCATTTTCGGGGACTGACCGGAAGCTGAGACACCGTGCTCTTGTTACAAAACGGGATAAGCGCCCGCCGCGTGGTGAGCAAGGCGGCGCTCTGAGAGCGCAAATTAGAGATGCACAGGGTGCGGCGGGACGGGATTCTGGAAGCAGGAAGTCCGCGAGCGGGCACGAGGCGATAGCGCCCATGATGCTGGCTGTATATCAAGAGCAGGCGATCATGCGCTGTCCGAAACTTGCCCGTCGCGCTTTCTTCCCCACTTTTATTTGCCCTGCGCAGAAAAAATGTCGTTTCAAATATTCCCTGTGGAGGTGCTCGCGACGATATTGGACGAGGTTTCGTCGGCTGGCGACCTACGGAGTCTGCGCGCGGCAAGTCGGGACCTGTATGGGCTCGCTACGCCACTCGCCTTTCGCAGGTTGGTGGCGACGCATTCCGCGCGAAGTGCTCGACGCCTCGCTTGGCTCGTGCAAGCAGGAACCATCGCTCGCCATGTCACAGAGGTCGTGTACGAGCATCGCGAAGAGTGCTCGGAAGGTACGTACACGATTTACGTCTGCACAAGGCGGCCCGTTGAACGTTTCTTTGTAGGTCATCGGTGCAGCGATGATGTCCTGCGCGAGCTGAGGAGCACGTTCTCTCTCCTGCACCTCCTCCCACGGCTCTCCTCGATCCGGCTGCTGTTCTCTCCCCATGTGGATTGCAGCCCGCTGCTTTCGCCATTGCAGGACTCGGACACGGAGATGTCGATCCCTGAGGACACCGGCGAGCGGTCGAGCGCGCCTGGGTTCCAGGCTGCCATCATCGAGGGCCTCTCGCGCACGTCGCTTCCACTTTCCGATCGCCTACGGTCGTTGTCCATCGACGGCCTGTTCATTATCCCAGATACTCTGTTCAGTCGACCGTCCTTTCGCACACTCCTCGAAAAGCTTACGCACCTTCATGTCGCCACCACGCCTGCTTCCACGTCCCAGGACATCGCCGACTTCTGGAACCTCACCATCCGAGACCATATCCTCGCCCCTCCCCGTTCCTCCTTGCAGTCCCTGTCGCTGCGCAGCGATCAGACCGTTGGTCTCAATCCCAAATTCTCGTTCGACGGACTCACGTATCCGGGTCTGCGCTCGCTATCCCTTGAATGCTTCCAGTTCAATCCTGAAGTCGGCGTCGAGGACTTCATTGTCCGCCACAAGAGGACGCTTGCGCAACTCTGGTTGAAGGACTGTACGATCGCGTTGGACGACCACGCGTCGCATGATCCGCTCCATAACGCGAGAGGGTACTTGAAAGGCGGGCGCGTCTGGTCGCGCGTGTGGGCACGTATGGCCGACGAGCTGAGGGAGTTGAGGGCACTGGAGGTGCATGAGATCCGGGGGTGGGAGGGAAAGCCGCTTCGATACAGCTGGCTGCAGGACGGGTATTTCTGGAACTACTGCGATCTTGGGCTGGACGACGACACTGCGGGTCTGCAGCATCTCCATGGATTACTAGATCGCACGCCTTAGCTAGAGAACGACGTAGCGGAAGACAGAAACATGCTTACTTGGGTATGCATTAGCCCCATAGGCTTCGGTCGAGGTACTATCGAAATTTGTGCCTGTAGCAGAATATACACCAAGGCAAATACAGTCAGCCGTAGTTCCACGGAGTGTTCGAGCGTTGGACCTCACCAGGCACTCCTAGGGCGCGCCTACCGCTTCGTGATCCCATCGCCTCCTAGGAGATTGGCGGCGCGATTCCAGTGTTACAATCACGGAAACAAGGGCCCGTTTACTTCGTGATGATCGCAAGTCCACAGGAACAGGGCCACCAAGGCCCGAGCGCAAACGAAGCAGAAGTACCGGGCGCTTGGTCGCCAGGCGCGTCTGAACAAAAGAGACGGAGCACAGATAAGCCGTATTGGCGCCAACTAGATCCTGGTTATCCACTAGTGGTCGGTTGTGTCCAGGTAACGGGCGGGCGTTGACTTCGTCAGGATCACAAGAAGGTGCCGCAGGCCCGGATAGTACCAGAGACAGAGTTCCGCAAGGCGTTAGATCCAGAAGCAGTATCGACTGTCCACGAGTTGTGAGACCAAGCCGCGACAACCGAGATGCCTGTGTAGCTGAAGTTCCTCCGAACGGCCAATGCATCAGTCACCTGAGCAACTGAAGAAGAGCCAAGCAAGATGAATACGCGCAGTCGAAGCGTAACAAATTGTCAGCGCCTACGCCAGTGAGTCACCGTAGCTTCAATTGCTGCGCCAAAACAAGTTTGTTGTGCAGACATACAGCATTGAACAAATGGCTGCCAGTAAGTTTTTTTTTTTTTTTTTTTTTGAGACTTGGCGGAATGACTTTGAACAAGTGCAACCGTTCACGATTGACCACCGTAGCTGACATTAGAGATTGAAGGTTGTTGTCCGCGCGTTACAACCCTCTGTCATCGCGGTCAAGCTGAGAGCAAGTGGGGCGAGTCCGGCCCGCCCGAAGTTGCAAGATAGCACGTGATCGACTGTGGCGCCGCCACCGCCACCGCCACCGCCACCGGCAGACTCTCGCGTCTCTCTCCCTCTTTCATCTCCCTATCTCTTTCTCGTCTCAATACACTCTCTGTAGTCAGCTTGGCACGAACTAACGCTCTGTACGGTCTGACTGCTGCGTAGTCTTTTGGTAATCTTGTTGCTATCAAGCCGTTTGACAATTTCATGAAGTTTTCTTGGTACAGATTGTCCACCGCATCGACCTGTCTATCTTTTGAAAACCGCTCGCTCGATCTCTCTCTTTCTGTGACAGCTCATTTACCGCCGGCGTTTTTGATGCCTGCCGAGGATCGCCGCCTCGTCTCAACGCATGATGCCAATCGCGACACGTACTGGGAAGCCGCTTCACGCCGCCCCACTCTCGCGGAATTGAGTGTCAACGACCCCAGTGGGGAGTTCACGACCAAATACGTATGATCTAGTCCTCAACACAGCTCCTTCGCAGTGTAGGTTTCCCGTTACACAGCCGCAACACCTCTGTGCCCACCTGCAGCCTACCCGCAGAGCTCCTCTTGCGCATATATGCCCTCTGCGTCGACGACCGCAACGTCGGGTCTCTGGCAGACTAACAACATATCCCTCGGCGCCAGCTGTTCCAGTTTTCTCCGTCCATTGTAGTCCGGCGTCTGGAGCGCGATGCATGCCCCGAGCTCGAGACATGGGACGTCGGAGGATCGACCTAGCGAATCCTCGATGCGGCGTGCGAGTTGCGTACCCTGTCTGTGTCCGAGAACTTCTGGGCGAGGTCTGTGGATTTCTCGGACAGATTGCAACATCGCCACAGCCGCTGCCATGCGTTGCCCGCATCTCGAATCACTGACCATCTCCATCAATATCTTGACTCTGGAGGAGCTCTTTATAGCAGACGACGGGGCGCCGGTGCCCCTACTTGCAGAATGCTTGAAGTCGCGTCGGGAGGCGGGGTTCGCCATTGATCGAGTGGTACTGGAGGTGGACCGGGACATTGCAGCGGTCAGCGAAGAGTTACGAAGAGTACTGCCTGATGCCATCTCTATCGTACCGGAGAACGGACGATATCTCTCATACGTAGTCAGTGGTCACGGTCTTTAATGAATCCTCATCCGCAATTTGCATCTGTCACTCACCCGCTCTCTCGGCGACACAAAGCGCACGCAAGAAAATCCGTGCGGCCTCATGGGTCTGGTATGGAGGCTTTCCCGCAGCGGATATAATGACCCACAGATCTCCATACGCAGGCTACAAGTGCTTCGTCGCGCCTGGCAAGTCGAGCACGCGGTCCTTGTTGTAATGGGCGCGTGCCTTGCCCGCAAACTCTTTGCCTACGCGATTAGCCTTTTTTTTCTTCACTGGCTCATGTAGGTATGTACTCTTGTTAATTTCGGACTTCCCCTACTCGATTACCAAATATTATTGCCGATAGATATCTGTTTCCCACGTGTTCGGCCGGTTTGTTCTCTCTCTCGACGTCCCGCAGCGCAGGTGAGGCTGTAGGAAAACACAAGACAATCCGCGACCTGGACGAGATGCCTTCTATCGTATATCGGAACCGAAGCTATCCTTTATAGCATCAATTTAGTTACTCATGAGTGCAAGTTGAGTGCAGGAGGATAATAGTACATACACATTGCCTCACTCCGTACGAGAAGCTGCGCGCTCACGCACTATTTTCTTAAAGGCGTCAAGTGCTTCCTCATCGCCAGCAACGGCTTGAACCGCCGGGGTCATTCGGACAACCCCACTCCCTGCGCCGCTGTCCTCGCCCATGCCCTCATCTTCATCCTCACTGAACTCCTGGTCTTCTTCAAACCAGGATCTCCAACCAAGGCTCCTAAACCACTCCAAGTAGCGTATTGGTCGCCTCTTCAACGACACCCCAGACTCTTGGTCAGTGCCCTCGTCCACGCTCTCAGCTTCATCTATGACCTCCAGATGCGTCAAGCGCTCCAAGCGCTCCGAAAACGCGCCATATATATGGGTCCACGTGCGCGGGGGCACAAACGTGTTCTCCTCCAATGCGATCTTGCATTGCGCGAGGTCGAGGTACAACAACGTCGCCGCGTGCGCGATGATGAATGCCTCGACACCTGTGTCCTCGTCGAACAGCACGTTAGTGAGGGAGAGACGCTCTAGGTGTGGGTAGTGCAGCCCGCCGAGCACGATCATGGGCAGGTCGGCGTCCTGGTCGTAGACGAGGGTGAGCGACGTCAGCGTGCGCCGCGGCGCGTCGAGCACAGGCGGGAGCGACGCGGTAAAGAACGCAGTGATCGGATCCTGGAAGATCGCACCCTCGATGCTCTCCGATGCGGCGGTGATGGTGAGCCCGCGCAGGCTATCCATGATGCTGAGGAAGCGCGGGTCGGTGTCGGGGAAGTCCGGGAAGGACAAGAGGCTCTCAAGCACGAAGGTGCGCAGCGCGGGCGCCGGGGAGAGCTTCGCAATCATCTCTAACAGGGCGAACTGTAGCTCGACGTGGGCAGAAAGGGGGGACCCGCTGCGTATTGGCGCGAAGGTGAGGGAGAGCGTGTGAAGAGACGGAAGGGTATGGAGGAGCGCGAGCGCAGAGCCGAGGTTAATCCGTAGTAGTTCTTCGTCTCCTTGTTCGGGGGAGAGGTCTATTGTGTCTGCAGCACGCGCAGTCAGCACGTATCCAGCGATGCAGATTGACTAAGTATAACGGACCTGACTCCTTGGTCGCATACCAGTCGCGATAATGTACCTCCTCGACGTGCACACGTAGCTCACTGGCGAGCAGATTGAGCATCCCCGCTGTGCTCTTGACGGTGCCTGTGCACCCAACCACACGAAAGGCTTCGGGCGTTGCCAGCGCGCGCAGGGTCCTGCTGG
This sequence comes from Auriscalpium microsporum, assembly GCA_019914985.1. NCBI lineage: Eukaryota > Fungi > Basidiomycota > Agaricomycetes > Russulales > Auriscalpiaceae > Auriscalpium > Auriscalpium microsporum. Next base: position 609,622 of record JAHLMG010000019.1, read on the forward strand.
CTGGGCGGAGGGCATACAGGGCATCCACGGGCGCGAAGCCAATGATCAGGATCAGGAGCTCTGTTGGAAGGCGGCGCGACATGGTTTTCGCGGGTCGGGAGGAACAGTGCAGGAGAAAAAGTCCCAAGCACGAAGCTTACGACCATATGAGCGCTTGAGTTAGTACGTGACGAACCAGAGCAGTTGAACTGACTCACGAATTGTTTGATTCCTCCAGATGCACGGAGTAAGATTCAAGCTACATATTTATAGCCACAAGTGTCAGTGATGTTCCAACCACCCACGAGAGAGCACAAAGAGAGCAGAAAGAGCGGGTCGTACTACGGTCAGCATCTAATCTTATCGTCACGGGTACGTGACGAGGGACGTGACGATATGTCACACGCTTACTTACTCTTGCGCAGGCGGAGTCACACGGTCTTATGTACAGCATTTCTCGTCCACTCCCGCAATGGTCGACCGCCACGACACAGAGAGCTTACCGTCATCGCCGGAAATCTGCTCGCAAGACTAGGCTACGCTCGTTTCACTCTTTGATCCTTGAAGTTTTCTCAGATATGGCGACGTGCTTTTCGCCGAACTCAACACCGTCTCATTGGTCCGGCGCGTCCGAGTTTACAGTGTGACTACACCCCCAGTAACCATGCGCTTCCTCCTCGCCGACGATCCGAGATCCTGCCAGACTGTCGACACACCTGTTCTGTCACTCCCCGAGAGATTGTGGCGGCGAGCATTGTGGTTGCGGCGGCGCGAAGGGGCGGGCGCCGGGGCGAGTCTACAGGAACGCACTGTCTGCTATCGCTCGAGCGCAGTACCGCACTGAAAAAGTCTCGTCAATCAACAGATCCGCATACGCACTCGCAAGTCGACGTACCTCTCCCGTTGCACCGCAAGCCACGACAAGCAGCGCGGGACGCCGCGCACACCCCGCGCGCACTAAGCGCGCCTCCCCACAAACACCCGCCTGCTAAGGCACAAAGCCCGCCACCACTAGACGCCACAAGGCGACAGCGCGCACGAAGCCCGCTGCCGCCGCGGAGAAAGGTGTGCCCACGAAGCGCACGGCTTCCAAAAATTGACCCCGGCACAGCGACGTCCTCGTACGCTGTCTGACCGCCCGTTCCATAGCCCTTCTCAACCAGAACAGAGCACGGACGCCCACCTCGCACCTGAACGGTTGGGGGTCTACTTCGCCGACGGCGGGCACCGCAAGGGCGCCCAAGCGCGATAGACTGCCGGCGTCGGGGTTGTGTGTGGTGGTACTATGTAAATGGTTTAGTGGTAAGTATGGCTACCTACCGGGGACGAGAGGGGGGAGGGCAGTGAGGGTACGATTGGTGGGAGGGGGTGCTGTGGGACGGCGTTGGCGGGTTGGACGTCGGGCGAGGAGACGGTGTTGGTCTACGGCGGGAGAGGCGACGGCGTTGGTCAATCGTCGACAGCGTTGGCGGGCGGCCTAGTCGATGGATGGTCGAGGTGCTGGCGGGGCCGGTCGATGGTCGAAGCGGTGAGCGGTGGTTGGCGAGGGCCGGGGCTGGCGAGCTGGCGGGAAGATAGAGGAAGGATGCAGCGTATTTATACCAGACGGAGAGCTGGAGCACGGGACCGCGATATTTGCTTTTGTGTGCGCTCGCTCAACGTACGCTCCATGCATTTGTTTCACTTGCGGTGGGGCTTGAGCACAAGTGGCGTCGAGGTCCTTGCCCTTATATCGCGCGACATGATCTAATTACTGATTTGTTTTTCATCTAGTGTACGTTCATCGTCGTATTTGCTCTATGTTCTTCTGGTCGCGCGATTACAAGAGCTTTTGTACCGCAGAAGAATAGCAGCGCTGCGTGCGCCGAAAGCTGGGGCTTTGTCTGACGCGCGACTTCACAACTTCAATTGTTCGTGCATTTGTTTCTCGGCTACTAGCTATAGCCATTATCCTGGACAAGGTCATAAACGCAGTACAGGTTGTCGACTACGTTTCCCGCTTGGCCGTGTTAGTTGCAGGGCAGGGACCGTATAAAGAGTCTCGCAAGTTTCCCTCGCTTCACGCTAACAAACACTGTCTTTCCCGCCCGTGTCAACATCAGCATGCAGAACTACCAAACTACAGAACCTGTCTACGAGGATTGCTCCCAGTCGATGGGCATGATCACTAACGATCTGGAGGCCCTCTGGCGAGAACACGGAATATTCGGGCCCTTCGACCAAGCGACCTCCAGCCGGTTCTTCGCTTTCTTCCCAGGCTTCATTCATCCTGACGCGATAAATGAGATCAAGATTGCTCACATGGAACTCCTCAACCTCCGATCAAATGTGTGGCCGCAGTGCAAGGCAGCTCAAGCAAGTGAGGCAATCCTGGCCAAAGTGACTGTCCGCAGAGGAGAGGCTCTAGCCACCCTCTTCGCGGATCTGAGGCGTGAGCTACATTGGTGAGTCGCTTTCCATTATCTTCCCTAATTTATATCGACGAAACGTCAGGGCCATGGAGCGTATTAGTACTCTGAAAGCGCCGGAATTTCGTGCACGTCTTGCCAGCGGTCAAATTCTTGCAGCGAGAGAATACCACACGGCTCTCATTTTCTGTCGCTGCACCGCAGTGGTATGTACGTGCATTGTAGATCTTGAATGACCGCTAAGCACCAAATTTCAGAATATTTTTCTTCAATATTACAGTTAGTAGACAACCGCTGGCGGTAGGCCGCTCATTCTTCCAAACAGGAATTCGTAGCAGTAGAGAGTATACGCTTGTTATATGCATCCATGCGAGTCATGAGAATTACTATAAGGTGTAAGGTAGAGATTGGGGTGCCAACGCGGCACTACACAAACCGCTCGCCTTGCCGCACGAAAGTCGCTGCATCAGTACTACTCGGCGACAAACCGCATGCTGTCGGCCTTCGTCGGCACCTGCTTCCGAACTATCATAGCCCTGTTGCGAAGTCCAGTGTCTTTCTGATGGGGGCATGCTGAGTGCTACTCACTTGAGTCGACGCAAGAACAGCAGTTCCTGTCCTCGAATTAAAGGATGGTCATGTTGAGGGATCGATCCACCACTTGCATTTCGTCAAGCTCGAGGAAAATGATGTTGTCGATGAGGGAAATAACGATGGGATGGATTAAGTGTGATGGGATGGACTGACACCTGCAGACTGGATTTTACAGCAGTATCATGAACAAATGTCGACGCCACTCCGACCGCTTGTTCTCTGCATTCGCCGCTAGATAAAGCGGTCTTGTTGTCGTTCATCGTAGCCTCCGTTGTACGTAAACTGTGCTCTTGCCTGGTGTTCACGAATTGTTCTGGGTTCAGAGCTGGAAGACAACGTCAGCGCCCAATTAGTGTGGCGTGCCAACCGAACCTTCGTTTCATTCTCCCTTCTCGTGACGATGATGACATTCTCTCGTGTTTCCACAGAGCGGAAATCTTGGATCGCATAGACACAAGCAATCCCTGGGATTAGTAAGATAACGCAGATTGCTGTCTATGAGCGACACCGTGACCGACAACGTAGCGCTCGCGCCTTGCCACCATTTGCATTTGCCATCGAGAATCAAAGTTGATGGCTAGACAAAATGTTCCCGGAGCAGCTAGGGCCCACCCAAGAAATTGATCACTGCTTAGCTGTACTCACGGCTTCCAGCCCACGAGTCTCGAATGCAACCGCAGCCATCTGCTACCGGACCGACTCGGACTCGGAGGTCCCTGCACCAGTCGCCGCACAGTTCTGTATTGCACCATCCAGCTTAGCATTCACCATTAGTTTATCCATGTTACTCACAGGCAACAAGTCAGGCGACAGTGTACTGTGAAGGTGAAGACGGAGCGCGCAGTCCGCGCCTGGCGTGGCGGCCGAGTTGGGTGGCGATGTTCAAGCGCCGCCCGATATGGCTGCTCGGCATTCTCGGCAAATTGCCTTTCTCTCCCAACGTCGAAGCTCCTGGTAGTTGTCGCTGTCTGCAGCTGTGTTCCGATCAAGTTGGGATACAAGTGCTTGTTTATTCTATAATGAATTACATCAATCTATTGTCTTAGGCGGCGTTGGAACCGTTGTAGACTTGGGAGTCGTCGATGGGATGAACAAGCCCGGCTTGTTCGCCTTGTTGTTCGTAGGCACGCAGGTGAGCTTGAACCCTTCCTCTGTGGATATAAATTCCCTCAGTGCATCTGCGATATTATACACTTCTCCTCCCTGCTCTCACAATTGACTCTCGCAGTCTTCTCGCAATATGGACATCCACTTATCGAAGGAAATCGATGATATTCACAGCCTCCGTCACTTATCGGAGGAATTCGATAATATCAACGGCCTCCGTCACTTCCTGGGCTTTAGTGCCTCTGGATACGATGGCCTCGCTGAAGGCATGTTCATGGACCTCCAGGACTTCATGCCGGACACAGGTGCGCTGTCTGCTATCACTCATGGTGATATTCTGACCATGATGTGACGATGCTCAGACGACGGCGGCGACTACGACATTGCACATCTCAACTCTGTGCTGTCCAATGCACCCACGCCTCCTCATTTTTTTGAGGGCATCGTTGGCGAATATTACACAGCAGAGAGGCAATGGAAGGCTGTCGTTCAGGCCTCCCTCGATACTCCGGTCCTCGTAGACGATCAAACCCTCCACGAAATCATTAAAGACACCAAAAAAAGCGACTCATGCGTCAACACGTATGTCCAAGAAGTCCAAAACTTTATCAAGAAAGGTACGCTGGAAAAGGCCGTCAATCAGAGACGGGTACAGATCATTCCGGAAGTTATTCGCATGTGCGCACACCTCGCTACTGTAATTCTACTTAAATTGGCTGACATCTGTCTCTGTCTCAGTGCGTGTAAAGAAAGGATATCGCTTAATCACAAGTTCTGCAACGCTCAGCGCACGTCGGATCTATGGGAGGCTGTCTTGCATTATAAAAACGTTGTCGATTTTGTGGATCTTTCGATGACCGTACGTCTGACGTGGGATATTTGAGTTGATACGAACCCCTGACCAATATTCTAGCTGCTCAGTATCTCTCACAACTGGTATGGCCTTGCAGAGCCGGAGATTCGTCCCTGGATGGAGCTAATCGCCGCTGAGGACAACCCCGACTGGTCCAAGGTAATGGATGCTATGTTTCAATAGTTGAGGATGCAGAAGTCGATGCCGACCAGCGACTCTGATTTTGCGCACGACCCCTTGTATGATGCTACAACTACCGATTTAACGCCCAACAATACCTAGCTACCCCCGCGTTCGGTATAGCCGGCGATGCGTGCTTCCGCGACGACGAACCCCCGACATCAACTTCCATGTCCTCCGACCAAACACTGCGGAAACGCCGGAACATCCGAATGCTCAGAACCAAGGATGCAACCGCCGGCGGACCAGCGCTGACCCGACATAGTGGCGCAGTGCATTCGAAAGAATCCAAACGCTGCTTTGGGAGCGTGTCTTGTGCGACGCTTCCTTGTCAGCCGCCTGCAGGGCTATATAAGGCGCAGAGCAAAAGATGAAAGCGGATTCCCTCCTTGCTCTCATACTTGCACCCCGCCCTTTGCTCTGCTGTGTCGACGTCAGTCTCGGTGCTGCATAACGATTCCCTACGACACGATGTCCACGAAGCCGTACAGAGACGAGTATGATATCATCCTTGCAGGCGGTGTGTCTCCCTGCACTCCCTCGCCCGTCAGCTTCGCTCACATACCCAGGCGGCACTGCTGCCGGCGTCATTGCTGGGCGACTCGCGGCCGCCGACCCCAGCCTGCGCATCCTGATGCTGGAAGCGGGCCCGCCGACGCGCGACATGCTCACGCACACGCAACCCGCGCGCTTTCTGCACCACCTCATGCCCGGCTCGACCACCGTCCGGTTCCACGCGTCCGCGCCCAGCGACGCCCTCGGCGGGCGCTCGCTCGTCGTCCCATGCGGGCAATGCCTCGGCGGCGGGTCCAGTGTCAACTGTGCGTTCTGCCATTTCGTGTCAGACTGACGGGAGGCTGACATGCGAGATAGTCACCATGTACACGCGCGCTGTGCGGTCGGACTACGACGATTGGGAGACCGAGTTCGGCAACGCGGGGTGGGGCTCTGCGGACCTGCTGCCGTTGCTGCGAAAGGTACATGCGCATGTTGTGCGCAATAGAAGAGCTCCACCATCTGACGCGTCCGTGAAAGACGGAGACGTACCAGGCGCAACCCGGCGCGCCGACGCATGGCACGGCCGGGCCACTGAAGGTGTCGTACGGCGGGCTGTATACGAATGTCGGGAAGGAGTTCCTGGAGGCTGCGCGCAAGTTCGACGCGGGGCGCGAGGCGCGCGAGTCGTCGGATCCGAACGACCTCGAGACGGTGAACGTGTACGGCGTGCGTGTTCCTTCTTCTGCATGAGGTTGCGGCGAAGCTGAATCGGTCGTGTGGCGTGGCAGCGGTGGCAAAAGTACGGCGATCCACATTTCTTTTTGTAGCTGATGCTGACTGTGGATCAGATGGATTGACGCTGAGAAAGGCACCCGCTCCGACGTCCCGCATCACTTTGTCTATCCCAACGAGCACAACGAGAACCTCACCGTCCTCACTGCCGTCCACGTCCAGCGCGTGACATTCGACCAGTGCGTATTCGATGTTCACTCAGGCTACCGCTGACGCGTGCATAGACACAACCGTGCAACCGGCGTCGAATTTGTATGGAATCCACGCTTCCTCCCTGATGCCGACCGCAAAGTGCACAAGGTGACGGCCACCCGCCTTGTCGTCGCCTCTGCTGGCACGTTCGGGTCCCCCGGCATCCTCGAGCGCTCTGGCATCGGCCGCAAGGACGTCTTGGAGCGGGTGGGAATTGCACAGCGCGTCGACCTTCCAGGTGTCGGCGAGGGCTACCAAGGTATGTCACGGCGCGCCATCAAAAATGACGATTTCGAACGCAACGCCTAGATCACAATGTCCTCTTCGTGCCGTATATGGCTGCGCCTGAGGCGGAAACCATCGACGGCATCGCGCAGAATGACACAGATGCGATTTCTGGTGCGTATGCCAAGTCATTCGCTGAGTGGTCTAGCTTGACGCGCAGATAGCCGCGTCGAGCGAGTGGCACAAGAACGGCAAGGGGTTGATGGCGCACAAGTCAGTCATCTCTGTCTTCTTCGTAGAGAGCATCGTTCTCACCATGCGCGTAGTTCCATCGATATCGGGGTCAAGATGCGTCCGCTGCCCGCTGAGCTCGAAGCGTTCGGCGAACCCTTCCGCAAGCGATGGGAGCAGTACTACGCATCGAAACCCGACAAGCCTGTCATGTGGATGGGAGCTCTGGCGATGTATGTTGACGTCCGCGGCAGAGCAGCTTTTGATGTTGACAAATTTTGGACGTGCAGGCTGGTAGGCGACCCTAGCGCCGTCCCACAAGGCAAATATTACAGCATGGGTTATTACACGGTAAGTCCCTGAAAGCGTTATCGACGGCCATGACATTGATTGCTGTAGGAACACCCTGTGGCGAGAGGCCACGTACATGTCACAGATGCAGACGATGTCGCTGCGCCGCTGGACTTCGATTCGGGATATCTGAAAGAGTACGCGCCTTTGCCATCGTTGCATGCGTGTCCCCTCACAAAGCGTTCGTGCCTAGTGACGCGGATCTCGTCCCCCTGTTGTGGGCGTATAAGCATACGCGCGAGATGGCGCGCCGCATGCCCCTCTTCCGAGGAGAACCGGCGGCATTGCACCCGCGCTTCGCATCCGATAGCGCTGCGCGCCTCATCGAGCGCGTCGAGGGGCCAATTGTGATTGAAGAGCGCATCGAATACGGCGACGAGGACGAGAAGGCCATCGAGGCCTACACCAGGGAGCGAGGTGAGCTCTCCATGCTCTGCGCTGGCAACGCTGCTGAAAAAAGACTGCATTAGTGACGACTGCATGGCATGCGGTAAGCAGGGTCGCACGAAGTACGTGTGTTCTGGAACGAGCTGACGAGGGTTGCTTAGCTCGGCACATGTGCGATGAAGCCGCGCGAGCAGGGCGGGGTCGTCGACTCGAAGCTCAACGTGTACGGCGTGTCGGGCCTGAAAGTCATCGGTGCGTACCATGGACTCCCCCATACCCGCGCGACATGAAACGCTGATGGCTCATGACATAGACATGTCCATTTGTCCGGGAAACGTGGCCGCCAACACGTACTCGACTGCGCTCGTTGTAGGCGAGAAGGGCGCTTTGATCATTGCGGAGGAGCTTGGAGTTTCAGGAGTTTAAGCGAGGCCCCAAGTCGATGCTGGCTGGCAGTGGCAAGGATAGGAAGCATTGAATAAATCATAATGACTCTGAGCAAGAGGACAGGTTATTGAGATATGGCCACGTGGAGCGTGAGAACGAATATGCGTCTCCGAGTCGGACACGGCTTTGGCCACCGCCGGAGCACCCAAAACGGCCTGCGGAGCCCCGCGGAACGCCGCTATTGGCTCACCGGCACATCACGTGGGTTCCCGATCACCTGGCGGAGGCCCGGGCCCCCGCCACGATGTCCCATGTTCCAGTCTACTTACGTCTTAGACTTCATGCCGACTCTCGAAACCCCAGGCCAGCGAGCCCTGAGGTCGACGCCAACGATGCAGACGGCGAGTCTGCCTGCGCTTGGAGACCACGGACATGGATAAGACAGCTTCTTCGCAATTTCGGTCCACACTCCAACGTTCAGTGCCTCCAGTTGTCAATGCCGACGTCCCACGTCGCTAGTCTCCCAGAGGCAGAGTAGACATATTCTAACCTTTGCAGGCTCCTGGGGCAGAACTCGCGGTTCTCTGACGTATCCCTGTCCAGGAAATCACAGCTTTGGGCATCGACTAACCACCGCATTCGCGCTTGAAAGGATCGGAAGGCCTGCAGCCCTACAGTATTTCCTAGTCTTCCCTGCTGCCCTGTACGTCGCGTGCATCGCCAGCGCCGCGCGCCCGTGCCTGCCCATATTAATATCGGGGACGATCCGATGCCGCAGTGTCAGGTGGTGACGGCGTCGGACATTGATGGGGTTGGAGAGAAATCATAGGGTATATAGGCTTTATTGCCTCACAGGACGGGAGCCCGTCCTTCCACTCCCACTCTGTCGTCGGACCCTGCTCACGTTCGCGATGTCTACAGCCAGCGCGCAAGCCTTCAAGTCCGAATATGACATTATCATCGCAGGCGGTAAGGCGTCTCCACCCTCCCCTATCCCTACCCCCGGCTCACCAACACAACGCAGGCGGCACCTCCGCAGGCGTCGTCGCGGGTCGCCTCGCCGCGGCGGACCCGAGCCTGCGCATCCTGATGCTCGAGGCGGGCCCGTCGACGCGCGATCTGCTCCATCACACGCAGCCCGCGCGCTATCTGCAGAACCTCGTCCCGGGCTCGCCGACGGTGCGCTTCCACGTCGCCGCGCCCACGCCCGCGCTTGGCGGGCGCCCGCTCATCGTGCCCACGGGGCAGTGCGTCGGCGGCGGGTCGAGCGTGAACTGTGAGTACGCGCCGTTGTACGAGTATACGCGCTGAAGCTGACGTAGCGGGCAGTTCTGATGTATACGCGCGCGAGCCGGTCGGATTACGATGACTGGGAAACGGTGTATGGGAATAAGGGCTGGGGCTCTGCGGATCTTGTGCCGCTGCTCGAGAAGGTACGTGGCGCGTCGTTGCCTGTATGCGCCGTGCTTGACGCGCGGTGCCAGACCGAAACGTTCCAAGCCCAGCCGGGTGCGCCGACGCATGGCACCAAGGGACCGCTGCGTGTATCATATGGTGGCGCGTACACGAACGTCGGGAAGCAGTTCTTGGACACCGCGGGTATAGTCGATAAGGCCCGCGAGGCGCGAGAGGATGCGGATGGGAGCAACCTCGACACGATCAATGTGTACTGTGTGCGTCTCCTCTCCGATTATCTCGTGGCACAGTACTGAGACCCTCGCGGTGCTGCAGCGGTGGCCAAAGTGCGTTCATGATAGATATGTCTTTGCGTGTGGGGTTGACCTGACGGCGTGGACAGGTGGATCTGTGGTGTCAAAGGGACACGCTCGGACGTTCCTCACCATTTTGTGTACCCGCAGCAAGATAAGAACGAAAATTTCGACGTGGTGACGGGCGCGCATGTGAGGCGCGTGATTTTCGACGAGTGCGTCTCATGGCTTCATTCCATATGTTCACTATCTCATTGAATATGTAGCAACAACCGCGCGACAGGCGTCGAGTTTGTGTGGAACGCGCAGTTCTGGCCCGATGCGGACCGCGACGTGCATACCGTCAAGGCGGCACGTTTGGTCGTGCTGTCTAGCGGCACATTCGGGTCGCCGGGGATTCTCGAGCGATCGGGCGTCGGTAGGAAGGACGTGCTCGCGCGGGCGGGTGTCGAGCAGCGGCTGGAGCTGCCTGGTGTCGGCGAAGGATATCAAGGTGCGTCGTTTCACCTCCCCGCATGTCGGCGTCTGATCGCATGGCCATTGCAGACCACAATTTGCTGTTCATAGCATATACGGGGCCGGCGGAGACAGATACGATCGACCCCATAGTGTTCAATGACCCAGACGCCACCTCAGGTGCGCACCTGTCGCTCTCTCGCTTTCTCTGCCCTATATCCTGATTGCGCGATGTGCATATAGCTGCCGCTGCAGAGTGGTTCAAATCTGGCAAGGGGCTCATGGCGCACAAGTGCGCATACATTCACTGTGCAGGTTCATTGTGGACTAATTATCCCATTTCGCAGCTCGATCGACATTGCAGTCAGGTGCCGCCCATCGCCAGATGAGCTCAAAGTCTACGGGGAGCCCTTCCGGAAGCAGTGGGATGCATTCTATGCTCCGAGTCCAGATAAACCTGTTATCAACTTAGCCTCTGTGGCGATGTGCGTAAACCTCTCTTTTTCACTACTCTGACGCGTCAATGTGGGCATAGGGTCGCGGGTGACCCCACCATTGTGCCACCAGGGAAGTACTTCTCCATTGGCTACTTCACGGTAACTATTCTGCTCTAGCTTCTCTTCAAGAACTTGCGCATAATGCCATTGACATATAGAATTACCCACTGGCGAGAGGCCACGCCCACATCACCGACGCGCACGACGCCAGCGCGCCCCTCGACTTCGTCAGCGGCTTTCTTGAAGAGTGCGTCCTCCCGCCCCCTCCGCAGCCCGAGCTGACCCACCGCGCTCCGCAGCATGGCCGACATCGTGCCGCTCGTGTGGGCGTACAAGCACACGCGCGAGATCGCGCGCCGCATGCCACTCTTCCGCGGCGAGCCCGCTGCGCGCCATCCTGCGTTCGCGCCGGACAGCGCGGCGCGCCTAATTGAGCGCGCGCCTGGCCCCGTGCAGGCGGCGGAGCCACCGATTGTCTACAGCGCTGAGGATGATCAGGCGATTGAGAAGTTCACCCGGGAGACAGGTGCGCGAAGTTCATCTTAACTTTATCATAGGGTGTCTGCGGTGTGCTGACACGGAGGCGATGCATAGTGGGGACAACATGGCATTCGGTGGGTCCATCCTAGATCGGTGGCTTCGGGGAGTTCTGATGATATTTTTCAGCTCGGGACGTGCGCGATGAAGCCTCGCGAGCAGGGCGGCGTCGTTGACTCGAAGCTGAATGTTTACGGCTTGTCGAACTTGAAAGTCGTCGGTGCGTCTCTGGATTTCTTGTTCTGCGCCGCTGCGGTAGTATGATACTTATACATGTACAGACATGTCGATCTGCCCTGGGAACGTCGCCTCAAACACGTACTCCACTGCGCTCGTGGTTGGCGAGAAGGCTGCGGTGATTATTGCCGAGGAGCTCGGTATCATCGGCGTGTAGGTTTGTTATAAGGTGCGTGTAACATGTCTGAGTTGAGCGTTGGATGGGGATGTTGACTTACCGCGGCTCGATGATAGATAGGGGAGATCAAGAGCGTGTGTACATTAGCAAATTAAAGTTATGAATGACCAGCCGAACGATTTTGACACTGAGCGCCCCGACGACTTCCACCAGAGTTTGTCCAGCTGCGTTACCCACTCTAACAGCTGTCTTCATCTTTGATCTATCGCAGCTTCGTGCCGCTCTTCTGTTGGCCTGTCTACCCTCTACTGATGCTCATGTTTCCTTTCTTTTCCCAGGCGTACCGCAATCAGACGTCTGATCTGACTCTTTGCGGCCCTGCGGGGTATGGCATCACATCCCCATCTATTCCTGGGTTCTCGCAGGATCGCATATATGGAGAACTATGTAGGCGGCGCGAAAGGCTCGTCTCTCTGCCCTGCATATCTAACACACAGTAGTAGGCCATCGCATCTGATATGGCCACTCCCCACGTCGAGTCCGAGTATGATATCGTGATAGCAGGAGGTGCGCACCTCAGTCCTATGAATGTCAGCATCCCTATCCCTGAACCTTTGTTGCGCTCAGGCGGAACATCTGCCGGCGTCCTCGCCGCGCGCCTCACCTCCGTCCCTGGCTTGCGCATCCTCGTGCTCGAAGCCGGCCCTCCAACCCACGACGACCTCACGCTGCGCCAGCCCGCGCGCGTTACGGCACACCTCACGCCCTCCTCGCAGACCCTGCACTTCCATGTCTCTGAGGAGAGCAAGGCGCTCGGCGGGCGGCGGCTGGTGGTTCCCACCGCCGCGTGCGTCGGCGGCGGGTCGACGGTGAACTGTCAGTGCCCATACATATCGCATGTCCTGCCAGCCAGCTAACAAAGATGCGCAGTCTCGATGTACACGCGTGCGAGCGCGTCGGACTACGATGACTGGGAAAAAGTGTATGGGAACGCCGGATGGGGATCTGCGGATCTGCTGCCTCTTCTCGAGAAGGTGACTGATTCTTCTTCCTTTCCCTTTTCCATCTTGTCATCCGGTGATGATGGATGGCTCATGAGGACCGTGGATATTCGGTGGTGCAGTCGGAGACATATCAAGCGCAGCCGGGAGCGCGGACCCACGGCTCCGGCGGGCCGCTCAAGGTTTCTTACGGCGGGCACTTCACCAATGTTGGCAAGGACCTGCTCGACGTCGCGCGAGCATACGATACACTGCGCTCGGCCAAGGAGGACGCGGACCCGAACGACTTGGAGACGGTCAACGTGTACGCGGTACGTACCACGGTGCCCTTCTGGAATCTGATGCGGAAACTGATACATGTGCTATGGGGAAGAGGTGGCCCAAGTGCGTCCCACCACTAGACTTTTTCCGTGAAATTACTGACGGGTAAGTATTGTGATGTAGGTGGATAAATGGCGATGACGGCACGCGCTCGGATGTCCCGAACGCCTACCTGTACCCGCTCGAGAAGAATGAGAACCTTACCATCGTGCCCGCGGCGAGCGTCGTCCGTGTCACCCTCGACGAGTACGTCATATTTCGCAGTCCTTTTGCCTCAGAGAACTTACCACAAAACCCCAGGAACCAACGTGCGACAGGCCTTGAGTTCGTTTGGAATCAGCGCTTCCTGCCTGGTGCGGACAATGGCGTGCACAAAGTCAAGGCTACGAACCTCGTCGTCGTATGTGCAGGCGTATTTGGTACGCCTGGTATCCTCGAACGATCAGGGATTGGTGGCGCGGACGTCCTGGCCCGCGTCGGTGTGCCGCAGCGCGTGAACCTTCCTGGCGTCGGTGAGAGTTACCAAGGTATGTCAGCTACGCGCATGTGATATGCGTACCATTCTGATGGATGGACGCATGGAGATCATAATGGCCTGTTCGTCCCGTATACGGCTGCTCCGGAGGCGGAGACGCTCGACCCAATTGCCCAGGGTAATGCAGAGGTCATGGAAGGTAGCACTCTTTGTTGAGTGTTGCATCCCGTCTAATCAGTGCGAGTTAGCTGCCTCAAGCGAGTGGTTCAGCACCGGCAAGGGCCTACTAGCTCATAAGTACGCTCTTACTCAATCGCGCTCGCTCAGCTCTGACGCCTTTGTCGTAGCTCCATGGATATTGGGGTGAAACTGCGTCCCGCACCATCCGAACTCGATGCATTCGGCACAGCGTTCCGTCAGCGCTGGGAGCAGTACTTTGTGCCGAAGCCAGACAAGCCTGTGCTATGGCTGGGTGCTTTCGCCATGTATGCGTCGTTGTCAAAACTATGTCTTGCAAGCAAGAGTCAGTCTAACGTACCGGCAGGTTGATAGGCGATCCGAGGCAGGCGCCACCTGGAAAGTACTTCAGCATGGGATACTTCACAGTGCGTCTATACCCTTGGACTGTCCACCTCTGTGGGCAATTCCGATCTCGCTCCGCAGGGATATCCTCTTGCGCTTGGCCACGTTCATATCACAGATGCGAACAATGTCGATGCACGTACCGACTTCCGTTCAGGATACCTGGAAGAGTAGGTAGCTACATTCTGACCCATTGCTCCGTTTCTGACTCCCTATCCTGCGACAGCTTGGCCGACGTGACTCCGCTGGTCTGGGCGTACAAGCACACACGCGAGCTCGCACGGCGCATGCCGCTCTTCCGTGGTGAGCCTGCAGCGCTCCATCCACGCTTCGCTGCGGACAGCCCGGCGCGCGCCATCGAGCGTGTCGATGGCGCACAGGCCGGTGACAGGATTGTGTACACCGAGCAAGATGAAAAGGCTATCGAGGCGTTTACGCGTGAGCGAGGTCGGTGCAGCGGTCTTGTCCAGCCGTGTGTCATGTGCTGACCGAACATCTAGTGACAACTACTTGGCATTCGGTCTGTTGATCTATATGGCGGGTGAATGTACGCTGATGAAGGTTTCGCTGTAGATCGGAACGTGCGCGATGAAGCCTAAGGATCAAGGCGGTGTCGTCGATGCGAAGCTGAATGTGTATGGTGTGACTAGCCTGAAAGTCGTCGGTGCGTACGGCCTCTTTACGCAGGCGTGTTATTTCGCTTTTCGCTGACTTTCCTGCGTCTCCAGATGCGTCGATTTGCCCTGGAAACGTGGGCGCTAACACGTTTTCGACGGCAGTTTGCATCGCAGAGAAGGCAGCTCTGATCATCACCGACGAGCTCAGCGGTACATAGAAAGTACAAGATCAATCTTCTAATGTACAAACACTCTGGATCTCCCATATAAGAAGCCTACACGCCGGTGATACCGAGCTCCTCGGCAATGATCAGCGCAGCCTTCTCGCCGACCACGAGCGCAGTGGAGTACGTGTTTGCGGCGACGTTCCCAGGGCAGATCGACATGTCTGTACATGTATGAGTGTTATAACTACCACAGCGGCGCAGAACAAGAAATCCAGAGACGCACCGACGACTTTCAAGTTCGACAAGCCGTAAACATTCAGCTTCGAGTCAACGACGCCGCCCTGCTCGCGTGGCTTCATCGCGCACGTCCCGAGCTAACAAGTATCATCAGAACTCCCCGAAGCCACCGATCGAGGATGGACCCACCGAATGCGCCATTGCCCCCACTTTGTAGCGCATCTGTCAGCACCGCAGACACCCAATTATAAAGATAAATTTCGCGCACCTGTCGCCCGGGTGAACTTCTCGATCGCCTGATCATCCTCAGCGCTGTAGACAATCGGTGGCTCCGCCGCCTGCACGGGGCCCTGTGCGCGCTCGATTAGGCGGGCCGCGCTGTCTGGCGCGAACGCAGGATGACGCGCAGCGGGCTCGCCGCGGAAGAGCGGCATGCGGCGCGCGATCTCGCGCGTGTGCTTGTACGCCCACACGAGCGGCACGACGTCGGCCATGCTGCGGCGCGCGCCGGGTCAGCTCGGGCTGCGGGAGGGGCGGGAGGACGCACTCGTCAAGAAAGCCGGCGGAGAAGTCGAGGGGCGCGCTGACGTCGTGCGCGTCGGTGATGTGGGCGTGGCCTCTCGCCATTGGGTAATTCTATATTTTAATGGCTTTATGGGTAGGTCTGTGAAGACAGTCGGAGTAGAATACTCACAGTGAAGTAGAGCAAACAAAAGTACTTCCCCGCTGGCACGATGGTGGGATCGCCCACGACCCTATGACCACGTTAACGCGTCAGAGTTGTGAAAAAGAGAGGTTCACGCACATCGCCACAGAGGCTAAGTTGATAACAGGTTTATCTGGACTCAAAGCATAGTGTGTATCCCACCGCTTCTGGAAGGGCGCCCCGAAGGCCTTGAGCTCATCTGGCGATGGGCGGCACCTGACTACAACGTCGATCGAGCTGCGAAACGAAAGGATTAGTTCACGAGGACCCTGCACAGTGACTGTATGCGCACTTGTGCGCCATGAGCCCCTTTCCCGACTTGGACCACTCTGCAGAGGCAGCTATATGCACATCGCGCAATCAGAATATAGAGCAGAGAAAGCGAGACAGGGACAGGTGCGCACCTGAGATGGCGTCAGGGTCGTTGAACACTATTGGGTCGATCGTATCTGTGTCCGTCGGCCCTGCATATGGTATGAACAGCACATTGTGGTCTGCAATGGCCATGCGGTCAGGCGCCAACCTGCGGGGAGGTGAAACGACGCACCTTGATATCCTTCGCCGACACCAGGCAGCTCAAGCCGCTGCTCCACACCCGCGCGCGCGAGCACGTCCTTCCTACCGACACCCGATCGCTCGAGAATCCCTGGCGACCCGAATGTGCCGCTAGACAGCACGACCAAACGTGCCGCCTTGACGGTATGCACGTCGCGGTCCGCGTCGGGCCAGAGCTGCGCGTTCCACACAAACTCGACGCCGGTCGCGCGGTTGTTGCTGCACATTCATTGAGATCGCGAAGATATGGGATGAAGCCATGAGACGCACTCGTCGAAAATCACGCGCCTGACATGCGCGCCCGTCACCACGTCGAAGTTCTCGTTCTTATCTTGCTGCGGGTATACAAAGTGGTGAGGAACGTCCGAGCGTGTCCCTTTGACACTGGAGATCCACCTGTCCACACCGTCAGGTCAAACCCACGCGCAAAGACACATATATCATGTACCCACTTAGGACACCGCTGCAGCACCGCGCGTGTCTCAGCACTGTGCTACGAGATAATCAGAGGATACGTACATAGTACACATTGATCGTGTTGAGGTTGCTCCCGTCCACATCCTCTCGCGCCTCGCGGGCCTTATCGACTACACGCGCGGTGTCCAAGAACTGCTTCCCGACGTTCGTGTATGCGCCGCCATGCGAGACATGCAGCGGGCCCTTGGTGCCATGCGTAGGCGCATCTGGCTCGACTTGGTACGTTTCGGTCTGGCATCGCGCATAAGCACCGGCGCATACAGGCAGCCAAGCGCCACGTACCTTCTCGAGCAGCGGCACAAGATCCGCGGAGCCCCAGCCTTTATTCCCATACACCGTTTCCCATTCATCGTAATCCGACCGGCTCGCGCGCGTATACATCAGAACTGCCCGCTACATCAGCTCTAGCGCATATACTCGTGCAACGGCGCGTACTCACAATTCACGCTCGACCCGCCACCAACGCACTGCCCCGTGGGCACGACGAGCGGGCGCCCGCCAAGCGCTGGCGTGACCGCGCCGACGTGGAAGCGCACGGTCGGCGATCCCGGAACGAGATGGTGCATAAAGCGCGCGGGCTGCGTGTGCTGGAGCAGATCGCGCGTTGACGGGCCCGCCTCAAGCATCAGGATGCGCAGGCTCGGGTCCGCCGCTGCGAGGCGCCCCGCGGCGACGCCCGCGGACGTGCCGCCTGCGTGGGTGTTGGTGAGTTCAGGGATAGGAGGAGAAGGACGACGTACCGCCTGCGATGACGATGTCGTATTCGGACTTGAAGGCTTGCGCGCTGGCTGTAGACATCCCGAAAGTGAGCAGGGTCAGACGACAAAGTAGGAGTGGATGGGCGAGCTCCCGCGTCTCCTGTGAGGCTATAGCCTATATACCCTATCATTTATTCTCTGAAAATCTCTCCAACTCCATCAATAATTACCGGACACTGCTTGGCAGGGACATTTGGAGAGTCGACATGAAGACGTCGTCAAGACGGCGAGCGCGGCCTCGTCAGAAAAATCTCGCGCTCCACGTGGCCATACCCCCGCGTGCCACTACGTCGGGTCGTTGGGCGGCGGGCGCTCTTGTCGGCCGCGCCGGGTTGCATCCTTGGGTTGCATCCTTGGTTCTGAGCATTCAGATGTTCCGGCGTTTCCGCAGCATTTTGTCGGAGAACATGGCTCGGAAGTTGTTGTTGAGGGTCAGTATTTGCGGAATCACGCATCGCCGGCCATCATTGGTGCGATATTAGTGAGCTCGGTCCAAAGCACGGGCCCATCAGCAAAAGTGACGAAATATTATGGTGTTTATATTGAGTTATACTGATATTGCCATGCAGATAAGGCAAGATAAAATATTCGGGCGCGGCCATTACTGCTGTCTGCGCAGGGTATATGCACCCAATCTCTTTCACAATCACACAATCATACTGTCTGTATAACTCATGTATAGTACTGGGCCCTGTTGAGCTGGTCCTTTTTCCAGAATGGAGTCGTCGCTATTTGCAGGGAAGTAATATAACCTCATATAATGTAATATAAGATTTTGGGGCTTTTGCTGATGCGGTGACAAGTGGCACTATTTGGTGCCAATCCATCATGAGTACCGCTGACGAGCTAGTCAAACAGGTCAGAGAGCTGCGATGAGCCATCAATATTCAATACTAGTTGCGCTGGGCGGAACCGAAACCAAGAGCTGCTCCATCGGAACAGCCTGCATGCCGACAAGAATGACGTTCAGAAACATACAATCACCGTTAAGAACACACCACATGCAGGTACGTATGAGCCTAAAACAAATTGATTTATCAAATGCGAATCACCGGAATCGAAGGGTCAGTGACTTTTCCAACAGTTTGCATCCCAAAACGCGCTAAGACCATCATGCACACCATATCGTTACAAGCCTCCTCACAGTCACACATTCTAGCCCTGCAGCAGCATCGTGCCACCTGCGGATCAATGCACCTTCCCGCGCCCTGGCCCGCGCCGCGCGGCGGCCAGAAAAGTATCATACCTCGTTGCAGTGGCACTGTACTACGGTTGAATCCACTCTGGAGGAAAAGGTAATATCAGTATACCGTAGTCGGGATGAGTAAGTATGTACGCACCGCCACAAGGGGTGGGGCCTGGAGAATCTCCACGTTTGGCAGGGCGGCGCGGAGCCAGGAGATATACTCGCCTCCAATGGGCCCGCAACCCCGGAGGTCCAGCGTCCGTAGGTGGGTTTCAGCCTGCGCGAGCCACACAGGCAAGAGGTCGCCCACCCGATGACGTGGGTTTCCATAGGATACGGCGTGCAATGAGACGGATCGCATGAAATCAATGTTGCACAGACAGAGCACTGCTAGCCCTAAAATTATATCAAGATGAGCAGATGATACCTGTAGCGATCGCTGGAATGCAGACTACCATTTGCCCAAGACTCAGATGAGCTGAAGCCAGCGCAAAGTGCCACGGCTGCTGTCCCAGCCGCATCAATGCTCTCCAAGTACGGAGCACGCTCTAGGATTACCTTCCAGGCGTTCCCAGTCCATTCCGTATCGGCCGTTACCAGCTCACGCAGGTGTTCTGATGAGAACCAGCGTACTGTATCCAGGGAAAGGGCCATGCCACCGGGCTTGTCACCGCAAACAAATGTCAGCGACACGCCGGGGGCAGTATTGCTTCGATGCGTGCCCCGCCAGGCAGATACCGTGACATAGGTATCGTAAGTGTCAGGCATGCCAGTGGACCACCCTTCTTGAACAGCCGACGACCACTCTTGAACGGCCGATATGACGAGCCTCGTAACGGAGTTATCGATGTTGCGTCGGTCGTCGACGGATGGCTGGATGGCTGTCACGAATGCCACGTGATGCTCCGCCGAACATTCCGAGACACTTATCTTCAGTGTGGCGGTGTGGGGTATCTCTAACCGCTCCATGAGGCATTGAGCGACGGCCATAGATGAGGTAAAATCCATGTGGGTGAGCCGTGTTAGCTGGACGGCCGAACCTCCCGTTCCGTTCTGCGGTACGAGGAGGGACTGGATGCCAAGCGTGAGTTTCTCCAGAAATACCATCCTCCGGAGAGTCAACAAGATCTTCGAGCATCGGTATACTGTTGCGATGGGTAACAGGACTATGTGGGCCCGGCCGATGCACCACCGCTGAGGTAGTGAGGGACCTAAGGCATCCGGCCGTCCAAAAGAATGGCGAGGTAGAGGGGGCGGAAAGGCAAAGCTCGCGAAGAGCAGGAGTGTGATCTCCAAGGTTCGTCCCGACAGCCGTAGCTGGTGCTAGCCAGTCGTTTTTGACCGTGATGTCAAGCTGCTGGAGCAATGGAGAAAGAACATCGGAGTCAAGAAGTCGTCCGGTCAGGTCATCGTTCCAACTGGTAAAGCGAAGGCTCTTCGTCCGCAGGAGGTTCTTGCGGACTCGGCCCATTTCATAGTCTGTGGAGGTCGAAGCGCTGGAAATAGCGGGTTCGACAGGGCCGTAAACGGTGATGTTGAGCGGGACTTGTCCTGCACGGGAAAACATGACATCGGTCCACCCACGCCCGGGCGTGAGGAGCGCCATGGTTGCCCAGAGCCGCGGGCACCCAACGGCGATACGTCTCCAAGCACGGCAAACGTGCGTGGCCCACTATCCAGCCTAGCGTTTGGTATGACAGCGCGCCGTTGCGTTTCGGACCAACGACGAGCGGAGCCTCGTACGAAAGCGCGACGGAAGCCTTCTCGAGGACCTCAGGTAGTAATCTTGCGACAGGGAGGAACATGTAATGTGTAATGCTGGGCTCTCGCATCGCGCATGGCAGAGTGAACGACGGCTTTGCGGCGCTGGAAATAGGTCCGGATGACTTGCATGCCCCGCTGTTGCGCCTCCTCTTCCTCGAGCCCTTGCTGACTTGTCATATCCATGTTGTCCTTCAAGAACGCCAAGTGCTCTTCTAGGGCATGGCGGTCGGTGGGGATGTCGGGTATGTCGACGACACTTTGGAACCGCTCGAGCCGGTTCGTCGCAGCGTCGGTCCAATATGTCCCAATACTAGTGTCTTCGAGTTCCCGGTCGTCCCTGTTCGACCATGGAGATATGAGCTTCGTTATAGATATATGGACGTACCTAGCAGGGAGAACCGCAGGCATTGTCGACTCGAACAGGGGCAAAGTCAGAACAAGCTCATTAATTGCGGCTGGGCAAGGCCACAGCGTGGGAACATAGCGCGGCAGTTTGCGCGTGAAGCCCTCATATTTTACCTATCAAGAGGGACTTCAGTAGCGTGCCAGACCGGTCGGGGCTCGTATGTGCAACCCGCCCGGTCATGGCGCAAATCCCGCCCGTACCGCGCGGACTCAGCGCGCCCAGCGATGCTGGAGCAGCTGGAGCCCGTGCGCAGTGAGGGAGACCGCCAGGACCGGGCGGATGCCGCCCGGTCTGTGCGCTGCTCGGGAGCCCCGCAACCGTCGCCGCCCGCCGCCGTCGGTGCGCCTTGTCTGTGCGTGCCCCTTGCCGCCCTCACCGCGCACCCCTCACCGCTCGCACTGCGCGCCCCTTGCCGCCCTCACCGCGCGCTACTCGTTCGCCCACACCGTGCGGTCCTGCTCGCCGCCCGCACTGCGTGCCCCTGATTGTCCTAGTCGCCCTCGCTGCGCGCCCCTGCTCACCGCCCACACCGCGCGCCCCTGCTCACCGCCCACACCGTGCGCCCCTGCTCGCCGCCCTCACCGCGCGCCCCTCGTAGCCCGCACCGTGCGCGCCTCGTCGCCCACACCGCACGCCCCTGCTCCTCGCCTTCCTTGCGCGCCCTCGTTGCGCACCTGTTCGCCGCCGTTGTCACGAATCGCTCCATTTATTTCGACTCTCTTGACTGCTATCCACACCCATCATCAATCACGGACCATGATCCAGACTTCTCCTTGATCCAGGTCTTTCCGGACCCATCCATGATGGTCTATGGCGAGGCTATGCACACTATTGTTCTCACTTCTGATTGTTCTCCATTGTCATGGTTCCTCCCTTATTGTTCCGCTATCTATTATTCTCTTGTTTACCTTTGTTTGGCTTCACTTAGTATATAAGGACTCGCATTTCGCTCTCTATTCTTCAGACTGTTCACTTCGTCTACACCGTACGCAATCTATTGCCTGCGCTGTTGATCACAGCACTCTCACTCATCTTGTCCCTCTGGTCCGGTCGGTGACTTGGGCGGCTCTTTGTGTGTTTCTTGACGCGAGTCTTGACACTTGAACAGTCTCTCCTACGCCCACCTCACCTCTTCATCTCTCTCATCTCTCTCATCTCTGCCGTCCACGCGACGTAAAACCTCCATTGACACCACGGCCTCCCACGCTTGCTGGCTGATATATCAGCAGAGGTATCTCAGCCCTTATCACCTTGATCACCAGCCACATCTCCCGCAACCAATTGATCTTGCCAACGCTTCAAACTACATCCTCAACGTCCGCGACCGTTTCGAACAGGACCTTTGGGCAATACACGGAAAGTGGGCTCTGATAGCAGAGTGGCATTGGAACCACAGTGCGGTCAGCGTTTTCTTATACGTCCGCATCAAGGTAGTCTTTGACGTTGATACGCCTCCTACGCGTATGGCTACAGTTTGCGCATTTTCGATGCACTACAACACTCGCATAACTGCTCCGACCATCGCCAGACATCCCCGACTCTATCGTCCTCGCCCGTTCGCTCACACGATAGCTAGCTCTGTAGCTGTTTGCCAACGTTCGCTCGCACTCGCCCACCGTTATACGACGTTCGCCGAAGTCTCGACATGCTTCCCCACACCCTAGGCACTTGCCAGCTGTTCGCCAACGTTCGCCCAAGGTCGCACCGACTCGCTATGCATCCAGGCATACTCGCATGACTCGCACACACTCGCACTCGACGTCGCAGCTTCGCCCGAGCATTTCTACACGCTCGCACCGTTCGCCCGAGCCAACTACGTCATCGCCGAGGTCGCACGACTCGCCCGAGCATCTAGAGCAGCCCACCGAACCTATAACTCCTCGGATCTCGGCCTTGTGTCACGACGATTAGCCCATTTCGCCGAAGCCCGATAGCGACCCCTTCCGCATTGTCGCAGCCGTTCGCCGAAGTTCGCCTGTACTCAGCGACCACAGTCACGCATGTCCGACCTTCCAGCGACCAAGAGACGCACCACACAGTCGCAGAATATCGAGCCATTGCCCAGCAGCGTCGGAGACGATCCCCGAGTCCGAACCATCAGCGATCCGGATCAATGACCGCTTTTGACGCGTCGCTATCGTTCCCCGAGTGTCCCAGAGACTTCGCCGAGGGTAGCACAGCTTTGGCATCTAGGCCTTTGATATTCCTCTTCTCTCATTCGCTATAATTCGCCGATGCTTCGCACGGCTTCGCTGACCGCATCGCACGATTCGCGTAGCTACTCCGACGCATTTTCCCATGTATAAGTGTAGCTAGCGACGTCTGCATGCAATAGGAACTTCTCCCCCCAGAGACAGCACCTCAGACCTCGAGAACTATCGTCTTTCACCTTCGCAGCGCATCGTTTAGCCCTTTTATTGACATCGACATCGCCTTCACCTTCGCAGCGCATCGTTTACGCACTTGCATATTGAGAACCTTCGTCATATCGTCGCCCATCGCCCCCAGCCGTCGCCCATCGTCCCCGACCTTCGCCCCTCGTCGCCGAGTCTCGCTACGCCACCCCGAGACTCGCAGCACCTCTCACACCTTCGCCGACTCTCCTCCCCCTCCGCCGTCGCTCGCTACACTTCCCCAGTGACAGCTGCGACTCTCCGAGCCCTCTGGTAGACCTGGGACACGCCCCCCAACTAAAACAGTACTACTCGACGAGCAGGATTTGGTTTTGTCATCTGACCGCCTGTCCGACGAGTTTGGTCATCATTTGTGGAGCCCACCGCGAGGGGCACTACCAGAATTCTTCCAGAACGCTCATCCTCGACTCCCCCCTCTCGTCGGCATCGTTATCCGACCAGAGTCACGTCACTCGCAGAAGAACTACGTCAGAACTTCGTCGTTTGGCCTCCTAGTCCAGGAGAGCTCTTCTCTTCCGTTCCCAGTCCTTTTGCAACACACAACAACCTTCCCGACGCCTCAGACAGCGACCCCGAGGTTCAGCGAATTTTAGGAGACTTTTCACCGTTCCCTGGATCCGCTACACCGTCGCCTTTGCATCGCTCGCAATCGCGTCGCACACCCGATCGCACACCCCCGTCGCCTTCGCCACAGCCGTTATCGCCACCGCGTGATCTCACCGACCGTCTTGCATCACCTCCGACATCGTCCATCGTTAATCCACTCGCTACCACAGCCCCACTCACTCCAATCAATCCCCAATCTCGTCGCATCATGGCTACTCCCTCTATGCCCGCTCGTGGTGATCGCACCGCTCCGACGTTTACGCCCGAGCAGCCCCGATCGATCCGACGCTTTTTCGCCGACCTAGAGATCCTGTTCTTACGTTGCGCCATCGTCGATGGTGAAGTGAAGAAGCAATGGGCACAGAGCTATGTCCCTATCGAAGTCGCCGACCTTTTCGACGCAATGCCAGAGTTCACTGACGCGACCAAGACGTACAAGGACTTCAAGGAAGCCGTCGCAAAGCTCTACCCAGGTGCTAGTGAAGACAAGGCGTACTCCGTCGCCGATCTCGAGCACTTAGTCGCTGAACGTCATCGGAGAGGCATCGCGACGATCGAGGAGTTTGCTACGTTCCATCGTGACTTCCTAGCGATCTCCAGCTACCTAATTCGTCACCGCCGACTCTCAGACCTGCAGCAGCAGCGCGAGTTCGTTCGTGCGTTCCCAGCCGAGCTCTGGCAGCGCGTCCATGCTCGCTTGCAGATCAAGAAACCAGACCAAGAGCCTGAGGACCCGTATCTCGTCGCAGACGTCAAGGACGCCGCCAACTACATTCTCCATGGCACAGCAGCATCGTCCGTTCGCACCGACGCTACCAGCATCGCCAGCTCGTCGCTAGCATCCGCTCCAGCTGTTAAGACCGAAGACCTACTCGCTACCCTCGTCCGATCGCTCACACAAGCAGTTCAAGCGAACGCTATCACTCCAGCGACGTCTACTGCGAATTCGCCCGCGACAGCCGACGCTCCCCGTCGAGACAATCGCTGCCATTACTGTGGCATCGCTGAGCACCGTATAATGCAATGCCCCACCGTCGACGAAGACATTCGCACAGGATACGTCAAGCGAAATCATGAAGGACGTGTTATCTTAGCCAGTGGCGCCTTCGTTCCGAGCTCGATCGTCGGCAACTATCTCCGCGAACGCGTTATGGAATGGCACAAGCGAAACCCAGGTCAGCAAGCCCAAGCGCAGATGATGATCGCAGTCGAACCGCTATCGACGTACACGCTCTCCAAGGACGATCGCATCGCTGCTCTCGAAGCTGAACTGTCTGAACTGCGAGGCTCGCGCGAGTCGTACAAGCTGGTCTTCGACGGCGTTGAAGTGCCCTCTCGTCGACCTGCGGCCGCCAAGCCTGCGCAAGTCCCAGCAGCTCCCCGAGATGTTCGCGCTCCGCCCTCGAGAAATATGCCGCAAGTTCCCCGAGCGCCTGTGCACCCTTTCGCCGAAGCGCGCGACGCTACTACAGCTCCAGTCAAGCCCCGTTTCGTCCCAGCAGACCCACCTAGACCATCGGCGAACGCACGCGATGGTGCCTATAAGACGAACGCACCTGTGCACAAGACAGAGATCGCAGACCAAGTCTTCGCTCGCTCGATGAAAGCGAACTCGATCACGCTCACGCCTGAGGAACTCCTATCGCTTTCGCCAGAGGTTCGCGCTAAGTATCGCGACGTCGTAACGCCTCGCCGATCAGCAAACGAGCAAGTCACGTACACTACGACCACCGTCGACGAAGTCGCAGAAGCTGTCGTCTCGCCTGAGGCAGCTATCGCAGAAGCGGAAGCCAGAACCTTCGCCAACTTCGTTCCCGCTCCTCGCGTCATCGCACCCGATCGCAGCAACCCTCCGCCTGGTGTTTTAGTCGTCGACGACCCATATGTGTCGTACCTAATGGATCTCGCACCCGACGAAGAGCCCAAAGTCCTCACAGTCGCTCGAGAATCAGCAGCACTTCGCTCGATTGACGCGATCGTCGACAACAAGGATACAGTCGAATGTCTATTGGACCCAGGCTCGCAGATCATATCTATGTCTGAGGAAATTTGCCATCATCTCGGCCTCGCCTACGATCCCTCGATTCGCATTCGCGTTCAAAGTGCGAACACACATTTCGACAGCTCGCTCGGTTTAGCTCGCAACGTCCCAATGAAGATAGCGAACATCACTGTCTATTTGCAGATACATGTCATCCGCAACGTCGCCTATGACATCCTACTTGGTCGCCCATTTGACGCGCTAACGGAGAGCATCGTGCGCAACTTCAAGAACGAAGATCAGACGATTACCTTGCGTTGCCCGAACTCGACGAGTGTTACTACAGTGCCTACGTTCGCGCGAGGGAAGCATCGATTTCGAGACCCACCTGAGACAACATTCGCTGCTTGAACATCTCGCCAATGGAGAAGAAGTCGCCCTCATCCTAGAAGGAGACAACCAAAATGTCCGCGCTATCGCATATACCTCGCTCGACTCAGCGGACGAGTCTTCGCTTCAATTCGCCTATTTGACCGCTTCCGATGCTCGCTCTTTACTCCCCGATCATGCTGCTCCTTCCTCTTTCACTCTATTGTCTTCCGATTTCGCTCCGACTATCGCCTCGAGAAAACCAACGTTTCCTTCCAATTCTAAGCTCGATATTTGTTCGCCCAGTTCGCCTAAGTTATCGCTCGATACCCCCGACCTTCCCACTCGCTCCATATTCGCCAAGCGCAAGTACAAACCCGTCTCGCAGAAGGTTAAGCCGATTCTAGGCTCAGTCACAGAAGAGTTTCGCATTGTTCGAGACATCCGAGGAGACCCGCTCGCATCACTACCTTATCTCCCGACGCACCCGACGCCTTTTGCTCCCACAGGACGCTACACACAAGAACGCAAAGATGCCGTCGATCGCCAAGAGTGCTATGCGTTTCTACAGCCAGCTGAACGCGACCTCCTGCACCATGTCATCTCGGTGCACAACGACGCATTCGCCTGGGATGACTCCGAGCGAGGAAGCTTCAAGCGAGAGTTCTTTCCACCAGTACAGATCCCTGTCGTCCCGCATACACCCTGGGTGCAGCGAAATATCCCGATTCCGCCTGGCATTTACAAAGAAGTCTGTGCACTCATTCGTCGCAAGATGGATGCGGGCACCTACGAGCCATCGAACTCGTCGTATCGCTCTCGCTGGTTTTGTGTCGCAAAGAAAGACGGAAAGTCGCTGCGAATCGTACACAGCCTCGAGCCTCTCAACGCCGTCACAATCGCACACTCTGGAGTACCCCCGACGCCGGAGCATCTCGCCGAACAGTTTGGTGGTCGCGCATGCGGAGGAATCCTCGATTTATACGTGGGCTACGACGAGCGACTTATCGACGAACGCTCTCGAGATCTCACTACATTTCAGACGCCCTTTGGAGCCCAGCGACTCGTCACCCTTCCGATGGGTTGGACGAACTCAGTGCCTGTCTTCCACGACGACGTCACGCATATTTTGCAGCCCGAGATTCCTGCGATTACAGTCCCTTACATCGACGACGTACCGCTCAAAGGACCTCCGACCGAGTACCCCGACGAAAATGGCATCGCAGAAACTATCCCGGAGAACGCAGGGATTCGCCGATTCGTCTGGGAGCACTTCCAGAATGTCAATCACATATTGCAGCGCATGAAGTACTCTGGAGGAACGTTCTCTGGAACCAAGTCGATCCTCATCAGCCTCGAGTTTACCGTCCTAGGACACCGATGTACGCCTGAGGGCCGTCGGCCCGACGACTCGACCGTCTCAGTGATCCGCAATTGGGGCCCGTGTAAAGACCTCTCAGATGTTCGCGCATTCCTAGGAACCATCGGAGTTTGTCGCATATTCATTGACTCATTCGCAAAGCGAGCACACGTCTTAACTCAGCTCACTCGGAAAGGTGTTCCGTTCGAGTTTGGCCCACAGCACATCGCAGCTCAAGAGGACCTCAAAGCAGCTTTATTAGCATCGCCAGCACTTCGCGCTATCGACTATGAGTCGCCCGATCCTGTCATTCTCGCTGTCGACTCGTCCTACATCGCTATAGGCTACATATTAGCTCAAGACGTCCAGACACCCAAAAGGAAGATTCGCTATGTCAATCGATTCGGTTCTATCACGTTGAACGACCGAGAGCGTCGGTTCTCTCAGCCGAAACTCGAGATATATGGCCTATTTCGCTCGCTGCGCATGCTTCGCATTTATTTGCTAGGCGTTCGCAACCTCATTGTTGAAGTCGACGCCACTGCGATCAAAGGAATGCTCAAGAATCCCGACCTCGTTCCAAGTGCTAGTGTCAACCGATGGATTCTAGGCATTCTCATATTCCACTTCGCTCTTCGCCACGTACCAGGTATTAGCCATGGCCCCGACGGTCTCTCGAGACATCGCGATGAATCGCCCAAGCAGTCCGACGACGACGACGACTTCGACGATTGGCTAGACAATGTACACGGCTTCCTTCATATAATTTATCCTTCGCCTTCAGCATTCCGATCGCGCATACTCGCCCCACCCACCCACCCTTCGCCGATACTCGCTACGTTCTCGCAGACCGAGGACGGTCTCGAAATCAGTGAGGAGGAGGTGCCCGAGCTCAGCTACGACGACGTCCCTCGCTCCGATTCGGCGAAATCCCACGACGAACGCGTACAAGCAGTCCACGATTGGCACAAGAGCCCAGAACGACCAGCTCATATGTCCGACGCAGAATTAGCAACTTTCATCCGCTACGCGACTCGCTTTTTCATCGACGACACTCGCCTATGGCGCCGCAGTCCCGACGGTGCACACAAGCTTGTAATTCAGCCAGCCAACCGACTCCGAGTACTCGCAGAATGTCACGATCGAGCTGGACATCGCGGAGTCTTTGCGACGAAATCGCTCATACAGGAACGCTTCTGGTGGCCGGCGTCCGAGGCCGACACCATGTGGTATGTTCGCAGCTGCCTCATTTGCCAGCAACGTCAAAAGCGACAAGTTCTTATGCGTCCGACCGTCGCACCGCCTGCTGCACTCTTCGCCAAGATCTACGTCGACACTATGCACATGCCACCATCGAATGGTTTTCGCTACATCGTTCAAGGTCGCTGTTCGCTCACGCAGTACCCCGAGTTTCGCCTATTACGACGTGAGACAGCCAAAGCCATCGCAGATTGGGTCTTCGAAGATATCCTATGTCGCTGGGGTTCGCTCAGCGAGATCGTTACAGACAACGGCGGTCCATTTGTCAAAGCTCTCGACTACCTATCGAAGAAGTACAACGTCCGACATATTCGCATCAGTGGCTACAACTCTCGAGCAAATGGAATCGTAGAACGCGCACACTTCGACGTACGACAAGCCCTATACAAGTCCTGCGACGGAGAACAGAATCGCTGGTCGACAGCTGCGCACACTGTGTTTTGGTCCGAGCGCCTGACGACTCGTCGTCGCATGGGCTGCTCGCCCTACTTCGCTGTTACAGGCTGCCACCCGCTGATTCCACTCGACATTTCGGAAGCGACGTACCTTCTTCCTGCGCCAACATCGATCCTCTCGACCACCGATCTCATCGCGCGTCGCGCTATAGCGCTTCAGAAACGCCACGAACACGTCGCAGAACTTCGCTCAAAGGTCTATGAACATCGGGTCGCCGCCGCGAAACGTTTCGAGCAAGAACACGCCGCTACCATACGAGAATTCAACTTCAAGCGAGGAGATCTAGTGCTCATTCGCCACACAGCAATCGAAAAGTCGCTGAATCGCAAAATGCGCGCTCGCTATCTTGGCCCGCTCGTCGTCATATCGAGGAACCGTGGAGGTGCCTATCTTGTCGCCGAACTCGACGGTTCTGTGTTCGATCGCCCTATAGCAGCATTTCGAGTCATCCCATTCTTTGCACGCAAGAAGATTGAGCTCAGCCTCGAAGCTATTGACATAGACACAGCTCGACTCCGCGATCTCGAAGCCTCGCAGTCCCAAGGAGACGATGACGATCTTGAAACGCTACCATTCGCCGAAGACATTGAGCCCGATGATGCACAAGTTGAAGACTAGCCACCAGTTAAACGCCGCCAGGATACCCCTTCGTTCGCCGGTCCTTTCCTTTTGTTTCCCTTCATGCATTTCATTCCTTTTCAGCTTCCTCTTGTTTATCGCACTATTCCAGAGACCAAGAAGGGACATTTTACCTACAAGATTACGTCTTCTATGCCTTCCATTTTGCCTCCGTTTCATCGCCGCAGCCCCCCGAGACCCAGGACACATTCACCGACGACGTACGCAATGACCGAGGACGGTCAAGACTTCAGTGAGGAGGAGATGATACGCCTCCTACGCGTATGGCTACAGTTTGCGCATTTTCGATGCACTACAACACTCGCATAACTGCTCCGACCATCGCCAGACATCCCCGACTCTATCGTCCTCGCCCGTTCGCTCACACGATAGCTAGCTCTGTAGCTGTTTGCCAACGTTCGCTCGCACTCGCCCACCGTTATACGACGTTCGCCGAAGTCTCGACATGCTTCCCCACACCCTAGGCACTTGCCAGCTGTTCGCCAACGTTCGCCCAAGGTCGCACCGACTCGCTATGCATCCAGGCATACTCGCATGACTCGCACACACTCGCACTCGACGTCGCAGCTTCGCCCGAGCATTTCTACACGCTCGCACCGTTCGCCCGAGCCAACTACGTCATCGCCGAGGTCGCACGACTCGCCCGAGCATCTAGAGCAGCCCACCGAACCTATAACTCCTCGGATCTCGGCCTTGTGTCACGACGATTAGCCCATTTCGCCGAAGCCCGATAGCGACCCCTTCCGCATTGTCGCAGCCGTTCGCCGAAGTTCGCCTGTACTCAGCGACCACAGTCACGCATGTCCGACCTTCCAGCGACCAAGAGACGCACCACACAGTCGCAGAATATCGAGCCATTGCCCAGCAGCGTCGGAGACGATCCCCGAGTCCGAACCATCAGCGATCCGGATCAATGACCGCTTTTGACGCGTCGCTATCGTTCCCCGAGTGTCCCAGAGACTTCGCCGAGGGTAGCACAGCTTTGGCATCTAGGCCTTTGATATTCCTCTTCTCTCATTCGCTATAATTCGCCGATGCTTCGCACGGCTTCGCTGACCGCATCGCACGATTCGCGTAGCTACTCCGACGCATTTTCCCATGTATAAGTGTAGCTAGCGACGTCTGCATGCAATAGGAACTTCTCCCCCCAGAGACAGCACCTCAAACCTCGAGAACTATCGTCTTTCACCTTCGCAGCGCATCGTTTAGCCCTTTTATCGACATCGACATCGCCTTCACCTTCGCAGCGCATCGTTTACGCACTTGCATATTGAGAACCTTCGTCATATCGTCGCCCATCGCCCCCAGCCGTCGCCCATCGTCCCCGACCTTCGCCCCTCGTCGCCGAGTCTCGCTACGCCACCCCGAGACTCGCAGCACCTCTCACACCTTCGCCGACTCTCCTCCCCCTCCGCCGTCGCTCGCTACACTTCCCCAGTGACAGCTGCGACTCTCCGAGCCCTCTGGTAGACCTGGGACACGCCCCCCAACTAAAACAGTACTACTCGACGAGCAGGATTTGGTTTTGTCATCTGACCGCCTGTCCGACGAGTTTGGTCATCAACGTTGATCTAAATCGGTACAACTTCGACATCACGGAGTACGCGTACCATCAACCATTTCAGCTATCCCCCATCAATCAGTACATTGATCCTCGCTCCAACCCGGTGCACTTTGTTGTCGGCGGACGACCCACACCCGTTCCAAGCCCTGAACCCACAATCTCCCTCGCTCAACGACTCCGTCGCCTCACACGCCCCGCCCCGCCCTCAACCCCTCAGCCACGTCCTCGTCGCCCCGTAGCGGCGGACTTCTTTTAGACCACCATTGATCCCAACGACGACCTCGGGTTCCTCACTGCAATAAACCAGGTTCCTAGCGAAGTTCATCAGGAAAGCGACGGAAACTTTGTCCTTTACACAGCAACAGGACCACGGCAAGCAGAGTGGGCCCAAGTCAACCACCAACAGTGGGAGTGGTACTTCCTTGACGACCTCTCACCCATCCGTGACGACGATCTTCGCGAAGCACGGGCACTACAAACCCCGCTCCCTCCATCGCGCACTCCGAGCCCCGAGTCCCCTGAACCCCCACCTGCTCCCCGCACCACACCCGCAGTTGTCCCGGAAGGCATCCACTTTGATCAACGCACCAACAAGTGGTACGCTTGGCTACGCAACCACTCTCGCCGAGCAACATATTGGCAGCCACGAGTTGGTGATCCTACGCAAGATTGGTGGTTCTGGGTGAGTAACGATCGCCTACTTTCAGTCCAAGAGCTCGCCACCTGTGCCGTAGTTTCCCGCGACATTGCCGTTCAGCAGGCCCTACGCTCGAATACCCTTCGATCCGCTACCCAGACTCCCGTACCCACGCAACCACCGACTCGTGTCCCTACCCCCATTGCACTTGCATCCACCATCATGGCAGGCCCTCCTACTCCCCCTCCCGGTAACCAGACTATGACAACCTCGGCCCCTGCCAAAGGCGAGATTGGTGTTAAGCCGACACCGTTCACTGGTGATCGTACCATGTCCAAGCACTTCAAAACGCGCATCCGCATGTTCTTGCGAGGCAACGCCACCAAATATGTGACGGATGACGACAAGATCACGCTGTTCCTCGACCTTTGCCAAGGAGACAACGCCGGCAAATGGGCCGAGGCTCGGAGTAACGAGATACTCGACGACGACGACTCCTACTTGGCAAGCAACTCTCACGTGCGTCGCTTTGATACGTTCGCCAAACTCCTCGCCCAGTTCGACATCGACTTCGCACCCCTCGACGAGACGAACTCCGCTCGCGCGGAATTAGATCATCTCAAGATGAACACGCGAACGGTCACGGAATACATCACGGACTTTGACGCGCTGGTCCCTAGGACCAAGTACACGGGGGAGTCCCTCGTCTACTTCTTTAAGAAAGGACTAAACTCAGGGCTCCTTGACGATTGTCTTCGCGCAGACCCCGTACCAGCAACGCTGGAGCAGTGGAAGAAGAAGGCAATGGACAGAAACGCCGCCTACATCGAGCGCGTCCGTACGATGGCGGCAACCAAGCGCCCAGCTAGGACTTCATTTTCCCCGCCCACCACTCCGCAGAATCGTCCGCGTGTAGCGGTAACTTCCACCTCGTCCCAGACTCTCACGAAGCTCACGGAACCGGAGCGCGAGCAGTTACGATTGACACGTGGTTGCTTCAGATGCCGCCAGGCAGGGCACATCGCGGTCAATTGCCCGCAGAACCCGCGCAACACCCCTACGGTCCGAGCGATAGAAACCGGCCCGGCGCCGGGAGTAGCTCCTGCGACCACTCACGCGGAGATACCGCCGGTCACCCGTGCCATCTCGGACTTGACCGCGAATATCAAGAGGCTCGAAGGAGACGAGGCAGAGGAAGCAAAGGCCTTCCTAAAGGACATGGTAGAGGGTTTTTGAAGCGCCCCCCGGTCGCGTCGTCCGCGGGTGGCTCAAGGTTTTCGTTAAGTTCGTCGAATCGTTATGCTGTACTTTCCTCATCGGACATTTGTGAGCAATCGTATCCCTCTGCGATCTACATGTCCGCTGTCACTCGCAACAGGCAATCACCCTCAATAGCCCTTCAAGTACAACTACGACTCAACGAACCACGAAAATACATCGACGCCGATGCTCTGCTCGATAGCGGAGCAGAAGGAATTATCCTTCACCCCAAGTTTGCTGCTAAACATAGACTCCCCCTGAAACCCTTACCCCGACCATTCCCTGTCCGCAATGTCGATAACACTGAAAACATCATGGGTTGGGTACGCTACTCGACAACTCAGACAATTCGCGTCTATTCCAAGAACTCAACGTCCTATCATGAGGAAGAAGCTGAGTTTTTCCTCACCGACATTGGCGATTACGACATGATTCTGGGTACAGACTGGCTGGAGTTTCATAATCCAGCAGTCGATTGGCGAGAAAAGCGCGTCAACATGACTCGTTGTCCACCATCCTGCAAACTACATGCACCACCGGTCAAGGACCTATCAACACGCACAGAGCGACAGACTCCAAAACCGCCCACGGCTCCACAATCTGCCACGCCACGCCATGAGGATCCACCACCCCTACCAACGATACCAAAGTACGTCGTTCCGGCTCGTCGCGTCCATGGAGTACGACTCCGTGCGGCACGGTCTCCAATACTTGGTGCCCTATTCACGGAGGATGACGAAGAACAATTTACCATGGAACATGCGTGGATGGTGCATGGACTACAACTTGCTGGTGTGTTACCCGCCTTCAATGTCTCCTTCACTTCTCCGCCCGTCGAACCAGGACCGGTGCACGTACGGGCAGCTTTCACAAATGCGCAGAAGCTTGCCGAAAAAGCTGCCGGATCCTCAGTGCAAAAGGAATTTGAAGAACTGGTTCCACCCATGTACCAAGACTTCCGCGACGTCTTCGACAAGGCCTCCTCGGAACGTCTGCCGGAACGCCGGTCATGGGACCACGCTATCGACCTCAAGGACGACTTTGAACCACGACCAAGTAAGGTCTACCCGTTGTCACCGGTTGAGCAAGTGGAATTGGATGCCTTTCTCAATGAACATCTGGAGAAGGGCTACATACGTCCATCTAAGTCACCCATGGCAAGTCCATTCTTCTTTGTTAAGAAAAAGGATGGCAAGCTACGACCAGTTCAGGATTACCGCGCACTGAACAAGGGTACAATCAAGAATGAATACCCGTTGCCGCTTATCTCCGAAATTGTCGACAAGCTCAAGGGCGCCAAGGTCTTCACAAAGATGGACGTCCGCTGGGGTTACAACAACGTACGCATCAAGGAAGGTGACGAATGGAAAGCTGCGTTCAAAACTAACCGCGGACTCTTTGAACCATTGGTGATGTTCTTCGGCCTCATGAATTCACCTGCCACATTCCAAGCAATGATGAATGAACTTTTCAAGGACCTCATCGACCTCGGCAAAGTTATCATTTACATGGACGACATCCTCATCTTCACGGAAACCCTTGAAGAACATCGCCGCCTGGTACGACAAGTACTACAACGCCTTCGCAAACACGACTTGTTTCTGAAACCCGAGAAATGCACCTTCGAACAAACCTCAGTTGAGTACCTCGGTTTGATCATCTCCCATGATCATCTCGCTATGGACCCAGTCAAAGTCGCCGGAATTGCAGACTGGCCAGTGCCACGAACGGTGAAGGACGTTCAATCCTTCTTAGGATTTGGAAATTTTTATCGGCGCTTCATCCGGGATTTCTCTAAGATTGTGCACCCACTGTTTGCTCTAACCAAGAAGGATCACGCCTGGAACTGGACAACTGAATGCCAAGAGGCCTTTGATAACCTCAAAGCTGCGTTCACGTCATCTCCCGTTCTTGTCATGCCTGACGCTACCAAACCGTATTTGGTAGAAGTTGATGCTTCGGACTATGCAACAGGAGGCATACTCTCGCAGCGCGGCGATGATAACCTCTGGCATCCAGTTGCATACCTTTCCAAATCACTTTCGGACCCAGAACGCAACTACGACATTTATGACAAAGAACTCCTGGCCATCATCCGCGCCCTCGAAGCTTGGCGCCACTACCTCGAAGGCGCTCCAGATCGCATAGAAATCTGGACGGATCACAAGAATTTGGAATACTTTCGCTCCGCCCAGAAGCTGAGTCGTCGACAAGCTCGATGGGCGTTATTCCTTACACGTTTCGACTTCGAACTGATCCACAAACCAGGAATCTCTCAACGTGCTGATCCCATGTCGAGGCGACCTGACCATAGAGAGGGGGTGGAGGACGATAACGCGGAACGAGTACTACTGGACCCTCAATTTTTCCGCATCCGCGCTACTCGTCCTGGCGCTGTCACCTCCCTTGGCAATCACGACCTCCGACGTCGCATCCGAGAAGCAAAGACCAAGGACATAGAAGTTGTCAAGGCTCTCGACGTCATACTCGGCAATGGGCCTCGATCATTAACAAAGAACTTAGAAGAATGGAACACCGAAGATGGACTGGTCCTGTTTCGGGGAAATGTCTACGTCCCTGCGGACGATCAACTGCGACGTGACATTGTTCGGATGCATCACGACAACCCTTCAGCAGGACACCCAGGACGCCACAAGACACATGAACTAGTTGGATGCGAATATTGGTGGCCTGGTATGTCAGTCTTCATACGTGACTACGTCGACGGTTGCGCTACTTGCCAAGCAACAAAGGTGCAGAATCATCGAACACATGTTGAGACCATCCCGAACGCCATCCCCAGTCGACCATTCCAAGTCATCACCTCGGACTTTGTAGTTGAACTCCCACCCTGCGACGGATTCGATTCAATCTGTGTCATAGTTGACAGGTTCACTAAACACGTCACGTTCACACCCTGCAACAAGACAATCACAAGCGATGGCACGGTGGACATTCTCATCGACAAAATCTACCGTCATTACGGCCTTTGGGATCGACTTATCTCCGACCGCGGACCTCAGTACGCAGGAAAAGTTATGCGCGGCGTACTCGACAAGTTAGGCATCAAGTCGGCCCTCAGTACAGCCTACCACCCGCAGACAGATGGCGAGTCCGAACGCGTCAACCAGGAGATGGAGCAGTTCCTACGAGTGTTCTGCAACTATCGACAGGATGATTGGGTGAAGTGGTTAACCTTCGCTGAATTCTCGCATAACCATCGGGTTCATAGCGCCACGAATCGGTCACCCTTCGAGATGCTCCTTGGATATACGCCTCATGCCATACCCCCCATTCACTCTACGTCGACCATTCCTACAGTAGAAGAACGCCTTCAACACATGGAGCAAGTACGTGCGGAGGTCGAAGCCAGTTTACGCTCTGCAGCGGAGGTTATGAAACGCAACAATGCCGACCATATCAAAGACAGTGTACGCTTCAAGGTGGGAGATCGGGTATGGTTAGATGGGAAACACATCAAGACGACACAACCAAAAGCTAAGCTGTCACCGCGACGTGTAGGACCTTTCGCAGTCACTGAAATCATCGGACCAGTGAACTATCGATTGAAGCTTCCCCCCACTTGGCGAATCCACCCTGTATTCCATGCATCCCTTTTGACTCCTTACGTCGAAACCTCGGCTCACGGACCCAACTTCCTTGCACCACCGCCCGAAATAGTCAATGCTGAAGAGGAGTACGAGGTAGAAGCGGTCCTAGACGCAAGACTCACACCCAACAAGCGTGGCATTCAATACCTTGTCAAGTGGGTTGGTTATCCCGACTCCGAGAATCAATGGCTCCCTCGGACAGCTATGACCAATGCCACCGGAGCAATAACCAAGTTCTACAAGGACCATCCGCGGGCTGTTCGCCCTCCTGCGCTACGTGGACTCATCTATTTTGATGCATTACAAGCTGATCATGCGCTCCAGGAGAAAGCGCGTCTTAGAGAGGGGGTGATGTCACGAATCGCTCCATTTCTTTCGACTCTCTTGACTGCTATTCACACCCATCATCGATCACGGACCATGATCCAGACTTCTCCTTGATCCAGGTCTTTCCGGACCCATCCATGATGGTCTATGGCGAGGCTATGCACACTATTGTTCTCACTTCTGATTGTTCTCCATTGTCATGGTTCCTCCCTTATTGTTCCGCTATCTATTATTCTCTTGTTTACCTTTGTTTGGCTTCACTTAGTATATAAGGACTCGCATTTCGCTCTCTATTCTTCAGACTGTTCACTTCGTCTACACCGTACGCAATCTATTGCCTGCGCTGTTGATCACAGCACTCTCACTCATCTTGTCCCTCTGGTCCGGTCGGTGACTTGGGCGGCTCTTTGTGTGTTTCTTGACGCGAGTCTTGACAGCCGTGTGCCCATGCTGCAAACCCCGCGCGCGTTCCGTCGTTGCGCGCCGCTCGTCGCGGTCCTTGTCGCACGCCCTTCGTCGCCGGCATGCCTATGCGTGGTCCAGGCGCACCGCCCCTCGTCGCCGCCTCGTATGCACCCGACGGTCGGCCTTGAGATGATGGTGAGAGTGCGGGGGTGCGGGGAAGGTGTGGTGGTCAGTGGGGGCAGGTGGTAGTGGGGAGAAAGTGGCCTTGCGCCGCGTTGAACCTGCCACGCGGCCCCCCGGTCACGTGGTTTTGTTGACAGCACTTCGTGGGAATTGGCCTTGGGCAACTTGCCAATGCTGGCGCTCTTGCCTTGTTTCCGCACCCGCACACCCGCACACCCGCACCCGCAAGCCCGGCCGCCCCGGCCACCCCAGCCCCCCACTTTCTGTTGAAACGTGCCTGTGTAGCCTTGTATGGCGCCACACCAGGTGCCTCCTGGCTGCGCAGCGAGGACGACATGCAGGGGCGCGCGACAAGAACGACGCGCGGACGACAAAAATTGACACGCAGCAGCAAAGACGACACACACTAAGGACGCCGCACATGAGCTCACAGCGAGGGCAACACACGTGGTGCGTAGGGAGGGCAGCGCACATGGACGTGCAGCCAGGATGCCGCGCATGCAGGCGACGCGACGCAGGCGAGGAGCAGGGGCGACGCGATGCAGGCGAGGAGCAGGGGCGCACGGCGACGGCGACGACGAGAGGCATGCGGCAAGGGCGACAACGTTCGCAACGCGAGGTGGGCAGCGAGGGCGACGAGCTGGGGCGCCCGGTGCCGGCGACGAGACGCGCACGGTGCGCGCGGTGTAGGTGACGAGGGGCACGTGGTGCGGGCGAAGAGGGGCGCGCGGTGTGGGCGACGAAGGGCGCGCGGTGTCGGCGACGAGGGGCGCGCGGTGCGGGCAAGGAGGGGCGCGCGGTGAGGGTGGCAAGGGGCACGCGCGTGGACGAGGCGGGCCCGCACAGACCAGGCGCACCGACGGCGGCGGGCGGCGATGGTTGCAGGGCTCCCGAGCGGCGCACAGACCGGGCGGCATCCGCCCGGTCCTGGCGGTCTCCCTCGCTGCGCACGGGCTACAGCTGCTCCAGCATCGCTGGGCACGCTGAGTCCACGCGGTACGGGCGGGATTTGCGCCATGACCGGGCGGGCTGCACATACGAGCCCCGACCGGTCTGGCACGCAACTGAAGAAGTACCTATCAAATCGAGAGGCTACACAGCAACTACGCAATGAAGAACCTGAAAGTTTCAGTGTGTCAGATCCGAGATCAATT
This sequence comes from Auriscalpium microsporum, assembly GCA_019914985.1. Classification (NCBI taxonomy): domain Eukaryota; kingdom Fungi; phylum Basidiomycota; class Agaricomycetes; order Russulales; family Auriscalpiaceae; genus Auriscalpium; species Auriscalpium microsporum. The sequence goes on from JAHLMG010000019.1 coordinate 648,838, forward strand.
GTTCAGTTCGTTCTTTGCCGGTGGAAACAGGAAACCGTCGAACCATTACACGCCAGAGATGCCGAGCTCCTCTGCAACGATGACGGCCGCCTTCTCCCCTACGACCAGTGCCGTCGAGTAAGTATTGGCGCTGACATTTCCAGGGCTTATAGACATGTCTAAAAACGAAAAGGGACTCTCGTCAGACACTCAGAGGTTTCCGACCATCATCCTAGTACGCACCAACGACCTTCAGGCCAGACACGCCATAGACATCCAATTTGTGATTGACCACTCCTCCTTGCTCACGCGGCTTCATGGAACACGTTCCCATCTGTATGATATCAGTTGTTGGATGTTACAGAGCTGTCGAGCAACAACAAAGTCACGTACCCCATGAGCCGTCGCCGTCACTATCAATTATCCAACATCAACCAAACGAGCACCCACACAAGCGGCTTGCTACTGACCGTGCGCCCGTATATATGCCTCTAGCATGTGATCGTCATCTTCAGTATATGAAATTCGTCCTGGCACGTCCACTGGCCCATCGGAGTTTTCAACGACGCGCGCACCACTCTCTAACGAGAAGTTTGGATGGAAGGGTGCCAGCTCACCGCGGAAGAGCGGCATGCGGTGGGCTATCTCCCGCGTGTGCTTATAAGCCCACATCAACGGCACCACGTCGGCCATGCTACAACAGTCGAAGGCAAGACAAGTAAGAAATGATATGAGGCAATGCAAGACCAGCGCATACTCTTCGAGGTAATTGATTGCGAGGTTGAGAGGTGCGTCGACGTTGTCCGCATGGGTGACGTGCACGGACCCCCGAGAGATAGGATACGTCTGAAATACATAAGACAAGCATAAGCAACTGTCCCATGGGCCGAGTGAATACGCACAGTAAACGACGCCATGGTGAAGTACTTCCCGAGCGGAACAAGCGCAGGCGGCAAAAGACTCATTGAGAGTACTCCAATCCACAGCAAGGGTTTATCTGGCTGCACTGCATAGAAATCCTCCCAGCGTCGCCGGAAGTGTGGGCCAAGCATGTCCAGCTCAGACGCTAGAGGGCGCATCTTGAAACCAGCATCGAGAGAGCTGCAGCAAATTACCTCAATAATGAAGGGCAGTCAACTGAGGTATCATACCTATGCGCCATCAGACCTTTCCCTGTACTCTTCCACTGCTCGGACGCTCCTGTAGGGTCGTTAGCAACGCTCCCATGGCTGTGACAGGATCTGCATACGTGCTATGGACTCCGAGTCATTTTGCGCAATTCCGTCGAGGGTTTCGGCTCCTTCTGCTGCCTTGTATGGCACACAAAGAAAATTATGGTCTGATAAACACAACATGGGTAATGCCAATTGGATGGAAACATGAACGATCGCACACCTTGGTAACCTTCGCCGACACCACTTAGTTCAACGCGTGGGTGTATACCCGCCCGCTCGAGCACGTCAGTCTTTCCGATTCCTGACCTCTCGAGAATGCCGGGCGACCCAAAGGTCCCCGCAGCAATGACAACGAGTCGTGTAGCCTTGACGGTGTGGACTTCTTCATATGCGTCTGGATGGAAGCGCGGGTTCCAAGCAAATTGAACACCGGAAGCGCGCTTGTCGCTGGAACCAGATGTCGAGGGATACGAGTGTTTAATTGAATGAGCGGGACGTACGTATCGAAGATGACGCGCTGAACGTGGACGCCAGTCATGACGGTAAGGTTTGGGTTCAATTCCTGGGGATATATGAAGTGATGCGGCACGTCAGAGCGCCTTCCTGTGTCTCCGTCGATCCATCTACATTATTTGGGCAGCGATTCCGATGAAGCACGGGATTAATGGAAACAGCTTACTTCGGCCATCTCTATCAAAGACGTATGCAGTCACGGTCAGTCCGTTGTACTATATGGGACAGGAAGCACACACAGTGTACACATTGATGGTCTCTAGATCGTTCGGATCCGCGGTATCGCTCGTATGGCGTGAATGATCGAACGCCCGTGTCACGTCGAGGAACTCTTTTCCAACATTGGTGTACTGCCCGCCATATGAGACTTTCAATGGACCGTCGCAGCCGTGCGTCGGTGCGTCTGGTCGGATCTGGTACGTCTCCGTCTGTCAAACGATTACTAGCTGTAACGAGTAGCGAGTACAATAGGATAAGTGCACCTTCTTCAACAACGGTATCAGATCTCGGGATCCCCAACCTTCGTTCGCAAACTCCTTTTCCCAATCATCGTAGTCAGACTTGCTTGCACGCACGTACATCAGAACTTGCAAAGGATCATTCAACACCCGGCAATAGTCAAACCTGAGTTTGGACGTACAGTTCACGCTCGACCCTCCACCGAGACACTGTCCGCACGGGACTTCCAGTTCCCTACCGGCCAACGCCTCGCTAGGCTTGCTCGTGTGGAATTTGACAGTCGACGAGTCCGAGGTGAATGCATCCATGAAGCGCGCGGGTTGGACATGGGCGTCCTTGTCGCGCGTCGAGGGCCCAGCTTCGAGCATGAGGATACGCAGCGACGGCGCGGCAGCTAAAAGGCGCCCAACAAGGACACCTGCAGCTGTTCCCCCTGTCTGAATGTGAGATTCGTGACAAAAGAACCGAGGGAAAAACTTACCGCCTGCGACTATGAGGTCGTATTCCGCATTAAATTTTGGTGCGTTGGACATGATGGGCGCAAGATGGGAGGACGGTCATGTAGGGAGCCCAAAGAACTTATAGTAGTCTGAGGCGCACGTGAAACCACTGGCATAGAGTCAGCAGCGAATCAGGACAATCATAAACTTGGAGTCGCGACAGTCTCGTGGACGATCGTGATATGGAGAACCGCGCCTCTAACGGGGCCAAGACGGCGGACAGCCTGAGGCTAGCTGGGTGCCAATCTGGGGCTATGCATTGCGAGCATACACTTGGTAGTACTGTTCCGTTCGACGAAACTAGACTTATGTTTACGAGATCACATTTACCTTCCCTCTCAACGACATTGTCACACCCCAGCGATGCCGAGCTCTTCCGCAACAATGACCGCAGCTTTCTCGCCTACCACGAGCGCAGTTGAATACGTATTCGCGCCGACATTACTAGGGCAGATCGACAGATCTAAACAACGATGAGAACAGCGCGTATTGATAAACCCGGGCACAAGACTTGCCTGCGATCTTCAAGCCGTGTACACTGTACACGTTGAGACTCGAATCGACAACGCCTCCCTGTTCGCGCGGCTTCATAGAGCAAGTTCCAAGCTACATGCAGTAGTTAGTTTAGCCATTTCAGCCCGCCCAGGGCAAAGTGGCACACGCACCCCATGGCCAGATGTCATTACTGCGCCGCACATTTGAGCTCGACTTCCCGTAAATATGAACCGAGAACGCACCCAGGGCCCTCGTATACGCTTCCAGCACACGATCGTCCTCTTCCGTATACACTATGGTATGCTCCGAGAGAATTGGGCCATCGGTTGCCTCGGAAAGGCGTGCGGCACTGTCCTTCGAGAACGGAGGGTGGAACACCGCAGGCTCGCCGCGGAAAAGCGGCATACGCCGCGCGAGCTCGCGTGTGTGCTTGTAGCCCCACATAAGAGTCCTCACGTCCGCCATGCTACCGACGAGAAGCTTTGAAAACCTGTCACATATAGCCGATGGGAGGTACGCACTCCTGTAAAAATCCAGTCTGCATGTCGACCGGGGCGGCAGGATCATTGGCGTCAGTTGCGTGCAGGAATCCTATCGCGGCTGGGTATGTCTGACCGATTTGCATTCCTATCAGTGCAAACCCCATTAAACAATTATTCTCACATTGAAATACCCCATGCTAAAATACTTTCCCGGCGGGACTGTAGAAAGCGGTAGGCCACACATCGAGAGGATACCGGTCCACAGCACTGGCTTGTCCGGCTTCGCGGCAAAATAAGAGTCCCAGCGCGTTCGGAACTGTTCACCGAGCCCTTCAAGCTCATCCGGCAGCGGGCGCATCTTCATGCCGGCGTCGAGTGAGCTGTAGAAAAGACGTCTGAGGTCGTTTGCGCATTGTGACTCGCTAACGTCAGTACCTGTGAGCCATGATGCCTTTTCCCGTCTTCGCCCACTCCTCCGATGCCTCTGTAAGTCGCTCAGGAACCGTATATTTGACCACAAATTAGTCCCTTACGAGTCGTGAACTCCTCATTGCCCTGAGCAATTCCGTCAAGTGTTTCGGCCTCTTCAGCAGCTGCGTACGGTACAAACAACAGGTTATGGTCTGATGGTAAACCCAATGTCAACAATGCTACACAGTAAACCTGCCCGAAACATACCTTGATAGTGCTCCCCGACGCCAGGCAATTCAACGAGTTGCTTGACGCCGATGCGATCCAAAACATCCGCACGCCCGATGCCAGAGCGTTCGAGTATCCCAGGAGAGCCGAAGGTCCCCGCAGAGACGATTACGAGGCGTGCTTTGACCTGATGTACGTCATGATCTGCATCAGGCAAAAATGTCCGGTTCCAGGTGAATTCTACGCCCGTTGCGCGGTTGTCCCTGCCGTTATGCTGATAGTATCAATGTTTTGAGCAAAAAAGCACGGTCAAAACTTACCCATCCAATACCACGCGCCGAACACGGGCCGCAGTGATCACAGTCAAATTCTTGTTCGACGCCTGGGGATAGAGAAAGTGATGCGGTACGTCCGAGCGCGTGCCAGTGTCTCCGTCAATCCATCTTGATTAAAGGTGATTAGTTTGACAGATCGTCTCCGTCGAAGTCGAGAACGACGTACTTCTGCCATCTCTGTCGGGTGCAAAGGCTGTCAATTTCTGCTGTTCTGATGATGGAATGCGAAGAAGCACGCACGCCGTATACGTTGACCGTGTCCATGTCATTGACATCTGCGTCTTCCGAGGTTTGGCGGGCTGTGTCAAACTCCTTTGCGACTTTGAGGAAATCCCTGCCGACATTCGTGTACAGGCCACCATGAGACACTTTCAGCGGTCCCGTGGTACCATGTGTTGACCCAACAGGGCCGGCCTGGTACGTTTCCGTCTGCGAGAGACCATCAGAAACAGCTTCCGGATGGCACTATACCGCCAGAAGGGCAACGCACCTTCTTCAGCAATGGGATCAGGTCCTTAGATCCCCATCCTGTGTTTCCATACTCTTCCCAATCATCAAAATCGGAGCGACTGGCGCGCGTGTACATCATGACTGTCCACATGATCTCGCACGGTCATTACGTGAAGATACGGACACGAACGCACAGTTAATGCTGGAGCCCCCGCCGAGGCATTGTCCGGTGGGCAAGATGAGCGGGCGCCCCCCGACAGCGTCGCTCGGCTGCGTGACGTGGAAGCGCACTGTAGAGGTGCTTGGCGCGAGGTGCTTGATAAATTGCGAGGGCTGCTTGTGGAGGGGATCGTCCTGCGTGGGCGGACCGGCTTCGAGCAGGAGGATGCGCAGAGATGGCGCGGCGGCGGCAAGGCGGCCCACGAGGACGCCAGCGGCGGTCCCGCCTACGCGGATGTTAGTCGAAAGCTGAGAGTTGCAAGGAGCGCTGACCGCCAGCCACGATAAGGTCGTATTCTGACTCGACCACCTGTGTAGGTGACATGGCAATGCAGGATGTTGGAAATTTCTTGCGATTCGACTAGCCCCGCAAGAGCTTATATGCTGATCCTTCGGCGCTACAATGGGGTGCGAAACAGGGTGCGCGTGAGCACATAATAAAGCCTTTTGGGCCTCGGTGCATCAAGAAGACAGGATTTACTCCTAGAGCGGTCGCTAGGCAGGATGACGTCGGAGGACACACCGATAGCCATACGCGGCGACGCAAGAACGCAGATACTGAGACTAGCAGACGAGCGAGATGAGATGAGATGAGATGAGATGAAATAGGGACGCATGATAAGGGGTGCGCTGGAGCAAAACGATGTCAGGGATCTGTGGGACGCGCAGACATCTGACTCCAGAAAGTCGGCATCAGCGTAGCATACCAAGCCCCGAGCACAGCAAAGTTGGCCAGGAATATTACAGCGGTGTGGGAGGAGATAACATCAGAAGTTCTTCTTGGGCCAGTGGCGATGGCGGAAGAAGAGGAACACCCGGGAGAAGTCGAACGCTGGCAGACAGCTGCGGTAGCGAAGCCGAGTTCTCCAGCCCAATCTCCTATCCTTCCGCCACGAGCCCCCAGCCCCCAATGCACTCAAAGCATCCCAGTAGCAGTGAGCGTGTTGGGCACAGTCGGAGGAAGAAGAGCAGGGTAAGGAGCAGGCGAGCAGTGCGGCCGCCTTACTAATAATACTCAGAGTCAGTGCAGCGCCTTTCATTTTCCCACGGGTTCCTCGCGCACGTGGCTCTCGGTTCTCCTCCACTGCGGCCGCATCGATTCCATCTTCCGCCACATCCTCCACCACCGTCGCCGTCGACGACAACAGTCTCTTTCGTGTTATTTCATACTATCCAGGTCCAGGATATGGCAGCGCCTGCACAACCTGTGCCGATTCGCTCTGCGTCGGGGTCTAACCCAGTGCGCCCGAAGGGCATATTGAAGAACGGCTCGTCGTCAGGAGCCCCACAGTGTGTACCGTATACCCATATATTCAATTCAACATCAAATCTGACACATTTCCGTGCGACAGAGCTAGCAGCTTGCAGTGGGACGAGGAGAACCTTGCGCTGACTGAGGCGCAGAAAGACAGCCAGATGAAAATCACTGAGCCCAAGACACCGTATGTCAGGTACAACGCAGAGACTGACGAAGTCGAGGGTGGTGCGTGTATTTTGCTGCATGTGTGGTATGCGCGCTGACTCAGGTACTTTTGCTTGCATTCTTCTCTGCTTATCCTAACCCTTTGTGATGTGCGCACGGTGCGCTCCACTTCGTTCTCGAACTTGGGCAACGTACTCGTCAATCTTGGCGCATGCACCATCCAATGCAATGTCTTATCATGTCCTCCCCCACTCGGTACTTATCCCGCCTCGTTTCCTCCGCCCTTCACACCTTCACAACGCCTCTGCCACGCGCGCATCCATATCTACGCCACAAACGCACGCACCCCGTTTCCATTTTCCACTGTGCTCCAGATATCCCCACTCTGCACCTCTCCTCAACGCCGCCGACAATGTCACCCCCGCCTGGGCCCGGCCGCGTCTCCTCGCCCGAGCCCGCGCCGCTCTCTCCGACGATCACCTCCCCACGGCGCGCGTCGTTCTCATCAAGCGTGCGCTCGCGCAGCGGGAGCGGGACACGTGCGGAGATACGCGCGCGTGCCGCGGGTGAGAGTGGGGAGATTGAGGAAGACAGCGATACCGAGGAGATGACGCCTGAAGGTGCGTGTCCCTTCATCTTACTCAAGAGGAAGCTGACGAACGCACTGCTATAGCGGCTGCGAAGCACGAGGCTTTCCTGCGCGCGCGCGGGCGGCACTACTCGAATGAGGCAGAAGCGATGAAGGCGCGTCTTTTCCGCTTCCTCCACCTCCCATGCCTGTCCCCCGCGTCAAGCGTTAGTAACATGTTCCGCTGTACAGCGCGCGGCGGAGCTCATGGACGAAGAAGATGATTCGGGGAGTGGTGCTGAGCCGCCAGTGCCGCGCAAGGTCAACGGCGTCGTGTAGGTGTGTGGGCTCAGACTAGGGCAGGCTGGGAGGAACGGACTCGATGGGTTCGTGGTACATGGAGGAAGTGGAAGGTTGGATGTTTGTATGTATGATTGGCTTGCGTAGTTTCTTGTGCTGCAATGCAACGCAGATGTGCTGGTAAAGAACTGAGTGAGATAAGCTTTGAGGATAAGCGACAGAACCTACGCCTCTCCGAGGGACACGTGCTCCAATAATAAACGCAGCGCTATCTCATCCTGCTCTGAAGGCGCGTGGGTCGGCCAGCGCGCATAGTGTGCGGGACGTGGCACATAGAGCGCGGAGCACAGACGGCTCTGCGTGGTCAATTATGGAGAGAAATATTTCGGGGGGAAAGACGAGCATGGCGGCCGCGCTGGGGATTCGAATGAGCGCGATAAAAATCTGCAATCTTATCTGATTTGACTCTGCCTCGAACCCTTGCGCCAGGACACACCTACAGCAAACCAACGATCAAGCTCTGGACTCAGAATAATTGATGGAAGTAACAAGCACACGGAAGAGGAAGATGGGGTGTTTCGCAATGCATCGCAGATGTGCTGGGAAGGAACAAATACAGAATTGGAGGCGTACTTAGTACGCGACGGCGATGCTACGCCTTGGGTCTCTGAAGGACACGTGCTCCAGTAACATTTGCAACGCCATCTCGTCCTGCTCTGCCCAACCATCGTCGTGCCACATCGTATAAGTAAGGGGAGTCTCCACCTGCTTCCAGTACGCCGGACCCTCGCCCTTCACCACCTCCATCCTCCGCAACCCCGTCATTTCCACCCTCAATCGCTCATAGATCTGGGCCCACGTCCGCTGCGGGACGAACGGCACGCCTTCCTCGATTCCTTGAATCGGGAGCAGCACCGCGCACTGCACCAGCCTGAGCTTCTGCAGCGCCTTCCCATGCGCCACCACGAAATGCTCCACGCCCGGATGGCCGGCGGAGAAAAACCACCCCAATGTGAGTTGCGTGAGGCGCGGGCAGTATATGTCCTTCTCAAGCCAGCCCGTCCAGAGTAACTCCGTACCGATGTGCAGCTCGAGCGATGTGAGCGACCTCGCTACGGCCTCCAGGAGCGGGTAGATGAGCATTTGGGGGAAAGGACCGCTGCTCATGGAGAGAAAGAACATGCGTGTGGGGCCGTCGTCCTCCCGATCTGTGTCCGCGGTGCTCACATGGAGGTGCGTGAGCGGCGGGAAGGAGGCCTTGCGGTCATCCCCGTCGTCGATGTGTTCTGTAGGGGGGAATAAAGGCCTGGAAAGGTACGGAGCAATGTTGCGAAGGGTGAGAGAGCGCAGGGATGCCGGGACTGTGTCTCTGAGCACAAGGAGGGCGTGACGCTGCAGACGGACGACCGGGTTGGTCAACGGATCGCGTAATTTGAACATATCCCTTGGGAAATTATATGCGAGCGTGCGGAGGGAGGTGAGAGTCTGCATATTGCCACACAGTGGGCCGTCCGACAGGACATCTGGCAATTCCGCTGCAAGTTGGATACATCAGCCAGTGACGCCGGCAGATCAGACTGCACCGTACCGGAATCCATGCTTTCACAGCTGTAGTTGACCTTTTGCACTATATCAGCCACGAGAGGTCGGGCCATTAGTTGATCGAAGCGGGAGGTGCTCTGCTCTGTGCCGGTACAGCTCACTACTCTGAAGGCGCGTGGGGTGGCCAGCGCGCATAGTGTGCGCGACGCGGCACGAAGGGCACGGAGCGCAGACGTCTCTGCATAGTCAATAATGGATAGGAATATCTCCGGGGGAAAGACGAGCGTGTTTGGGTCGACTGGGACTGTTGACATGAGCGCGGGAGCCAAAAGCAACGAGACGAAGACGAGATCGATATCTGATTCCCGCTACCTATAGGTAGTGGGTCAGGTAGTGGGTCCTGTACTGCACTAATTGCCCATTTTACTAGGCTACATCAGAATTAGGGCCCTCAGGCTTGGCTGGCAGACCCCCAGGCAGGTACATATGGACATGCCGAGCGCCTGCCGGGTCGTCTTTGTAATTTACTCTCGTAGTATCGCAGTAGTAAGCATATATACCTGGGACGCGTTGACGCGTCTGCCTACTTCAAGTCGACAGCCTCCTCCCGGCCTCTGCACCTCGATACCAGTTAATCTTCCTCTAGGGTGTAACCCTCGCGTTTAGAGGAACGACTGTCTTCCGCGCGGGGTCAGCAACGGAGACTACCATTTTACTGCAATCGGGGGTTGATCTTGTAACACAATAGAGCCTGCTTACACAACCTGATCGGCGGGCCTGACAATATGTCTCGTGCGCTCATATATTCGCTTCACTTAGTCTATGTACCACAATAAACTGTCATTTTATTGGTGCTCTACAGCTGTAGGTGTGCCCACATAAGTCTTAGTGGTACAGGATCGCTGTCGTGAAGGCGTTAGCTACGGATGCCTTCATGGCACGTGGCCTGCGCAATCGGGGGACTTCGGCCAGTCAGGCATCTCCTTTTCAAAAGGAGATGCCTGACTGGCCCGTAACCGATGGTCCGAGCACCAAGTGATCCCGCATCCATCGTGTTCATTGGTCAGGCATTCGCTGTGTGCCTTGTCCCGAGTGGTTGGAAGAGCGCGAAGAGACTGCGGAGAACGCGGCTGAGGTGAGCACGAGAGCGTGACGGAGGAGACTCAGAGTGTCGAATAGACGCGACGTGCGTAGTGACACAAGCTTATACTTGCTCTCTCAAGAGTCGTTCGGCGCTCCGACTTTGTCTTCGGAGTCCACTCATACAGTGCCTACATGAGCGCGGCGGGCCGCTCACTTCATTCTGTAACTGGGACATCTAAGTAGGACAATACGCATCGGACTATTGCCTCGTCTCCGTCCTCTGAGCCGCAGCTAACAGCCATAAAACTCAGCCTACTTTCTTTCCGAAAACTTCGCACACTGTCGGAGTCCAGGACTCCGGTAAAAATATCGTGCAGCAAACCGACCTCAGCTCCAGCAGCGTCGGTCCAAATGCTCTTGTGCAGTGCACACCGGGCCAACCAGGCAATTCGATATTGAGGTGACTACTGGAGTGCCAGCAGTGGGTACGACGATCAAGTTCGGCGAAAATTGAGCGCGCGATGTCTTACCGGCTTCTTCAAGTATCAAGCTTCCCACTTCAGAAACAGCAAAACATAATACATTCCAACTCGCCCTTCGAGGGAGACCAAGTGCTACAAGCGAGGGAAGCAAAGCTCCTCGACCGGCAGGCCGAGGGGATGCTCATATAATTAAACCTATAAATAATGCTCAAATTCGTGAATGTCGTTGACCGCGGCTTCAAGACGCGATCGTGAAGAGCTGCACGTAAACCAGTTATTAACCCTGTGATCCTAGAGAAATAATTGCTCGTACCTCGTCAGCGGAAGGATTGGCGGCGTTGCATGCCTCCTGATCAAGATTGCCGCCGTTAACTGTGAGGCAAACGACATTGTTGCCGTTCTTCGGAGCGAGCGCAATGGGCGCCGAGGCATCCTTGAAAGGGAAGAGCTGGGAATCGGCCACCTGGCCATCTGTAAAAGCGAATACTTGTCATGCAACCATTGGAAGACCAGTTTCACAAACAATGCTTACCGCCATCAGCCTACGACAGTTACTATTTAGCATGGCGCAGGATCATGAAGACAATGACTACGTACCCTGCCACCGCACGAGAAGAGAAGGACCTGGTTGCCAGCAGCGCGCCGGGGATCGAAGTTCAGGCAGCCTTGGGTCTGTGACAATCATGAGCCCCGCATCCGCAGGTCATATGCCGAGCAGACGGCTTACCAGTGTGCTAACAATCAGCGCATTCCCGGCCACGTTGTTGTGCTTGCCGGAGGTGAGGACGTCCCATTTCTGTCCCGCGCTGCCATCGCACGCCGCGGCGGTGATGGGGATGAGGTTCTCGCGGAAATCACCGGCGTTCGCGTCAACGGTAAGGCACTGGCCGTTCGATGTCTGCAGATAATCGTCAGCCCGATGATCCAGGAGAGAACATAATGTAAATACCTTGATCTGAGCATTCGACACGGCGCGGGTCGCGGTGTCGTCCCTCACCTGCGCTTCAGCCACAGCAGCGGTGTCGAGCACGGTGGTACCCTTGGGGGCAGCGGCCGCCGCGGCGCTCGTGGAAGCCGCCGAGGAGGTCGAGGCTGCCGCTGAGGAGGTCGAGTCTGCGGCTGAGGAGGTCGAGTCTGCGGCTGAGGAGGTCGAGTCTGCGGCTGAGGAGGTCGAGTCTGCCGCTGCGGTGGTTGAGGCTGTTGCTGGCCTGGTCTTGGCGAAGAATCCTGCGTTGTTGCCACCACGGAATTTGCCACCACGGACTGGAGAGGAACGGACTGGAGAAGAAGTTGCAGAAGCAGTAGCAGGAGCAGCCGCGCCAGATCCTGAACCGATAGTGAAGAGCTACAAATTGTTAGCTAACTGCAGAAAAGGGGAGAACATGCGCCTACCTCGTCTGCGCTAGGCGAGGCGGCGTTGCACGCAGTCTGGTCGAGGTTGGAGCCTTTAACGGTGAGGCAGACGGCATTGTTGCCGTTCTTCGGTGCGAGCGCGATCGGGGCCGATGCATCCTTGAAAGGGAAGAGCTGGGAATCGGCCACCTGGCCATCTGTAAAAGCGAACACTTGTCATGCAACCATTGGGAGACCAATTTACAAACAATGCTTACTGCCATCAGCCTACGACAAATCATTAGCACGACGCAGTAGCATGTACACAGTAATTGCTCACCCTGCCACCGCACGAGAAGAGAAGGACCTGGTTGCCAGCAGCGCGCCGGGGATCGAAGTTCAGGCAGCCTTGAGTCTGTGACAACAATGAGCCCCGCATCCGCAGGTCATATGCCGAGCAGATGGCTTACCAGTGTGCTAACAATCAGCGCATTCCCGGCCACGTTGTTGTGCTTGCCGGAGGTGAGGACGTCCCATTTCTGTCCCGCGCTGCCGTCGCATGCCGCGGCGGTGACGGGGATGAGGTTCTCGCGGAAGTCGCCCGAGTTCGCGTCGACGGTAAGGCACTGGCCGTTCGACGTCTGCAAATAATGGTCAGCCCGGTGATCCAGGAGAAAACATAATGCAAATACCTTGATCTGAGCATCGGACACGGCGCGGGTCGCGGTGTCGTCCCTCACCTGCGCTTCAGCCACAGCAGCGGTGTCGAGCACGGTGGTACCCTTGGGGGCAGCGGCCGCCGCGGCGGTCGTGGAAGCCGCCGCTGAGGAGGTCGAGGCTGCCGCTGAGGAGGCCGAGTCTGCGGCTGAGGAGGTCGAGTCTGCGGCTGAGGAGGTCGAGTCTGCGGCTGAGGAGGTCGAGTCTGCGGCTGAGGAGGTCGAGTCTGCCGCTGCGGTGGTTGAGGCTGTTGCTGGCCTGGTCTTGGCGAAGAATCCTGCGTTGTTGCCACCACGGACTGAAGAAGAAGTAGCCGAGGCAGCAGGAGGAGCAGCCGCGCCAGACCCTGAACCGATAGTGAAGAGCTACAGATTGTCAGTCCACTGCGAAAGCAATGAGAATGATTGATCTACCTCATCTCCAGAGGGCGCAGCCGGGTCGCAAGCGGTCTGGTCCAGGTTCGTGCCCTTAACTGTCAGGCAGATAGCATTATTTCCATTCTGCGGGACGAGAGCAAGGGGACCGGCGCCGCCGGCGAAGTTGAAAAGCTGCGAATTGGCAACGTCTCCACCTGTTCAAAGTGAGCATCAAGCAGCGAGGCGACTGCGTGGGCGATCACTTACCACCATCGGCCTGATTAATTGAAGATGAGAAGTCAGCATGCTGCATATATCATAGTGGGAAAAAACGCACGCGACCGCCACATGAGAAAAGCAAAACCTGATTTCCAGCAGCACGGCGGGGATCAAAGTTGAGGCACCCATTCGTCTGAACCACCATTAATCCATCAACGTTCCGATGACGATATTGGCACGTACCAGGGTGCTAACGACGAGAGCGGCGCCGGCGACGTTGTTGTGCTTTCCTGACGTGATAAAATCCCACTGCTGAGCCGTCGACCCATCACAAGCAGCCGTGGTGACGGGGATGAGGTTCTCGCGGAAGTCGCCTGAGTTGGGGTCAATCGTCAAGCACTGGCCATTTGCTGTCTGCATAACATCAGGTCAGTGACAGTGCCGGCGCGTCATATGTGGCGTACCTTGATCGGGGCAGCAGTGAACGCACGCGTCGCGGTATCGTCGCGCGGCTGGGCCTCAGCGGTCGCAGCGGCATCGAGAGTAACTCGAGGGAAAATTGGAGCAGCAACGGCGAGACCGGCGCCGAGAAGAGCAAGCAAGGACGTGGACGAGTACATATTGATTCTTCTGTCAGACGTTGAGCCGAAAAAAAATGAAGGTTTCGTTAGGCTTGAAACAAAGAACGTGGCAGGAGCCCAGCCTGCGTGATACAAAAGAGAGATGAGAGTAAAAGCAAGAGTGGGGGAACAAGCAAGATGGAGAGCGAATATAAATGCACGCAGCCATATGCATCACTTGTGATGCATCAGCCGCCATCACGCTCATCGTGACCAATCCTTTGTTCAAATAACGGCACCATCGTCGTGCGACGTGCTGTCTCTTGATGAACAAGGGCGAAGCCTTCGCGACGAAGAATTGCTCACCAATATTCGTCATGCAAAATGGTATGAACCCAGACGCGCAGGGGGTGCCGGTGATCCGTTAGCTGTTGGAATCAGCGGTTGGCTCCGGTGCGTGATTATTTGACTTGTGAACTTACGTTCCATGTCCATTTGATCGGGCCTAGGTAGTCTCCGTGCCTGGTAGGCCTGACCTTGGCAGTCGAAGGGGGCATACGGACCTATCTGAAGGACTGAGTCAAAGGGAGTCAACGACATCATCAAATGACAGCGCCGGCGGTCTTCACGGTGTCACTCTGACCACTCCGGCTGTTGCACTCCGTGAACAAAGTGAGACACATGAGGAAGTGTCGTCGCGCTGTTTGATGTATGACGCTGAGATGTATGTCTGTTCATGGTTGCTGAGCCCCCGAACAGCGTCTTGCAACAGCTCACGCACCTCGAGTCGCTCATCCTCGCCGCCCTCCCGAGCGTGCCCGTCGTGTTGCCCCGCGCGCTGCGACACTTTGGAACCACGTCGATCGCGCGAGGGAGCCGGAGACACTCACGGTGGCACGCTGTGGCACGTCGCGTCGGGTATTTCGTCGCCGCACGAGAGCCCAATCAGATAAGATATAGATCCGAGTCGCAGCGTTTTGATCGTGTTGCTCTTTGCTTGCGAGCTGCGCTCATGTCGAAAGCCGCAGTGGACCCAAACATGCTCATATTTCCGCCCGAGATATTCCTATCCATCATTGACTACACAGAACCGTCTGCGCTCCGTGCCCTGCGTTCCACGTCCCGCACACTATACGCGCTGGCCACCCCACGCGCCTTCAGAGTGCTGAACTTTACCGGCACAGAGCAGAGCACCTCCTGCTTCAATCAACTCATAGCGCGACCTCTGGTGGCTGGGATAGTGCAGCAGATTGACTACAGCTGTGAAAGTGCGGATTCTGGTACGTGCAACCTTATCCCCCGGCGTCACTGGCTGATGTATGTATCCGACTTACAGCGGAACTGCCAGATATCCTGTCCGACAGTCCACCGCACGGTGATTCACGAGATCTCCCCTCCCTCCACACGCTTGTCTTTACCTTCCCAAGGAATATAATCAAATCAAGCATCTACCCATTGAACAACCCGCTCGTCCGCCTGCAGCGTTACGCCCTCACTGCGCTCAACGCCAAACCCCCTGCATCCCTACGCTCTCTCACCCTTAGAAACATTGCTCCATACCATGTCATATCCCCAGATACTCACCATATCTTCGACGATGATGACGTCAAGTCCTGGTCCGCCTTCCCGCCGCTGTCGCACCTTCATGTGAGCACCGCGGACGCAAAGTGGGAAGAGGAGCAAGGCCATGCTACACGCAGCATCTTGTTCTCCACGAGCAGCATCTTCTTCCCCGAAGTGCTTGTCTACCCGCTCCTGGACGGCGTTGCGGGCTCGCTCAAATCGCTCGAGCTGCACATCGGCACGGAGGCCATCTGGGCGCTCTGGCTTGATAAAGGCATATACTGCCCACGTCTCACGCATCTTACATTGGAGTGGTTCTTCGACGCGCAGCATCCTCAGTATGGCGTGGAGCGATTCGTGCTGGCGCATGGGCAGACGCTGCATGAGCTGAGGCTGGTTCAGTGCGCCGTGCTGCTCTCGTCTGATGGAGTAGCAGACGACATGCCGTTTGTCCCGCAGCGTACGTGGGCTCATATCTATGAGCGATTGAGGTTGGAGATGACTGGCTTAAGGAGAATGGAGGTGGTGAAGGGTGCGGTGCCGTACTGGAAGAAGACGAACGCTTTCCTTGAGTATACGCCGTGGCACGACGATGATTGTGCAGAGCAGGATGAGATGGCGTTGCGGTTATTCTTGGAGGATGTGTCCCTCAGAAATTCCAAGTCGTAGGTTCGGCGCTGTCTTGTCATGCCTTCGGGTGTATATTGATTCCTTACCAGCACATCTGCGTTTGCAAATACGTGAGCCGCAACATCCAACCTTCCACTTCCGCCATGTACCACGTTCCCGTCCGAGCCTGGGCCGCGAAGAGCCATCGCTGCTTGCGTCGGAGCACACAGAGAAACTCGACATGCACATCGTCGAGCAGGACGATGCATGTCAGTTCGGCGCGTTGGGACCGGTGCCGAGGCTGCGGTGCGTCAGTCAAGGGCACTGCACTCTAGTCTCTGCGCTGCGCTCGACAGCACCGCGGGCGAGCTCCCCTCCCTCTCTGCTCTCGTAATCACCGGGGCCAACGCAATGAGCAGTGGGCTGCCGCTGGCGGGACGGCACGCGTGATGTTACCGCGGTGTCTGATGGAGCGTGTGGGTGCCGGGTAACAGAACGACTATCTTCTGTGCCAAGGTCAGCCACGGAGACCACCGGGTATCTGCTGATGTCGAGGGGTAGGGGTCACTGCGCGCAGGAGATTATGATGACCGTGTAACCAGGACAGACGGATCGCACAGACGGATCAGTAGACGAGGTCCTCGCCGGTCCTCGCCAGACGTCAGAAGCTCAAATCGAGATTGCCGACTGATCAGTGAGTCGCGCATGAGTGCATAATGATACCATGTAGTCCAAATTAGCGGGTTCTCCAAGAGATTTCCTCTGCGCGCACAATGTCGACCGGCTGGCTCATTTCGATACCATTCCTGCATCCACTCTGGCCGCGGGGGTGGAACATATGTGATGCCTTCGACAGTGTGCATGGCGGGGGAAGGGATGAAGCGCGTGTGGTACTTACAGTGGTCCTCAGACTCGGTTAGTATCCTCTCGGCGATTCTGGATACTGAGGCACAGCTCGGAGGCGGTCGGCCAAGGTGCCATTGTCCGGCGGATTAAGCGACGCGAGATGAGGGCTCAGCAGCGACGCATCGCGGAACCACATTGCATTGTTCAGGATGGGTCGTCAAGAATTCGGTGAGGCCAGCAAAAAAGTCTGGAAGATGGCGGGAAGTGGAGTCATGGAACAGAACGACTATCTTCTGTGCCAAGGTCAGCCACGGAGACTAGAGTCATGGTTGCCACGAGATCCGAGCAAAACACGCCAGCGCCGTATCCAGGCCCAGACACGGACAGCCAGTGTCATGGACAACGCACGCGCAGGGGTCTCCATGCACCATCAAGCAGAACAACCGTCATTGAGGCTCACCAGTAAAGCTAAGATCTGAAGGGCACCTGCTTTCATGGCGGATCATGTCTGCGGAACCAGGGTGTTAAAGTACGGTGGGGATGGATGGAGTACAAGTACAGATAGCGATGCACGACATAACAATGAAGAGCAATATACAGCGAATACTGGACAAAGTATGCCATCACCGCTCAGCAGTGGCTTAAGAGGGATACAGATGGGACTCACAATATCCTCCTACGCCGCAACGTCCCAATACCATTTAGCGCTGTCATGAAGGTCCAACTCCGCTGCTATCACTTCTAAGAGAGCCTCTTCGAAGTCATCGGGGAATTTCCTCTTGTGCATGGTGTGGTTGTTGTACAGCGCGACGACGAATGTATCGGTATCGCCCGACCACCGTGACGGCGTGGCCAAGTAAAGACTCCGCACGCGCGTGATGTTGCGCAAGTGCTTGACGACGTGGGCTACCGCGCCGAAGTAGGTGGTTGGCTTGAAATCGGGTGGAAGGATCTCTTCCTCGAGTGCGTACTCCAACAAACGCTTGTGCGACACGAAGAGACCGAAGTGCACTTTCGGTGCGTACTGGCGGTGGGCGACATCAAACTTGGGCGGGAGAGCATCCATCGGGGCCTTGACTCATAATTTCGAGCCACTAACACGCGTCAGCCCGAGCAAGGGGCGATGTAGATCGTTATGACATACCTTAGCATGCTCCCTGCCGACTTCCTCTGGCTCATTGCGATACCATGTCTGTAGCCACTCCGGATTGGGAGGGGGAACGTAGGTGATATCTTGAAGCGTGAGCATGGAGACGCGTCAGCACGAGCGATGGGCGACGTTACATGGAGTTGAAATTGGCATGGCGATACCCTGGAGCGTGAACTGGGGAGACATGAGGGTCTGAGTGACAGTCGCGTGCAGAAGCATGTGCAGTCGCGCCCGGGCGTCTTTTCATTTCAACTTCGACTTCCGCCTTGCTTCCAACCAGGCTACACCATGAAACAATCTCTGCCGTCGGGACTCCTTCTTCGCATTATCCAGCTAGTCTCTCCAGATATGCAGTTGATTGTGCGTACACTGAGCAAGCAATTTTGATTTTGTGCGTTGGCAACTCCAGTCGCGTTTCGCACACTGCGCTGCCTCAACGCGCCCCGGAGTGCAACAGCATTTTTGAACATCTCAGACAACGCGGACCTCAATCTTCACGCCCAGAGTGTGGTGTACTATGATGGAGAAGGGGCGCGATACTGGTACCTGTATGGTAACGGTGGGATGATACTTAGGTGCGTTGATTTTTGGGAACTCGAACGCGCCCATGCTCAACCTTGCTTTCTCTTCCAAGCGATATCGACTTCGAGCGAGAGGTTGAAAATGATATTAACGATGCCGAAGTAGACGGTCTCAGTGATTCGGTTCAGGACGAGCTCTTCGTCACCCTGACCGAGGCATTCAGCTACACACGCTGCCCTCGACGCCATCTCCGTCACATTCCCCCTCGGACAATACAGTTTCAAGCCAGACTTCATCAATGGAATTCTAATATCTGCCTACGAGGGTCTTGTGGCCAGCGTGCCAGAGCTGCGTATTCAACTCAGAATTTTCGCTGAACATCACGAACCCCAACAGGATCGTGCACAGCGCCGAGCTCGAGAGATTACTCGGTGCACTCGGCCGGATACACACGCTGCGACGGCTAATTCTGGGGCTGCGGCTGGACGAGGTGCCCGTGCCCTTGCGAGCGCCGCACAACACCATCGCGCTGCCAGCATTGCGCTGCTTCGAGCTGCGCGACAGGCTTGCAGGCGCATGGCGGTTCCTCGCGCGCCTTGCGCTCCCAGCAGATTGCCGTGTCCATTGCAATCTGTTGGCCTGCACCGGCGCCGCTGACACGGAGGGAGAGATCGCGGTGGTCTTCCTTGCTGCGACTGCATGCATTGACGCATTGTGCCCCCGCCATATTGCGCATCCGCATCAGTCCGACCTCCCAAGGTTTCCTGGTGACCGCGTGGCGCCCCGTGACCGTGGCAATCACCGCGAGCGACTGGCATACCGGTTCAGAAATATGGCGCCTGCGCCATGGCCCTTGCGTCGGAGCACCTGGAGGAGCTCGACGTGCACATCCTGGAGCAGGACGATGCGTGGTTCGGCGCGCTGGGACACGCGCCGAGGTTGCGGTGCGTCACGGTCAAGGGCAGTGCAGTGCATTCCCTCTGCGCTGCGCTCGACGGCACCGCGGTCGTGCTGCCCCCCCGGTGCTGACCTCAATGAGCAATGGGTTGCCGCTGATAGGACGGCGCGCGCGCTTGCGGAAATGTTGCCGCGGTGTCTGGCGGAGCATGCGCGTGCCGGGTATTTGCTGAGGAAACTGGACATGGTGGGGTGTCGAGGGGAAGAGGGCACTGCGCGCAGGGTATAGGAAGCGGTGCCGGGCTCAGTGGTTAGGTGGCTACCAATTGTTCTGCAAATATGAGGGCGTCGGGTTCGATGAGATCAATTGACATTGCGTGACAGAAGCGGTTCGACTACTTAGTATCCTGTCGGCTATCTGGACACCGTGGCACGGCTCGGTGGCGGAGGTCGGCGAAGCTGAGTCTAAGCTGCCATTGCCATTGTCCGGGGGATGTAATCGAGCCTACGCGAGATGTTCAGCAGACGCATATGGGAAGTCCAGGCATGAAACGTACGCACAGACCGACCTCATTGTATCCTGCGACACCATCGCAGCAAGCCCGCACGCTCGGAGAGTTTCTGGCGAACAATAAGCGAGGTCATTACATTGTTCGACGGATTGAGGTTTCGAAGCCGGCCAGAGACCGGTGACCTCGTGCATCGGAATCTCGCCTGAATATGATGCGCGCACCTCCGACGACGGCTTGGAGCAGTAGTAAGATGGGTATGGTTCACGCTCAATACTGACAGGTGCACCCTTTCGACCGCATTGTTAGTTTGCGGAGACTCAAGGTGCTTGCGAGGATCCAAGAGCTGGAACTGATTGGGATTGTGATCGACGGATGCAATGCCAGGGTATGAGTGTCATTCAACATGACTACGGGTAGAGAGGATAATGTTACATGTAGGTTGGTGGCACGTTAGAATCGGCGCCCTTAACGCGCTGTAGAATGGGTGGAACTGGATAGTGTCATTGGTTGACGGGCGCAGAGGTAAAAGTTACACATAGCGATACGGGGTAGGAAAGCAAATAAACGAGAGAAAACAACAGCTGGCGCGCTGACGAAAAATTTAAACATGCGTTCACAGGAGCAAAGGAAGGACTCACGAAGACAG
The DNA here is from genome assembly GCA_019914985.1 of Auriscalpium microsporum. NCBI lineage: Eukaryota > Fungi > Basidiomycota > Agaricomycetes > Russulales > Auriscalpiaceae > Auriscalpium > Auriscalpium microsporum. The sequence goes on from JAHLMG010000019.1 coordinate 669,411, forward strand.
CCTAACAATACGGTTCCACGTCCCAGTACCACTTCGCGTGATCCTTCAAACCCAGCTCCTCCTGAATCACATCCACAACTAGCTTTTCATGCTCGTCGATGTACTGCCGCTTGCGCATGTTGCGGTTCGAATACAGGGCGACAACTACTTCCGGGCGATACTCGCACCAAGGATCCGCGAGGTAGAGATGGGGGCACCCGGACAGCTCGCGCAAGTGTTCGAGGACGTGGCCCGACGCGGAGAAGAAAAACTTCGGCTTGAAGTCAGGTGGCAGGATATCCTCCTCCAACGCGTACTCGGCCATGCGCCTGTACGGCACGATGAAGCCGAAGTGCAGGAGTGGCGCGGACTTGTTGTACTTCGTGTCGTACTTTCGAGGAAGTTGATCCATTGGCTGCCGCTGAGCGGTCGTTTTATCGAGGAACTGGAAGCACGAGTGAGTAGACCTGCATGCTCGCCACACATGAAGTGACGCACCTCAAGATACCCCTTCGTCGTTTCTGGGGACTCGTGGGCAGTCCATTCATTCATCCATTCCGGCTGCGGAGGAGGGACGTAGAGAACGTCTTCCAGAGTGCGCGTGGGACGAGGAGCTGCCGCGTCGGTCGATGTCATCATGAAGGCCGTTGTGTTCAACTTGTTGAAGGCTATCGCAAGCATAACAATTACATAATCAGGACAATCCGCCGGTTCGAATCCCGCCGCGGCCGAGAATACTCAGTCTCACTTGACAGCACATAATATTGAGAACAGATAGGGAGTATGCGCACTCCCACAAGTAGCATTATACATGTTCAAGTTGACGTCGTCACTCCTATCTAAATCGCTCAAGCAGCAACAGACAGATTCGCCACGCCATCGACAAGCTCTTCGCCGTTTGTTTCGATGAGCTTTGTGACCTTACCAATGGCGATAGTTTTCCCTGATGCAGCTGAGCAGATGTTAGATAGGACGCGAAATAGCATGCATACCTTCGTCGCGTAGGGTGAAGCGGCCGAGCTGTGGGTGATCTGAGAATTTTTCGAGACAAATCGGCGCTGTCGTCTCAATCAAGGCGACAATCCGTTGACCTAAGGGTACTGTCAGATGGAACATTTGGATGCCTCTTCAAACAAACGCACCTCGCTTTGCGAATTGTGGCGGTTTCCTCGATTTACGGCCCGTAGCCTTGTCGAAATAATGCAAAAGGGCCTGGAGGCCCCAAGACATCAGCATCTATGCAAAGGAAATAACGCTGATCGACTCACTGAAAGGGTGACCTCCTCCGCCAGCGTGTGTACGTGCAGGACGGCTGAGTAGCCCGCGCAGATGATGTTCTTGTGCTCGAGGATTGCGAGCTGTGCCTCGAACTGGCGCACTGCGTGTACCGGCTTCCCGGGGCTCGTGAGCACGAAGCCCGGGCTGATCTCCTCATCCTCGACGCCGCGCAGGCGGATGCGCACGTTGTCACCGGACACGGCCATCGGTACCTCATCTTCCATTTCGTTGTACATTGCCGCGACCTCGACGGTGTCCCTGTTCGGCATCAGCAGGAGCGTGTCGCCCTTGCGGATGTGGCCCGACTCGATCTTCCCGACCGCGATTGTGCCGAGGTCCTTGTACTTCTCCGACACAGGCATCATGAGCGGCGCGTTCATCTTTCGGTCGACCATAGGCATGCGGTCGAGGAGCTCGAGGAGAGAAGGCCCGTCCCACCAGTTGCATACGGACTTCGCCACGCGGTCCTTGAGGTTCGCGCCCGTGTACGCCGACACGGGGATCCACGAGACGTCCGTCTTCAGATTGAATCCCGCCCCGCGCACGAAGCTGGTGAGCTTCTCCTTGACCTCGTCGTATCGCACCTTCTCCCACCCGACAGTAGAATCGTCCATCTTGTTGATCACGATGACGAGCTTGTTCACGCCCGCAGTTTTGACGAGCATGATGTGCTCGCGCGTCTGCCCGCCCTTCTCGAAGCCGGTCTCGAACTCGCCCTTGCGCGCGGAGATGACGAGGATCGCGACGTCCGCCTGCGCCGCGCCGGAGATCATCGACGGCACAAACGTCTTGTGGCCCGGGGCGTCGAGAATGGTGTAGCGCCGCGCGGTCGTCTCGAAGTACGCGCGCCCAACCTCGACGGTCTTGCCCTTGAGACGCTCCTGCGGTGTCGAATCGAGTGCCCAAGAGAGGTACCAGGTCTCCCGCCCGGCATCCTTGGCCTCCTTTTCGTACTTTTCCATCGTGCGCTTGTCGACCATTCCGCTCAAGTATAAGATGTTGCCGCCCATCGTGCTCTTCCCCGCATCGACATGCCCAATGAACACAATGTTCAGATGCTCCTTGACTGCGGCATATGGTCATGAAACGAGAAGCAAGTGTCAACGGGCTACGCACTGTCGCCAAACAGATCCTCCAGCACCGCCTGATCCGCTACCGTCTCCACCTCCTTGGCGATTGCGGCGGTATCTGTCTTCGCCTTTCCGAGGGTGAATGTCTTGGACGCGGGCGCAGGCGAAGATGCGCCCGATCCCGGCGCTGATCCCGCTCCAGACGTCGATACAGTCGTCTTCGGGGGAGCTTTTGGCGCAGAGGTGGCAGCGGGTGCTGGGGTGGACGAAGATGGTGCAGGTGCTGATGGAGCAGCAGGCGGAGGCGTTGGCTTCGATCCACCGATGTTGAGACTTATTGTAGGGGGCGGTGCGGGGGCTTCAGTCTGTTCAGGACGCTCGACGGGTTGGAGGGGTGGCTGGGCAGGCTGCTCGGGGATTTTGAAACCCCTGCCCGGCACAAACTCGAAAGCACCTGCGTTAAGTCTACTCATGATGGATGTCAGAGGTGCTTTTTGGTGATACAAAGGGTGAGAGCACGGGGGAAGAGGTGGAGAGAAGCGAAATTGAATAAATGGATTGTTGAAGATTTACCGCATCTTATCTACTTTCCCGCGCCAATCAACGGCTTTTCTTTTCGAGTCGGTTGACTCCGAAGTTGCAGTCAAACGGCTCGTCCACTGTCCCAGACCAAGAGTGTCCAAATACAACTAAAGGACAAAACAGCAAGTTTTCCTATTGACTCAGGCGGCAGCGGCCTGTACCACCGGCGCCTCTAGCTCTGCCTCTTTCTGTCCTGCAGCCGCAACTGTCGCCGTAACTTGGTCATTCTTCTTTTTCGCTCCCGCAACGACCTCGAGCACACCGGCGAGCCCCGCCCGCCACGCCGCGAGGCGCTGTTCAAGAAGCACCCATTGCGCCGCCTCGAAGGTGCGAGCGGTCGCCCGGATAACATGCAGTGTCTGCGTGGTCTGCGAGAGCTTGCCGGTGAGCAGGCCTGCGCGGATGACTAAGGTAAAGAGCATAAGCATACGCGGAATCGAGAAGAGAGAGAGAGGAACGCACCGTCGATTGCCCATTTTTCTACTTCTGACGCGTCGACTTGTAAGGTGGAAGCGATGGTGCTGTACGGCACGTCATGGCCAATGTTCTCGAATCCCAGCGCTGCAAGAGAAAGTAGCCGGATCTTGCGCTCGAGGAGCGTATTGTCGAGTCCTGTACAGCGATACGAAGTTAGCGAGCTAGACGCAAGTAACGAGATATGCCGCACCATGCTTCTCTGCGGCGCCTGCGTGGCTGCTCTGCCATGACTTAAGCTCATTAAGCCCGCCATTGAGGAATACTTGTAGCAGCTCGAAGATTGGATGTGATTTTGCAGCGACGACTGCGTCGAGCTTGAGCAGAGGATCGAAGTCGTACACGGAGGCGTCCGCCAGGGACACTGCGATGAGATCGACCGCCGCCGCTTGCGCGTCCAGCGATGACGCATCCATGGAGCGAACATACGCCAGTCGATAGTGGTATGATGTCTCCCTGTCATATTGCTGAACGGATGAGAAACGAAACAAAAAGGAGGAGCTTACGGCTGCCCAGCCTTCGCAAAGACATCGACCAGGGTTTTGAGAAAGGCAGTTTTGTCTGCAGGAGCAACCTCCCACTCCTTGAGCCATTTTTCGACGTCTGCCCGGGAAACATTGAGCGCGGCGAGTTCGTCGTGCGCACTGGCAAGCTCGAGCAGGGAGGTATAAACCGAGAGGCGCAATGCCGACCGTCGGGGGAAAGAATTGAACAGATTAGCAAGGCTAGAAACAATAATCAGTTCAATGGATGCGATATGAAGTGCGTAGGGACGCACATGCGGTATTTTGTCGAGGATCCGGCGGAAGAAGAGGTGATCACAGGGAGAAGCTGTGATATGTGCTTCGCCGTCTCCGGCGAGTCCACGGGCCACAGCGCCAGAAGATGCGCGTACAGAAGGTTGAAGAATCCCTCGATTTCTGCAGCATCGGGATGAGGGGGGAGTAAAAGTTGATCCGACTGAGACAAGGGCGTACCGCGCTCTGAACCCTCCCCGGTGCTCTTCACCTCCGAGAGCACACTGCTGAAAACATCTCTCCGTCGGCCTTCGTCTTCGAGTAGTGGGGTTTGGCCTTCGTCTGTTTGAAGACTCGTTTGGATGGTCTGGATGAATGGGCCGCGCTCTGCTTCTGGTCGACCCAGGGAGACGTATGTCGCGAGCTCAACGATCTGTGGCCGTAGTCGCTCAGACATATCTTTTTATTTGATTACACAGCACTCACTTGATCCTCAAATGTGCCCTCAGCGAAGATCGTGACCGAGTCCGTTACCGCCATATTTTCGCGTAGATATGGCAAGAGGAAACAAGGAGGGGGAAGCGTGGGAAGAAAAAAGTGAATGAGCGCCCGCAGCTGCAAGGGCAACGTTTTTGCGATTCACTGTAGTGCATATTCGGAACGCCTATCTTTTGTACCAGAAGGTCAAGCTAAGGAGACTAGGTGCACGGTATATTCTTCGGGGTTTGTTTACATTTCAGCTGCTTACCGGTATTGTAAATCTCTTTGCAGCACAGTGCGCTTGTCTTCACAACTACCAGAGTTTGCCAAGCAAGGGCAAGGTTTTGCCTTCAAAATGGACGGATCGCGGACGCAGACGGTCCTAGGTAAACGCAGAACGCGTGCATCGTCGCTCGTCCTCCATCTGTCCGGGACTTCCGAGTCCGAGCACGAGCCCCCCGTCGCGGGGCCCTCCCAACCACGCACACCCACTCTTCCCTCGAAATCGCGGCCCTTCCAGTGCACCCATGACGGCTGTACGAAGTCGTACACGAAGCCGTCGCGCCTCGCCGAGCACGAGCGCTCGCACACCGGCGTGCGCCCCTTCGTTTGCGCAACGTGCGGCAAATCGTACCTGCGCGAGACGCACCTGCAGGCACATACGCGCGTGCACCTCCCGGAGTCCGACCGGCCGATCGTGTGCGAGGAGGAGGGGTGCAGCAAGCGTTTTTGGACGGCGCAGCACCTGAAGTACCATGAAGACGTACTGCACAAGGGCGAGAAGCCGTTCAAGGTGTGTAGCGCCGTTCCTGTCGCCTGACGTACGGAGACTGACGATGGTCCAGTGTACTGCGGAAGAGTGCGGAGCGGCGTTTCTGAAGCACCATCAGCTCCGCGCGCATCTGGCCACCGAGCACGCGCCGCCTGGCACAAAACCGTACCAGTGCGAGCATGCCGGTTGCACAAAATCGTTTCCGACTGCCCAGAAACTCACAGCCCACGGCAAAGTGCACAACGGTGCGGCCCTCCATTTCCTCCTGCTGCTCACGCATAGCTCATGGGCTGCTAGAGAAACGCTACACCTGCGTCCACGCTGCCTGTGTGTCCACGGAGACATATTTCGCAACCTGGACCGCGCTGCAGCATCACAACCGCACTGCGCACCCGCCCACGTGCCCACACGAGTCATGCAACGGCCGCGTGTTCGCCACGCGCGGGGGTCTGCGCGGACATCTGAAAGTTCACGAGCAGCGCGAGATGGAGGCGTCCGACTCTGAGGAAGACGGTGACGAGCGCCCGCGGAAACGACGGCGGGGCGGGGAGATTGGTCGGGACTGGAGGTGCGGCGAGCCCGGATGCACGAAGGACTTCAAATCGGTGCGTACCCCGACCAAGCCGAGGGCTTCTCTGGCTAACGCGTCTTTACGCAGAAAAAAGCGCTTGCGACACACCACACTATCACTCACCTTGGCGAGCGCAACTTTGTGTGTACTCACGAAGAGTGCGGTCAAACGTTCGGTTACAAGCACATCCTGCAGCGACATGTCGCGCGCGTCCACGGGCACGATCTAGTCGACACGGCTCGCACCGAGGCAGAAGAGGAAGCCGACGACCCCGACGCCGAGCCCACTGACTACGAAACGGACGCTCCGGTCCGCAAAACGCCCGCTGACGCGTCCGCTATCGACGCGATCACGGGCAAGGCGTATGCCGAGCGCGCCCCGCGGAAGCTCGCGTGCCCGTATCCCCACTTCCCCGGCATCCAGGTCGAGCTTCCGCAGGTTGTCGGTGGGGCAGAGCAGTGCGCGTACTCTTTCGGCCGTGCTTATGATTTGCGGAGGCATTTGCGCGCGGTGCATGATGTCGTGTTGGAGAAGAGCGTGTTGGACAGGTGGGCGAGAGGTGTCCGAGTCTAGAACCCCCGCCAGCATCATGGCAGTAGTACATGATTTAATAGCTCTAGATCTTCGACCGTCTTTGTAGAATTGAAACGGAGCCGGGTTTTGTCTATCCCATTGTTTCACGGAAAGGCTCTGGACTAGGGCGTCGTGATGATCGTCAATGGAGCAATATTTGAATATTTCACCGCAACAGGTCGTATGCAAGAAATCGATCTTTTAAGCTCGTGAGTAACGCAAAAATACTTTCACCTGCAAACAAAGTTGAGAGACCAAACCCCCATTGAATCAAGGAGTCACATACGATGAAGCCTACAATGAACACTGTCATACTGACTGTGAACCCCACGATCAGCAGCTCTTTCAAGTTGCTCTCCATCTCAGGGTACGTGCGTTCAAGCACGTCGTATGCTATGCTGGAGATTTTCCAAGACAGGACAGCCTGGCCAACGAGGACCCCTCCAACCATTCTTACGCGGCATGAATGAAGCGCATGCAGTGCAGCAAGAGCAAGAACACGCACTGGTACCGGCGTAGATGCCTGCGGTCTTGATTTGTGTCGAGTAGTCCACCTCAAAGAACCACGGTGCGATTGGGCGGTCTGCATCTGTCTCCATCCACGCCAAGCAGGAGCATCTAACCATCGTCACGGTGAGCGAGGCCCGGTAGCTGGCAGCCACGGAGGACGACGCTCACAGCACAGCAAACAGGACCCCAAGTAACCATTCGAGCGTTGTAGGCACTGTGGACTGGCCAAGGTAAGAGGATATCGCTTTCCCGGTGCCCACGCCAATGATGATAACGAGAAAGAGAATGCGGTCGCCTGTGAGTTTGATGTGCGGACGCCGTCGAGAATTGGAGGCTGCAACGAGGTCGTTTGGCATCAGCGCAAGTTAATAGCAGGATCAAGGTTCAAGCTCTGCCATCCAGGTGTCCTGAACAAACTTTGTGGACAGGTCGAATGTTTGGGCGGCATGCTGCGCGACGGTACAGGTACGGCAAATTCCGGCAGCGACCTCCGCGACTTTGTCAACGACGGCCATGTCCATTCACGATGACAGCGACTACCTTCCAGTCTGTGCTTGCAGAACGCGACGCCGCGGATGATGAGCATCACTGAGCTCATTACCAGAACAACGCCGATCGGATGGCACGTTCTTCATCATCACTCACCTCTACACACTGTCGTTCTACTTCGTCGCGCTGCTCAGTCTGTGCTCACATGTACCCCACTCATAGGAAGACTACTGCGCGCATGAAGCAGCTATCTGCTGAATACGTCCCGAAGAGCAACACGGACTCGCCGCTCTTGCACTTCGGCTTTCCATACGAGTGGGTATCCGAAGACGCCTCTTAATCCCCCTCCCTCCCTCCCTCCGTGTCCGCGACCGCTAGATATGCGGCTTTCCTGCGTCCATGCTGCAAGTGTATGCCTGACACGTTCCTCTCGACCCTGGACTCGCTTTAGACTTCACCGCTTGCCCGCTGAGTGCCATTTTCCGTGGCGATGTCAAGGTCGTGAGCTGTTCGGATAGTTGAATGAAGGACCCGGATTTTGCCACTTTATTCGATGCTGTCTTCGTAGATTTTGATTTTGCTGTACTTATTTTTAGAATGAACCATAGCGCTCCGTACAGCTTCGCGGTGACCATCATGCAGCTGCTCCTTCCTTTTCCTTCAACTCGTCCTTGAACCAATTATTGACCTTTTACCCTACTTACTCTTGCCTTCTAACCGTCCTCCATCTGCCTCATCTGCCTAGCTTGATGACTACTTTGGTATCACGTAATGACCAGGAATTTCCAGCGCCTATCCGAAACTTTGCGGGGACGCGTAAGTCTTTCTCTATTCGCCCACTACGTTCCAATCGTGACCTAGAGGTTTACATCAAATTACCAGTCCCTCACGGCCATATTTCGATTGAGCAAGGAGCGGGACACTCTGATGTCTGACCAGTCTTCGTCGGTCGACAAGCCTGTTCGGAACGGCGACTTCTTGGCGAACATCCTCAGCAGTACCCACGACGAGGAGCTCGAGCACCCCGACATCAAGCCGGACATCCCTGCGCAGGGGTGGGACGAGGAGGAGACCGAGCGCGTCGCTCCGGATGGGTTCTGCGTAGAGTGCGAAGGTGCGTGACACGACGTCCTCCGGACATGGCGCGTACTGAACGACCGGTATGAACAGACCAGCCTGCAGAAGTGCACTGTGAGACGTGCGCGGACAACTATTGCGAGGTGTGCTTCGCCGCGCAGCACAGGAAAGGCGCGCGCAAACGGCACGCGTCGGCGCCTCTCGCGGGGCAGCAGAAGAAGGCCAAGGTTGCGCAAAACGGCAGCGCGTCGACGAGCACAGCGGCTCCAGACGGCAATGAGGTGCGTTTTTTTTCTCTCCGGGAGATGCGTTTGGGGGGGCTCATCCGCGCCGCAGGTCGAAATGGAGGACGGCGAGGTTGACGACGAGCTCGACGCGCTCATCGTGAAGGCGCCAGCCCCCCGTCCCAACCTCGAGCTCAGCTCGCAGCCCGAGATCGGCACGGACCCGGGCGAGTGGTTCGTCCACCGCGCGCAGTACATCCCGACGCGCCTTACCCTCAGCGAGCGCAAGTATCTGCGGCTGCTCGATGCGGCGCTCCAGGTGTCCGAGTACACAGACAAGATTGACACGATCGGTTTCGGGTTGAGCAAGGCGAAGCGCGTCGTGCACCAGATTCGCGAGCTGTGTGCGATCCTGTCGGGTCTTATGCTCGCGGCAGACTACAAGCAGGGCCAAGAGCTGTTCGCGGAGCGCGACTTTCAGGGGAACGAGGAGTTCTATCAACGGATATTCGAGCTAGGGCGGCGGTACAAGATCACGAACCCGGACAAGATGCGTACTACGTATGGGAAGCTCATATACCTGCTGCAGGTGCGTCTATATCGACAATCTCGTGCGGGCCGACGATATTGACGCGCGCCGTAGGACAGTCAAACACCAGAAGTCAAGGACATCCTCGGTTTCTCCTGCGTCGCCCCAATCAACACCGTCTACACGCTCCTCGAGGCGCACGGCGCACTGGACATGCTGCGCGACCCGCTTATCATCGTCGCGACGCAGGAAATCACCTCCATCAACCGCAGCCGACGCGAGATTCAGCGCGACATCAAGGCGAAGGAGCGCGCGATTGAGACGCTCTCTTCACGTTGGGCGTCGGTGGACCTGTCCAAGGACACGGTGCAGCAGGCGCTGTACAGCATCGGCGACAACCATTCGTTCCTGCGCACGAACCGCGATCCGTGCGAGCAGATGATCGGGTATCTGAAGGAGTACTTCGACGCGACGCGAGCGAAGGACAAAAATGGGCAAGACAGCCTCGCGATCAGGATGGGCAGGGGCGGCGCGCGGCTCAGCCACGACCACGCGCGGCAGTACTCGTACGTCCTGCAGAGCCTGACGCTGTGGCGCGAAATCCTGCACGGTGCGTCCTAATTATTCTGAATCGCCACGCGTCTGATGACGAATGGCCGCAGACTTCTTCCAGCTGTGGTATCTGTCCGAGCAGGACCTGCTCTCAGAACAAGTCCCGTACCGCCTCCGCGACACCGGCCAGGGCCTCAATCGTGTGCAGGGCGCACCCAAGACCCTGCGCATGATGCACGAGATCCTGCACCGCGCGCAGAAGAGCATCGGCTCGTGGGTCGGCTCGTCTGCCATCCACATGGGCGACCACAATGTGCCCAACGCGTTCATGTTCATCGGTACGTCACCGTCTGGCGCTGGCCCGCCGCTCCGCCCACTGATCCTCGCGCGTGCGCCAGATAAATATACCCAAATATACCGCATTCTCCTTCCAATATGCAACACGCTCTCACAACTACCCAGCCTGTACGCGAAGCCTGCGCTGCGTGCATATGTCGACGCCGAGTTCGGCTCGCTGGACGAGCTGCGAATAGAAATCCTCGGCGACTTCTTCCGCCACGGGTTTGATGGAAGTGGCGGAGATAATTTCTTCGATGCGGGTAGTTGCATCGACGGCCGCCTGACGAGTGCGTGGAACTGGTGCGCTGCGCTCGAGAAGAAGCGTTACTTCCATGTCTTCTTGCTTACGGGTATGTTGCCTCCATCTTACTCTAAGTGAGCTCCACTCATTACGGGTGTATATTGCAGGCTTTATTGGGTTTGATGGGGACTGGTGAGGTGCTGAGTAGCTCACAGCACACATGATAGTGAATATATTTCATTGTAAATCATCAGGTTCATGAGAGCATTGTCCCCAGTCTGAGCATTCATTTGTATCAAATAAGTCAAGGAGGCTTTCTGAATATCCAATAAACGGAGCAAAAAGCTATGATCAAACTGTTCCAAATATTTCTGTACAATCAAGGCAAAACTATGTCAAAATCAAGAAGAAAGTTGATAACATTATCTTTTAATCAAAGAAAAGTCAGATCAAGGCATCTTCAATCAAAGTCTGGAACTTACAATATGTGAAGCAGATCTTCACAAGCTTCAGACTTTCTTGGCAAGCCTAAATGAGCTAGCCTTATCCCCTCCGTTGCATCATTGTTTTGATCTTGCGGCTTGCTCTTTCATATTGAGGGAAGGGATCATATACAGGACTGGGAGCAGCCTCCCTCTCCACATCCTCAGCGCTATTTTCATCTTCTGGGTCTGACTGTGAAGCACTGTGAATACAACTTTGCTGCATATGAGAAGATCAAGCTCACTCACCTCTCCATGACCAACATAAGTAGTGCGCTGCCTCACCACCACATTTCCAGCATCCTGCTCTCCTGCTGCAGCAATATTCTGTGCCATGGGTGTGGTAGAGACATCCTGGGCTGGCATTGACATGCCAGAGGCATCCAAGTCATGAGCTGGCATATGCCAAGGGGTATCTGGCATGTCATGGATGAGGTGATGGGTGATTGGTGTCTGTTTAAGTCGGGATCCAGTATGATAGCAGCATATGCAGTTGCCAGAGCCACCACCTGCAAGCCATATGGCATGAGGAGCAAACTCCATAGGAGAGCAGTAACAAAGGCAGGAATCAGATCCATATAGGTATACATCCTCCCGCTGACCCGAGTTGGATGGCCTAGTATGAAGCCAGAGGGTGTACCCCTCTGGCAATGCAGCCAGCTGCCAGATAGGCTCACCATCATGAGGTTTGCCTTCAGTCTTCAGAGCAAATCCAGGAATGTAGGTTGGCAGAACCCACTTCGCTACCACCCAACCCACTTTGGTGAGGTAGCGTTTGTATCTCAGGTTATTGGGGTTGAGCTGAGTGAATGTTCCACTACTAAGTTGATCCTGCCCCTGATCAGCTGGGGTTTTGCCGTTTCCATCAGAGTGTTTGATGGTGATAACATTGTTATCAACATCAAAGAATTCAGCTCGAAGCTGACGTCCTAGTGATGTCGGGCGTGGGGGCATGAGCTGTGATGATGAGGAGGAGTTGGTAGATGTGATGTTGGAAAAGATGTGGGACTGTGGATACGTTGGGCCGTTCAGATATATATGAATGAGAGATCAATTACAGGGATATTGAGCAGACCTGGTTCTTTACAGTTGTTGATAACTGAGGGGACTTTGAGGGGATGGAGGTGAAAGTGAGAGGTGGCTTTGTGTGTTGAGGAAGATTGTGGGTCCTTTATATGTGTGTTTAGTGATAGACAAATCAAAGGGATGCTGAGCCAACCTAAGGTAAGTCTTGGCAATTTTTACTGAAGCTTCAGGGGATTTCAGGTGGGGGACTGAAAGTGAAAGGGAAAAGGAGAATCTGGACTTCTTATATATTGGCTGTTTCAAACTCCGACGCACAGCCTCATTTAATTGGCAAAGACTCAAAGAACAATTGACTCATCATGACTCAGGCCTTGGCAACTCCCATGTTATTGTCTATGCTCCTTCTACTAGGTATCAGGAAGATGATTATATGTGTACACTATATAACCGTAGTCCACTCTGACTATGAGTCACGCCAAACACCATCGACCTCGCCTTTCTTCACCTCGAGCCGCCGACCAGTCCAATCCTCCTCACCCACTCTCCCAGCCCAATCGTCATCCCCGTCCCACGCCTCCCACGCCTCCTTCGGCTTCGAAGCGCTGGGATCCGGAGAGTTGATCGCGGGGACCATCGGCGAGCGTGGCAGCAGCGGCGGGGGCGGCGAGCGGCGTAGCTTCCGCGCACCGAGATTCGAATGGCGCGGTGCGGGGGATGTGCTGGTCGGGCGTGATGACGGCGTCGGAGAGCCGACAACGCTCGGTGGATATGAATGCGGCTCGGCATCCGGTGCGGGACCGGACGACGACCCGTTGGATGACGTGTGCCGGTCGAGAGATGGGCGGCGGGCCATCTTCAGGTCGAACGACGTCGAGCGCCGCTGCGCCTCAATGTCGTTGGGTCCTATGGGCACGGCGTCGACGTCGAAGTCGTCGTCCTCTTCATCCGAGGCGTGGAATAGAGGTTCGCGATCGCCCGCGTCCTCGGACGGACGGGCGGAATCGGTCGGGAGCGCGACACCGGTGGAGCCCTTGACGATGGAGTCGATGAGCCAGAACTGTAAAATGTTCATGAAGATGGGGAATATTCCCATGGCGCTGTTGCATGGTCAAAAATGATTGGCAGATCAAGAATGTGCTACGCACAAGATGACCTGAACCGCGTCTTGGTCGCCCAACCAGCTAAGGAGCCACGCCCCAACCTTGAAAATGCCCGGCCAGACTGCGAACAAGGCGACGACGACGAGCTTCATTGATGTGAGCGCGAAGACGTAGACCGCTGCCTGTCGCAGCCAGTAAAGGACGGACGGCGGCGTGCCGTACTGCCCGCTTTCGAAGCCCTTGAGATTAAGCTTCTCGGTGAAGAAGTATGTGAGGAGGTGAAGTATGAGGTATATGATGCCAACACCTTTGACGTATAATGTGAGGGGCAGGGCGAATATAGGGAGACGAGAAACGCACCGAATGTGGTGTCCAAGAGAATATTGATGAAGTACAGCACGCAGGCGTTGCCAGCCGCACGCGCAGAGCCTACGTCGGAAATGAGGACGTTCATGCCATGCACGAACATCTGACCCGCTACTTGTTTTGAGACGTCGAACAGCCTAGAGGGAGGCAGAAGCGGCGTGAGCGAGGCTGCACGCGGCGGTCAGCAATTACAACGCACCATATTCGCCATGGACGCATCGGCTTCTCTCGATGCCTCTTATACACCAAAGATGCAATGACAAGCACCCCCATTATCGCCTGCACAATCTACGAGACGTCCAGCAGACGTCAGCGCGCTACTTATCACCGGCCTGCTAGCCGACGTACGAGTGCAGTGGGACCGAGCAGTCGACATGACTGCCGGTCGACAGGGAAGTCCTCAGGAGGCTCGCCGGTAGGCCCATCGCCCGGAGATGACATAGAAAGGGAAGGAACGCAAGGCAAGCCCGGCCGGGTCGTGGTCGTTCGTAGAAAGAGCGAGCTCGCCGCCAACCGTGCCGAGGTAAATTACGTAATCCAATACGCGACACCACCGTGACCGCGGGAGCTGCACTGCTCAACGCGCTCAATGAACTGATACCACCATCCCTACGCATCCACCTCCCATTATTGACGACCTTAGACTCTAGAACACTCACTTGACGATCATGAGCTTTTTCAGCCGCGGCAACAACCCCCAGCAAGCCCCACCCCGGTCTTCACCATCACCATACCAGAGGGTGCCCGACGGCTCACAGCAGTCGCTCCCCGCCCGACCAGGACAGAGGATAGTGGCGCCGAGATTTGAAGACCGCGCCTCGTACGAAAAGCGGTCGGTCGATCCGCGCAGGGGGGCGCCGCCGTTGTCGGCCGGTGGTGGAACGTACGCCATGTCGCGCTCTTCGTGTACTCGAGACTTACTCGCATCACAATCTAGCTTCGGCGTTGAAGCATGTCCTAGCGATAGGCTGGCGCTCACTAACTGCCTCATTGTGAACCCGTCTGACTTCCGAGATGGCGAGCATGTCCTCATCAAGGGCGAGTTCGCGTTGACTACGCGGTAATGCCCTTGCAGCCTCGTCTCTCTGCCACGCTTACCCTTACCTTCAGCCATGACAACACAGGCAAGCTTGACCCAGGGATAATTGGCGCGTCTGCCATGCAGCGCCAATGGATTGGCCTGTCTATCTCTGGCGATTCTGTCACTGTCACTCCAACGCGCTCCCTGCCCTTCCTTGAGTCGATCAGCCTCGAAGTAGGCCTGCTTCAGCGCACCATCGAGGTCACCGAACAATTCGTCGCAGACGACATGGGCACAACGTTCCTCCGTGCGTTTGGCAACGTCGTCTTTACCGTCGGCCAGATATTCGTGTTTGAGTACCACGGATATAATATTAAGGCCGTCGTCAAAGGCGTGACCATCGTCGAGCTCCCGACTGAGCAGCGCGGGGCGGGGGCGGGCGGAGCGGCAGGCGGGAATACTGGTGTGCTCATGGAGAGGTCCGACGTCTCGTTCCTCAAGGACCCGAAGTCACCCATCAAGATCAAGTCGAGCGCGAAGAAGGCTGCGCCGAATGCGATTTTGGCTCCGAACTTTAAGTTCGAAGACATGGGCATCGGTGGCCTGGACTCCGAGTTCAGCGCGATCTTCCGTCGTGCGTTCGCCTCGCGCGTGTTCCCACCGGGTCTCGTCGAGAAGCTAGGCATCCAGCACGTAAAGGGTAAGTTTATACGCCGGTCAATCGCTTTGTGCTCACTTTTCTGTTAGGTATTCTTCTGCACGGCCCTCCGGGGACGGGTAAAACCCTCATGGCGCGGCAAATCGGCAAAATGCTCAACGCTCGCGAGCCAAAGATCGTCAACGGCCCGGAGATCCTGAACAAGTACGTCGGTGCATCAGAGGAAAACATCCGCAAGCTGTTCGCGGACGCGGAGAAGGAGGTACGGGTCGCTCGCGCATGCATTGTCATATTGAGCTCACGCCCCCGCAGTATAAGGAAAAGGGCGACGAGAGTGGCCTTCATATCATCATCTTCGATGAGCTTGACGCCGTCTTCAAGCAGCGTGGTTCAACTAACAGCGGCACCGGTGTGGGCGATACCGTCGTCAATCAGCTGCTCTCCAAGATGGATGGTGTCGACCAACTGAACAACATCCTCATCATCGGCATGACGAATCGTCTCGACATGATTGACGAGGCACTCCTGCGCCCCGGGCGTCTCGAAGTGCACATGGAGATCTCGCTGCCCGACGAGACCGGACGCTTCCAGATCCTGAACATCCACACGAGCAAGATGCGCAACAACGGTGTTATGGACCGCAATGTTGATCTCGCGGAGCTCTCCCGCCTCACCAAGAACTTTTCCGGCGCCGAGATTGGAGGTTTGGTGAAGAGCGCGACGAGTTTCGCGTTCAATCGCCACGTGAAGGTCGGCACGATGGCGGGCATCTCGGACGACGTTGAAAACCTGCGCGTGAACTGGGATGACTTCATGAATGCGCTGGACGAAGTTCACCCCGCCTTTGGTGTTTCGGAAGAAGAGTTGGCGCAGGTTGTGCAGAACGGCATCATCCACTTCGACAGTGTCGTCGACGTACGTAGAATTCACAATATCCTGCGCTGCTGCTGCTGATGCCTTCGATCTCCAGGAGCTGCTCCGGTCTGGCCAGCTGTTTGTCGAGCAAGTGCGCACGTCAACACGCACACCGCTCGTCAGCCTTCTCCTGCACGGGCCGCCGGGTACCGGCAAGACCGCACTGGCTGCAACCATCGCCCAAGCCTCCCAATTCCCATTCATCAAGCTCATTACGCCTGATAACATGATCGGCTTCGGTGAGGCGCAGAAAATCCAGGCAATATCCAAGGTGTTCGCGGACAGCTACAAGAGTCCGATGAGCGTGATCGTCGTGGATAACATCGAGCGACTTCTTGGTGCGTGTTTACAGTCGCTCAAGCTCTGCGGGTATTTATGTCTGGATGCGCGCAGACTGGACTCCCGTGGGCCCGCGGTTCTCGAACTCGGTCCTGCAATCGCTGATGGTGCTCATGGCCAAGCGACCGCCAAAGGTAAGCGCATCGCATCCATTTCGCAACTACGGCAACTCACACCAAACCACAGGGCCGCCGCCTCCTGGTCATCGCGACGTCGTCCCTCCGGCCCATGCTCACAGAAGTCGGCCTCTCCACGTTCGACGCCGAGCTGCGCATCCCGCCTATCACAGACCTGCTCGCGCTTGACCATGTCCTGGACGCTGTCGAGCTATTCCCCAGCGCGAAAGACCGCGCGCGGGCAGTGCAGATGCTGCGCCAAGCGGGCTTTGGGAACGATGATGATGACGGTGCGGGAAGGCTGAGCATCGGCGTGAAGAAGCTGCTGAGCATAATCGAGATGGCGAGGCAAGAGCCGGAGGCGGTTGCCGAGCGGTTGACGAGCGCTGTGATGGGGCTGGGGATGTAATGTGAACTGTCGAAGACAGACTGTATGTACAACACTTCACTGGTTACGATTTAGTGGGCACATGACGGAACAATGTGGACGAAGCGGAAGAAAAAGTTGTTATCCGATACCCCCGGCGGGAGTCGAACCCGCAACCTCCAGATAGCTCTCATATAGAAGTCTGACGTCATAACCATTAGACAACGAGGGCTTCAACTGATTTCCGATCTGTGCACCTATTAACTGAAGGGGTTGAGAGTTAGGTTAAAAAAAAATCTGGTTCAATGCGAGGCCACGTCAAAATTTTTAATCATACTTCAAAAAGACTACAGACGGGTCGACAAAAACATGTCGATCTCCAGCGCAAACACCTCGACGTGCGTCTCCAGAGCAAAGTGCCCAGTATCCACGTTCTTCACCACCAAGTCTTTGGCATCCCGCCTATACGCCTCCGCGCCGGCCTTGACGAAGATAGCGTCATTCACGCCCCACATCACCAGCACCGGCACGCCGCTCGTGCGCAAATACTCCTGAAATTGCGGGTACAGCATCAAGTTTGTGCCGTAGTCGTAGAACAGCGAGAGCTGCACGTCGTCCTGCCCGGGGCGCGCGAGGAGCGCCGTATCGAGCGTATACGCCGCGGGGTCGATGCGCGTGAGGAGCGCGGGTGGAACGCCGTAGGTATACTGCTGCTTCGTCGGGCCGAAGGTCAGGAGAGGGAGGAGGGCTAGCGCCTCGGGGGAGGTCGTGGAGAACGTTGTGCTGGAGGACCAGTACTTGCGGAAGGGCTCCCAGAACTGGCCGAGGCCCTCTTCGTAGGCGTTCCCATTTTGGGAGATGATCGCGGTGACACGCGTGGGGTGGCGAATGGCCAAGCGGAAGCCTACGGGCGCCTGCAGAAATGCCTAAGTACGGGATCGCTTGAGACAAGGAAGCTCTACGCACCCCATAGTCAAAGACATAAAGCGCAAATTTCTCGATGTTCAGAGCATCGAGGAATCTCTCGACGGTGTAGGAAAGATTGTTGAATGTGTGCAGGTAGTCGCGCTCCGTTGGCACAAGCGTGAAGCCGAACCCGGGGAGGTCAGGCGCGATGACGCGGTACTTCGCCGCGAGCAGCGGGATGAGGTTGCGGAACTGGAAGGATGAAGAAGGGAAGCCGTGTAGCAGCAGAAGCACTGGATTCGCGATGCTGCCCGCGGCGCGGTAGAAGACGTTGAGGCCGTCGACTTCGAGGCTGTTGAGCGTTACTTGTGACATGGTGCGGTTGGCGATTGTTACAGATTGTGGTGGGCCAGGCGCACCATTATATATGCAGGAGGATGTGTGGCGCGCCCCCTAAGGTATGCGCTCATGCAGAGACGTACAGTGAGCGCATCGTCCGCGGGTGCAAATCGCAGTTCTTTGTCAGCTCGCGGCGCCCCGTCACTCGCCGAGTTGGTTCATCCAGGATCGTATAATAAAGTTCTTTCGAATGCTGGAAGGTGACGATGGTCCATTTGGTGTGGCGACAAACTGTCGACGCCCAGAAGGGGAAGGCGAAGTCGAGGAAGCCACGAGCGCCCGAACGCCAGGATTGTAATTAAGCCGAACGGTGATACTCGTTCAAGAGTCGAAATGTCATATCTCCGCTACAGTCAAGGCTCGGAAAGACATTTCTCCAAGGAGGTATCTCCCGACAAAGCCCGGCAACGAGCACAAGCATGGCGATCGGTATGAACACCTAGCGTGGAAGATCCAATGCAGCCGAACGCCTGAGTAACCCACCATGAATATGAGAGGAGCAAGAATAGCACCTTGACGAGAGTGATTATGTTCTGGATGCTGCCCGTACATAAACAGGCGTGTTGCACTTTCGAAGGCTGACCACTGGCTGACCACGCTTAGGCAGACTGGGTTGAACCAAACTGCCGAACAGAAAGATTCCCAAGTGATGTCGACGAAGGTGCCCCACATGTGGGACAGAATATACATCTGATGCCTAGAGTTGTTTGAAGGCGCAGAACAAGAGAAGAAATCCCAGCTAAAGATGAGGCTTCTAGGGAAGTACTCGACTCCGACTCGGAGTGCGGCTAAAGCCAAGGCTATGGACCAGCGACCGCGAGTCGAGATGGTAAAAAAGCTCCATTGCCGTAGTGAGTGCATCGCATTTCGTTTCAAGTACAAGGCTAGGCAAGGGCAAATAGCGTGCTCGTCGTTGGTGGTCGTCGTGGTCGTCGTGAACAGACGGCCGCTGCCACGGGCCGGATGTTCACTTAGTTTATGTAAGCCCTAGCAGAGCGTCGCCCGCCGCCGCGGTCACAGTCCTCAACTTACTTTCCCCTCATTCTTTCTTCTTGGGTTTGACACAGCCGACGATGAGCCACGAACCAGAGGAGTATATATCCGTGCTCAAGGCTTCCTACGACTACGCACCTCAATCAGAGGACGAAATAGAAATCAAGGAGGATCAGATACTCTTACTTCTTGAGAAGACGGATGACGAGTGAGTCCCCCGCCTTCTCTGACGGCGACTGTACTGAAAATAGCGAAGCTGGTGGAAGGTGAAGGTGAAGGGCGATGCAGATAGTCCGTCTGGTCTCGTGCCGTCTGCCTACGTCGAGAAGGTACGCAGCATCGCATTAGCCTCGCGCGGCGCACGCTGACGTCGGAAGTTTCCAGGCAGAACATTCATCGCTGGTGAAAGCGCAATACGACTACGATGCCGCTGCTCAAGGGGAACTCTCGATAAAGGAGGATCAAACGTTGTTGGCTTATGGGTCGGAAGATGACGGCTGGTTGCTGGTGCAGTCAGAAGGGGACGGGAAGATTGGCTACGTGCCAGCCAACTACGTGGAGGAGGTAAGCAGCAACTTATATATGCATTGATCGCTAGTTGACCATCTCTAGGCCGGCGCAGCCGCCCCTGCAGCGGCCGCACCTCCAAGCATCGTCATTCCGGACTCGGTACGAATCGACTTCCTCAACCTATATGCATGATATCTGACTGCCGCACCACCCAGCCGCCCAAACCAGCGCGCCCTGTCAGCACATATGTCGACCCCGCAGACCTTGTTGCTGCCACCGCCTCCAAAGCCAAAGCCGATGACATCAAGACGTGGGCCATTGCCGAAATTGACAAGAAAGGCAAGAAGAAGAAAGGCACACTCGGGATTGGGAACGGTGCCATCTTCTTTGCAAGCGAGTCCGACAAGGTGCGTACCCCGTACCTGCGTCCTTGCTGCTGCGTGCTCATATGATGCCCCCAGACCCCCGTGCAAAAGTGGCCGACAGGCGAGATCACGTCCGCGAAGATCGACAAGGGCAAGCACGTGCTCATCGAGGTCGGCGGCGCGTCCCCGATCAGCCTGCACTACAACGCGGGCGCGAAGGACACGGCAGAGGCGATCCTCGCGAAACTCGAGTCGTCACGCGGTATCGCCCGGGGTGCCGACGAGGCGGACGCAGAGGAACCCGCAAAGCAGCAGCCAGTGCGCGCGCTGCCGCCTCCCCTGCACGATGAGCGGAGCCTTTCGGCCAGCCCGAGCAAGAAGGGCGTGCATTTCTCCGAGAAGAGCCCTGCGATAATTCCGCCAAGGTCTCCATCCATCAATGGCGATTATGAAGAACCCGCGCAAGAGATAGAAGAGCCAGAGCCAGAGGCCGAAGGGGAAGAAGCTCATGCACTTTACGACTTCGAGGCGCAGGGGGAGGACGAACTGAACGTCACGGAGAGCGAGAAGTTGTGGATTCTGGAGCGTGACGGCGATGAGTGGTGGAAATGTCGCAATAGCAAGGGAGAGGAGGGTGTCGTTCCTGCTTCCTACCTCGAAGTGAGTTGCCCGTTCGTCGTGCTGTAGACGCCGCCTAACGTGCTGCAACGCAGCCTACTGGCAGAGGTCACCTTCCTCCAGCTGCTCCGCGTCCTACAGCTCCGGCTGCTGCTGTTGCTGAAGAGGATGAGGACGATGATGCAGCCGAGCAAGAGGCAGAACGCGAACGAGAAGCGCGTGCGGCGGAGGAACGTAAGGCTAGGAAGCAAGCCGAGATGACGCGTGCAGCCGCCGCTGCCGCTGAGGCGGAACGAAAGCGCAAGGAACAACAACGGCTTCAGAAAGAGAAGGAGAAGGAACGCCGAAAGGCGGAGCAGGAGAGGGAGGAGCAAGAACAGAAGGAGCAGGAGCGGGAGAGGGAGAGGGAGAGGGAGGAGCGCGCAGCAGCGAGGGCAGCAACGAAGGTAGCTTCGAAGTCTTCAAGATCGTGCGTTTACAGCTATATATGCGCTTTTGATGGAGAGCTGATCAGGATGCAGGTCTGGCAAGTCTAACCGGAAGCCCACTGAGAAGCGTATGCTCGCATCCTTGCTGCTTGTCTGCGCTAGTCTCACCTTGCTCCGTTATAGGCGATCCTCCCTCGCGTGACCAGACTCGCATGTGGCATGATCGTACAGGCCAGTTCCGCGTCGAGGCAGCGTTCTTGGGCTACGAGCACGGCATGATTCGCCTGCACAAGGTTAACGGCGTCGTCATTGAAGTGCCGTCTGAGAAGATGTCTTCCGAGGACATGCGCTACGTCGACTCGCTCACAGATCCCACTAAGCCCGCCGGGCACTCTCTGGTAGACGACGACGACATCCCGCTTGCCGTCCGGCGGCAGTCCGTGGCTGCATCCAAGAAAGCACCCCCGGTGGATTGGTTCGAGTTCTTCCTCAATGCCGGATGCGACCTCGACGACTGCACGCGCTACGCGACGTCCTTCGAGCGTGACAAGATCGAGGAATCCCTGCTGCCGGACATCACAGAGGGCACAATGCGCTCGCTCGGCCTCCGCGAGGGCGATATCATCCGCGTCAAGAAGCTCATCGACCAGCGCTTTCCCAAGCCCACACCTGCGTCGCCCTCTGTCGACCTGCTCAACGGCACCGCAGCGGAGGGCAAGCCTTCGTCGCCGAGCCCCGGCCCGCCGAACCTGTTCGCCGCCGGCCCGAACGGCGCGCTCAAGACGACCCGACGCGGCCGCCCGTCGACGAGCAAGAGCACGCCTCCGAGCGCTGTCGACCTCAGTGCGATATCGACGGCATCCGAGACGATCCAGCGGGTGACTACACCGCAACAGCAACAGATTGCAAGTCCGGGCAGTGTGTCGTCGCCGGTGCAGGTGCCGCAACGGACGGGCTCTGCCCTCGCCGCTGGGTCCGGCTTTGACGACGATGCATGGACGCCGCGACCGAGCTCGACGCGCCCCATCGCGCCCACACCACCCGCCCAAGAGGCACGCGCACCTTCTGCGCCGCCTGCGGCCGCCGCTTCTGCGGTTGCAGCAGTGGCCGCGCCCACACCTCCCGCGGCCTCGCCGGTGGTGCCGCCTACAGCGCGCGCACAGTCTACAGGCCCAGCGTCCTTAGCGAAGACGACGGAGTCAGACATCTTTGATCAGCTCGCGCGCCTCAGCCAGCTGCGCGTTACTGCCCCTGCCATCTCGCCGGCGCCGTCTGGGCCGTCACCGTCCATCACGGCACCTCCGCCGGCCAGCTACAGTGTGGGCATGGGCATGAGTCGCTCGCCGGTGCCCATGGGCCAGCATCTGCAGGCGCAGCAGACTGGCATGCTACCGCCGCCACAGCAACAGCAGCCCTCGCCGGGTCCGCGTGGTCCCTTCGCACCCGTTCCTGGAAATCAAGGCCTCTTGCAGCCCCTCATACCTACGAACACGGGCTTCAATGGCTTTGTCCCTACGCATCCTGGCGCGTCGTCCTTCAACAACCCCCAGCCCTCGTTCCTCTCTGCGCAGCCGACTGGTTTCCAAGGCGGCCAGCAGCAACTCGTGCCGCAGCAGACGGGTTTCCCTAGCCAGCAACAGCAGCAGATCATGCCGCAGCAAACAGGCTTCCAGCCTCAGCAAACGGGTTTCCAGCCACAGCAGCTTCTCCCACAGCAGACAGGCTTCCAGTCTGGGTTCCAGAACTCTGGTTCAATACAGCCCCAGCAGACAGGTTTCGGCGGCCCCAGCCCGTTGATGGCGCAGCCCACTGGTATGAACGGCGGGCAGTTCGGCAACTTCGGTGCACCACCACCTGTACCGGCTCTTCCGACGCAATTCCAGAACCAGAACAACTTTGGACAGTTGCAGCCAAGTGCGTTATAGAATTTGTTTGGCGGTTGACGTGGTGAGCTAACGCGCGAGGCAGATCCGACGGGCTTCAACCCCGGCTTTGGCCAGCCACCGCCGAGCAAGGATACCACGCCGGCGGGTATATTTGCACAGATGAAAGCGGGCACATTCGCGAACGATGCGGCGCCTCAGCCTCAGAGTAAGCTTTCGCGTACTTTTAATGGTCCTCGGGCTGACATCCAAGTATTAGACAAGTACGATGCCCTTCGCACAAATCGTAAGTTTTGCTATCTTCACGTCCGGTCCAAGGCTAATATCATCCACAGCTGCACCTCTAACAGCTCAACCTACGGGATGGGGCTACCCGGGTTTCCCTGGAGGATATCAGGGATAACGATAACATATGAATGGACTATATCCAATGTATTTCATTCGCGCGCATTTGCCTCTCTTTTTACCTTCCCTCTTGTTGTTTTCCTTACACATTCATGGCTACTGCTTGGAATCCACCAAACCCGGAGATGCTTGCATTACATATGTGCGAGAAAATATAATTAAGCGATACAAAAGTAGTGAAAGAGACGTAGGTCATGACGGCTCTGTGATGCCCTGTGCGTAGCCGACGCGAACAAAGTAATCCCGCAGACCTTCCCGAACGTCTGGCGACGTTTCCCGGGCCACCATCTCGGCAGCGAGAGGGTATATCGCCGGCAAATATCTAGAGAACTGGTCATATCGTCAGTGTGAGGACGTCGGCAACTGATAGCGAGAGCGTACAGCCTTGTCGTCGAACTTGCAGAATCCGTGCATGATCTCAGAGACGACCGGCGTCCAGGCAGCAATGTTTTTGGCTTGCGTGTCAGCGCGAAGCTTGGTGTAATCCGTGAGAACACCGAGACCAAGCCTGGCGGAAGACGCGTCAGACAACTCCCCGCGATCGCGACGAGGAAGGGACGTACGGTAGAAGACGCTCGGCCACCTGTGGTCGAGCAGCTTGATGGTCTGGCCGCGTATCATAGTACATGCGCAGCAGGATGTGTACCAAGGTCGACGCGCTACTCGACTCCTGCTTCAAGAGGTTTGGTAAATGCTTCATGAAGCCTATTCTCATCCGTCAGCATCCGACCATCCGCTCATCAGTGGAAACAATGTATCACGTACCAACTTTCCATAATCCGGTACGCAGTTCCTTGTCCTCGTTGAACATGCGTGCGAACTGGTAGCTGTGGTCCAGCACGCCCATCAAGCGCAGCAAATGCTCCGGCGGAATGGTACGGTAGACCTCGTCGTTCCGCAGGAGATCGTTCGTGGTCTCGATGAGCAGCAGCTGCAGCACGCATTTGACGATGATCTGCTTGAATATCCGTCGTCGGTCGTTCAGCGTCGTCTTGGCGGTGATTTTCTGGCTGTCATGCTGCGTTGGGGATAGCGGAGCTGGGAGGATCGCTTGAGGATCCTCTGAATGAAAGAGTCAGTCTGCAATAGCAAATGACGTTGGAGTGGACGCACCATTCGAATCCTGCAGATCTGGAGTGCCGCTGTCAATCTCGACGCGCAGACTCTCATCAAAGAGTTGGTGGGGAGTTGTGGTCCTGAATAGCCTGACGAAAGTCGTCGCCACGCGCTCCCACCGTGCAGGGCTCAACTTCTTGACGTTGCTTTCAATCAACTGCTGCAAACATGATGTACCGATTCGTGCCAGGGTGTCGTTCTCTGTATGCTCTCGCTGAGTTACTTCTGTACCTTACGATTGAGACCAGCTGCACTGACCTTGGCAAATGCAAACGCAGAGCAGATCCAAAAGGCCATCTAAGAAGCGCTCGAGGATCTCGAAGTAGAACGTGTACAGGTCGATCAAATCTCGGAGCGCCTGGATCATGGTCGTCGACAACCACACGCTCATGTCTTCCTGTGTGCTGAACCGCGAGAGATCTTGACTCGACTTGAGCACAGCGAATATCGGGAACAGCAGCTCTTGGCAAACAGTGTCCCAGAAATCGACGGGGAAGGAAGAACCATACTTCTTCAGCGTGCTGAAGAGCGAGTCCAAGGCTCTATAGATCCATGAGTATTAGCGGAAGTGAGAGGACAGAGCGAACTCACAGGCGTCGTACTTCCAGATCTTCACCGTTCATGATCACGTCGTAGAAGCTGAACAATACTGGATACCAGTACTTGATCATCGGATCATCGACACCCACGTTCTGCGGGCCTGCAGCAGTCAATCCGCACTCCGGTGTGTTCAACATGATCGGGATGACACCACGCAGCATTGCGATCGCCAGTAAACTGATCTTCTGATACTTGCTCACTTTGCAGAAGTCCGTGATGCAAACTGTGAGGTCCGCGAAGGAGCCGTATCGAACGATGGCCGGAAGTGCTCCTTGTTCAGTCGCGTGACAATCTCAAAGGCGGAGCTCGTTATCCGCTCTGCATTTCAAGTGATCAGACCCGATAATCAGAACCGAGGCTAATAAGCTCACCAGTCAAGACCTTCGACGCAGAAGAGAAACACCGAACATAGTCCGCCAACCGGAACGCATGTTCTGCACTCGCCCTTGGATCATTTGCTGTAGACATTGCAGAACCTGGGGAGCGCTGTGAGCTGATTTATCGGAGCAAGATCTCGGTAACATACCATGTCCCGGATATCAGGATTAGCGTTGTGGATCATCGTGTACTCGAACGGCTTCAGGAAGTCCTTCTGGAACTTGAAATGGGGCAATTCCTCCTTCTCCAAGAAGCGCATAGAGAGTTGCCGAAGCGAATCAAGGGCAAAGAAGCCGACATGGGGATTACTATGGCAGCAAACCTGCAAGTGCACATTTAAGGAGCGGCGCCCAAAATCGCAAAGTGCCTGCTTACCTGATTGAAGTGCTCCCCAAGAATGTCCCAGAGATTTGACCACTCGAGACGAATTCGGCTCATGTTGTAGTACGAGATCTCAACGAGCTTCTGCAAGCTGAACAGCCGCGGATGTTGCGATAGGCCGGATGACTGGATCTCCTCCCACGATACATCGCACAGAGCTCGGACGAAGTCCACGATCGCCGTCTGCCAAGTCGTCAGAAACGAGATGCCAGGCCCCATCAATTGATGCTTACCCCGGACAGGTAATGGCTTAGTGAAAAAACCATATCCGCTGCGACAGTAATATGTGTTGATCGGCTTTCATTCGCCAACTCTTCGTTCGGGAGCTTCTTGTGCTTTCTGTAGGGATCAAAATATCAACGACAAGGTTCGAAAACATCAGATCAACGCACCCTTTATGGCCGTCTTGCACATCCACGCCGCTGCTGATGAGCTGCATGTGCTCCAGCTGACTGACGCATGACAAGACCTCGCGCCACGAGCCCTTCAGGTTATTGCCTTCTGTGACGGCGATGTCCAGAAGCGCCTTGATTGCCTCCATGTTCTTCGTCTTCATCTCACCGAGGTTGTTGAGGAACGTATTTTTCCCGAGTGTCGTCACAAAAGCATTTCGCTCCAGCTCCAGATCGAAGAAACAGACGATACGGATCGCATTCTTGAACCCGTCAAGACAGAGCTCGATGATCTCGAGGTCATCGGTCTCCTTCAACGGCCCAGAGATGCCGGCAAGAAACGGGATCCAGGCCACCTCGAACATGGGCTTGACGTGCACGAAGTGGGATGCGCTGTAGAACTGGTCGGTGCTCTTGGACCCCTTACGCTGCGATCGCATCAAGGTCCGGAACAGAGCCTGAATAACGTCAGCTGCATGACTGCAGACACAATGCGATAGCGAAGTACCTCAGTCTTGTTGGCGATACCACTTGACTGAAGAATATACGCCTCCTTCTGAAGGTCCCGACCAACCGACGCAAGAGCGTTCGCAATGCCCGGCGCTGGCGTGGGGATATTACCGAGGCTCGCATCCATTTCGTCCTTCATACGGATCTCGTTGTTCACGATGTCGTCGTAGATCTCCGATAACATCTCCTCAGGAAGATCGTTGCCGTCATTGATGCCACGGTTGTTCCGTACGAAGTCGGCCTTCGTCATGCGATTTTTTACCTGAGGACTGTGCGCGTCGGTGTTCAACATGACAGTGGAGTACGAGAGAATGTAGGCAGCATCTAACACGTGAATGAGAATGTGCGACGTTCGACGGATTGACCAAGGGTCACTTACCGGCGTTAGCAAACGGTGTCGAAGCATTGCCCTCAATGTAGTGCTCGGCGAACTTCAGCATGAACCGATCAATCTTCTGCGCTTCTCCCGGCAGACGGAAGGCCTGCAGGAACAAACGAAGACCTTCCACGAACGTGAGATTATGCAGATCGATCATGTCCACGAATGCGTGCATCGTGGCTATGTTGCGCTCGCCACTGCAGTGGAAATATGAGCGGTAGAAACAAGGAAAAGGACAATCGACGCACGCCTCGCCAAGATACTCCCCAATCATGGCTTTGCTGAGCCCATCGGTGGTAAGCAAGAATTTAGCAATATCATGTGGGAGCTTCCAGGGACGAGACCCGTGTCCACGGCAAATTCCAGACCCTGTGGGCAAAGCAGTGAGCACGAGTATCCTTCACTTCCACCAATCGCACCGTACCCGCTTCGGCTTGTAATTGAACTTCTTGATACCCTCCAGCAGCGTGGTCTTCTTCTGCTTCGCGCTCTCGAATCTGCTCGGATCGTCGGCAATGTCTGGAGTCGGCTGTCTTGTTGAGTCTACGCTCGAGCCCGTGGGCAAGCGGTCGAGCGACTGCGACGCGTCAGGCGTCAAGTTACCTGGACGCCCCTGGCTGTCCTCCACTGTGCTAGCGCGGCCTTGAGCAACGGTGTCGACGGCGGTCTTGTTGATCCCCCATGCGACGAGCGAGCGTAGTACGGATGCTAGACATTCAAGGCTTTGGCGGCGGAGCTGAGCTTCGGAGTGGCCCAGAGACGATGTGTCAACGGTTCCGTTGATGCCGAGTGCCGTGGTGGAGAGGGAGGGAGCAGTATCAGTGCGCTGCACCTTTGTGGTGGGTGTCACGGAGGGGCTGGTAGGCTCAGTTCCCTTCTGAGAGCGGAGCTTGGTGAAGTATTCGTGGACAGCTTCGAAATGATGTTCATGAGACTGTACAAGTCAGATTCGCGCTGGTCAAAAAAGGCAAACGATGGTTGTACTCACTGCTCATATATGTTGTCCGTTGCTTCACTGTCGCAGTCGTAGTTGATGTAGATATCAACCAGTGCCTGGGGATCCTGACATAAGCGCGACACCATTGAGAGAATGACCGCTTTCTGCTTCAAAGTCGACGTCTTCATCTCCAATATCGGGATGAAGATCTCATGGAACATGACCT
Source organism: Auriscalpium microsporum (assembly GCA_019914985.1). Taxonomy (NCBI): domain Eukaryota; kingdom Fungi; phylum Basidiomycota; class Agaricomycetes; order Russulales; family Auriscalpiaceae; genus Auriscalpium; species Auriscalpium microsporum. The sequence goes on from JAHLMG010000019.1 coordinate 697,704, forward strand.
CAAGCTCCTTCTACACAACCGAGATGAAACAAATGGTTCAATGGAAGCATGTGACACACTGTTTGACAAACGGACCTTTAGCTTCGACCGAAGACCCGAAAGCATCCGCCAGAATATTTCCACACTGATCTCGAACACTTGCGGGACAGGGCTGACTGCGTTCCGGCTCAAACTGAGGCAGAGATATTGGTTCGCCATCTGGATGAATGGCGTCGCCTCGTTCGTGGAGTTCGAGTAAATGATGGAGGACGGGGAGACAAAGACGTCCATGTGTGAATTGAGGATGATGAGGATCATGTGCAGGGAGAGCAGCTTCGACCGCATACCATGCGATTTGAGGTCGCGTTCACTGTGTCCACTTCAGCGGAATGGTCAGAAAGAATAGCATATGTGCACACCTCTCCGTGTTCAATGGCTTCATCGTCAGTTTGCACATAGCCCGCAGCACCAGGAACGCGTCTTTCAGGAACAGGTCATTCGTCGACATCTGTCTATGGTGCATGCCGTGGTCAATCTCCGACTCGTTACCCTGCAAGCCATAGAAGCTGGGTGCCTCACTGTGCGCACGTAAGCATATCTAACCAATGATGGGAAGATGGTACTTACGATGGACCCACCGAAGGCGGAGGCTGCGGTGTGTCGTCCGCGTCAAATGACGTAGGTGGCTCTGTTTCCTGAGCATCTTCCTCATGATGCGAGTCTGTAGGTAGCACCTCGATTGAAGCATCCGGCGACGGTGCGGAGTCAGGCAGGGGACGTGAAGGGCCGGACTCTGGCGTCGAGGGCGCGACCGAATGCGCCTTCGAAGAAGACGCGCTATAACCGGCCTCCGAAACGTTCCCCGTCGACTCTGCTGCAAAGGACGGCGCAAGCTTACATCGCGAGAATACGTGATGTACCATCTGTGTGAGACCACCCTGCGCGACCACTTGGTTCACGGGATCGCTGCTCATGAGAAAGACGTTGTACACGGTGCGCACGGCCTTGAGGAGCGACGACTGGTGGACAAGAATCGTGGGGGATAGGACAAGAGAGAGTAGCGCCTTGACAACCTGAAGGGAGACGGCTTCAGGTGATGTCTCCGTATGGCACATAGTAATTGTATGCACGACGAGGTCGACGAGCGTTGGAGGGGGGAGGTTAGCCTGCTCCGAATTGCGTCGGCCAGGGCCAGGGGATGGTGGCGGGGAAGGTAGGGAGCTAGTGTTGGGAGGTGTGTCCTCGACGAAGAACGAGTATGAAATGAGCTTGGATATGCAGTCCAGGCTGGCAATCATTAGCTTCTCGTTCCGCGTCTCGCAGGCCAGTCGCAGCGGCTCAAAAATGTCGCGGGCTGGTCACCCCCCAATCCTGCGCGCACCATCTCGAGCGCGCGGTGGGTGCTCTCCTTCAGCGGCACTGAGCGCTTAGCCTCGCGCGACGCGGCGATGGTCTCGAGCGCCGAGTTATCAAGACCGCGGAGACCATGTTGCCCTTGGATATGGTGAGGGACCTTTTGTGCGATGTAGGCGATGTAAGAGAGGCGGCGGTTAGCGATGATGTGGACGGCGAAGGCGAAAATGGAGGTCTGGTGCCGTTTGTATGCGCGGTAGATGACGCGTCGGTCGAGTATTGCGACGTACGCCCATTGAGAGGGAGGCTTTCTCGTCGTGTGGGTGAGTCGGAGTGGGTGAGTGACTTGGCTGGCGGGGTAGGCGGTACCTGGGAGGTGGGCGTGAAGGGAGGAGGGGTAGAGACTGTCTGTTGGAAGCACTCCGGCTCAGACCAGGAGAAGCCTGTTCTTCAGCATCCTCGTCGTCGTCCGAGGAGTCATGAGCATGAGAGCCATTGGGCACACCGTTCTCCTGATCATCTTCATCACCGTCATCCTCTGCTTCGTCGCCATTCGTCACGATGATCTGCTGCGGCGCGACCACTTCTCGTCCTCCTCCACGTCAATTGTCGGCGGAACTACGATCTCCTCTGCCTCTTCGTGACCAATTGCATGTCCATTGTGCTTCGGAACCGCTTCCACCCTTGCGTCGCCGTTAGCGTTGTCGGGCGCTGTATCCACTGGTGCTGGCACGGTGGGCGTAGTTTCGGCTTTCGGCGGTGGAGACTGCGGTACGTCGCCCGACACGGCGACGTCGGGCGCGGGGTCCATTACCGGGGAGGAGGGGGAGGAAAAGGGCGATGTCGACTTGTGTAGGCGTCGAGGGAAACGGCGAGCAAGGGTCCGCGAACAGCTTTCGGCAAGTTCCGCTATATTTCGCGGCAACGTTTGCCGCTGTCTAAATCTTTTACTTCTCCCCTCCAACGAACAGGAAGGTTCGCTTTGGGCTTGCCTAACTTTTAATTGGGTCTTTCAAATGGCCTCAGTACCTCAGATTGCCTCTGCCGCCGTGCTCAAAGCCGTCAGATCCAGTACCCCGACGAAGCAGTGTCTGTGAAAGGGCCGAATTTCGACGAGCCTTTGACTTTGGAGAGCTTACTGGGGTCTTATGAGCGCATCGGGTTTCAGGCTAATAGCCTGGGTAAAGCTATCAACATCGTGAACAAAATGGTGAGCGTCATCTAGAAAGTTGGCGCATATCTTACACCCCTGCAGCGAAAATGGCGTCTTTCAGACGACCCGGTACCTGAAGA